>OZ038493.1:56823897-57261397 GCA_964036315.1 Acanthosepion esculentum
TTTGGCAGATATTTTGCCGGAAGTCGTTTATTTGTGTCTTTGTATCAAATTATTTTGCTTGTTTTTATTTAATTTATTTTTGTTTTTTATCCTTTATATTTATTTTATTTTTATTTTTTATTTTGATCTGTGTTTTTATTAACGTAGTAAAAATTTGTTTATATAGCGTATTGTGGGTAGTCTATTATGGCGGCTATTTTACCGGAAGTCGTTTATTTGTTTTTTTATTTGGGTCAAATTATTTTGCTTGTTTTTATTTATTTTTATTTTTATTTTTATTTTTTATATTTATTATTTTTATTTTGATCGGTGTTTTTATTAACGTAATAAATAATAATATTTGTTTATATAGCTTATTTAATAGTTTTGTTTTTGTTTGGGAAGATAAAGCTATTTGTTGAATTTTGGGGTTGATTGTTGTGGTTTGTTCTGACTATTATTTTGGCGAGAACAGTTTTTAATTTATTTATTTGGATTGATTATCTTTATTTGTTTTTTTCTAAGCAGCTAGTTTATCGGTATCGATATAAATAATAAATTATTAAATGAAAGATCCGAGCTAATCCAGCGGTGACAGTCTGTTTCATGATTAAGCACAAATGACGATAGCATTTAATCATGAGACTGTCACTGCGTATCAATTTAAACGCTATTTTTAATAGTATTTTGAGTAGACAGTCCGTTTATTTATTAAACACTATATTAACTTATGTTCAGATATTAAAAAACTTCGAGAGATCTAGTATGGGAGAAATTTCGCTTGAAAGCATGAAATTGACTTTGCCAGATCGATTGGGCTAAACGTCGGCTTTCTATTTTTTGAAGGACACTGGGTCGATTCCTGCCAAAGGGCGCAATTTTTTTCTTTAATAAGATTTCTTGAATATTCAGTCCGGTAGGTGAAAATAAATAAAAATACTCATTAATAAATAAACGGAGCTCTTACGCAAAAAAACGAGTATCCATTAAAAATAACGTTAAAATGGTACAAATCTGTTGGATTATTAAGAAAATCCGTTTTAATATATATATATATATATATATATATATATATATATATATATATATATATATATATATAGAGAGAGAGAGAGAGAGAGAGAGAGAGAGAGAGAGAATCATCCACAGACAGACTGTATCGCAGCAAAATGAGTGTGGCAAGACATCCGGCTGCCTCAAGCCGGGATTGAAACCCGACTGATTTGGCATCAGTCAGAGATTTTACCCCTGAGCTATCAGCGCCCAGAGGAAGGCGGATTTTCACGTACTTATTCTTCGAATAAACACGCCAATGATCGAGAGGGCTCAATTCATAATTATAAAAAAAAGTTATTAGTCAGAGTTAAATTAGACCAGGAAACAGCTGTATTTAAAAGTGCTCAATACACAAAGAAAATACAAATTTAACGTGAAGAGCTTTTAAATTTAAAAAATTAGAAGATCAGCCAATTACGCTACCTTGGTTTCAACATTTTGGTATCCTCAGATGATATAGGCCAAAAGATTGAAACCAAGGTACCGTGGTTGATTAATCTCTTAATTCATATATATATATATATATATATATATATATATATATATATATATATATATATATATATATATAGGAAGAGTTTATAGTTGTTCCAACGAGGGAAAATTTATATATTAAAAAGAAGAGAGAAAGGGCAAACGTTTTTGGTTGTAATGTGGATTTTTAAAAAATATATATATTATGCGTTATTTTCTATAATTTTGCAACACGTGTTTCGGGTCTCGCGACCTTCTTCAGGCAAAGAGTGGCTATTTCCACATATTATTAAAATTTATTAATTTTTCCTTATGTTTTTCGATGTTAAACATTCTTTTTTGTCTGTGGTAGTGACACAAATGTCTTTCTTGGACTGATGTTGAGAAAGTTCTTCTGCTTGAAGGGTAATAAAACAATTAAGATTGGTCGGAGAAAGGGCGAGGAAAGATATCTGTATCTTTATTTTTTAATTACCCCTGTATGTTCTTAGATCTATTTACATTTTTGTGTATTGTGTATGCATTTTTGCTAGTATGTATATGTATATTCCCTCTCCATACATACATACTGTCTTATTATAAGGAATTAGTATATATATATATATATATATATATATATATATATATATATATACTAGCAGCATGGCCCGGCGTTTCCCGTGCTTGATTCAAAAATCGTACGACTCATATAGCAATCGCTATCACTTGACTTAAAATATGTTTGCCCTTCCTTGCCTTTAAAGGAGTGCCCTTTGCCGTACTGATGTTCCCACATGCCTTAATTCCCACTGCGAATTTTTTCTAAGATCTCTACTAAACATTAAATCTGTTACGAAAAAAGAACTAAACAAAATGAAGACAAAACGATCTGCTTTAAAAAAGGATTGGTCACTGGAAAAACCGAATGAAAAAAGAATGTTAACAGCAAATACTTTTTCACGCCCAACCCAGTTCTGCGGAATCAGAATAAACGTTGAGTTTAAGCAAGTGAATGAGCCAAATGGAATAAAGTGTCATGCAGATTTAAATTTTTCCCACTTGTGACGAATGCAGCTATCGATTTTTTTGCATGCTAGTTAACATTCGTGTCAGCTGTTGGCTCTCACGCTGGCCAATAGAATCTTCCTGTCTATTCGTGGCAGCCAGCTATAGGCTCTCACTCTGTCCAGTAGAAAATGGCCGCAAACTACATGAAAACTGCCGTAGAAGCATGAAAAAATCGATTATTTCCACTATCGATAGAAGTTTTGAAATGCAAAGTCGGTCTTGGCTTTTTCACTAACTTGGAGCATGTGTATGTAAATTTTGGTGCAAATCCATCGAAAATTGCGGCCGTGCATTCGTTACACACACACACACACACACACACACATCCTGCCTTTTATAGATAGAGATACCCCCACGCACAACGCACACACACACACACACACACACACACACACACACACACATATATATATATATATATATATATTTGATATTTCAGGGTTGCAAACAAGAGTTTAAATGGTCTGTTGATTTTGCATCATCCTTACCACAGGCCGCTATTACTGTATGAATATATTATCGACTACCCATTTCTATTATTACAGTAATTAACCTATTGTAAAACAGGGAATACAATAAATGCACCGATATCGTGGTTGAGTCACCATCACCGTAAACAAATATGGCGGATAGTAGGCAATTGATGGCATATTAATGGTAGATCTAATGAGCTAACTGGTTTGTTTCATTAGTACACAAAAGGCGGTAATAAGACTGGTGTTCTTGATGTGCCTATGAAGCGTAACTGTCAGCCTGTATTACCACGCTGGGTATGCAGTTTGTGAAGATACCTTACGGTAAGCCCAGATGAACGAATGACTTACAGTACCTGTAGAAAGCTGCTGATTATCATCAAAGTAAACAATATATATTGTATGACGCTAACGGGATATACGGTATTTATTACATATGAATGAATGGATTATATGTTTGGGGTTCGTAACTGGGTCTCGTGAGAGTTAGCAATCTCATATCTACAATTTGGCATTTCAGTGCTAAGACGCATGGTGATTTTTTAGGCCATTTTTCAGGGAAAATGCATCTTAGCATACGGAAATACGGTACTTATTTCTCGCAGTGCTATTACCTCAGATAAAGGATGAATCGTTTCGTTTTGATTGGTAGGAAAGACAGAAAAAAAAAGATATATCAAAGATACTGTTGGGTGAAAGAAAAAATAAAATAATTATATTTACTTTTAGCAGTTTTCAAGGAATGTTTTAAAACAGAAATAAAATAAAAACCGTCTTTGAAAATTGAAGGTTAAACGGATAATTTATTTTGCTGTTTGATTGCACGCGTTTTGTTAACCAATTTTGGGCTATCAGGATTAAAACATGTTAAATATAGATAGACGCGCGGGCCAAAGAAAGAAAGAAAGAAAGAAAGAAAGAAAGAAAGAAAACGGAAAGAGAGGTTTTGAAAAAAGAAACAAACAAAGGAACAAACTAATTACAGAAAAGGGACTACTAAAGAAAGAAAGAAAGAGACAAGCAAACAAAAAACCTGGGAGAGAGCTATGGAAAGAAAGAGAGAAAGAAAGAGACAAGCAAACAAAAAACCTGGGAGAGAGCTATGGAAAGAAAGAAAGAAAGAAAGAAAGAAAGAAAGAAAGAAAGAAAGAAAGAAAGAAAAAGAAACAAACAAACATAAAACAAGAAAGAAACAAAAAAAACTGAAAGAAAGAAACAAAGAAAACGGAAAGAAAGGTATTGAAAAAAGAAATGGAAACAAAGGAACAATGCAAAACAACGATGTCAAAACTTGAAGGAAGAATTTATTTTGACAAATGCAAGGATTGCCAGAAAGAATATACTGGAGAAACCTCAAGAAGTTTAAACAAAAACTATATGAACAAAAAAGAGACATTTTCAAAACGTATTGGTTGTTCACCGTAACGGAACAATTTTGACATAAAAAATGCTATTCTAATTAAAAGATAAATTAATTCACTAAGACGAAAATGTCTAGAAAGTGCTGTAATCGATAATTTAGCCACAGTAAATTTGCGTCCAGATTCTTACAACATATCACCATTCTTGGTAGATTTTCTATTAACACAATGTGGGATATTTACCAAAGATGATGGAAAGAAAAGGAAAAAGATTATAAATGAATTTGGCCACTTTGTAAAAATCATTTCAAAAAAATTATTTAAAAATATTTTGGAACTACCAGCGTCTCTCATTCATGCGCATGTGTAGTAGTCACAACGTCAATAAACCCAGTCCGATGAATTCCTAACGGATAAAACGCATCATAAATAAAAAAATTTTTCCATTTTGTTTTACAATTTTCTCAATATATATATATATATATATATATATATATATGATATAACGATATATAATTTTGTGTAATTTTATATATCAATAAGCAGAAAAAATAGTATCACAAATTGGAAAAATGTCTTTGTGACGGATTTCATCCGTTTTATCAACCCCGATGAAATCGTAACGGATGAAACGCATCACAAATTTTTTTTTCCAATTTGTCATACTATTTACATATATATATATATATATATATATATATATATATATATATATATATATGTATGTATTTATGTCATTCACAGACAGTACTGTTTCGCTGTATATATATATATATATATATATATATATATATATAAAGATAGATTGATAGATATAAAGAGACTAAAGTAGATAGATTATTATTATTATTATTATTATTATTAGTTGTAGTAGTAGTAATAGTAGTAGTAGTAGTAGTAGTAGTAGTAGTACTAGTGGCGTGCACATTTAAAGTCAAATCGAAAAATTTATAAATGGCCTATGAAATTAGCTTGTTCTACGACAAACACACACACACACACACACATACACACACACACTTGTATATGATGATGCGTATTTCTTTATTATTGCAGCAAGAAGCTGGCGATAAAAAAAATAAACAATTCTAAACACCATCTCTTCAGGGATAAAATCTTGATCTGTAACAAAAAAAAATAATGGCAGTAATCATTTAAAAAATAAATTACAGTAAAGTGAGAATGCTAAAACAAAAAGGAAAAAAGAAGCGGAAACTGTTAATAAGTTAATAACATTTACAAGAAGTTAGTTTTGACTAAAGAAAAACAATGAAAATAAAATGACGATAAACAAAGTAGTGTAAGGAAGTGGACCAGTGAAAGCTATCAAGAATTATCAGATCTTATTTATTTTTATTTTTTTAGTTGGAAGAGTGTTAGAAGAACAAAACGAATCACGGGACTGTTCCCATTTCTATACGGAAGAAAAACAAGAAAATCGCCCGCCATTTTGCCCGCGCGTGATCACGTGAACAGCCATTAAGCAAGATCTCGTGAGTTGTTTGTTTTGTCGGCTGCTGCTTACATTTTTTTTTTTTAAATATGTACTAAAAGGTCAATGTTTGAACTTAGCCATGTTGCGAATGAAGATTTTTTTTTCGTCAAAGTAAATTTACATAACATTGGATATCGTCGAAAACAAATTACAACAGGCGAATGGCCACAAATAAATTACAAGAGAAAATTGAATTAAAAAATTGCGATGAGCGTTATGTTACGATATGTTGTAATTGAACAAAATGGAAAATGGGAATGAGTGTTACAAAAGTATTTTAAACGTATTAACTATCTGAGATGGGGAATTATCATTATACATTGATCTACTCGGAAAAGCGGGCCCGCTTTAAATTAATTAGACCCATTGCTCCCATTTGAGCTCTGCTCTTAAAGGAACCCACACTAAAGTAATCTACCCTAATCTTGTTAAAAACACACAACAAAACATTGCAACAGACACGTAATATTACAGGCTTTACAGAGAACAGTAAAGATTTTAAATTTTATCTGAATTTTTAACAAATCAGTCGTCCAAATTTCGCAAAAGTGGCCGTGTGGAAGACATCTCTTATCCTTTCAGCTATGAGTTACATGCGTCGTAGACAGGCCTCTGTGGTCTTGGGGGACAGTCAGTCTAGGAGAAGGAATATTTTAAATTTAAAACCGCGATGATGACAACGTGAAACCACTATACTATTATGTTTTAAGGCAACCACAGTTGTCTCCTCCTTGAACTACTCGGCTATAAAAGAAATGGTTGAACCTCACTTATGGGCAGTAGTCAAATTGCATTGAATAAAGCTTCACTAGAAGCTTAAACGTTCATCTGGTTTTATCTTTACAACTATCTTGTAATTCACAGATAAAAATGGTAATACGACAAGTGATCAGTCGTCAACTTCTTTTTATAATTTTCTGAAATTTTAACGAGAGTCAAATTCTCCAATTGTTTGGGGTATGCCATAACAGAAATTCTCATTATAGCTTCACAGCCTGCCGATGTTAGAAAGAGGTCGGTATATAGTTGCCTGGTTGTCTTTCAATCTTTAGCCTTAGTCTGGGCTCTAAAACACTGGATACAAGTCAAGACAAATTCTGGTTCATCCAAGCGACTTAAACATCCTGTCAGCGACGCTATAGTAATAATAGCCGTTTCCTTATAAGGAAACATTCGACATTCATTAACCGAGTAACCAGCGTTACATTCGGTTGAAATTTGTAAAATCTTTATTTTAAAGCAATTTTTCAGGAAAACAGGTCTCTCAAGTCTACTAACTATTATTGCTCTTTACAGTATCGACAGGGGGCTTCTATCCAGATATTCTGTTTGAAGTAGAGTGAAAGGTTATTATTTTGATTATGTTATTATTTTCTCTTCGATTTAGATGTGCACTCTATAAAAGTTGTTGCTGATGTTGAAAGTCCTCAAGTGATGTGGTTTCTGTTATTTGGTATAGTTCTTTGCGATTCTGTAGCGTCTGTACACAAGGTTCAAAGAAGGATTATCATCGCTAAAAGCTACAGGATTCGTTCGCTCGAAACTATTTGAAGCAATAGAAATATAGTTCTGCTACGTGATATCTGTCCTCCTGTATAGCAATGAGTGATGGACGATCCCCTCAAATATGAAGAGGAGACTTGAAGCGACAGAAATATAATTCTACGGAAGGATTCTAAGGACATGTGAGCAACGACGAAGATTTGGAGAAAATAGAAACAAAAAAGAAACTAATACTTAACATCAGGAAGTTGAGGTTTCTGGGTCATATAATGAGGAAGGAGGGCTTGGAAACTCTGATGTGCACAAGACAAATTAAGGGCAAGAGGGACAGAGGAAAACAATTCATAACATAATTGGTGAGCTTGAGTAGACGGATGGCGGAAGAGAGCTTAGGAGAAATAACAGAATGACAAACTTTATTAAGAGCTACACGGGACAGGAAGACGTGGAGAGCCGTGATCGCCTACGGGAACACAGCATATAAAGTAAATGTTATCCCACCTTAATGTTTTTGTCTTTTATTCGTTCATGTTGCGTTTTAGTGGCTTTACTGCCTTACTTGCGTGCAAATAATTAAAAAAAATGTGTCGCAGATTTTGTGTTCTTTGTGCATTTCTATTACTGAACCAGTGTATGTAACGTTTCAGCACTTAAAAATACCATGTTTTCTTCAGGACCAAGCGGAACATAGTTCTCCATAAATTCTTTTTACTTTATTTTCTGTGAATTGCTATGGCCTCTTGGGAAAGATAGTGGAGTAGTTCCAGGTTTCCTTCACTATTCTTTTGAATACAGTTTTATTTCTCTTAGTTTACCCTGCTATTTAACCGATATAGCTTAAAGAAGAGACGGATTGATGACTTTTCCCCAATAGAATTTGTGCGAAAGTGAATGCAATAGTCAGGGCTTGAATTTTACCTTCCCTCGTTGATTCTGATACTCATAGGACAGATAATGGGTAGGGGGACAGGGGAAAGCAACGCATGACATACTTGAGTAAATGAATGGTGGAACAGTGCTTAGGAGAAGTAACAGGAAAACAAATTTTATTAAGAGCTACAAAGAACAGAAAGTTGTAGAGAGCCCTGATCGCCTACGTTCTGAGTCGACACGGCACATAAAGAAGTAGTTCGGACCAGCACTTTCATATCAGTTGTTAACATGACAACGTTTCAGGCGATATGTGCTCTCTGACTTTCTTCAGGTATCTTAAAGGCTTCTTTCTTTCTGCCTGTCTGTCTTTCCTTTTTCACTGAAACCAAGTAGCGTCTCTAATATGTCATTTCCGTCTATTCACGCGGCCAAAGCGGAATAGACTATTATTTATGAAATATTGGCACGGCGTAACGGTCGTGCGAACTAATTAAGGGCGAGACAAGCAGAACTATAACAAGGGTAATAGTCTGACATTGTCCAAGTCACGATATAGCTGGAGTCAGCAAGGATACTGGGAAAAGTACTAGAACGTTGAGAAAATAATAATAATAATAATAATAATAATAATAATAATAATAATAATAATAATAGAATAAAGTATTGCAAACGGTCCTCTAGAGGTTTTCCAGGGAAATTGGAAAAGCAGTTATAGGATTCAGAAACCCACCATCTATTGGAGAAGTGCAAACATTTTAGAAGAAAATTTTGAACAGCCCAAAGGAATATAATCCCAGTGCAGAATGGATCAAATGAGAACAAGAGAGAATGAAGGATAAACCTGTGCAAGAATGGAAAAATATAACCAAAAATAATGTCAGGTAAGCTCTAACAAAATCCCCAAAATTGAAATCCCTAGGAAATGGCAAGGTACCTAACTTTTGGCTCTATCATCAATCATTAATCCATAAAAATCTTGCACAAACTCTATAAATGCTAACCATTGAGCCCAATGAAATTCCATAATGGATCACTGAAGGTTTTACATATCTCCAACCGAAAAGGGGGAAACAGATGATCCAAAAAATTATAGGCCAATAACATGTCTGTCCGCCACATATAAATTAATCACGTCTGTCCTTACTCTTTTCTCAATAAAAACAATATTCTTCCTCTGGAACAGAAGGTATATCGAAGAGGTTCATATGGTTGTAATGATCAGCTACTAATCGATAAAATTATCCTCGAAAATTGCAAGAAAAAAAAGGTAGAAATTTCAGCACAGCTTGTATAGTTTATCGTAAAGCCTTTGATAATTTGCCACACTCTTGGTTCATTAAGGCTTGAAAAATGTACAAAGTCTCCTCGATGATAGTAAATTTCCTTAAATAAAGCTTGAAACTGTGAAAAATTACATTATACCTAAATCGTGTGCGTCTGGTTTAACACCAGAGGCACATGGTTTAACACCAGAGGCACATGGTTTAAGTATAATGTGGTTTTTAGAGACTTTGAGACTTGAATTCATAAAACAGAATATCAACCCTAAACACTCTGGCTGTCCCTGTGGTGCAATACAGTTTCAGCCTCATTAATTGGACATTAAGCGAATGGATTTTAGAACGAAAAATCTTCTCACTTGCCACCGCATGCATCACCCTAAAGCTGATGTTGTCTGTATGTGCCACAAGGCGACAGAAGATTAGTTCAACTGGAACTATCTTATAAAATCACGACAAAGATACCTGGAAACTACAGGAGACTGGATGATAATCTGTATGAAAGAACATAAAAGAAATAAGAAACTTTATTCAATGATAAAGGAAACCAACAAATTCAAAAGGGAATTTCAAGTAGATGAGGAAGTGCAAATAAACGATAATACACCTATTGCATCGGCAAAGAACCTAAAAAGAAAACAAAAGCAAATTCAATGTGCCAAATGCAGAAACGATGACAAGATAAGACTCTTCATGGTCAATACCCTGCTCATCACAAACAATTGATGTAGACAAACCCCGTAACCATCAGTATAGGGTTAAAAGACAAACCCCGTACTCATTAGTGCAGGTTTAAAATCTGGAACCGAAGGTTTTGTTCTTGCTGCACAGGACCAATGTTTGCTATCTAGAAATTACTACGTACACATTCTGAAAAATTGTGTTAGTCCAAAATGCAGATTTTGTAATGAATATCCAGAAACAATTGACCATCTTGTATCAGATTGAACGGTACTGGTGCCCACTAAACATAAAACCAGGCATAATAGAGTGGGCATTGAAAAATATGCAACTTTTACGGAAAGAAAACTACAAGAAATTGGCATGAACACCACCCAAACCCGGTTACAGACATAGAACCTGTAACAATTTTATGGGACTTTACGATACACACAAACAGAACAATCAAAACTAATCGACCAGACATCAAACTGCAGATTGTAATGTATCTTTGAAGATCTTCATAAAGCTATCAAAATACAAGGACCTTGTAATCGAAATCTCAAAAATGTGACACATGAGAACATCAACAATTCCTGTTGTAGTTGGAGCCCTCCGATTGATTGGAAATGATTCCACTAGACTCAGTGAAGGGATTCCTGATGGCCCATACCTTAAAGAAATACAAAAATTGTTCTCACGAGTACATCCCACACCTTACGAAGGGCTTAATCTATGTAAATTATGTGTTTTTGTTGTTGTTGTTGTTTTTTGTTGTTTTTTTTTAAATTGCTCATTGGAAAGTGTCACGATGCCATTTCAGACCTTAGGTCTCTGCTCGGGATCCAGAAAGAAATGAGTACACACCAGAAATCAAAGGAAATAAAATAATAATAATAATAATAATAATAATAATAATAATAATAATAATAATAAGAAGAAGAAGAAGAAGAAGAAGAAGAAGAAGAAGAAGAAGAAGAAGAAGAAGAAGAAGTCCATGCCTCAAAGAGATACAAAAAATTGTTCTGACAAGTACAGCCCACACTTTACGAAGGGCTTTATCTATGTAATTATTTTTTTATTTTATTTTATTTATTTTTTTGCAGTGGAAAGTGTCATGATGCCATTTCTAACCTTAGGTCCATGGGCGGGACCCGGAAAGAAATGTGTAAACGCCAGATATCAAAGGAAATAAAAATAATAATAATAACATCCTGACGCTACACAGGGAATGGCTCTCATAGCTTCGAAATTCAGTTGATTGGTGTTGTTAGCATATACATTTTTTATAATTTCCTCCCAAGCAAGTCGATAATTCCAAAAAGAAGCAATGGGTTACTGAGAGGTGATTTCTTGATAATATCGGCCTCATCCCGAGCAGAGGTATGCTGCCGGATGTCAGACTACAAACTGAAGACACGAAAAAGAAACAGATATATAAATTCAACTATCTAGGAAGTGTTTTAACAGCGTACGGAAAATGCAACACTGAAATCCCAAGGCGCATTGAAATAGCAAAAGATGCTTTCCAAAAGCTAAGCAGAGTATTAATAAACGGGAAAATTTCGTTAGCCACAAAGAAAAGTGTACTGAACTGTTTAATATCGGTCCTCCTACATGGCAGTGAATACTGAACAATCTCCTCACAGATGAAACAGAGACTTGAGGGGAACAGAAATGTGGTTCTGCAGAAGGATGTTGAGAATAACATGGACTGAACATGTGTGCAACGACAAAGTTTCAAGGAAAATGGGAAAAAAGGACATTTATGCATAGAATCAAAAGGAGACGAAGTTACTATGGCACTTAATGAGAAAAGACGACTTGGTGAATTTGACACTCACAGGACATTACTGACGTCAGTACAGAAGAAGACAGCGAATAACCTATCTGTCGAGCTTCTGTAAATAGGTGGCGGAACATGGATTAGTAGTGAGAGCAAAAAGAAAAAAGCTTACAAAGCTCTACAAAGGACAGGAAGTTGTGGAGAGCAATGATCACCCACATTCTGATAAGAGGTTCTGCTGAACTAGCTGGTTTGTATGACTGTTACGTTTTCCTGCCAAGGATCGGAGTATATTATTTATTTGATCCTTGAACCAGCTGAGCTGGAATCAATTACGCTTTTTAACCGAGAAATATTTCGCGGGAAGGAAGTCGGATAAACGAGGGAAAGGAGGCAGATTATATTATTTTCAATCATTTCTTTTTTTTATTGCATGTGACAGATCCTAATCCAGGGCCTTTGGGGAGTTCACCCGACCTTTAACACCTCTAGTATTTTGTGCTTACTCTCCTAACATCCTCACGAGACCTAGGTGTTGTGAGGGAATAGGTTTAGTCGCCGACCACTCGACCATTCAGGTATTGAATTCAGAGTTGTCTTGCTAGAGTGGTTGCCACCCAATGCTATTAGACTATTTATTCGTAGAAAGAGAACTCGACTGGAATTCGAACTCTGCTCTCCAATTTCACAATCCGCTACTCTACTATGCCCCCTTAATTTTCTAAAATATATCGATTTCGCTTTTAAAGGGCGCTTTGAGCTAGTTTTAGAGTTACGATATACAATGTAAGGGAAATTAGCTATAGTAAGATGAAAGACGTTAAGACAAAGCGTATAGTATAGTGCATTAATCAGCTTCCTGGATTAAACTGTCACTGGAAGTACAATCACTGTAGACTTCCTGCTGGCATCGAAAGGCCACACCGGAAACTCCGGCATGGTCCGGATCCCATTCACAAATGGCAATGCAACAGCCCCGATATTATATACCTGCTGATAGAATATCCTCCTCGGGAGTTACTCTAAGGTTTGGATCCCTGAATATCAGGCGGATAGCGGCAATTCAGAAAACGTTTACATGCTTCCCCGATCCCAGCTATGCGTAATTCGTGAACCACCAAACAAAAACAAAACACTATGAAAATATAAAAATATTTTTTTTTTGTAGTAAAAATACTAGCAATACATTTTTATATAAACAAATTACAAACAATACATATTTATAGTAAAATGACCAACAATACATTTTATAGCAAAATGACCAACAATATATTTATGTAGTTGAGAGCATACAATTGTGTTCAAAATATTTAGATTTCGGTATAATGTTAATATGCCGCTAAACAAAATAAACCAACAAAACAACCGATCATTACTGTTTAACCTCTAGAATCAACCGTCATATTTCCTACATATCCTCAAAATCTGCACTTCTTTCTGCTTTCTATTACATTCTTACAACAAGCACATTCCCTCTTCTTTGAGTGGCTCTTGAGTCTTGAACAATTTGTAAAAAAAATGTTAAAAAACTGTAACCTATACGTAGAAAGAGATATCGTGTTTGTGAGCGTATCATTAAAAAAAACCTCATTGACATCATGGTTACGATTTTCAAACGATAAACATTTCGTGTTTATCAAACGATGAGATATAATCTGTCTGTTTCCGACAAGATAACAAATATCAAATATTTTTCGCCATTTTTAACGCGGACGATCGTACGCCTCTCTTTATTGGTTTCAAAAGTGTCATTTGTGGAGTCTATTATCCTGAAGTAACCCGGTATTGCCCACCCACAGGCGTCGTCGCTAAAGAGTTAAGGGATCTCTTTGGAGATAACGACAGCACAGCCCTTCACCTTGGTTATCTCACCTCGGTCGGAAGAGCTGATATCGCTGGAACATTTGACTTTGACATAAATCCCCCAAACTGCCGTCTGCTTTACACCAAAATTGATCGAAACGGCTTTTTAAAAAAGCGACGACAAAGGCAAGCAAAAGAGGTAATAATTCAAGGTGGTAACTGATGTGCTGAAACTATTGACCTTCCGTCTCCCTCCTGAAAAAAAAAAGGGAAATAACTAAACTACTGCTTAAGAATCGTTGGTTCTGCGGGGGTGTAACTGATAATGTGGGTGGTAAATTTCTCAAGCAGACGCCATTTTTAGACAACGAGAGAAGAAAATAAATAAACGCACGCAAAAAAGAAAGAAAGCAGAAAGAAAAAGAGGAGAGGGCGAAACGTTCACTCAAACTTTTCAGTCATGATGGTAAGCGACATTTATCTCGGACTATTAATTCTAAACTGAAGTTTAAAATATACCACCTCTACCTCAGGCAATATGACTCTTTCTTCTGTCTTTTTCTTCATCCTGACTCTTGTATCGTAACTTTGTCTATGTCCCTACTCCCATAGACCTGTCTAGGGTGTTTACGAAATTTGGAAATTTATGTTGAGTGGCAATTAAGGAAAACAGGCCGTCTACCATTTTTTATCGCTACCACCGGGAGACTTGAAAAAGAATGGAGGAAACAGAAAAAAATGACACGGAATTTCTGCAATTTTTACAGCTAAATGCCGCTTCATTAAATGTGGCAGAGTCCTGGCATCAAGCACTTATTTAAAGACTTAAACTCAACGGTTGATACCAACCCTTTCGGGCATTCCGTTTGTTATTATTTATTTGTAAGAGTGATAGATTCAAAGATGACTAAAATATAATGTTTCCTTTTAATTCTCAGCGACCATATGTGGCTTCTATTTTATTTATATATAGTTATTTTTTTTATTCCTTTAATAACACCAACGCTTCTTTAGGTTGCTAGAAGATTGACTGGAAGTTATTAGGTTGGTGCAAAAATAATGTCGTTATTTACATAAGTAACATATGTGAGAAAACGACATTATTTTTGCACCAACCTAATATATAGTAAGGCGTATTGTACTTGTAAGGCAGGAAAGAACATAAAATCCTTAAAGTCTTAAAATAAGCATTGTCATTATTCCATAAATTATTCTAATAACTTTGTTGTTTGAACCGATAAATAACAGTCGGTCTACTCCCCAGCCTTCCTATTATTTCTTTAAAGGATTTACGTCGGAATTTTTAGAATTAGGGCTTATCACTATGCGGACTCGTAGTGGTAAAATGAACATCTCGACAGCGTAATGTCTATCGGCACGGACAGAAGAATCGGCGAGGGAAGGTTAAATTCAAGCCTTGACTGTTGAGTTCATTTTCGCATAAATGCTATTGGGAAAAGCCATGAAGCCGTCTTTCTTTAACCTCCATCGGTTAAATAGCAGGGTAAACTAAGAGAAGACAACTCTGTATTCAAAAGCATAGAGAAGGAAACGTGTAACTACTCCACTATTTTTCCCAAGAAGCCATGACAATTCACAGATAATTAAATAAAAAGAATTTGTGGATAACTATGTTTCCCTTAGTACTGAAGGGAACATAGTATTTTTTAAAAACGTTGAAATGTTGTATACACTGGTCCAGTGAAAGAAATGGACACGGGACACAAAGGTGAAAAAGACAGTATTAATAAATGTGTTATTTTCCTCTTGCGACAGATTTTTTTTAATCATTTGC
Source organism: Acanthosepion esculentum (assembly GCA_964036315.1). Lineage (NCBI taxonomy): Eukaryota > Metazoa > Mollusca > Cephalopoda > Sepiida > Sepiidae > Acanthosepion > Acanthosepion esculentum. The sequence continues at coordinate 56,839,483 of OZ038493.1, forward strand.
ACGCAAGTAAAGCAGTAAAGCCACTAAGACACAACATGAACGAATAAAAGACAAAAACATTAAGGTGGGGTAACATCTACTCTATATGCCGTGTCCCCTCAGGACGTAGACGATCACGGCTCAGCACGTCTTCCTGTCCCGTGTAGCTCTTAATAAACTTTGTCTTTCTGTTATTTCTCCTGAGCTCTGTTCCGCCATTCATTTACTCAAGTATGTCAAGCGTAGCTTTCCTCTGTCCCCCATTATCTGTCCTGTGAGTATCGGCGAGGAAATGTCAAATTCAAGCCTTGACCATTGCATTCATTTTCGCACAAATGCTATTGGGAAAAGGCATGAAACCGTTATTAGGACATATTTAGATACATTGTATTTATTTTCAATTTTTCTTGTTGAATTGTTCACCTATATATTTTTTTTTATCTTTCCCTCTCCGTTAGTGAGTGTGCTTCTTGATTCTGTTTAGAGCCAGAATACAGCGGTCGATCTTCTTGGATTCGTGGGGTCGTTGGGTCTTACTAATATCTGTTATGTTTAGTTTGAACGTTTTGTTCTACTTTAGTTTCGTTCACTGGGTCCATCCCCTCCCCTTTATTTCATGAGCATAGATTTTTATATATTTAAAAAAATAGAAAAAAAGAGGCATTTGAAGTATTTGTACATATTGAAATTTTATGTCATGGGTTCCCTGTGAATTTGTGGTATTTTGGTATATGTAGTATTGAATGGTGAGGGATGAGTTTTTTGAGGCGAATGAGCAAATTGTAATGAATGAATGGGTCATGGATAGAAAAGTGTCGACCAGCCTTTCCCTATTGGCCTTGTGCCACAATTTTTTCAATTAAAAAAAAAATATATATATTGTATATAATCCCTTACTGTACATAACTAGGTCACAATAAAATTTGTATTTTATATAAATACTATCTTATAAAAATTGAAATGTAGTCAGTCAGTTATGTGCCATGCGCGATACACGCTTTCGATACATGACTGACGAGGCAGAATTTCCCCGCAGTAGGTTGCCATTTCTTTCTACGGTGGACCAGTTGCCATCCAAGGCTATAGAACCTGATCTGTCCTGATATTTACCCATAGCTGGGGGGAGAAGAGGATTCATATCTTTCCCAAGGGTATTAGCACATCAGTCAGTTATGTGCCATGCGCGATACACGCTTTCGATACATGACTGACGAGGCAGATTTTTTCCTGCAGTAGGTTGCCATTTCTTTCTGCGGTAGACCAGTTGCCATCCAAGGCTATAGAACCCGGTCTGTCCTGCTATTTACCCATAGCTGGGGGGAGAAGAGGAGGGTTCATATCTTTCCCATGGCAAGAGTGGAGGACCCCTTATCATAGACTCGCGAGGTATCATAGATTGAGTGGATGAGGGGCATGAGATCCTTGCATCGGCGCTGCTAACGAGTTGCCAGATTGCTGAGAGATGGGCGTTTTATCTATGCGCCATCTTTATGTAGATAATCAAAGAAGACTAAAGATATTCTGCGTTTAAATGAGTTGCGACTTTCTGTTAACACAAACATTAATGGCTCCCAAACGGTTTCATCCAACTAATTTCACTCAAGGATTTGATTAACCGATGGAATGGATTTTAGACATTTCCCAACAGAACAACACCCTTGGATAATCTCCCGAGGCTGATATTATAAAAAAAAATCACCTCTTTAACAGATCGACTATGCTGAGATTTGAATCCAGCTCTGATGGTCAGAAGGCTAACGTTTCAACCACCTTTAAAAGAGAAACAATTCAATATTCTATTGACACAATTGTGAGAAATTTTTTAGGCCCATACATTTTCGCTAGTAGCTAAGCTGGTGGGGGATGTTTTTTTTTCATCGAGTTAACATCAACGCTAAAAAGTTTGTATTATTTGCTACTTAAGTGAGGCACAACTATCATTGTCTTCCAAAAAGTTTCGTCCGTTCAGTTTCAGTTAGAAGGCTCGGGTCAGCCCACGGTATTGATTTCAGGGACTGGCGTCATTTAACCAGGCCAATATTATTAAGAATTCACATCCTTAATTAATTGACTATGGAGAGATTAAAAACCCGAGTCTCATGGTTTGAACGCTGACGCCCTAAATACTTCGCCACGCGCTCATCTAGTGTATATTAACTGATAGCAAATACTCCCTACATATGGAAAGCGGCATGACAACAATATAGCTCGTGACTGAATAAAAGATTCGATTCAAGAAGAGTATCCAGTACGACGATAGACACCTGAAGAAGGACGTATGATACAACGGAAAATAGAACCTTATTGGTCTTTAATGTTTTATGTGGCCGAGGGGTCTGAAGCACGATGGATGAAATGGCCGTCTCAGCTACAAAGGTGTACGCAAGTTTGAACACTGCCGGAGAGCACATTATCTTTATTTCATGAGTGAGTAGGCCGATAGACGTAATATACACAATTTAAAATAAAAAAAGGCGTCTATAGCAAATACGAGAATAGACTAAAAATAACGTTTAACATAATACATATATATATATATATATATATATATATATATATATATATATATATATATATATATATATATATATATATATTTTATTTTATTTTATTTTTTTTTAACAATAAAAATTATTTAAAAAATTAAAAAATTAAAATCTTCAGACACACTGGGTTGTCGATTAATATTCTTTCATTTTTATTATTATTATTTCATTTAGATTCCTCGACTAGTTTCGGCCAACATGGCTATCATCAGGAGGAAAATATTTCTGCTTGCTGGTAGCAGTGAACTACAGAAATTAATGTCTTGATAAAGAAAATGAACTTTTGTCTGTAGTTTTCATTTTTTCTTTTTTTTTTATCTTAACATGAATTTTTTAACATTCCATGTGTTGGTCAAACAGTCTCTTTTAAGTTGTTATTTGAGGTAAGAGCTCGATGGATCCATACTGCTCTGAATTCCCTTGGTCAGTTTGACAGTTTTAATATATATATATATATATATATATATATATATATATATATATATATATATATATATATATATATATATATATATATATTCACCACTATTATCAGATCCTATGTGCTGGTGTCTGGCTGTCGGTTTCTAGGAACTGAGCTGCTTGACACTCATACGTCGAATACGACGGCAGAGTTCACCATATATATATATATATAAAAACAAAGTGGCAAAAGTTTTCGTGTGACACGTTTCGTTCTTCATCGGATTAAGAGTGTTTACATTGATGCGCACGAACGAGAGATGTTGGGAATTTTTAATTTAAAAATAACTTTATATATATATATATTTTTTCACCGCTCTTTCGACTGTCATAGATGAAACTCCTCTCTAATGTGCCAAACGTCTTATGGATTGAGTTGGATCTTTTCTAATTGAACTCTTTAACTCATTTGATATTAGTCGGAGATTTTACCCGGTAGAGAGCAAGGCTGATTTTCTTCGAATAAACACGTCAATGACCGAGAGGGCTCAATTCAGAGAAGAGCTTTGCAATTTATATATATATATATATATATATATATATATATATATATATATATATATATAGTTGTATATTTAGGCAGCAATCCTTCGTTTATGCATGTTTCATTAAAAACGACAGACAAGGTACTACGATTGAGCTTTTTATTTAATTTTTAATGTGTTCGAACAAGAGCTTTCTTTACAAGACAAAGGGTGTGTAAGAACTGTCCAAATGTTTTATGTTTCCGATCGCTTTCGGCTATACCTTTAGCCATTATCAAGGATGATTTTATTTTTCAGCTTAATTGAGTGTGTGCATTATGTGTATGTCTTAGTGTGTAGTAGGGATGTTTTTAATTTCCGAATACGGTTAGCACACTGTGGCTTTGTTCGTAGTTAATATTGTTAAGAGTTGGCTTTTTCTTTCTCTTTTCTTTTTTCTTTGTCCTGTAAAGAAAACTCTTGTTCGAACACAAGAAAAATTAAATAAAAAGCTCGATCGTAGTACCTTGTCTGTCGTTTTTAAAGAAACATGCATATATATATATATATATATATATATATATATATATATATATATATATATATAGGGGGTATCAAAAATTATTTTACAAACTTTAGAGGCGGATTCCTCACACTAAAATAATGACAAAAGACAATATAAACATAAGTCCGCAAATCCTTCGTTTTTGAGTTATGAAGTTTAAAGTTTACGGTAGATGCTGTTAAAGGTACAATCCAAGATACTGTTCAAAAATACTTTTACAACCTTTGGGGCTACGGATCCTGTCCCAGCAACGCGACGATAAACAACAGCAAAGGTTGGATGACTCGGCTGCCTTTGGTCTGGAAATGCAATCTGATTCAGCCGTGCAGCCTTGTGTCCATTACCATTCGCGCGGCCGCATGCAAAACTCCTATCTGCCTGCTCACGATATCTTGCCATTGCTAAACGGAAAGCTTCTCACATAACTCACTATTACAGACGTTAAACGCTGAAGACAGACTAGCCACAAATGTACACGAATGACAAATGTAAGCCGGTCTACATGTCAGCACAGCACCCTCTATCGTAAACTTTCTTGAACGAAGTATTTGTGGACATATAGACGTCTCAATTTTATTTTTACTTTCAACAGTGTGCGTTACGTCTAGCGGTCAACCTATTCGAGAGATCCCAAAACACAGACTGACAGACGTAATACATACTGTTACGGTCAAACTGAAAATAGTGCATTTATTTCAAATAGGAGTATGCACTATAATAATGTTTGATGTATAATATATATATATATATATATATATATCCACATTTCATTAAAAACGACTGACAAGTTGCTTTTATTTATGTTTTATACAATTTCTCGTGCGATCTAATAATGTTTTCCTTTTCAGATGATAAATTATATAAAAACTGTCCGAATGTTCTTTTTATCCGAGCGCTTTCGGCTATACGAGAAATTATATAAAAAACTAAATAAAAGCACCTTGTCAATCATTTTTAATGAAATGTGCATGAAAGAAGGATTGCTGCCTAAATACACACACACACACCCATATATATATATATATATATATATATATATATATATATATATATATATATATATATATATATATATATATTGATAGTAAATATCTATCTATGCCCCTCATATGAAAAGTGATGGCTAAGATATATTTTAGCCGGATTAAATATAAATCTAATAATTCTTCATATATATATATATATAGTGATTTTCCAAGCGTAGCTTGAATGTGGCACAAGGCCGAAAGTAAGGGGCACCCAGTGAGGATCGAACTCACTACTCATTGGTAATCGTTTTAGCAAGACCAGCTGGCTATTACACCACCTCGAGGTATATATATATATATATATATATATATATATATATATATATATATATATATATATATATATATATATATATATATATATATATATATATGTGTGTGTGTGTGTGTTGTAGCCGAGGTATAGGGTAGCAATTATTATTTTCCTCCTCTGTCGTTTCCTAATCTTCTTTTGTTCCTTTTGCTACCCACCCCTTCTCATGTTTCTCTTTCTCTGTCTTTTCTTTCTCCTCCTCCTTCTACTCACCTACTTCATATTTCCCCTCTTTCTATGTTTTTTTCATATTCTCCCCTTACTCTTTTTTCTGCCTTCGGTGTACTCAGTGGACCAATGGCTCTCAAGCTGTTTCCACGGACCATTCATCAGTGCAGTGTTCAATCCCACTTAATACCCGGCTCATGTCAAAATGAGCTAATCAAATGATATTCCCCTGGTATTTCATGTTCTTTTCCAGTTCTTCCTCATCCTTCTTTTACACTCCTCCGACCACGTACTTCAAGTGTTGCAAGCCCTTCCGTAACTCTCTTTTTTTTCTTTCACGTTCTCTTTATTCCTTCTCCCTAATCAAACTTCTTCTTCTTCTTCTTCTTCTTCTTCTTCTTCTTCTTCTTCTTCTTCTTCTTCTTCTTCTTCTTCTTCTTCTTCTTCTTCTTCTTCTTCTTCTTCTTCAACAACAACAACAACAACATTTTATTAATCCGTTTATTTTATTCAAATAAACAAGCCAGAAACCCCTTACTCTCCATCTATCACCTATTTTAGTTACTACTCTCCCTTTTCTCATTTCCCTCTTTTCCTATTCGTTATTTCTTTTTTACTTTTGTCTTAATCCATCTATGCTAATTACCAAAATCGAACCCCCTTTACTCTCCTCTTACCACGTCCTTGAACATTTACTCTCACTTCTCTCACTGCCCTGTCTTTCGTTTTGGCTCACTCCCCTTAAACAATTTTTAACTCCCTTCTGTTTTGCCCACCAAACCTATCGGAAGGTAATGTACTGGTCAAAACTGACGACACTAAAAAGGGAAAGTGAAAACATAGAGGAGGACAAAGAAGTTTAGGAGAAAGAAAAAAACGAGAACGAAGAGGAGGAATGAAAAGAAAAAACAAAGAAAAAGAACAAGTAGGAGGAGGAGAATATTGAGTGAATGAAAATGGGGAAGAAGAATAGGAAATTTACTGGGAAGATAGAGGAAAGAGGTTTTAAAAAAAGCTACATAGATGGGTGAAAACTGGGGAGCAGAAGACAAAGAAAGAAGAGGAAGTGACAAAAGAAAAGAAGGCGGGGTGGAAGACGGAAGAAGAGAGCGAGAAAGATGATGGGCAAATAGAGGAGGAGGAGGAGGAGGAAAATTAATTAACCGTTAGGCCACCTCGTGCCTCTTGTAAAATCTGACCATTTCCAGTCGCTTCCCAGATCAGGTGGTCAGGAGGAGCGGGGGAAATAATTACGGAATGGAGTCCGTGTGTCTAGCAACACTTCGTCGCGATGCGGGATGAGAGGCTGCAAGAATCCACTTGACCTTTCGCCAGCTCTCGGCGAATTTGGCGGGAACACAGCGCGACAGACAAACCAGTACAGACAAGTAGGACGTTGGCATACACACAAATACATACCTGCGTACGTGCACACATGGATGAACGCACAAAAACTAATTCACACACAAGCAAACATGTATACATACATGCACATACATTGTACGCATACAGACAAATATACGTGTATATACACCTGCATCTTAACGCTTGTATAAATACATGGAAATGCGCCCAGACTGGACTTCTTCTGCGTTTCATATTCTTTCAGGGTGTGTATGGCCATGGCTGTCCACATCTTCTCTTCTCTTGTAGCTCTAATCATGTTTTGACCATGCAAGTAGCGGACTGCTCTAGATTTGAAAGCTCAGCTTTACTAAATTTTGTATTGACTTCTCCATTAGTTGCCCAAATTAGTCCAAATAAATTTTTAAAAAGTATCGCTCAAAATCGTGAGTAGAAAAATTCAAAACAAGCACGATCATGCGCACACACACACACACATACAAGTCGTCTGAAGATCACGTGAGCGTGGGACTCGGGTTACGACTAGAGCCATCCTTTCATAGGATTTAGCGTTGTTAAGCGTTTTTGTTTTTTTTTTGTTTTTTTTTTGTTTTGTTTTTTTGGCTTGGTCTAGGCAATCTATGCTTCGAGCACTTTACTGGGTAAGCAAGTTTGCTTTAGACAATTTTGTTTATCTTTTTTCGGTATTACAGTGTTTATTCGAGACTGTATCTGGATAGGAATTTTAGGCTTTGGCAAGTTGCCCGTTTGATCCATCAACGGTTTTGTTTTTCTTTATTACATACATACATACATACATACATATATATATATATATATATATATATATATATATATATAGTTTCAACAAGACTCTCTCTTCGGATTTCTTACTGCTTTATATTAATGATGTTCCTAATAATACAGGTTGTTCCATAATGATGGGACACATTTTAAATGCAAGTATCTTAGATTATAAAAATGACAGAATATCAAATATATTTATTACATAATTGATATACAATAGTTTAACATATCTAAAATCTGAATATTACATTCTAGAGATGGTCACTACCATAGAGAGAACATGAACGAGCTCGCTCTCTCATTTCAAACACAGTGCGGCTTAGCGTATCAACTGGAATGGCTATTGGATGCTTCTGAACTTAAACAAAGCTGCCATATCTGGGCTGGAGCTGCCCAGTCACCACTTTCCAGCTTCGTCAGCGTTCAAAGGCATTTACGCGGCCTTGTTGATGACTAATTATTTTCCACCCTACAGCCTCTTTCCTACAGATGAAACATTGCTAGCCTCTATCGATATTTTCATGACATATGTTCATACGAATTACATGCCTTACTTCCGCCATTTCACACCCATCATGCCACGCATACAAGGCCGACTTGTCCTCATTCCCTTCGTATTCCATTGGTTAGGCGGAAGTTCTACTCAGGCAGCTTTTGAACTGTTACTTTTTGAAACAAACTCCTGAGAGGATGCTTCCCAAATCAGTATGATATGTAAGATATATAGTGGTTGAACCGTTATCTGTCCTACATATACTTATAATGTGTACTTCTTTCTTCCTTAAGGCCATTAAAAAACATCATTCAGTAAACATCTGCCTTGAATGGCTCTTGAGCCTTGTATTGGATTAACAATAGTATAAAATGCTTCGAACATCTTTATACTCACCATGCGACAACCAAGGAGTCGAATTACCCTCATTCTCTTCATATTCCATTTGTAAAGAGGATGTTCCACTCAGGGTTTTTTTTCTCCAAGAATTTCTACTTTGTGGAAGAGACTCCATGAACGATACATTCTTAACTTCTTCAAGTCGAGGATCGACCGTTATCTAGCCTCCATATAATAATAATGTTCAATTCCTACTTCCTCTTCTTGAATTCATATCAGTCAGTTAAGTGCCATGCGTGATACACGTTTAGGCGATCATGTATCTTTCGATAAATGACTGATGAGTCAGATTTACCCATAGCTAGGGGAAATGAAGAGGATTCATACTTTTCCCTTTCGTAAGTGAATGTAATGGATTCGACTGGAATTCGAACTCGGCTCTCCGATTTCTCAATTCGACCGCTATCCATTACTCCACCGTGCCTCCCCCAGGACAGACCGGGTTCTATAGCCTTGGATAGCAACTGGTCTACCGCAGAAAAAAATGGCAAGCTACTGCGGGAAAAATCTGCCTCGTCAGTCATGTATCGAAAGATACGTGATCGCCTAAGCGTGTATCACGTATGGCACATAACTGACTGAACTCATATCACACATCTCATTCGGTCACTGTCTAGCTTTAGTGGCTTTTGAGCCTTCTATTGGGTGAACTTCTATGACATTTTTTTATCAATTTACTTAAAGCAAGGCAATAACGCCACTACGACGCTACTGGAAGTGAAAGAGAAGGAACAGATCTGTAAATATTTCTGAGATGAGGTATTTACACTATTTACACTATTTATATTGTTCGGACTGTTGTCCACATCTTTGTTGTCATATTCACCACGTTCTTCAGAAGAAGGCCGGATCGTACAACGGCCGAAACGTCGTGAATATGACAATAAAAATGAGGATAACAGCCCGAACTATGTAAATGGCGCAAAAAGAAGGAAAAAACGTTAGAAAGAACCGCAAACCCAATAATAGTAAAAATTTCAGAGTTTAAGCGGAACCGTTAGATGTAAAGAATTGAAGTAGCATTTAGAAGAAATCCAACTCTAGACAGGAAACAAAGGATAAACCTGTATTCCTCTTCAAAAGGCCGAGGCTGAGTGTCGGCATAATGACTCTCCGCAACTTGCTATCCCTTGTGGCCCTTAGCAGTTATTTTTCTTCTGCTAAGGCTCATCAGGTAAGCGTCTCGCTGCTTTGCTTCTGTCTCCCTTCTTCTCATTATGCCACGTTAGGGACATATTGAGAGCATGGATAGCGGCTCGGATTGAGAAATCGGAGACTCGAGTTCGAATTCCAGTCGAATCCATTACATCCACTTATGTGCTAATAACCTTGGGAAAGGTATGAATCCTCTTCTTCTCCCCCAGCTATGGGTAAATAGCAGGACAGACCGGATTTTCTAAGTCCTCCTTCCTCATTATGGTTGAACTATAATAACAAGAAAAGAAAGGTCTATTCTCATTTTTGGGCACTCATCGTAAGACCTTAATAAAATAAAACTGTTCCATCTGAGCATGATGGGAAATGTTAGGAGAAGCTGAGAGCTTTAGATATGAATAATCTTCATTTGTTATAAAAAAAAAACAAAAAAAGAAAATCTTAAAATTATAATAATGTTCGATCTTAATTTCGTAATGCATATTTTCAACTTTCTTATCGTTTTTCAGTGTTAAGTAGCTTTATAAATATATATATTATATATAAATAATATATATAGAGTGTAACCCGGATATAAGAGAGTTGTCGGGACCGGAGAAGAAAGCTCTTATATACGGGTTTCTCATATATCAGGGTCTCTTATATCCGGTTTACACTGTAATATAATATATAATCTGTATATATATATATATACTCTCTATATAATCTATATATATATAATATATAAAATATATAATATATAATATCAACTATAATATATCTATAATAATATATAAGATATAATCAATAATATCTATAATATCTATAATATAATATATATAATAATATATATAATAATAATATCTATAATATAATTTATAATAATATAATAATATATAATCATATAATATATACAATATATAATCTATATATATATATATATATATATATACATATAATACAATATATATTTCTTATCGTTTTTCAGTGTTAAGTAGCGTTATAAATATATATATTATATATAAATAATATATATAGAGTGTAACCCGGATATAAGAGAGTTGTCGGGACCGGAGAAAAATCTCTTATATCCGGGTTTCTCTTATATCAGGGTCTCTTATATCCGGGTTACACTGTAATATAATATATAATCTGTATATATATATATATACTCTCTATATAATCTATATATATATAATATATAAAATATATAATATATAATATCAACTATAATATATCTATAATAATATATAAGATATAATCAATAATATCTATAATATCTATAATATAATATATATAATAACATATATAATAATAATATCTATAATATAATTTATAATAATATAATAATATATAATCATATAATATATACAATATATAATCTATATATATATATATATATATATATATATATATATATATATATAATACAATATATAATATAATATATAACATAATATATTATATTATATTATATTATATTATATATATTATAATAATCTTATTATATGTAATCAACGAACAACTTTTGAGTTCATGACACTTGGTGCGTCAGGCTCATATATTTATTTACTTTCAGTACGTGGACGATCACGGTTCTCCACAACTTCCAGTCTATATTTACTATAAGTAACTTTTTACTTTTTATCATCTCCCTTTGGCCTTGTTCTGATATGCATTTATACAAACACTTTGCATAGGTTACACTAGTCGATAACATGAAATCTTCAAACACAAAAATAGCCCGTCTTAGCTAATTTGGGGGCACTAGCAATAAAAATAATATCCACAATTGTTGATAGGCTGTACTAGTGTTATATGAATATTTAATCAAGATTTTTGCGGCTTGCCCTTGCCAGATTATTTATTATTCTCTTAATAACCTGGTACACACACACACACACACACACACACACACACACACACACACACACACACATATATATATATATATATATATATATATATATATATATATATATATATATATATATATAATTATTCTCCTAATAAGCTATTATTCTCCTTTCTACTCAGGTTTTCACACATTTAACTGACCTGTGAAAAATGCCCCTTGAATGTCAGAACAAAGCTGATAACTTTTGTTATGTGCGTGGCGAAGTGACTTTTGAACCTCAAAAGTAAAATATACCGCCTTACCAACTATATTTTGGATGCAAAATAAGAGACCAAGACAAGAAGTGGGCACCACGCATATTCTTATATGTCATGTACATTCAGGAAGTAGTCGATCATAGCTCTCCACAGTTTCCAATCTCTAGTTACAATAAGTAACGTTTTACTTTTTATCAACCATCTTCGGCACTGTTCTGCTATTCATTCACGCAAACGCTTTAGATAGGTTACACTTATGCAACAAATCTCAGTCAATGGCACCTGTTAGGGTCCCAGCTATGGGTAAATAGTTAACCCCCAAACTGGGGTTAAAACACTATGAAATTGAAAAAATAGGTTTTAATACCAGAAATACTTTGTTTAAAAAATTTATTACCATCAATACATTTAAAAAAAAAATATTACCAGCAATATAAAAATTTGTCGGCATTAAATAGCCCATTGAGTTGTTGATATGTCGTAAACCCAAACCAAACCAAAATCAGTCAATGGCTAACCTGGAAGAAAAAAACTATGCCTTTTGCAGTGCCCATGATTTGAGGAGAGCCAACCGATCATGCCACTGATTGCTACTTCTGCATGGTGCCTCCAATTGCTAAGGGATTGTCAAAGAATAAGGAATGGGCAGTGCGATATCGAAACATTCAATCAGCTTTTTGTCCTGTCCACCATAATGAAGGCATATCAGTCCCAGAAGCAACGGAATCGTATGAAATTGAGTCAGATGATGGGGAAGACAATGAAACATCAGAGCCTGAACCATCAACTTCATATAATGAAGATTATTGTCCAAAATCCGTCTTGGAACTACACCTCATAACGCAAAGTAACCTGAAGGAGATTTGGAACTTCCTAAGAGTAAAGCAGAACTGCTAGGTTCCAGGTTACAGCAGTGGAATCTAGTAGCTGGTGATGTACGGATTTCCCATTTCTATGATCGTCACAAGGATCTAGACACTTTTATACTTATGGAAGGTGATTTGGTGCACTGCAATGATATCAATAATCTTATGCAATTACTTAACATCAGTCACAATCCAGAGGAATGGAGGCTGTTCATTGTTTCCTCAAACAAGTATCAAAGATGTCTTGTTAAAAAAAGATAATGTTTTATTTTTAAGACATTTTTTATGTTTATATGTTCTTTTTATAGATACAAATATTTAATTAAATGCTCTGTTTATAATAAACAGTATTAACGACATTTACCGGCCTGAATGTCCGAGAAATTTTCATAGAAAATATGCGTCCTCCGACAGGAATTGAACCTGTATCCTATACGGAACCGTGATATAGCCTGACGTGCTTTTACCGATTTCGCCACAGAGGAGCGTTTCGGTTAGCAAAGTCGATTTTACTGCTTTTAAACAATTCTTCATGATTCTTTCTCGTACATTCATATCTGCTCTATGTCTATCCAAATGTAAACAAATGACGTCACATATTATGAAATGGACAAAGAATGATTTTTTGCTATGCGAAGGCAGTCTAGGACAGCTTTCGATCCCACATGATGGAAGCTCTCCTCCTGACCTTCTTCAAGCATACTGCCTCCCAAACCGCTGCCCTTGTCACTGATTGGATACTTTCTGGAATGGAGAGTTTTATACCCACCAAAAACTTCCAGCAAAAACCAAGCCACCAACCCTGGTTCACACCTGAATGCGCTGTGGGCATAACCCACCGAAACTACTACTTCAGTATCTATCGCAAAGAGCGATGTAGTTCGGACCTCACTGCATTTAGAACTGCCCACAAACGTTGCAAAAAAAGTTCCAGAAAACGCTACGTACGAGCAGTCCAGACCAAGTTTGAAAAAAAGAAATTGGAACCCTTAAATTCTGGAAGATCATCAAACAATCATGAACAGACGTAAAACGGCTGTGCCTACAATTATAAATGGCCCCGAGGTCGTATTCTCCTCGATAGATAAGGCGAATCTCTTTGCTTCTATTAGATGACAAAGACCATCTCCTCTCCAAGTTCCCGAGTCTCACTAAGCACAATCTCAGTAATATTATCATCACAACTTGAGTAGTTTCAAAGGCCTCCATCCTAAGAAAGCCACAGGTCCTGACAAAATTCCAGTGATTGTCCTTAAGAATATCAACCCGGAATTATCTCTAATCCTATCAAAGTTATTTAACCGCTGCTTGAAGGAGAAATCCTTCCTAAGCCTGTGGAAAGTGCCAAGCTGTTATGGGAACTTACCCATAATAGTAATAGACTATCCCGTACACAATAAATACTGCGCCTCAAGAGGAAGCAGGAGTGCGAGTTCAGTCCTTTTTGGACGTCTCACCTATCAGGTCAAACTCTCTGCCTCTGAGGCAGAGGGGAACTCTCTGTCTTTGGGCGGGGAGGAACTCGGACGAGGCTCCGCCGAAGGGCAGAGCCTCGTTCGAGGTGGTTGACCACCCCGATCCCGTTTATACGGGTTCTACGGGCAATTTTTGCCCGAGCATACGGGCTCGGAAAGCCCACATTAAACCGGCCTTGTGCCACATTCGACACACGTGGGCGTGTTGTTAAACATCGTGCGAGTTCAGTCCTTTTTGGACGTCTCACCTATCAGGTCGAACTCTCTGCCTCTGGGCAGAGAGGAACCCGGACGAGGCTCCGCCGAAGGGTAGAGCCTCGTTCGGGGAGGTTGACCAACTCGATCCCGTTTATACGGGTTCTACGGGCAATTTTTGCCCGAGCCAACGGGCTCGGAAAGCCCACATTAAACCGACCTTGTGCCACATTTGACACACGTGGGCGTGTTAATGAACATCGTGCGAGTTCAGTCTTTTTTGGACGACTCAGCTAGCCGGTCGAACTCTCTGCCTCTGAGGCAGAGGGGAACTCTCTGCCTCTGACCAGGGAGCAACCCGGACGTGGTTCCGCCGAAGGGCAGAGCCTCGTTTGGGGAGGTTGACCAACCCGATCACGTTTATATGGGTTCTACGGGCAATTTTTGCCCGAGCCTACGGGCTCGGAAAGTCCACATTAAACCGGCCTTGTGCCACATTTGACACACGTGGGCGTGTTAATGAACATAGTGTGAGTCAGACACAGAGTCAGTGTCAGCCAGTCAGAGACAGAGTCGCGTCAGACGATTACTGTAAGGCATTGGAATAGTGATACTGGTCGAGACAACATAGTTCTCTCTAACCTAACCTTATTGTTATTACTAACACTTCTACTTCTTTTGTACATATTCTGTTTGTAATATATCTGTGTTATTCCATACCTGTGTTCGAGTTATTCTTCAGTGGTTCTACCTTGGGTCATCACCGTGGTGCAAGGAACCTGGACCATAACACCAAGCGTATACCCGATTTTTAAGAATGCGGGCGCGTGATCGAAGGACAAACCCATCAGTCTCGTCAGTATCATCAGTAAGCTTTTTGGGGACATAATCAATACGAAGATGGTCAGGCACCTAAAAAAGAACTACCTCTTCAGTGACGAGCAGTATGGATTTCGGTCGGTCCGATCCACTGCCAACATCCTATCATCACTCACAGAATCAGTGAGGCTATGGACGACAAACACAACTCGAGGACCATAGTACTAGATATCTCAAAGGCTTTCGATAAAGTGTGACAAGAAGGTTTACTACACAACCTCTCCAGCTATGGATTCACTGGAAGGGTCTTCTCGATCATAAAATCCTTCGTGGAGGTAGTTATTAATAGCCAGACCGGTGCCCTAGCGATCAACGCAGGCGTTCCACAGGGATCACTATTTGGACTAATCTTCTTTTTGATCTATATAAATGACGTGCCTAAGAATATACTCAGATCATTTGTAAGCATCTATGGCAACGATACGACTATATACGGGTGCATCTCTAAAACTCTCGATGGCCAGAGATTGGCGACTGATCTTTCTTCCGATCTCATACAAACTACCCAATGGGATAAAAACTGGTAGGTTTCATTCAGTGACTCGAAGTCCAATCTAGTTACGCTCTATCATCGCCGATCCGACCCCGAACTACCACCAATTAAGATGAACGGAGTCTTGAAACACCGTGTCTTGAAAGACTGTTGAGCCTCTAAATCACACCCGACCTCAAGTGGAACTCTTACATACCATCCGTTGCTAACGATTCAGGTAAAATGGTCGGCTCCCTGTATCGCTCCAGTAAGTACCTGACTTCTCCTGCTATCCTCTAACTTTACAAAAGCCAGATCGGGCAGCAATGGAGGTACTGTTGTCATATTTGGGCGGAAGCTGCCAAGACCCAACTCTCCAGCCTTGATAGAGTTTAATAGCGTCTCCGAGCCCTTGTGGGTGACGAATTATTGTCCACACTCTCCCACGGGCGGGATGTGGCAAGCCTCTCGCTGCACTACCGCTACTTCCACGGAAAGTGCTCGGACGAACTACGTTCCCTGGTCCCGCCAAGGCAAAGCTTTACGGTAAGAACACGCCATGCCACTTACAAATCACCCAGGATGGTTCCCCGATCAATACAATCTTAACCTGTTCAAGGCGAGGGTTAATCGTTATTCCCCTCACCTATACACACAAATGGCCTCCTAACGTAACACTCTACTTCGAGTGCCACCCCACACCGGACCTTGTAAAAGGTGACTTTCACTGTAAAAAATCCCTGTCGCTTCAAGTCCCTTCTTCAATTCTGTGGAATTTGGTCCGGATTCCCTGCCAGTTATGTGCCATGCGTGATACACCCTTAGGCGATCATGTATCTTTCGATACATTACTGAGGAGGCAGATTTTTTCCTGCAGTAGGTTGCCATTTCTTTCTGCGGTAGACCAGTTATCATCCAAGGCTATAGAACCCAGTCTGTCCTGCTATTTACACATAGCTGGAGGGAGAAGAGGATTCATACCTTTCCCATGGGTATTAGCACATCAGTTAGTTACGTGTTATGCGTGATACACGCATAGGAGATCATGTATCTTTCGATACATGATTGACGAGACAGATTTTTTCCCGCAGTAGGTTGCCATTTCTTTCTGCGATAGACCAGTTACCATCAAGGCTATGGAACCCGGTTTGTTCTTCTATTTACCCATAGCTGGGGGGAGAAGAAAATCATTCATACCTTTCCCAACTGTATTAGCACATTAGTCAGTTATGTGTCATCCGTGATACACGCTTAGGCGATCATGTATCTTTCGATACATGAAAGACGAGACAGATTTTTTCCTCACAGTAGGTTGCCATTTCTTTCTTCGGTAGACCAGTTGACATCCAAGGCTATAGAACCCGGTCTTTTCTGCTATTTACCTATAGCTGGGGCGAGAAGATGAGGGTTCATACCTTTCCCAAGAGTATTAGTACGTAAGTGAATGCAATGGATTTGACTGGAATTCGAACTCGGCTCTCCGATTCCTCAATCCGAATCGCTATCCATTAATTACATAGTAACTCCATAGGCTCTTCTTTGTTTCTAATACTTTTCAGCTGTCAGACAAAAAGGCGTAAAGTCATTTTAGTGAGACTTTCTTGAAAATTCTTTATGGTATGCAGTCTTACGAATTTGCTTAATTAGTACTCAAAACTGGACAATTCAACCAATTCCTGTCAAGGTTGAAAATGAGTGTAACAGCTTTTTACTTCGCACACACACCCACTCTATTTTCTGCCATTCATCGTTTAGCGCTAAAAAGAAAGTTTTTTACTAAGATTTCAGAAGACGGGGAAAAAACGTAGGAAGAATAAAACTCATGCCTTTTCCAAGGGCGTTAGTGTTACACGAACATAAGTATCCTCAGCTGAAATTCGATCGATTTGATTTTCCGTGGTGATAAGCCTTATAAAACCCAGTAAATCCACCGCTATCAACATATTTATCGATCTATCGATTGAGAAATAGTTTATTGTTGGAGACAGATCATTTATGACTTTAATAAAAGGTCATTTTAAAAGCAAGTTTAGAATAGTTCCATCTCGAACTGAAGCAAATGAAATTTTAAAATTCCGTGTCAGCCTCGATCTCGCAGCAATGTTCCTTGGTGAACTGTCGAATGTATTGGTGGTTGGGGGTCACGACTCTCGAACTACGGAAACAGCGTGGCGTGCAGGGTCACAATGTTTACAAATTTTCTTCAACATCCATGCTTCATTAAGACCTTTCATGACTCTTCACCCTATTCAGAGCACCAACTGACCTTCCATACATATACAAACACACAGATACATCGGTCTCTCTTAATATCTCTCACTTTTTCTCGATATATATATATATATATATATATATATATAAGATTTAATTCTGTGCCTGTTATACCAATAAGGTCTATTGGTAAAACTTTTAATATTTTATACAAGTTTATATTTGTAGCTACCGAGAGAACTTGGTAAGTCAACTTTGTAAATAGCTAGGTAGTTGACTGACCCGGTGCTTAGATAGATAGATAGATAGATAGATAGATAGATAGATAGATAGATAGATAGATAGATAGATAGATATGAATAGGCTGAGATAAATATGAACAGACTGAGATAGATCATGCTGTTTCAACTGATTACGTAGCGCTAATCTATAGGATATTATATTAAATCTCATATCAGATACACCGCAAAGGACACTTGAAAATAGATAGATAGATAGATAGATAGATAGATAGATAGATAGATAGATAGATAGATATGAACAGACTGAGATAGATAGATAGATAGATAGATAGATAGATAGATAGATAGATAGATAGATATGAATAGGCTGAGATAAATATGGACAGACAGAGATTCATTAATCCAAGTTGCTATTAATGGATAGCGCCTAGAATTGAGATGCTTCTCGTGTCTCGAACTCACTATTCGGTATTAACTGACAGCGAGGCAATCTTGGTAATTTTAAAAATAGTGATGTACTAAGCGTAGCTTAGATATTACACAAGGTCGAAATTATGGAGCACCCAGTAAAGCTTACTTATTAATATTCCTATTCAAAAGACCGAGACGTAGTGAGAGCTGGACGATAGGCAGAACTTTCTACACCTGTTGAGAAGAAATAAATTTAAAAAAAAATAATAATTAGTAAATAAAATTTCAGAGTTCAAGCGGAGACGTTAGAAGTATAGAGTTGAAATAGATACCAAAAAAAGACCTTGTATTCAATGTTATATTAGAGCGTCAGAGAAGCGGAGGGTTGCGCCGGAGCATATCTTCCTAGCCACCAGATTCACTCCTTCCATGGATGACAGTGGCTGCTGCAGACATGTAGACAGGTGGTCCACCTAGCTGCGTTTAGTATATGCACACGTGAGAGAAATGGACGAAGAGTTATTATAAAGGGTATTCCAATAACTTGGACCGATTTTAAACTTAACTCACATTCAATCGGTCCAAGTTATTGGAACACCCCTTTATAAGTGCTTCACCAGAAGGAAGGAAAGAAAAATTTAGTCACGCATTCTTATGAGACTGTACAACTATAACATTATATTGGAAATATTTACCCTATTTACACTGTTCCAACTGTTGTCCTCATCTTTATTGCCATATTCATGACGTTTCGACCGTTGTACACTCCGGCCTTCTTCAGGATCATTCTATATTTCTGAGTGCACTATTGTAACTATTTACTATTTACATCGTTCGGAATGTTGCCATTATCTTTATTGCCATATGCACGACGTTTCGACCATTGTACACTTCGGCCTTCTCCAGAACCTTTCTATATTTCTGAGATGAGTTATTGTAACTATTTGCACTATTTACATCGTTCGACCTGTTGAACATCATCTTTATTGCCATATTCACGACGTTTCGGTCGTTGTACGCTCCGACCGTCTTCAGGTGATACACGTTAGAATTTCAAACCGAATCCTCTATTTACTCCACGGGGGTAAATTGTACTAGTTCCACGTGTCATGCCTTTTTTGGATCAGTTCATTCCGTTTAGAAACTCAACTCTCGAAGTTTGTGTTCCCTCTGCTGTGGCCAGGTATTGAACTCACAACTCTTTGGGACGTGTCACTTTTTTAAATTACTCAACCAACGCATTTATCCAATGGGCGATGTAAATAATTACAATACAGGGTGCGATGGATAAATTGTCGCTATATTTTTTTATTTTTTTTGCGCATGCGCGTTGTTTGTTTTTGACTTTGTCGACTGCACAGTATAGTAGAGTCAGTTGGGCACCATCTGTGAGAAAAAGAGTGCCATGATGCAATTCATTCTGCTAGAAATTTGAAAACGGCATGCTGTAGCGCTTGGCATTCGCTCATTCTGGCATAAGCTCAAATACGAACACTTCTGAGTGTTTGTTTGTCAATCTGAGGACAGTGCAGAGGATTTGGAAAGAGTTGGATTATATATCCAGTCAACATCATAGTATTTGTAATGATCACTAGTAATGGCGTGGCTATGCCTCCATTCACTTTCCCAAAAGGCCTAAGGCTCAACACGGAGCCCTACATCAAGTGCCTTGAGGATGTAGTGCCGCCCTGGGTAGGAAGTAGTGCTAGAAGACCCTGTGTCTGGCAACAGGACTCTGCACTATGCCACATAGGCAGGAATACCACGTCACCCCTTACATTTGGCCACCTAACTCCCCAGACTGTAACAAATTGATTATTATGTGGGGGGGCGCAGTTGAGCGGGAAACCAACAACTCTCTTTATAAGACCACAGATGAACTGAATGCAAGGATTATGGCAGCATTCACCAACTTAAACACGGAGACCGCCCAAAAGAGTTGCAGGAGATTCCGAAGTCGTCTGGAGGCCGTGGTTGAAGCCAATGGCGATTTTATTGAATAAATTTACTCTTTAGTATTTCAAGATATTTTTGTGTAATTTTGTTAAATATATCTGTCAGAATGAGATGACAGTTTTAGTTTTGTTTTTGCGTAATTATTTTCTTGATGACTACTTTTATCTCTTGATTAGACTGGCATTTATTGAGTGGAGATTATGGCCAATGCAGCCTATCTCTGCGATGTTCCGCCGATGTATACCATTGGGCATTTTGTACAATCTATTCTGTACACCCACGCTTCCAAAAGGATTCAGTAGGAAGAAGATGTATTGGGAGTGCGCTACTCAGCGGTGGACATAGGACCCGGACCCTGCATATTGTAGCTGATCATCTCAAAAGCAATAATAGCACAACGCAGTATACGAGCTAATGGAGAAAAAACAGAGATCAGCTCAGAGAGGGCTGATTTAAAATTAAACATACATACATACATATATATATATATATATATATATATATATATATATATATATAGAGAGAGAGAGAGAGAGAGAGAGAGATTAGTTTATGGCGTACCAATGTAGTCTCATGAGCAAACAGGCAAATAATGAATGCATACTTGAATAGAGATTTACACTCACTGGCAAAAACATTCATCTGCACGCTATGCACCCAATGACCCTAGACAGAATTTTAACAGTCAACTGTCTCGCAAACAATTTAGTAATGTCAACAGAAGAATAAATCAGCAAGAAAGAAAGAAAGAAAAAGATAGAAAGAAAAACGAAACTAAAAACGAAAAAGGAATTCGTGCAAATTGACAGAGAATCATAGAGAGAAAAAAAGAAAGGAATGAACAAATTATATATATATATATATATATATATATATATATATATATAATTTGTTCATTCCTTTCGTTTATATATATATATATATATATATATATATATATATATATATATATATATATATATATAAAGTGAGATGACGGGATTTTAAGACTGGTGAAAGAAAGAAAGAAAGAAAGAAAGAAAGAAAGACAATAGGGCTGAGAAAAAAAAGAAAGAAAGAAAGAAAAAAGAAAGAAAGAAATACAATAAGGCTGTGAAAGAAAGAAGGAATGACAGAAAATAAGGCTGCGAAAGAAAGAAAAAGATAGAAATGCAAAGAAGGCAGACGGAAAGAAAGAAATGGAGAGGAATAGAAAGAATGATGTTGCAGAGTGAAAAAAAATGAACGAATAAAGAAAGAAAAAAGAAATCAATTCTAAGTAAATTCCCAAGAAATTAAGAGTAAATTCTTGAAAGGAACGTGAATAGATAAGTAAGTGAAAACAGCCGAAAGGATTTGAAAACAGCAACCATTGAACATAAAGACATTTAAAAAGAAAATTAATTGGCTTTTTCAGAGGCCATGTCAATCTGAGAATTTGATAAAGAAGAAGCGAGAAGAAAGCCTGAAGCGGATGTTGAAAGCTGTTCAGCAAGTGTGATGTACTTTTCGCTTGGAAAGAACCTGGCACGCATCTGACTTGCTTTTCAATATTCTGTCTCTTTTTACGAAGTTAAGTGTCCCGGAATAATTATATTTACTTTTAGCATTTTTCAAGGAATGTTTTAAAACAGAAATAAAAAAAAACAGTCTTTGAAAATTGAAGGTTAAACGGATAATTTATTTTGCTGTTTGATTGCACGCGTTTTGTTAACCAATTTTGGGCTATCAGGATTAAAACATGTTAAATATAGATAGACGCGCGGGCCAAAGAAAGAAAGAAAGAAAGAAAGAAAGAAAGAAAGAAAGAAAGAAAGAAAGAAAGAAAGAATGAAAGAAAGAAAGAAAGAAAACGGAAAGAGAGGTTTTGAAAAAAACAAACGAACAAAAGAAGAAACAAATTACAGAAAAGGGGCTACTAAAGAAAGAAGGAAAAAGAAAGAAAGAAAGAAACAAACAAACAAAAAACTGACAGAAAGAAATAAAAAAGAAAGAAAGAAAAAAAACAATAAAAAGAACAAACAAATTATAGAAAAAGGACTACTAAAGGAAGAAAGAAAGAAACAAACAAAAACATGAAAGAGAGCAAAGAAAGAACGAAAGAAAGAGCGAAGAAAGAAAAAGAAAGAACGAAAGAAAGAGCGAAGAAAGAAAAAGAAAGAAAGAAAGAAAGTAAAAACGTAAAGAGAACTATTGAAGAAAGAAATAAACAGACAGACAAACAAACAAACGAAAAACAAACAAACACTCGGAAAGAGCTATTGAAGAAAAAGGAATACATAAGGGAAAAAAAAGAAAGTAAAAAGAGAAAGATATATATTGAAGAAACAAACAAACGAATAAGCAAACAAACAAAAGAGAAACTATTAAAGATAACGATTAAAGAAAGAAAGAAACAAAGAAAGAAAGAAAGAAAGAAAGAAAGAAATGTATCTGTGGAAGACTAAATAAATTGAAATAAGTGGCGTACATTAGTTTTGCGGACAAAAATACATAAGTCTGGCGGGTATGGATTTCAACGTAGTACAGTTCTTTTTGCAAAGCAACGATAAGATTGGATTGCATTCCAGCGCCTAAAAATATACGTGGAATAACCCGCGTTGCACATGTTGTTAAAATGAACTCCTCCTGTTTTCATATTCGCCACCATTTTTGTTTCAGACCGTTTTCTGGTTTGCGTTTCCTATACAGCAAGTTCTGCCTGTCCGTAAACATTTTGACACCCGAACAGGTTTACAGAAGGGTAAGCCACAGTGTGTCCTAAAAAATAAATGAATTAAATTAAGAAAGAAATAATTAAATCAGTAGTCTGAACAATAGTCGAATCAGCAAATATCTTCGTAGTTCGGCTCAATTTGAGAAAAGCCATCTCCACATCATGCTGTTTCAACTGATTACGTAGCGCTAATCTATAGGATATTATATTAAATCTCATATCAGATACACCGCAAAGGACACTTGAAAATAGATAGATAGATAGATAGATAGATAGATAGATGGCTAGCGTGTCTCACCCCAGATCATACCATTATAGACTTTCTACTCAGTGTCTTTCAGAACAATCAGCTGCAGGCTTGATCTGATAGATGTCCCACATCATTGGTACAGTTGCACGAGGAGTGCCCTCGTGGGTAATAGGAGAAATGCAGTCGCTCTCAAGGATCTCAGACAAGAATATAAGCTCCCCGTTTCAGCGCCACACACATACATATTACCCGACATTGACGAAATAAAATTTAATGTTACATGTGAGAGACTCAAGCCCCGTGTTAACATGAGTCGTGTTAACGACACCTTTACAGATAGAGAGATAGAGAGAGAGTGAAAGAAAGATATATATATAGAGAGATGAACAGACTGAGATAGATAGATAGATAGATAGATAGATAGATAGATAGATAGATAGATAGATAGATAGATTCAAGCATGAACATAATGATTAATAGATTGAGACAATGATAGATATTGGTTGTCAAATACAATGTGGGGATTGAACACATTATCAGTGGATTTTAAGTCCACTGCTCTTGAATTGGAGGCTTTTGCAGATGTGTAGATTCGAGTGCAATCTTGTCTTTTCAGACTGATAATTGATTCCATTAATAAAAGTGACATGATTCTCACAACAACATTCTTCACGTTTTCCCTGAACCGAAGACTGGTTATCCCAAATTCCACTATCTGCTGATGCCTTTCGAAGTAACCATCAGTAGGGAATGCTTGATTACCGCCATTCGCTGCCTAGTTTAACAATTTGTCACGCAAACGAATGCAGAGAACAAAGATGGCGTTTCGCTGCCTGGAGTGACAAGTTTCTATCGACAAATGTTCACCACCCATAACCGGGAATTTCACGGGTGTTTTTGCTCATTAAACCAAGACTTTTAGCAGATGTAGATTGTTTGTCGGCTGAGAGAGTTGCTCATTTACAACCGGTGTCAAAGGTCAGAGTTCGAGTTCAGATAAAAGCCTGGATTTTAAATGCTGATTTTCTAAGCAAATAAGCAGGACGGCTATACACAGAAATTTCTAAGCATGGCATTTCATATTGATTGATTCGTGTTCCACAGCTTATAAACCATTTGCAGGTTAAAACCAGAAAAATATTTTAGGTTATAAGAGTTATGTTTTTTTTTTTTTTTAGATAATAACGATTTAATGATACAAATTTTTATTTCTTAACTCCTAGCTGGGTGGTAGGGGAGGAGGTTTCGTTCATATCTTTCCCAAGGGGATTTGCGCGTAAGTGAATATAACGAACGCAACTCGAATTAGAACTCGGCACTCCTATTAACAATTTCGAGCCATTATACATTACACCACCCGCACATATAAGCTTACAGCACCTGGTATTCTCAAGTGGTCAGCCACCTAGGCACTGATTAGATTCGACGTTGCTTAACTTCCGTGATTGTACGGGAACCGATGTTTCAACGTGATCTAGCCGTAACCGGGCAATTCAAAGTTAACAAAGAAAAGGAAGAGATATGGAACGACAAAAAAATAATTAAATTCTTTATTTAATAAATGTTTAATGAAAAACGACATTCAACCGACATTGACGACAATGATGTAAATAAGCAGTTAAATAAAAACAAAGTTCGTCATATTTTTCTTGAGGCTCTTTATTCCAGAATATATTTGCCCGAACTCATTTCTCGAGATAATTTCAGACTTTTAACAAGAAGTGAAAAACTCTTTAACTCGCTGAGTTATTGTGAATTTTTCGACAAAAATTGATACCAATTAATCAATAGTAATTATTATTATTATTATTATTATTATTATTATTATTATTTTATTACTAATGTTATGATATTCCAAGTAGGGATTTCATTTACAACCGATGTCAAAGGTCAGATTCATTTCAGTATTGGTTCTACGGTCCAAGTACCATGGTATTTACGTGTCTCCCCACAGTGATAAGATGCAACCCAAGGTCGGTTTCACGTGGGGCACTCCAGCGCGTACACCCTGGCAAGGGCCCAAAATTGCCCAAACCGTCGATTGCACTGGCATCTGTATTTCTACCGATCCCCCATCTTTAGTGCAATGGTGGGGTACTGCGTTGGGCAGCTGCTCCCCGGGACCGGGCACCTCTCAATATTTTTTCAGTTGCGTTCTGCCCGAGGACAGAAACGAAACTGAGAGATGTCAAGGGTACGAGTAGGACAAGTACCATTGGAACTACTTGACGTAACGAGTCTATCATGCACATATACTAATTAGTGGTACCTCTAACTAAAACTACTACAATTAAGTTTATCCTCCAAAAAATGAAACTAGGAAGATTGTGTTGCACCAAGCTTTAAATACAGAAGAATTTCCAGCTTTGAAAACCAGCATATAATTATTTACATTGTTTTTTTAAATAATACCTTGTAATGTGAAACTAATGCCCTCGATTCTGTTGTCACAGCGTTTCAGCCGTTGTGTTCTCCGGTCTTTTTCAGTTGTCTGTTGGTCCATGTAACCCTCAAAGATTTTCAGACTGAACCCATTATTTAATCTACGGGGGTATATTGTTCTCGTTTCGCTGACTATGTATGGGAACATCTCGTCTTCTTATCGATCACGGTTCTCCCTGTTTCTATTTTATCTCAGTCTATGCTACCAAACTGGGGGACTGAATTCACAATTATTGTCACCAAATTCTCGAACCAACGCTTTAATTAATTACATTGGTCCAAATGTAAATATTGTAAATAACGATAACTCTTCACCCAAGAAATTGAGAGAGATTTTATTTCTTTAGCTGGTGTCCAACAACGACCATTGGCGCCCGTAGGAAATACGTACACCAAGCCAACAAATTATAGTCTTACGTGCTTTGACATTATCTCTTTCACGCCAGTTTTTCAATAATTTCTGTTAAGAGGTGAGAAATGGTTTGTTAATTTGAACGCCTCCAAAACGAAACTTCTCTCTTTTAATAGTCTCAGATAACCTTGTTTAACCTTCTATCAGCATGGCTGATGCTAACCTCCAGCAGAGTGACTCGTTGTGCCGCCTTTGGCTAACGTTTAGTAGTGGAACGATTATATTGAATCAATTGCTTGGACTGCTGCTAGGAATGTTGGTTTACTGTGTTGCGCTAGACAATCTTCCTCACCAGAATCTACCTTACACATTTATAAGTTTACCATTCGTCCATGCATTGAATATTACTGCCACCTCTGGTTTAGTGCATCTGCTATTTATTTAGAGATTCTTGATAAAATCCAAGGAAGAATCGACAATGTTATCGGTTCTAACCAGGCATCTCGGCTTCAGTCACTTTCCCACCGCCATAACGTAGCTTTCCTGTATCATTTCTATGAATATTTTCATGTTAATTGTTGTGATGAGCACTCACTCTTTGGTACCAAGACTTCGCGAATTTAAGCGCAGTACTAGATTGGCAGCTAGGTCTCATCCTTTTACAGTTGAAATTGCTAGAGGTAACCATGAATACTTTTCGTTCTATGCTATTTCTTCTCTCGCACTTCTCACTTCCGGTTTCTTGCTTCCTGGTCAACTTTGATTTTCAAAAATTTAAATGTTCCTTTAATCATTATCTTCTATTTTCATAATTGTTGTTTTTTTTATTGTTCTCTTCTTCCTTAATAATATTTTTCTTTTTTTCATATTCTTTTCTTGTGTCTTAACGGTTTTATCGCTTCGCTTGGAGTGAAATGACGAAAAAAAAAACTTAAGTCAAATAATCATTCAGCTTTACATTCAAATGTTTTCTTTCTTTTTTGGTAGATTAATTAATAACAAAAAGGGTAAATTCTTTATCGTTTTTGCTCTTTTGCAACGGTTTTAGATCAGATCCATATCAGACATCAAGTGTTGTATGAATTCAAAAAGAAGCCCTTCAGCAACGGAAAGGAAAATACATATTTGTTCTATTTATATAAGTTGGCCACTTAGAAACTGAAGGGATTGAAAAAGTCATAACTTGTTCGTGTTCAATCTTATTTATTTATCTATTGCAGGTTATACATTAAAATGGTTACATATGATGTCCAGCGATTGAGTATTTCTATTCCAATGAAAGATTAATTAATCAGAGAAAATACCGGGAACATTGTAATGTCGCTAATCTCTTAGCGATAACATGATTCGGAACCTAATCGCCCGGTTCGAAAGAACTGGATCAGTCGGGGATCTTCCGGGAAGAGGTCCTAAGCCTACTGTGCGCACTGACACAGTGGTAGAAGCTGTACGTCAAAGTGTCCTTGAGAATCTATCAGCTTCTATCCCTCATCACTCTGCTCAACTAGGCATCGCCAGAACACCGCTTCAGAAGATTCTGAAACTGGATATAAATATATATATATAAATATATATATCTAAATATATATATCTAAATATATATATATATATATATATATATATATATATATATATATATATATATATATATATATATATATATATATATATATATATATATATATATATATATATATATATATATGGGGGCACGTGGTTAGAACGTTCGCATTCTGAGCTTGAGACCTGGGTTCGAATTTCACCATGGTCGATTTCTCAGAAAAGAGACTTCCTAATGTTATTGGACAGGAGGGGGTCGGTTCCAGCATGCGGCACCTTTTGAAAGTCCCAGAAAACTATATCTAAGGTTGACCCAAACCATGTGAGTAAAATTGGGTAGACGGAACCCTTGGGGGCAGTCAATAGCTGTGCTAGCATGAAGTCACAAGTCATCGTGAACGAGGGCTTGAGCGTGCTGGCCTTGTTCACATTGTTGATCACGTTAGATAACACGCTCATTCCCAGAAACTGGATTTACAAAATGTTTCCATACAAGATTCAAATGGTCCAAACTTTACTCGCCCAAGATACTTATGCATTTATAAATTATGTTATGTTATTTTTGTTTTATATCATTCAGTCATTCAGTGGCCAGCCTGTAGAAATTAAATTTTATGTGTTCGCATATGCCAACTGTTGATCGACTTGTTTCAATGGGGACTATTTTTACTTAGATTCCCCCTATATTTGGACAACCAAATTCTGTTAAGGAAAATTCGAAATAAAACAAAACAGTTCAATACAATTTACACTTTAATCCCCAAATTTCATGAACACGGAAATGTGTCGAAACATGATCAGTGGTTCCCTCATCGTCTGATTGCTTTTCAACTTGTTCTCTAATCATCATTGAAAAGTAGGCTTGCTAGCAAATCCTTCCCGGGTAGAATATTCAGGGAAGGTTCGGTATTCTACCCAGGAAAGTTTCGGTATTCTATCCAGGAATAGTTCGGTATACTACCCAGGAATGATTCGGTATTCTATCCAGGAATGGTTCGGTATTCTACCCAGGAATGATTCAGTATTCTACCCAGGAATGATTCAGTATTCTACCCAGGAATGCTTCGGTATTCTACCCAGGAATGGTTCGGTATTCTATCCAGGAATGGTTCGGTATTCTACCCAGGAATGATTCGGTATTCTACCCAGGAATGATTCAGTATTCTACCCAGGAATGATTCAGTATTCTACCCAGGAATGCTTCGGTATTCTACCCAGGAATGGTTCGGTATTCTATCCAGGAATGGTTCGGTATTCTGTCCAGGAATGGTTCGGTATTCTACCCAGGAATGATTCAGTATTCTACCCAGGAATGATTCAGTATTCTACCCAGGAATGCTTCGGTATTCTACCCAGGAATGGTTCGGTATTCTATCCAGGAATGGTTCGGTATTCTACCCAGGAATGATTCGGTATTCTACCCAGGAATGATTCAGTATTCTACCCAGGAATGATTCAGTATTCTACCCAGGAATGCTTCGGTATTCTACCCAGGAATGGTTCGGTATTCTATCCAGGAATGGTTCGGTATTCTATCCAGGAATGGTTCGGTATTCTACCCAGGAATGATTCAGTATTCTACCCAGGAATGATTCAGTATTCTACCCAGGAATGCTTCGGTATTCTACCCAGGAATGGTTCGGTATTCTATCCAGGAATGGTTCGGTATTCTATCCAGGAATGATTCAGTATTCTACCCAGGAATGGTTCGGTATTCTATCCAGGAATGCTTCGGTATTCCACCCAGGAAAGGTTCGGTATTCTATCCAAGAAAGGTTCGTGATGAAATAATATCCAATGAAAATGACAATGGTTAAAACCCAGTGTAAAAAGAGAATTCATCAATAAAATCAGAACTACTAAATTATACTCTGTTTTTGATGGGATAGGAAGAGTGTTGACTATCACGAAGCGCTATACCCCAAAACGAACCAATTAATGCAGAGAAGTATTGTAGTCAATTGGAAACATTGCAAATATTTGCCGAAAAATCGCTCATCATTTTCTAACAGTAAAGGCACGTTGATTCTAATATGCTAATAAAAGGCCTCATATTATCCGAGTCACTCAAGAAAAGATTATGGCAGTAAATATTTTTGTCCTCATCCTCCTTACTCACCTGACTTAGCTCCACCTGACTATCATCTTTTCATAACATTGCCATATTTTTTAGAATTTAGTAATTGTGAAAAGGTTAAAATTGATACTGAGTGATTGTTTGCATCGAAACTTTACGCTTGAGTGATGAACAATTTGCTAAATAGGTGGGATTATGTTAATAATAACGATGAGAGTTATCCTTTTGATTAAATCTATCAATTGAAACCAAAGATGCATTTTTTCTTTCCCATCTTTAAATACGATGAAACTTTCTCTCCAACCTTATATATTGTGCAATGAAATTAATATCGTAAAAAAACTCTTTTCTTTTTACTCAATATACTGAACTCTGAGGGCAAATCAACCACCGAAAGATACGATAAATGGCTGAAGATATTAAAATGGTTGGTAGAGTAGCTGTTATCGATGCAAAAAGTGAGATTAGCGGGTCAAGTTCAAATTCTAGCTGAGGCAGTTACATTAGTTGGAACGGTATGGATCTGTCTCTTGTCCTCCACACCCTAGTTAGGGGTTAACAGTAAGGCAGACTGGGATATCTATCTTTGATTAAAATCTTGGTTCATTGGGCCTTGGTGATATGCATGGAAACTAAATTAGTTACAGAAATTGAATTTATTGGGAAGGTTTTGCGCCAGAATGGCTACTTATTGGATATTGTGGAGTTCAGCATTAAAGGAAAAATGCGACAATTTCGTAAGTCGAGTTCGATTGGTCTCCAGAAAGGTTCCATCTATTTGCATTTACCGTGGATTGGTGAGGGGAGTGCGAGATTTGCTAAGCAGATTTCATTTAGCGTTAGGAGTTGTTATTTTTCCGCCAATCCACCTATTGTTTTTGGCGCCCGACCTATGTTGAGACCGATGTTTACCCATCATATTAGTTCTGTAATTTACAAATTCAGATGCCAGTGCGAAGCTAACTATGCAGGCAGCACGGGTCAAAGCTTGGAGACACTGATCAACCAATCCGTACAAGACAATATTCGAAAAGGAAAAGTGGACAATTTACACTGCTTTAGAGTATCATGTTCAGCGATAGCTGAAGATCTGATTAAAAATCAGCAGTGTGCCCGTTCTTATTGCCCGGACATATTCTCAGTGCTGAGTAGGGATAATACCGGTTATCACTTGAAAATTTTGGCGTCAATATACATTAAGTCCTACCAGCCATCTCTCTGCAAACAGAAGGAGTGGTTTGTGGGCTTAAAGGTAATTAGCCTTTAATGTTATATTTTTTGTTTTTATATAACATTAATCTGGAGTTGTACTTTATTTTGTCCTCAATCTTTGCTGTGATGACAGGACCGGTAAAAGTTTTTTTTTTCGGTATTACCGATTTGCGGTAATATATATTTGTTATTACCTTTCTTTTTTGCCATGAATGTTCTTTTAATGTTACTGGAATAAAATTATATTATGTAAATAAATAAAATAAAGATTTTATATCTTTATTTACACATCCTAATAGCATGGGTATAGATGTATGGGTGGGGAAAAAGTTATGGGCGCCGAAAATGGAATCACCGTGCTGTGTTCAAATGCCGACCTAGTCTACTGCGAGATAGACAGCGCTCTCTATAAGTCTTCACAGATAATAAAGAGACATTTGTTAAGAGCTATGTCTGCCCATGCCTTGAAGTGAACTTCTTCTTCTATGTACCGTGTTCCTTCAGGACGATGGCGATCCTGGCTCTCTACAATTTATTGTCTTTGGTAGTTCTTAATAACTTTTGTCTTTTTGCCATCCATTCACTCAAGCTAGCCAAGTAGGTTGTGCCATACATTCCTCTGTTCCTCATACCTTCAATCTGTCGTGTGGATATCACATTTTCCAATCCCTCTTTTCTCTTCATGTGCTTTAGAAATTTCAACTGTCTTTTCCCGGTGTTAAGTATAAGTATCCTTTTTGTTGCCATTGTCCCTAGAACTTTGTCGTTGCTCACATATTCGGTCCATGGTATTCTCAGCATCAATCTGTAGAACCACATTTCTGTTGCTTCAAGTTTCGTCTTCATCTGTGAGGAGATTGTTCAGCATTCATTGCCATATAGGAAGACTGATAATAAATAAGAGTTCAGTACTGTTTTATTTGTTTTTAACGATAGTATGGGTTTTAATAATATTTTCATATTACTCGAATTTCTTTAAAAATATTGACCGTTATTAGTAATGTTTCATTAGAATTTCTTTCAGTCATAATATCATTTACCTTTTATCGCAACCAGATCGTTTTTCAGCGTGTATCGAAGATACAGAATAAATCTTCAACCAATTTCGAAATTGCATAAAAAGAAACTGAGAATCAGATGATATAAATACTCTTCAAAATGAAATTACAGTGAAGGTCATCATGATAATATAGCCAATAATCTTTCAATAATTCTACTACTTCCAATATATAGAAAGTCCATGCCTTTTAGTAAATCATTACCCACAGTTTACAGGAGAAAAGGAAGTACACGCACATCGTTAACACAGAGAAGCTGCTATAGAGTTCTCAGGGCGTTTTTTCATTTGCAACTTCTTAGGTGGAGAATGAGGTGCTTGGCTAACATTTGAGAACACGAACATATAATTTAATTGACTGACGATGACCTGTTGCAAAGTCTCGTATTTATTTGTTTTCAGCGTTTACAAACATCAAAGGTTTTTGGATTGGATAAAACCAGCAGTGACTGGCTGAACATTCCCTTTATTATATACCTCATGAACATTTATTTATTGTGTTCTCAAATTTGGAATTTGATATTATTTGTTTTATTTTTGGTGGTGTTTTCCTAGAGCCTACAGTTTATATATATATAGCATTGTTCTTCAACCGAATTGAATTGAACTCTCCGGGTCACTGACGTATTTCGCATAGAAAACGTTAAAATTTCCCTTCCTCTCTGCCGTGCGACGATAGCCTAGACAGATACCAAATCAGTCGGGTTTCGAAGCAATCGGACGTCTAGCCACACTGAAGAGCTGTGATACAGCGAAACAGTCTATCTGTGGATGACAATATATATATATATATATATATATATATATATATATATATATATATAGAGAGAGAGAGAGAGAGAGAGAGAGAGAGAGAGAGAGAGGAGAGAGATTTTGATTGGCAGTACTTTATCTAAGAAATTGTGATAAAAACAGAAGATAAAAGAAATGCTAGTCAAAAATTAATAATCATTGACTATGCTTCATCTGAGAATGTCCAATAATATTGCAAGATGTTCTTTAGTTTGGACATTGGAATTTTGAATGGATCTAATACGACTAGTGTTGTGAAAAGCAAGAAAAATAAAATGAAAGAAATACTAGTAAAAAATTAATAATAATTGACAATGCTTCCTGTAAGAAATTCAAACAATGCTACAAGATGTCATCGAGTTTGGACATTGGTATTTTGAATGGATCTCATACTACTAGTATATTAAAAGGTACGAGAAATAAGATGAAAGAAATACTAATCAAAAATGAATAATAATTGACAATATTATTATTATTATTATTATTATTATTATTATTATTATTATTCTTGCTGTGTCTCTTCAGGACGTGGGCGATCATGTATTTCCATAAATTCTTGTTTTTTTAGCCCTTAATAAAGTTGTCCTAATGTTATACCTCCTAATCCCTATTCTGCCAACAATTTACACAAGCTCGTTAGATAGGGTATTTCCTCACACCTCTTGCTCTTAATATGTCTTTTGAGTATCAAATTTTCCAAGCCCTATTTCCTCATTATGTGTTCTAGAACTTTCAACTGCCTATTTCTGATGTTAAGTCATTTTTTCTCATTTTCTCTAAACCTTCATTGTTGCTCACATGATCAGTTCGTAGTATTCTCAGCATCCTTCTGTAGCATGACATTTTTGCTTTCTCAAGACTCTTCTCTGTCTGCGACGAGAGTACCCAGCACTCAATTCTACACAGGAGGACCGATATCACGTACCAATTCAGAACTCCTTTTTTCATACTACGTCAAAGAAATTTGAAAACGATTTTTCATTTCCATTTTAAAAAATTCAAACTTCTCCATAAAATACTTTATTGCCCCTGAAAATCCATTTCTTTCGCCAATGGAAAATATGGGACAAGATTATTCACCAAACAGTCATAGAAGTTATCAGAATTAGCGAAATAGCATTTGCGTTTGTAAATGAAACATTTTCCTTTCTCCCTTGCCAGCGCAGTTTTACTTTATTCTGATTTATCTTCCGTTAATTTGGAACGCAAGCCAGTGGAACTAAAATTGGGTTTTAAAAAAGTCGGATAAAGGGATTAGCTTATTGCTAGTCACGCTGATTTGAGAAGACGAGATTTGAGAAGGTGCCATTAACGAGTCATCAACCACTTGGCTTGCTTCTCGTTTGAATGAAATGAAAGCTCCTTATAAAAAAGAGGAGTCCAGAATGAGAATTGGTAATAAGTAGGGAGAAAACTGGCGGGGACTTGGTCTTGGTAAACGGTAATTAAATCTGAGTTCTTTCTTTCTTTCTTTCTTTCTTTATCTATCTATCTATCGATCTATCTATATAACACAATCTGTTAAAATCTAGTGAGCTAGCTGAGTTTTTCTCTCTCTCTTTCTCTCTCTCTTTCTCTCTCTCTTTCTCTATCTATCTATCTATCTATCTATCTATCTATCTATCTATATATATAATATATATATATATATATATATATATATATATATATATATATATATATATATTCTCAGATTCTCAAATCTTACTTTTGCCTTTACATATATTCATACATATAGATACATGTATATGACTCAAGAAAATAAATATATATATATATAAAACTAAAGAAATCCTCTCTCTCTCTCTCTCTCTATATATATATATATATATATATATATATATGACTCTTTCTATCTACTTGCCTCGCCTTCATTTTTTTAATTTGTGAATTTAACTGCATAAGTTTTCCAAACCTTATTTATGCAAATGGATAAAGATAACAGATACACACACACACACACACACACACACACACACACACACACACATACACACACACACACACACACACACACACACACACATATATATATATATATATATATATATATATATATATATATATAATTTCATGGTGCAGGTCGAACCGTCTACGACTGTCAGTTTCCTGCGTCGCAGTCACGCATTCATCACGCAGTCAGCGTTCATTGAACTGGGCGTTTCAATATCGCCTCGGTTAACCCAAGATGTTATAATAATTGTAGTTGGTGAATACATATATAATACATATATAATACATATATAATACATATATAATACATATATAATACAAATATAATACATATATAATACATATATAATACATATATAATACATATATAATATACTCACCAACCAAAATCATTGAGGAGGGAATACCCAAATGGCCAAGAATGGAATAGTTGTAAATCACTGAAATTTGTGGAAAAGACACCAGAATCGATTTAAAAGTGTGTCAAAAAGGTACACAATGACAGAAGAAAAATAGCATCACAACAACGGAGCATAAAAGGCAAACAGCAAAAGTGCTCAACAACGTACCAGAGCATATATTATTGAAACACTAAAAAAACTCAAGCGGCTTCAAAAGAAGTACACTTGAAAAAGATACTGAGGAAAGAAGAGGGGTCAATGCCGTAAATTATATTCCTTATTTACCCAAATCTAACAATTCCAGCCAAGACCCGTTACACCGCGTACATTGAGGCGGACCACCGTTATTCCCTTCGTATTCCATTGATGAGATGTAAGTTCCACTCGAACAGCTTCTTTCCACAAAGCTCTGTTTTGTGGAACCAACTCCCAGGAAAATCCTTCCTCGATCACTACAAACTTAACCTTGTTCAAGCCTAGGATTAATCGATATTTTCCCACATATCCCCATAAAATGTGCAGCTTACTCTGTAACCCTCTACCTCGAGTGTCTCTTGGGCCTTGTACAGGTGAACATTATTCTAATAATATTATTGTACACAATATATATATATATATATATATATATATATATATATATACGTGTGTGTGTGTGTGTGTGTGTGTGTGTGTGTGTGTGTGTGTGTGTGTGTGTGTGTGTGTGTGTGTATTTAGACAGCATATATTCATTCAAGCATGTTTGGTTAAATAATTTAGATGTATTATGTCTATTTATTTTAGCTTTAGTCCTTTCGAATTAATTTCTTGGTGACTGTAGAAAATTGATGAAGAAAATTTTTTATATAAAATACTAAATGAAAATATTATAACTAAAAAGCTAATTTTTTTTTTTCATTTCTATTAAAATAAAAAAATTACAAAAGTTACTCACGTTGCATATTCGAATTTTGGAATGTTGTAGATGATCAGTGAAAAATATTTTGAGTTTACGGAGCCACTGTATATACATCCACATATATTTTAACCCTCCGAAGATGGTCTCAGATGAGACTGAAAGTACTTGGGAAAATAAAAATTATTTGAAAGAAGTTTTGGAATTTTTCTAAATCATTGATCTACAGCCACCAAGAAATTAATTCGTGGACTTGAATAAAACTATATATGAAAAATTAATTTCGGTTGAGCCCTCTGGTTTGAGGTGTGAATTTGTAAACAGTGACTATTTAAGCTAATATTGCACGACTCTTCGGCAGAATTGAGTCACTGTCAGTCACTGTGTGTTTATCTAAATCTAAAAATAAACACACTAAAATTCACCTTCATCCCGTACCGTGCGCTGACGGCTTAGTGGGAGAAGTTCCAACTGACGCAAATTCAGTCGGGTTTCGATCCTAGCTAGAGGCAACCGGACGTCTAGCGACACTGATGAGCTGCGAAACAGTCTGTCTGTGGATGACATATATATATATATATATGAAGACAATTTTATGTTTATACATAACTTTTGTAGATACAAATATTTAAGTAAATGCTCTGTTTATAATAAACAACATTTACCGGCCTGAATGTCCGAGAAATTTTCATAGAAAATATTCGCCCTCCGACAGGAATCGAACCTGTATCCTATACGGAACCGTCATATAGTCTGACATGCCTTTAACCAATTTGGCAACAGATGACTTAAAATAAATAATAAAAATCGGTTAAAGGCACGTCATAATGAATTGGTGTCAGTCGGAAATTCTACCACTAAGCTGTCGGCGCACGGTAGGGATGAAGGTGAATTTTAGCGTATTTATTTTTAGATTTAGATAAACGCAGTGACTGACAGTGACTCAATTCTGCCGAAGAGTCTTGCTATATTAGCTTTAATAGTCACTGTTTACAAACACACGCTTCACTCCCACAGAGCTCAACCCAAATTAATTTTTCAGGAGCCAATATTATTGTCATCCACAGACAGACTGTTTCGCTGTATCACAGCTCATCAGTGTGGCTAGACGCCCGATTGCCTCTAGCTAGGATCGATATATATATATATATATATATATATATATATATATATATATATATATATATATATATATGAACAGACTTATGTAGGTAGGTAGATAGATAGATACGAACAGATTGAAATATATATATATATATATATATATATATAAACAACTAAAATGAATCGTACTTCTAAGTCTAAGAGAAAATAATGAGATAATCATGATGTTGATCTTCCATCCTACTTTGAATAAAAGATTAGGAAGAAACCTCCATCAATACTGGAAAGAGCGATAACAGTTACTTGATGTGAGAAACCTATTTTCCCCGATTAATTGTTTTAGTAGAAAGATCTTACAAATTTCGACTTCCAATAGCACTGGTTTCTGGGTCAATGAATATCGAATGTTTCCTTATAAGGAAATGGCGAATATTACTATGATAGATGAGGATGAACAGATACTACAATTGGTATTTATCCACCCACCACCATGTATTTCACAAGGCTGGTTTAAAGTAGGGTACCCAAAGGCGTACACATGGGTTAAGACTCAAAATTGTACAGTCCCTGCAACCAACATCAGGCTGGCGACGATATTCCACCGATGTTCCCTCTTTGCTGCAATGAAGGAGGTGCTGCCCCTGTATTGGAATTCCCGGGACCTGGCATCCCTCAATTATTTTTTGTGTGTTCCGTCCGTAGACAGAAAGACAATTTAGAGATAAAATGTAGTTTGTCCGCCCGAAAGGTAGATACTACATTTTGATCCCAGCCTGATGGCGAAGGAATGAAAAAAAGCGTAACTCGAGTTGTACTGTCTTCTTGGCCATTGAATATCGAATGTTTTCTTATAAGGTAATAGCTAATATTACTATTACCATTTGAGGTTCTTTAATGAACAATTTATATGATCTTTTCTTTTTTTTGATGAAATCATTTTCGTTTTGTTCCGTAAATTTTGTGGGTAGCAGACCCAATCCATGCCGGGTGGGTGGACACACCACTATTATTCTTCTTTTCAAGACAGTTTTGACCATAGTATTTATGACTGCTAGATAGGTAGAAACAGTTCAAATACCTATGATCAATACTTTCTGTATGGACCCTAAAGGATTTTGGGTAGGTGGATATCCAACTTAACTTACTTATTTGCCAATTCTTCCAAATAATCACTGATTTGATCTTTTTAATCAATTCACTCCCATGAAAGGTGATAATGCCACTAACATGCAAGGGGTTACTGGAAGTGAAAGAGTATGAAAAGACTTTAGAAAGTACCGGAATTCCAATCTTAAACAGGGAACAAGGTATAAACCTCTAAAAAGGTTTAAAAGTTCAAAGACTGATGAGGTGTGTCTTCTAAACCCTCAGAACCAACCAGAAGTTTAACCAGGCGCTTCCTCTGTAGCTAAATGATATAGCACGTCTGGCTATATGACGATTCCGTGTAGGATAATGGTTCGATTCCTGTCGGAGGATACATATTTTCTATGAAATTTCTTGAATATTCAGGCCAGTAAATGTAGTAAATACTCTTTATTATAAACAGAGCATTTACTTAAATATTTATATCTATAAAAATAAAGTATAAACAGAAAATATATTAAAATAATTGTGGGAGATTTTCATAATATATATATATATATATATATATATATATATATATATATATATATATATATATATATATATATATATATATATATATATAATACCAATTCATGACTGGTAGGGGTAATTCTAAAGAGAACATTAATCCAAAGAGAGGTCAATGTATTTTCTTTTCTTTTTTTTTTTCTTCTTCTTTTTTTTCTGTCTGGACAAATTGATTTCATTTCTAAAAATCCTTCGGTTTTTAAGAGATGAATATTTAAATATATTCATGAAATAAATTATAACCGAGATGGATTTTTGAGTATTTTCTTGACTTGTGTATACACACACACACACATATATATATATATATATATATATATATATATATATATATATATATATATATATATATATATATGTGTGTGTGTGTGTGTGTGTGTGTGTGTGTCGAAAAGCTGAAAGAAATTACAAAACATTGGTAAGCAAAGCGGAAATGGTTTATATTTCATCATAGCCATAATATTTTATTTCAGAGAGTTCCTATCATTCTTTGTGTCCGTGTATACACACTCACACAAACACACGCACATACATATATATATATATATATATATATATATATATATATTATACACACACACACATATATATATATATATATATATATAGAGAGAGAGAGAGAGAGAGAGATAGATAGATAGATAGATAGATAGATATATGTGTGTGCGCGCGTGTGCGTGTGTGTGTGCGCGCGCGCGCGCACCCACGCGTGCTTCGTTAAAAGATATGAGTCAGTATTGGACAATTGTATTTCAACATTACTGACCACTTAACTCTTTATACGGCACTGATCCCAAATCAACAATGCACCCCAAAAAAATATTCTAAGCCATAATTTGGCGCCATTTTTTTCTAGTTCTAGCACTTTTTGCGCCTGGTCGGCCTTCAATGGATACAGGGTACCAAGACAAACACTCCAAGTGACGGACGCGCATTTACTAGCGGCTTGCTCCATTGTATGGACATTTTTTTTCTCTTCTTGAAATCACCAGACGCAGGAGATTCTGTTGTAAGGCCAGACTTGGGGTCTGCGCAGACGTCCATTGTTCGCCTTGGTAGACTGCGTTCGGTTCCTTCAGCCTTTATTTAAACAAAAATATCTATCCGATCTGTCTATATTCCTGAGATGAGGTTTTTATGTAGACTACTTGCATTATTCGGACTATTGTCCTCATCTTTCTTGCCATATTCATCACGTTTCGGCCAATATACGCTCCTGCCGTTTTCAGGTGGTTGGAATGTCGAACCCTTTATTTCGCTCGCTAGGGTTCTAGTTCCACGCGCCACGTCTAATGGATGTCAGTTACCAGTTATCTCCTGTTAATTCACCTCTCCAAGTTCTCCACTGCCTTAACCAGGTATTGAACTCACAACTCTTTGGGTCCTGTCACTGGATCTAACCAACGCCTTTATCCACTCTGCCATGTGTCCTTCTGGGACTTATGAACTTAATGTCTTCAGCAACCATTTTTTAATAGTGCTCATATCGCAATTTATGCTATTATCATTGCCCTTTTTTAAAAACCAGAGATTATATTGAAATAGAACAGTTTACCCCAGTGGGCAAAATAAAGAGTTCAGTTTGGCATTCCAACCACCTGAAGAAGGCTGGAGCGTACATCAGCCGAAACGTTGTGATAAATATGGCAACAAAGATGAGGACAATAGTCCGAATAATGTAAATAGTATATCTATCCGAGTTTTTATTTTTAAATCTATCTTATATTTTATATAAATCTATCATTTGGACGGGCATTGAATATTCCCGCCGTATCTAGTCTCGTGCTCCGGCTATATATCTCGAGATTCTCGACAAAATCCAAAGGGACTGTAATATTATCGGTCCTGACCTGGCATCTCGACTTCCCCATGCCATGACGTGGATTCGTTCTGCCCTTTCTATAAATATTTTCATGGCAGTTGTTCTGATAAGCTTCTCTCCTTGGTACACCGACTGCATGAAATTGGCAAATAGGTTTCATAATTTTACTGTTGAAATAGTTACTTGTAACTGTAAGTACTATTCTAATAGTTTATTTTCTA
Source organism: Acanthosepion esculentum (assembly GCA_964036315.1). Classification (NCBI taxonomy): domain Eukaryota; kingdom Metazoa; phylum Mollusca; class Cephalopoda; order Sepiida; family Sepiidae; genus Acanthosepion; species Acanthosepion esculentum. The sequence goes on from OZ038493.1 coordinate 56,880,493, forward strand.
GCACTGGGAAATTCTCTTCCAGTTTCTTGCCTTTTAATTTCTTGCCTTTGAATTTAAATGCAACATCAATCGTCATCTTCTGTCTTTCTGAATCCAGTTCTTTTATTGTCCTTTCTCCTCTCTAGAAACCTTTCTTAGTTTTAGTACTGCCCAGTTATTTGCGCGTACAATTGCAGGGGGCAACAAACTAATTAAAGCGTTCGCTCGTGAATTTGGTGGGTTGTGAGTTCAATTCCTGGATAGTGTGTACATGGATTCAGTGGAAACACGGGGCGCAATAACTAGATGAAATATAATATGAACCACTCGAATATCCCCAGCACTGGGCAGGGGAACGAGATTAATCTACTCTCCCACGCTAGATTAAATAAAGTGTTAAGTTCGGAATTACTTGTAGGTTACCCAGAGCGATATATATTTGATGAAGTCCGGAGGGCACAACAGCCGAAACATTATAATAACAACAAAGATGAGGACAATAGTTCCAATGTAAATAATGTAAAAAAAGACAATGATTATCATTGCAGTCCTCTTGGAATGACAGTATATTTTGTTACTTACTTTTTTAATACCATGTTCGTACAGGACGGAGGCGATTATGGCTCTCTACTATTTCTCTGTCTTTATTAACTGTGGATATGTGTTGTGATAAAACACAAATGAAATTATTTCGAAAAAAAAATTGTAATAAAAAATGAATAATTACTGATAATAGTTCAACTAAAAACTCAAATAACACTAAAACTCATACTATTTTTAAAGATATATCCCTTCAAGTCGTAAGCTGTCATGGCTCTTCACAAATTCCATTGATTTATAAGGTTACCACTTGAAAGTTTTGGAATCAATGTACATTAAGTCCTCCCAGCCATCTCTCTTTAAACAGAACGAGTGGTTGGTGAGGGTTATTAACTAGTTATTTTTTTATATATAATATTTGTTTGGTGCTGTATCATTTTTTTAGTCGCTGTGCACATATTTTTGTATTACCATTTTGCGGTAATATAGATATATTTTTATTACTGATCTTTTTTGTTATAAATAGTTTTTTGTTTGTTTGTTAAGAATTGTTTCTTTTCTCTTATTAAATGTTTTTAATATGCCTGTTTTAATTGCTTTTTATCATTTGTAAATTGCCATGGCTTCTTGGGAAAGATAATGTAGTGATTGCCCATTGCCTTCCCCGTGTTTTGGAATTCAGAGTCATTAGATATTTGTTTAAACACTATGTCCCTCCAAGATGTAAGCAATCATGGTTCTTCCCAAATTCCCTTTTCTTTATTATCCGTGAATTGTTATGACTTCTTGAGAAAGATAGTAGAGTGGTTTCTCGTCGCCATCTCGTGCTTTGGAATTCAGACTGGTTGACATCTAAGTGTATTTTGCTATTTAACCTTTATCTTACGGAGCGGTCATTATCACTACAAAAAGATGAACTTGGTGGCATTGAAGACATTTAATATTACAGGGCAATATTACATATTGCGTATGAGGTTACGTGTAATCAATGCCAGTTTATGACGTCTGGTTAAACGTAAGTTTACCAGATACCTCAGTTTTGTCTACAAAAGCTGGGAGATATTTCAGAAACATTCTTTTTTTCGGGGTGGAAGCATGGCTGTTATAATTCATTAAATACATCATCTTTATTTTTTAGCCTTGTAGTCAATAAACCGATTTGTGAATTTTTTTTCGATACAAGTAGGGAAAAGTAATACCGAAAGAATCTTTCGTATCAGTATAAGTTTAAATTTCCTCTTCTTACTTTCTTCACAATTTCATCTCTTTCGCAGCCGTCAAAGATTTCACTTCGTTTTACGTTCATTCTAGGAAAAGGTAATCTTCGTTTCCTCTGCCAATCGGCAGGTGGCGCGTAATTATTTCAAGGTTAATATTTAGGCACCAAGGACTTAACACAATTTTGAATTTAGTTTTCGTTGCCGGAAGAAGGGATTTAGTGACGGAAGGACGAATGATTGGGAAAGATTTAAAGAAAAAATGGACGGTAGTTAATAAATGTAAAGAAAAAGAGATTTAAACAGAATGGAGGAATGACAAAGAACGAATAAATGAAAAAGGGAAGGAAAAAAGTGTAAAACAATTTTACAAAATAGATGAAAAAAAACTATGTAAGAAAAATCGTTAAAAAAATTGTAAAAAAGGAAATTTAATAGCGAAAAAAAAAATGGATAATGAGAAAGGTTTTGAGTCCCTCTTTCTCTCTCTCTCTCTCTCTCTCTCTCTATATATATATATATATATATATATATATATATATATATATAAAAGTGAACATTGAAGTCAACACTTAGAGGCAACAGGCTGTTTCATGCTAGACGCAATCGTGGCCTGACGATTGCGTCTACCATGAAACAGCCTGTTGCCTCTAAGTGTTGACTTCAATGTTCACTTTTATATTTACACACGCTCTATCTCTGATATTGAGCACTTTATCCCATAAATATACCACACCTTAAGAGTATATTTCTTCATATATATATATATATATATATATATATATATATATATATATATATATATATATATATATATAAATATATATATATATATATCCACACGCACTCATAAAAACATACATACACATACATTCCGTATATTAGTGTATAAGACCAAACATATACAAGACGTGTAGATTTTTAGCCTAACGCACTCATCAAAATTAGTCTAAAAAACCGAACATTAGAATTTTTTAAAATTCATTCTTGGTCAAGCCGAAAATTCTTTTAGTACTCTCGTAAAACATATATATATATATATATATATATATATATAAAGAGTTCTCCTGTCACTTTCAAACATTTTTGGAGTAAATGCTATATATTATGTTATGGATTAAATCCAACAAATATTTTAATATATTTTCTGTTTATACGTTTTTTTTTTTATGGATGCATTTATTTGAATGAATGCTCTGTTTTTTTAATTTTTTAATTAAATAGTATTAATTACATTTACCTGCCTGAATGTTCAAGAAATTTCGTAGAAGATATGCGTCCTCCGACAGGAATCGAACCTGTATCCTATACGGAATGTCATAGCATGTGAGGCTAAATGACGGTTCCGTATAGGATACAAGTCCGATTCCTGTCGAAGGACGCATATTTTCTTTGAAATTTCTCGAACCTCCAGGCCGGTAAATGTAATTAATAATGTTTAATTAAAAAATTAAAAAAACAGAGCATTTATTCAAATAAATGCATCCATAAAAAAAAAACGTATAAACAGAAAATATATTAAAATATTTGTTGGATTTAATCCATAACATAATATATGTGTATGTGTGTGTGTGTGTGTGTGTGTGTGTGTGTGTGTGTGTGTGTGTGTGTGTGTGTGTGTGTGTGTTTACGTGTGCGTGTGTGTGTGTGTGTGTGTGTGTTAATTTACCGGTCACAGTAAAATAGACTCCCAGGCTATATTACCGATAAATATTCTTCTTATTATTATTATTATGAAACAGGTAATGTTAAAAAATAACAATACACAGATTTAAAAACTTTTCACAAGAAAACAAGAACATGCGGCTACTGTTCTGGACAACTAGCCACGGAGCAAGATGAGACAGTCGCCTAGCAACCACCTACATTGACTAGCTATGTTATGTCACAGGATGCCCCTCCCTGATGACTTGATGCGGGACCGTGATGTTTGGCGTGTTAGACTTATGAATGTCAGTGCTAACTGAATAATAAAAAATAATATTAAAATGTTGCTGAGTGAATAAGACGTCTTCCTCTCTTGACATTTTGACAGCCATCAACAATCTTTGGTTCAGCCCACAGACGAAATATTTATAATGTTATAAACATTATAACAACTTTTAGCATATTGAATAAAATCACTTATTTTATCCTTAGCGTATTTCAATTCAAGCTGGTTAGACTGTGTAATATCAAATAGCTTATGAAAACAGTTTATGAAAAAGATGAAAGTGAAATCATTCAATTCTGCCAATGGGTTATTAGTTTCACTGAATGTATCTTCTCCCCGTCTTTTATTATTGTCCAAAATATTTTGAAATGCACTTTTCACGCAACTCTTTTGCAGATGCCAAAGTGCTGAGCTTGAGCACTATTTTGTGTGGCACTGTGATGGAATGCAGATGTTAACATTTCTAAAGACATTTTTCTGCTTTTTGCTAAATATAAATGTACTAAAGCTGCGTAAAAGCGAAAAAACATTTAAACTCCATTAACTCCAGTCAATTTTCTCAGCACTTCTACTTAAAACTTTATCACTTCCTTTAATTTCAAATTAGACCTACGACATTGTGATAATGAAATGTGAATACCTTCTTCTTCTTCTTCTTCTTCTTCTTCTTCTTCTTCTTCTTCTTCTTCTTCTTCTTCTTCTTCTTCTTCTTCTTCTTCTTCTTCTCCTCCTCCTTCTCCTCCTCCTCCTTGTGTGCCTTCGGGACTTTGACATCTTCTCCCTTAGCTATGGGTTAATTAGTAGGGCATGCACCACTAAAACTATTACTACCTCAATAAAATAAAATAAAATTGCGTACAAAATATTTAGATTTCGACATTAAATAACCATAGAGGTGTTAATATGGCGCTAAACAAAATTAACTAACCCAAACCAATCAAAATATTTAGATTTCGGCATTAAATAACGCGTAGAGGTTGGTATGCTGCTAAACAAAATCAACCAACCAATTTTCAAAACGTTGGTGATCATGGCTCTTCACAAATTCCTATGCCTTGTAACTCACAATAAATGTTGTTTTTTGGACATCATCCCAAAACCCTGTTCGTCATCCATTCACTCAAGCTCGTTGTTCTCTATCACGTTTGCTTTCGATTTATCCTGGGAGTATCAGATTTTCCAAGCACCCTTTCCTCAGTTTCACTGCGAATTTCAACTGTCTCTTCCTGATGTTAACTATCCATAGCATCCATTTTCTCTGGAACTTAGTCGTTTCTCACTTGTTTGGTCCATGATATTTCACAGCAACGAGAAAGGCAAGACTCCACACAACAAGCAAAATAAACCAACGACAACCGTAAAAAAGACTTGTCTTCATCCAAACAAGGAAATGCTGTGTGTTTGGTGTTATATAGGAATAAAGTGTCGCTGCCGATACTTGAGTTTGAACATAGATCGCCAGTGAGCAAACACAGGCGATCCTATTACTGAATTAAGTGAATCACGTGACCATGGGAGAAACGCATAAATACGAAGTCGCGTCACGTGTAAATTCTCTACTCTATTCACTATACTATTTCTCTATTCGGATCACCATACGGATTACTAATCCCTCAAAATCATACCACCTGGTAGACCCATAATATCAGGCATTGGTACCCTCACAGAACTTATATCCGGGTACATAGACAACATCCTAAAACCTTTACTGCCTGACATACCCAGTTATATTAGAGACACCACCGACTTTCTCAACAAATTAAAAAACCTCAACTCAGTCAACCCGGATACAATCCTAGTAACGATGGATGTTTCATCTCTTTATACGAACATTCCACACACTGAAGGAGTTTCAGCTTGCCGTGAGTTCCTTAGTAAAAAATTACCCAACAACCAAGTTATAGATATATGTCAATTAATAAATTTCATTCTTACACATAACTTTAAATTCAACAACAAACACTATTTACAAATTAGTGGCACAGCAATGGGCACGAAAATGGCACCTAGCTATGCTAATATCTTTATGCACATTCTAGAAAGGAAAATACTAGACAATTCAGAATTTAAACCATTACACTACTTTAGATATATTGACGACATTTTCTTGCTATGGACTCATGGATCAGAAAAACTAAAAAAATATTTCACTTTCTGTAACAACTTCCACAACACAATTAAATTTACCATGGAACATTCATACACATCCGTCTCTTTCTTAGACGTTGTGATAAAATTAAACAAACACACACTTTCCACCAGTTTATACAACAAACCATCACAAATTCCTTCACTTCAAAAGCTGCCATCCTCTTAAATTAAAAAAATCTATCGTATACAGCTCATTTCTAAGAATCAAACGCATATGCTCAGACCATCTAGATTTTCTACACAACATTAATAACTTAACAGAACAATTCCTAAAATGTAAATACCCAATAAATATAATAAAAGAAGCACTTAATAAAACTATCCACATAAACCGTAACACACTTCTCACATACAAAAAAAGTAAAAACAACAATCGGATTCCCATGGTTTTTAACCACAATCAATATTCCCACACACTTACTCACAAATTAAAAATGACTACAAGATCCTCCAATTAAACAAAAATATCAAACACATTTTCGCCAAACCACCCATCAACGCAAAAAAACAAACACCTAACTTATCAGCTATCCTCACCTCCACCAAATATCTAAATAATACAAACCAAACAGGTAATTACAAATGTAACAAAACTCGTTGTCTAATTTGCAAACACATAATAACAGACAGTGAATTTCTCGCACCCAACTCCAAAATCACAATACATCCACCCCGCCTCACTTGTGATAGCAATAATATAATTTACTACCTATTCTGCACAATATGTCCTAATAGTGGATATATTGGCGAATCTGGAACTAACTTTAGGCTTCGTTTCAACAACCATAAACAAGACATACGACAAAATAATTCATATTCTCCAGTAGCAGAACACTTCAATAGACCACGACATTCGATAGATAATTGCAAATGTATATTGATAGACTCAAATTTTAGCATTACATACATACGAAGAAAAAAAGAGAAATACTGGATTTTAAAATTAAACACATATAAACTAGGGTTAAACAAAGACTTGGGTATTCTAAATCTGTATAAATATTTCAATAGTTAAAATATTTCTTCAAAAAATTTCTTTAGATATGGTAAAAAATCCTTTTTAAACAATAACCAAAACACCAGTTGTCCGTTAAAGAATCAAACACAATCGCGTTCCACACCACGTGTCGTCCGAGTCTAAAAACAAACACACAAACACAGTAATTTAAGTACAACACACATACGAAGAAAAAAAAGAAAAATACTGAATTCTAAAATTAGACACATATAAACTAGGGGTAAACAAACACGTGGATATTTTAAATCTACATAAATATTTCAACAGTTAAAAATATTTTAAGAAATATTTCTTGAGTTATGGTCAAAAAACCTTTTAAACAACATTTAAGACACTATCATCAGTCTTCCGCCAAAAATTCAAACAAAGTCGCATTGCACATCACGTGACATGCACGCTTCACGACAAACGCTGTAAACAAACGCTGTAAACAAACACACAAACACAGTATCTCATTTGATTTCTGAGGAAAGACCTAGGTGGTCTGAAATATTAAATAAATAAATATATACAAAAACACAGAAATAAATACTTTCATAAAAAAAACACCCAATTTTGTTTCATTTATTTTATCCAGATATTATATACATATCAAGAAAGTATACGTGGCCTCTCATTATGCTATCTATATATAAAATATATATATATATATATATATATATATATATATATATATATATATATATATATATATATATATATATAATGTAAATCTATTTAAACTCGGTGTGTGGAAAAAACTGGATATCACAATTTTCAAACAGATTAGCATCCGAGGAAAAAATTTGGAAAAAAAGGAAGAATCAGAACCCTCCGAACAGGGCAAAAGAAATCGCCGTGTACCTTAAATTTATGGTACAAAGTAAAAAAAAAAAATTAAAAAAAAACAGCAAGTAATAAGTTAAAACGAAGAGTGCTCAATACGCTGAGTAGAGCAAAGGTAAAATAAATAAATCCTAATGAGCCAGGTACGACCTACCTAGGTTTCACCACATGGGATCTTGAGGGTGATCACCCCATGTGGTAAAACCTCGTTTTAGTACATGGCTCATTATGATTTATTTATTTTGTATATATATATATATATATATATATATATATATATATATATATATATCCAAGTGTAGGGTTGGAGTATGCGGAATAAATTTTAATAACCCAAAAATACCATTCTTAAAAGCGTGCTCAATACAGATTAAAGCAAATATAATTTATTCGAAAATTATAACATATGTTATAAAATCACTACAATATTTCTGATGTATTATCAAGTGATGGTGTTGAATGTAGAATAAAACACCATCACTTGATAAGACACCAGAAGTGTTGAAATAAAATGGCTATTTTTGTAGTGATATATATATACTTAATAAACCAAATTTCTCGTGTGCAATGCAAAGAATAAATAAGAGCAAAAAAGAAGATAGAAGGAAGAGAAAAAAGAGTATAAAGAAAAAAAAGGAGAGAATTCTTAAAAATGAAAAACAAAAAGACGAATAGAATATTGATGCGGAAATGAGGCAAAATAGATAGCAAGAAAAAACAGGGAAGGAAAAAAGAAATAAAAAGAAATGAAGGTACCAAAAATATACCTGAAGATAGCGGAACAAAGCTTCAAATATTTTATTCAGTTGCGTTATAGTCGGAGGTTAAGCTATCTATCGATTGCGCCCAGCATGAAACAGCCTGTTGATTCTGAGTGTTGACTTCAAATAGCTCTGGCTGACACCAAGTCAGTTGTGTTTCAATCCTGGCTTGAGGCATTCGGATGTCTAGTCGCACTGAGGAGCTGTGGTACAGCGAAACAGTACTGTCTGTGAATGACATAATTTAACTCTTGAAAATACATTTCAATTGAGCACTGTTGAGAGATAAGCTAATTCTATAAACAACAGCCACCTGCACTAATGCAAAGCTCTTCAGTAAAATGAATGGAGCACTTTGGCTGATGGGCATTTGTTTACATTTGTAAAAACAATACGCTAGATTTAGTTGTGTAACTCTACCGAGTGAAGATAGCTCTGGCTGAGACCAAATCAGTTGTGTTTCAATCCTGGCTTGAGGCATTGGGATGTCTAGTCGCACTGAGGAGCTGTGATACAGCGAAACAGTACTGTCTGTCAATGACACACACACACACACACACATATATATATATATATATATATATATATATATATATATATATATATATATAAAAGTGAACATAGAAGTCAACACTTAGAGGCGACAGTCTGTTTCATGCTAAATGCAATCGTCAGGCCACGAGTGGTGTTATTTTTCTCGGCTATTTATAGATACGTGTCAGTGGTGCATTGTGGGTAGTCTATTTTGGCGGTTATTTTACCGAAAGTCGTTTATTTATTTATTTGGGTTAGATTATTTTGCTTGTTTTAATTTTTTTTTTCTTATCTTATATATTTATTTATTTTTATTTTGATCGGTGTTTTTATGAATGTAGTAAAAATTTGTTTATATAGCTTATTTAATAGTTTTGTTTTGGTTTGGGAAGATAATTAAAGCTATTTGTTCCATTTTGGGGTTGATTATTGTAGTTTGTTCTAACTATTATTTTGGCGGGAACAGTTTTTAATTTGTTTATTACTTCATGTATTTATTTGGATTGATTATCTTTATTTGTTTTTTCTAACGGCTAGTTTATGGGTATCGGTTGTTAGTTTATTTATATATTTGGATGTATTTAGATCAATTTATCTTAATTGTTATTATTTATTTGTTACACTGTATATTTTCTCTTTTTGATTTTCGATTTTTAAGTAACGTAGTTATTTTTTATTTTTTATTCATTTTTTTATCGTTATATAACAGTTATAGCCATTTTTCCTCCGATTTTTGGTTTGATTTTTATAGTCTAACTAATATTTTGGTCATAATAGTTTGCTAATTTGTTTATTATTTACTCTATTTATTGATTTTGTTTCTTATTTTTTATTCTATTTCGTCTATTCTAACAGGTGTGATTTGGTAATTTGTTTGGCTTAATTTATTTTACTTATTTTATTGTCATTTTGTTTATTTATTTTTTCCGTTTTCGATTTTTAAGTAACGTAGTAAAAATTTGTTTTCATGTCTGCATTTTGAGATGAGCACGGATCTTTTATTTAATAATTTATTTTGGTCTGGGAAGGTAATGATAGCTATTTTTTCCTCCAAGCAAAGTTTGCAAGTTTTTTTATTTGTTTTTGTAAGCTGGTGATCTTTTCCTTATTTTCCAAGATATTTTTGGTGTGGTCTGCATTTTGTTTTTAATTTCCCAGTTATATTTAGAAAGCATTATGCTGTTCGCATGTTTACTATTTGTGAAAGATGTTTTGTGTACATAATTTCTTTGTTTCCAGGGTCCTTCAGTTACTCTTATGTATACTTTTTCTTCATTATCTGGTGATTTTATCGTGGCTTGGTATATTACGTTTTTTTGTAAACAATTACCGTTTAAGGGACATTCGTTCATTATTCTGCAGTTGCACATGGGTTTAATTTGTTCGTGTGGTTTGTTGATAATTTTCCTGTTGTGCTTTTTTATTATTTGTGCCATGTTCTCGGTGCAACTGTAGCTTATTTTTACTGTGTTTTTGTTGAATATTTTGTGTTGGGTGCTTGATTCCGGGAAGTGTTTGTCTAAGAGTTTGAATAATATTTTTCCTACGTTTGTTTTTACGTTTTTGCTTTACGGTGGGTTGAACCATATGATATTTCTTTACCTGTTGGCCTTTTTTGTGTTCTGTAGTGAGTATGTGAGTGTTGCTGGGAATTCGCTATCTTTTAGGGCTGTTTCGTATTCTTTCTCAGCTTTGTTAAATATAGATTCATTGAAGGAATTGTCGGAAAGCCTGCGGTTAATCGAATTTGGTATCTGCTTGATTATAGAAGGCGTATATATATATATATATATATATATATATATATATATATATATATATATATATATATATATATAAAAGTGGACATGTAAGTCAGCACTTAAAGGCGACAGTCTGTTTCATGCTAGTGCAATCGTCAGGCGACGATTTCACTAGCATGAAACAGACTGTCGCCTCTAAGTGCTGACTTCCATGTCCACTTTTATATTTACACACGCTCTATCTCTGATATTGAGCACTTTATCCCATAAATATAGCACATTTTAAGACTATATTTCTTCATATATATATATATATATATATATATATATATATATATATATATATAAAACTACTGAGACATTACACTAAATTAATTGAACTATAATACTTAGTTCATGACATATTAACTGAAAAGACTTGTAAAAATAGAATACGTGGATTTACCACATTACAAAAAAAAATTCAAATAAAAAAAAATTCTCAGTTAAAATTTGAAAAACCTAGCGTTGCGACTTTGCACGTTCCGATATTGTATACAACCGTCAGTAATAGCACATTCATGAAAATCATCTTTCGGTCTACAAACAATTATTTCGTCTCCATGTCTTAATTTTAATGGGAAAATATGCCTGAGGATGAATAAAGGATTATTCGAAAGTACTAGCATTTTAAAAATATATAAACTGGAAACAACTGACAACAGTTTTATTAATGAGGATCACATCATTCTATGGATTAGCAGTATTTTAATGCATACATTATATTCTACTAGCGATGTGATATCGCCAATAATCGCATTAATATTGCTGATTGATTCTATGCGTGATTATTTCTTTATATATATATATATATATATATATATATATATATATATATATATATATATACCAAATCCGTAGGTGGTAAGGATTATATCAATATAAAAATATTAAAAATTGAATTCATGATGAGAGCGCAATGTATAATAATGAAAAATTTATATACAGAGCAATATAAATAATAAGGAGAAGATTTAAATATGTAATCAGTAATAAAATTATCTCAACAGATATAAATAGAAATATATATACACTGCCTCATCAGACCGACTAGATTTTATGAAATCATACAATTTAATCTAGACCATCAGACATTTAAAAAATAAAAAAAAGGAAGTAGCAAAATTAACTTGACCTTATTGATAAATGAACGAAAGTTCAATAGAAAGAATAAAATGAAAGCAACAAAACAAGAAAGAAAGATTTTGGTTGTTTTTGTTTAGGGGTATATCAACCTCTATGGGTTATTTAATGTCGAAATCTGAATATTTTGTACGCAATTTTATTTTATTTTTTCCTGATAATAATAGTTTTAGTGATACAATTCTTACTAATTAGCCCATAGATAGGGGAGAAGAGGTGAATTCATACCATCCCAAGGGCATTTGCGCGTAAGTGAATATAACGAACCTGTTATTGGAATTCGGCTCTCCGATTAACAATTCCGAGCAATTATCCTTTAAACCACCAGCCCATCCAAGCTTACAACACCTGATATTCCGAGGCGATCACCCATCTAGGTAGTGACCAGGCTGAACGTTGCTTAACTTCGGTGATCGTACGGGAACCGATGTTTCAACATGATGTGGCCGTAAGAAGAAAAAAGAAAGAAAGAAAAAAAGAAAGGAAGAAAGAAAGAAAACGGAAAGAGGCATATTGAAAAAGAAATATACAAAGGAACAAACAAATTACGGAAAAAGGGCTACAAAAAAAGAAGTAGAGAAAGAAGGAAAGAAAGAAAAAAGAAAGAAAGAGACAAACAAAAAACCTGAAAGAGAACTAAGAAAGAAAGAAAGAAAGAAAACGGAAAGAGAGGTATTGAACAAACAAAGGAACAAACAAATTACAGAAAAAGGGCTACCAAAAAAAAAGAAGTAGAGAAAGAAGGAAAGAAAGAAAAAAAGAAAGAAAGAGACAAACAAACAAAAAACGTGAAAGAGAACTATGAAAGAAAGAAAGAAAGAAAGAAAGAAAGAAAACGGAAAGTGGGGTAGTGAAAAAAGAAACATACAAAGGAACAAATTACAGAAAAAGTGCTACCAAAGAAAGAAAGAAAGAAAGAAAGAAAGAGAAGTGGGGAATGGAAATGAAAATGAAACGGAATTATTTAAAATGAAAAGCCACAAGCAAGAAAATAAAAGAAACAATAAACAATGAATAATGAAGCAGAACTATTAAAAAAAAGAAAAGCAGCTAGCCAGAAATAAAAAAAAAACCTAGGAAAGAAGGAAGAGAAAAGGCGAAGATACCTTAAAGATAACAGAAGACAGTGGAAAGAACGGTAAATGTTATTTTTACTTAACCCGAACGATCTCTTTGGAATATCCATTATCGCTGTGTATTTATCCGCTTATCACTCAGCTCCAATTTTTGATGCGCTAGCCACGAAATTCCTATAACTGAACACCGATTTGATAATTTACCAGCTGGAGTAAGATTTGTTTTAGCTAATCTTAAAGATTCCAGACTATATTCACGCTCACAGTAAACATTGGTTTCCCTAAGCTGCATAATCAGGAAGCTAAACAAACTTATACAACTAATGGAATAGAAGCACATACGGTTATAATTCAATCAACAACTTTTGATGTTCTGTCTACGAAATTCACATAAATAACGGAACACTGATAATAATGCCATGTATTTGTTGTGCTTAATGTGCCAGCTGGAGTTGGTTCTAACTCAGCATAAATCCTTTTCCCGTCAATTTCTGCCTTGGTCCTGATGATACGATCAAAAATTGGACTATCATTATGAATATGAAATTCCAATAATTATGTCCTGAAATAAATGAACAATTCAGCACAGTTTATAATATTTTCCAATATTAAAGACTTTGCCCAATATGGCGGTAAATATGGCGCATTTTTTAATCACTAAAACTTGCCAAGCATCTTATATGCAAAGTCGAGGCCTCTTGTAGGCTAATTTCAGTTCCAACGCTAACACCCATAAGCTATAATTTTATAATTTATTTAAACGGTCATTACTGCCTAGCTCGAGTCCATAATATTATTTACTCAAACTACTTCTTTATTATTACTACTATTATATTTGGTGTCGCTTATAAATGGAGTCGATGGAAACTGTCTTCTTGTGGCATTGTGGCAACAAGACTCCTCACAATTCAAGAACAATTCGGAGAATTCTCGAAAAGTAAATAATGCTAGTATTCTGGGGGTCTACAATCTCTGGTTTCAATTCCCTAAGCACATTTTCAGTTTTCTAGCAGTTATTCCAAATGCATCTATTATTACAGAAACACTTCAACAGTCATGTCTCATGACCTTTTCAATTCCGTTACCAGATCCTGGTAGTTTTCTGTCTTTTCAGATTCTTTGGGGTCCATTCTTGTGTCATATGGGACTGTCAGTGATTTGACAATTGCCTCTTTCCTTATCTATAACAATAATGTCGTCATTTTTCCAAGACATAATCTGTCTGCACGGAGAAATCCCATAATGTCTTTATTATTATTATTATTATTATTATTATTATTATTATTATTATTATTATTATTATTATTATTATTTCGTGTGATTTCAGGCGTTTACACGTTTCTTTCCGGGTCCCACTCAGGGACCTAAGGTTAGAAATGGCATCATGACACTTTCCACTGACAAAAAAAAATACATCGATAAAGCCCTTCGTAAATGTGGGCTGTACTTATCAGAACAATTTTTTGTATCTCTTTGAGGCATGGGCTTCCAGGAACCCCTTCAATTAGTCTACTGGAATCTTTTCCAACCATTCCCAGGGCTCCAACCACAACATGGATTGTTGATGTTCCCATGTGCCACATTTTTGAGATTTCTATTTCAAGGTCCTTGTATTTTGACAGCTTTTTGAATATCTTCAAAGATACATTGCAGTCTGCCGGGACTGCCATATCAATAAGGAGGCACTTTTTTTTATTTGTGGTCTCTAATAACAATGTCTGGGCGGTTGGCTTTGATTGTTTTGTCAGTGTGTATTGTGTAGTCCCGTAGAATTGTAACAGGTTCTATCTCCGTAACTGGGTCTGGGTGGTGTTCATACCAGTTTCTTTCAGTTTCCTTCCCGTAGAAGTTGCAAATTTTCCAGTGCAGATATTGGCCCACTCTGTCATGCCGGGCTTTATATTCAGCGGGTGCCAATATCGTGCAACCTGATAAAAGATGATCAATAGTTTCTGGATATTTATCATAGAATCACCATTTTGGGCTAACACAATATTTTAGTATATGTGCTTGATAATTCCTAGTTAACAAGCATTGGTCCTGTGCAGCAAGGATAAAACCTTCAGTTTCAGCTTTCAACCCTGCACTACGTAGCGACTGATGGATACGGGTTTTGTCTACACCAGTTTGTTTGGTACGGGCAGAGTATTGGCCATGAAGCAGTTTATCTTGCCATTGTTTCTGTATCTGGTCGGTTGCATTTGTCTTTACTTTCTTTTTTAAGTATTTTGCAGCTTCAATCGGTGTACTGTGCTTTACTTGTATTTCTGCGCCCATTTGAAACTCCATTTTGAATTTGTTGGCTTCCTTTATTACGGAGTAAAGACGCTTACTACTTTCATGTTCCTTGACACATACCATTATCCAGTCTTCTGTAGTCTCCAAGTATCTTTGGAGGCCAATCTTTGTAGTTTTGTAGGACGGTTCTAGTTGAACTAATCCTCTGCCTCCTTTGGATTTGGGCACATACAGACGATCAACATCAGCTTTGGGATGATGCATGCGGTAGCAAGTGAGAATCTTTCTCGTTTTGGCGTCCATTCGCTTAATTTCAGCTATGGTCCAGTGAAGGACGTTAAAGCTGTATTGCACCACAGGGACAGCCAAGGTGTTTATGGCTGATATTCTGTCTTTTGAGTTTAGCTCGGTATTTAGTACCAGACGTACACGTCTGTAGTACTCCTTTCTTACCTTCTCTTTCATTTGGGGGTGTTGTATGACATCTCCTTCGTTAATTCCTAGGTACTTATAAGTTTCATCATGCTCCAGTTCCCTAATCTTTGTGACAAAATCTAAATCTATTAAGGGTGTTTCTGTAATTCTACCTTTCTTGAATGTTAATTTTGCACATTTTTCTAATCTGAGGTCCATACTTATGTCGTCACTGAAGTATTTTACAGTATTGAGGAGGCCCTTCAACTCATTGTCGTCTTTGGCAAAGAATCTGAGATCATCCATGTAGAGTAGATGATTGAATATATTCTTATTTATTTTGTAACCATAGCTACTGTTGTTTAGTTCATGCGTAAGGGGGATTAAGGACAAACAAAACAGAAGGGGTGACAGAGAGTCTCCTTGAAAGATTCCACGTCGGATATTTAGACGGTTGGATATGGTAGTGCCTCTGGTGTGACTAAGGTATAGTTTGGTGTTCCACATTCCCATGCTATGCTTAAGGAAATTTAATACCACAGGGGAGACTTTGTACATTTCCAAAGTCTTAAGGATCCAAGAATGTGGAACACTATCAAAGGCTTTACGACAATCAATCCACGCTGCGCTAAGATTTCTACGTCGTCTCCTGCAATTTTCCAGGATCATTTTATTTATCAGTAGTTGATCTTTGCAGCCATATGAAGCTCTCCTGCATCCCTTCTGTTCCAGCGGAAGAATGCTGTTTGTTTCGAAAAAGGAATAAGTACGGTTCGTCAGGACAGACGTGATCAACTTATACGTTGTGGAGAAACATGTTATCGGTCTATAATTTTCGGGTCGTCTGTTTCATTTGTTTTTGGCATGAGATATGTAATACCTTCAGTAATCCATTCCGGGATTTCATTGGGATTATTTACAAGCATTGATAATGTTTTTGCAAGGATTTTATGAATAGATGAGAGATGATAAAGCCAGAAATTGGGCACCTTGTCATTTCCGGGGGATTTCCATTTCTGGGATTTCGTTAGAGCTTGCCTAACATCATCTGCAGATATATTTTCCCATTCTTGCATAGGTGTATCCAGCATTCGTTCTTCTTCACGTTGGATCCATTCTGCATTTGGGTTATATTCCTTTGGGCTGCTCCAAATATTTTTCCAAAAAAGTCTGTATATTATCAATCGATGGTGGTCTTTCGACATGTATAGGTGTTTTTCCAATTTCCCTGTAAAATTTATTTTGGCGATAGAACCTACAACGTTTTTCGTATCGTCTTGTTCTCTCTGCCTTTAGCTGAAGTTTCTGCTTCAGAATTTCCGTGATTGATGGAATGTCAAGTAGGGATTTAATTTTGTGTTTCCTCTTGATCTTTTTGCACTTGCGTGTGGAAATATTACGGTTTCTGGTGAGCTCATCTAATATAGAAAGCTCTCATCTGATTTGTTTTATTTCTCGTAACAGTTTTGCTTTCCAAGCTGGCTCTCTATGTCTGTTAACTTTATTTATTGTCTTGACCCCAAGCTTCCGAGTCGTTGCTAAAGCTGTTGCGTATATGACGTTGTTAACTTCTGTGATGTTTCCCGGTGGTTTATCTGTTAACAGTGTTTCAAGAGCAGCATTGTATATCTTCACAATGTGCTTGTTGGAATTCGTCATATGGATTTTGGGGAGATGGTCTCTGTCTGACAATTGTATGAAAGTTACTCTGCTGAGTATTTGGATGACGTGGTTTTTCGCTTCGGTGACTTCAGCTTTGTGGTTTTCAAGGAATTCTAATTTAATGTACCTGGAGTCATCTTCAGTGACATTGTCTGGAGAACTGCAGGTTGTGTTTAAGATAGAGTCTTTGATTTTATTTTCTGGGAGGTTATTTCGTATTTGATTTGTTTTAGTTTTTACCTCATCCTCTGTCACATTACTTATTTCTACATTCATCTCATTACAGTTTGAGTGATGGGTCATAGTATTTTGTCTTATATCTAATTTTATCCTATTTATTTCTGTCTTTGAGAGTCTGTTGTTTCGCATAATGTCTCTACGGACATTGGCAAGGATGTTTGGATTGAGGTTAGGTCTTATATCATTTCCCACCATACTTCTCCATATTTGGTATGTTTCATTGGTGGTGTTGGGATTTCGAGTGCAGTGAGGAATGATGTCATGACTTGTCGATACTCTTCGTGAGACCATTTCGTTCCTTTTCTTTTTATTAGTCGATTTGGTATTGGGTCACTTGGTCCAAGGTTGGCAGTAGTCCAGGTTTGGTAACCTAGTGTCTCATCGTTTGTGGGAGAGTTTGTTCCAGTGACAGATTTGTCGTCCTCAGACTGGTTCTTTCTGAGGGACGCGGCCTTTGTTGACCCGGGTGACGACCAATCCGGTATGAAATTTTATTCGTATTCATTGAAATTGGTAGAGATTAGTGTTTTAACCTTGCCCGGCTAGGGGTAATGTCCAAGTTACCAGCTTTAGGAATACTCTCGAAGATGAGATTGGTTAGAATGTGGATTTATTAATATAGCAGAGGTGGAATAGTTCGTAATAGTGTACTGTATTCAGTGGGGTAGACTATACTAAGTTTTAACTTTGTACAAGTCGGAGTGGCCACTCCCAGGGGGAATATCAAATTTTAGTATATAGAGTTAAAAAAAAGATATATATATATATATATATATATATATATATATATATATATATATATATATATATATATATAGGGCTAAAGGAAAGAGAAAAGTGAAATTAAAATGAAAGAATTAAAGTTAAATTGAGTCAAAGGGATTTAGAATTATATCAAAGTACAGGAAAAGTATAACTGAAAAATGGTACATTTACCATTTCTTACATGTTCGGAGCATGGCACAAGTGACTTTCCACAAATGTTTAACTTTCCGTCGCCAACGACAGATACTTATCAAATTTTATGGGGTAGGCTGGACCTTCTACTACAGTTTGGCAGGGGGACTATCAAAGAATTCATTAAACAAAGGGGTAGAGGCAAGGGAAAAAATTATACATTTCCGGTCATCTCTCAACCTACCAGCCACTAAAAGATAAACTTTAAATTTTCACTCAGAGAGAAGACAGTCAAAGGGCAGAACATTACACCTGTAGCCATGAAAAAAAATCATTCAATATGATCCCTACCCATGCGGACATATATACATGTACATGCAGATAAAGATTATATATATATATATATATATATATATATATATATATATATATTGTCGTCCACAAACAGACTGTTTCGCTGTATCACAGCTCATCAGTGTGGCTAGACGTCCGGTTGCCTCTGGCTAGAATCAAAAACCGGCTGAATTCGCGTCAGTCGGAAATTTTACCCTGAAGCCGTTGGCGCACGGCAGAGAAGAAGGTGAATTTAAGCGTATTTATTTTTAGATAAACACACAGTGACTGAGAGAACTCGATTCGATTTACCGAAGAGTCTTGCATTATTAGCCGTAATAGTCACTGTTTACAAACCCACACATCCTCCCCAGAGAGCTCAACCGAAATAAATTTTTCAGGGGCATATATATTGTCATCCACAAACAGACTGTTTCGCTGTATCACAGCTCATCAGTGTGGCTAGATGTCCGGTTGCCTCTGGCTAGAATCGAAAACCGGCTGATATATATATATATATATATATATATAGAGAGAGAGAGACAGACAGACAGACAGACAGACAGACAGACAGACAGAGATTAGTACACATTTACATATATACATATACCCGCACCGACATAGATATGGGATGCCTATCATTATTATTATTATTATTATTATTATTATTATTATTATTATTATTATTATTTCGTTTGATTTCTGTTGTATAGATATATTTCCTTCCAGGTCCCAACCAGAGACCTAAGATCAGAAATGGCTTCATAACATTTTCCACTGTTCATTTTTGTAAAAAAAAAAAAAAAAAAAGAAAGAAACACATTTTACATGGATAAAGCTCTTTGTAATGTGTCAGCTGGACTTGTAAGTACAATTTTTTGAATTTCTTTAAGGCATGGGCTACCAGGTATCCCTTCAATGAGTCTATCGGATCCTTTTCCAATCTGAGGACTCCAGCTTCAAAGAGAACTGAAATTATTGATTTTCTCCTGTGCCACATTTTGAGATTTCCATTTCAAAATCTTTGTATTTTGAGATTTTTTGAAGATCCCCAAAGATATATTACAATCTTCAGGGACTGCCATGTCAATAAGAAAGCACATTATTATTATTATTATTATTATTATTATAAAAAATATTTTTGGCCGGCATTCGTTTTATAATTACATGCCGGATAATGACCTATGACCGAGGGCAAGCGAATGATGTTATTGTTTTGTTTTGTTATTTCCACTTAATTAAACAAATAGAAGCTATTAAAAAGTAAATGGACAAAGTTCTTCGCAAGATACGGGCTGTACTTGCTAGAACTATTTTTTTAGATTTCCTGCACCAGTGACTTTGTTGTTGAGTTCCTTTGTTTATCAGACCCAAAGTTCCAACTACAATAGGGACAGTTTTAGTTTTTAAGTACCACATTTTTTTCTATTTCCATCTCCAAGTCATTTGTATTTGCTTAGTTTTGTCACTTAGTACACCATCATTATTATTATTGAGTGAGAGGATAGCACGTCAAGAAAGTGGAGTTGGATTACTAATATCCAGAGCTAAAATACGATTGGCATATATACGTATACTCATCGTGACACTCAGTCTGATAGGGTATAACAAGCACATGCAACACAGGCAAATGTGTGTAATATGATGGCTGGTTTGATAAAATTAGCGCATAACCTTGCAGGTGGGGTCCAGTTAGAAATTGTTTAGTTCGAAATTTCTTCAGGTTGGGTAACCCAGTCTGTTCAGATCACAGATTGATGGAGGAAGGAGGGTCCCAAGCATCTCGATGTGACTTCCAAGTCGTCTTGGTTACCTCGTCCTTCGAGCTCGACATCCATGTATGATGTTCTCTCACTCACGGGGAGTGATGCACAATACGTCAGCTCCTAGAAGACACACCCAATTTTGGTTATTATTATTATTATTATTATTATTATACTGTAATTATGATGTAAGGAATTATTGTTAACAAATTTTCTGATCGAAATCTATGATATTAATTAATTACTAATTGTCATACAATTAGTTTCTTTATACCGTTAAAAAATGACGTTGATATTTCATAAATTTTGAAATTTTATTGTACTTATGAAACATGATTTTCTTGTTTATGTTCAGTCTTCTTCTTCTCTATGCTGGTCGCTTCAGGACATGGCTCATTCAAACCTTCTGTCCCTTGCAACTCTTATTAATGGATAAATACGCAGCTATATATAAGAAATGATCAAGTCCGTATCACTAAAACATTCTGTTACTGTTGACTGCTGTGGAAAGTAGTAAATAAACTGTGGCGCTGTCCTCGTAGCCGCTTCACGAACTAATGCCGGACCTTGAGTGTTGCTGGATCACGGAATGCCGGATTACAGATGTCGGATTGTATATAAACAAATTAATATAAAGCAACTTCCTTGTCTCTACGGTCTCAGTTACCAGGGATCAACTCCAGAAATAAAATAGTTCGTAAGTTTAAACGTTCTGACTTTATAAGAAGCTGTAATGAAAGATGATTTGAACTCATGCGATTCTCTCTTTCCTGGTATAAAGCAACAAATATGGCAAACTGGGCGTCAAGTGATGAGTGTGTTTTTGTTAGTTTACAACTTGGTCGAATTTACTCTTCTTAACGGTAACTAGATGTGACGATATAAACGATAGTGAAATGACGTTCAACTCGGGACTTGATAAACACAACAGATCTTGGTCACAGTAACAAATGTGCCAGCATGCGCTGGGGACGACTCTAATCATATTAATCACAATTGTGCTTGATAGTGACGATCAGAGTCTTATGAATAATAAAGAGTGGTCTTCCCTTGTTTTATTACTCTCCTGTTTGAGAGAGCTATTTCTGTTTACTGGGACTATACAAGGACACAATACGCGAACCTCAGTTGACTAAAGCTTTCTTAAAGCCTACTCCTGCGTACTTTTGTCATTACACATAGTTTGACTAAGTTGGTTTTGGACAAGCTTCGGGCTTTTTAGGTCTTGCTGGATTTTACTGGAAACTTCATGTTGTGGTGGCAAGCAGAGCCGGTACAAGGACTTTGTGGACCCCCACCGAATCTATAAGGGGCCCCTCGAATCTATGATACGCACCCTTCACCACGAATTTCCAATACAGACCCATTTTTATCTCAATTTTCTCAATACAATCTGGTGACATGTCATAATAGATCATTCCATCTTAAATAAATCAACAATTTTTGCATTAATTTTTAACATCAGCTTCAGATTTTTCTTGTTAAAAGATTGAATAATTTTAACATATTCAAATGTTATGGATAAAAATAATAAATTTTATATAGTGTTTTTTTCGAGACTATAAACAAAACAAAATTCACGTATTTGAGAAGAAAAATAACTTCGAATGGCGTCAAAATCTGTTATATTTTTCATTCTTTAATAGTCAGTAGTACTTAGTTTAATTTGCAAGGTATATGAATGCAGGTAGAAAACAGAAAAGATAGTGAGGGTCAAAAAGCACTTCCCGGGGCCCCCTAATCAGCAGAAGGCCAGGGGGTAATACGCACCGGCCCTGATGGCAAGGAAAACTGCATATTTCTATATATAAAAAAATTATAGATTTATTACAGAGTAATAATCCGGCTTTGAAATTGTGAAGTATAACCAAAATGTCCTGCCTCAAGTCCAACGGTCACACATACACACACACACCTCACGCCCGAACTTTTGGTGCTGGGGATCGTGATTTTGGTAGATCTCTATTCTCTGCTGCCAAAACACACTTCTGACAAAATTAATTTTTCTTCAACTTCGACTTCGACTGTTTGTTTTCGCACAAACACGCGCTTAAATAAACGCGGTGGTAGCGACAGAAACCCGGTGTGTTGGTAAACTTAGAATACAACCTAATTACTGACCTCTCCCCCTTCATGATTAAATGAACAGTCTCTTCTTCTCAATTGGTATTCCATAATTCATATAAGCACTATTGTTTTGACATTTTATATTAATGATTCTGAGGAAGCACAGATTCTCTGGGCACAAACTTCACCACAGATTTTTTTTTTTTCATCTATAAACAAAATTCTATATTACTATAATTATTCATATTTCAAGGGTGACCATTGTTCTCTTCCACACATATATGAGTCTCTGTTTATTTTAATGCAAATTCTCTCTTCTAAGGTAATATTTTCAGGGAAACTCCGCTGACAAGCTTTTCTCCCTGCTGCTCCCACTACATAAATTTAAGCGTGTTACTAGATTGGCATCTAGGTCCCACCTTTTTACTGTTGAAATAGTTAAATGTAACCACCACTTCTACTCCAACATTTTCTTTTATCGCACTTCCCACCTGTGGAAAACACTTCCGTTTCCCTGCTTCCCTGATGACTACAATTTTAAAAAAAATTAAATGCAATGTCAATCGCCATCTTCTGTGCTCTTGAACCCCGTTCAGCTTTTATCCTTTCCTCAGCCCTCCCTATTTTCTGCCCTATTACATTTTCATTCTTTTACCCACCCCCTGCATACCAGTGAATATCACTTTATTACAGAGTAATAATCCGCCTTGTTTGGGGTGGAAGGATAAAAAATTGTACTTTTAAAATCTTACCTCTTTCATTATTTTCCATTAATGTATCTGAATTAGAACCAAATTAATTGTACCACCAATTTTGCTTTATGTTATGATCGAAAGGAGATATCTCTACATAAACTTCTCTGTTATATAGTATTGTTTTTTTAATTTGTACCCTCTTACTTCTTTAAATAGTGACCTGTATTCATACTTATGATTGTTATTGCGACAGTTTCTTACGTTTGTTAAACTCAAATCTGTAACGATGCAACAGGAGAATTTCGACGGCTGTTTTATTGTCGTGGAACTCGTAACGAGCTTATTCAATCATTAAATTATAATTATATATATATATATATATATATATATATATATATATATATATATATATATATATATATATTTATTCATCAGAAAGTTCACACAGGAAAACCGTGAAATTTTCACAAGTAATGCCAGTCAGTATTTATTAAGCGTAGTTTAGTAGCACCCTTGAGGATAGAACATACACTATCGAGTTCGTCTGCGAGATTAACTTACCGGCCTTTGCGCTAGGATAAGCGCCCAGTCGTTTACGTAGCTCACTTTAAATCAGATACAAGTCGACAATAGATAATAGGCATCCCGATAAACTTCGTGGTGCTGTAGGAACCCAATACAGAACATTGTTATAACGATTACCACTTTAGCGATCCTAATAACAGTGGGACTAGTTAACAACATAATGAAGATGGAGTTTATACCGTATTTGCTGGCATATAAACTCCTCCTCTATTTACCTTCAATATTCGTCTATCATAATATGAGGTCAGATAAAAATAACGCTAGTCTGCAGCGTCTGGGTAAACATTAACTTGCACAAACGTGTTAAAGCAAAAAGTCTATTATTACGGATCAGTTATAACAGATTTAGTATACGAACATTTAACATAGATTAGATTGTGCTAGGAATGGTTTCGGCCAACAGCACAAATTGCTACTGAACTAAAACATTAACCTAAAGACTGGTGTCATGTTCTTAACCCTACGTTAGTCACATGGGTTGTTTTGTTACACCACAGTTTTTTAAAGTACTCTTAATTCTTAGTTGGTAAACTCGTTTCTTTTGCTTCCTCCGACTACTCTCCTGACTCAATGAGAATGTGTAACCATGCGTTGTGACGCAGTTGCAGCTCAGTTGTTGTGGCAGGCAAACGTCGCTTTGTCTTCTTCGGGGTGTCCTATCACCCTACCTGACTAATAATGAAGGTAGGTTTTCATGTATATATATATATATATATATATATATATATATATATATATATATATATATATGGTGGACTCTCCCGTCGTATTCGATATATGCGTGTCAAGCAGCTCAGTTCCTAGGAACTGTCGACAGCCAGACATCAACACTTATGATTTGATTATAGTGGTGAAGGCTTGGTGCAGAACCACCCATACTTTATATATATATTAGCTTCGGTTTTTGAAACATGGTAAATGAAACAGAACTAACGCTTTTAATTTAATTAACGAATTATAAAATTATATAATTAATTAACTAATTAATTATTTAATTATATAAATTAATTATATAATTAATGAATTAATTATATAAATAAATTTGAAGTTTTTATCTTCGGTTTTTGAAACTTGGTAATTCCTGTGTAGCGAAGAAGCCATATTTTAAATCATTTAGTTTATAATATTTATGCTCTGTAAATTTACACTGAGCACTGTTTTGCAAAAATAAAAAAATAAAAATATCAATATAGGATTATATATCTTACTGTTCTTTCTTTTTATTATTATTGTTATTATATATATATATATATATATATATATATGATGAAAAATATGGAAAAGACAAAAGAAAATCCGAATATGCAAGTTTACTGTTTTAATGTTCGGATTTTGTTTTGTCTTTTCCATATTTTTCATCATACCGTCGGATCTACATCCACATATTTGCTTACATATATATATATATATATATATATATATATATATATATATATATATATATATATATATGCAAATAAATTTTAGTACCACACCATAATAAAACAAGTTTTAAAATAGGGACCATAATTTGATATTTAAAGATTAAAATCGAATAAAATAAATATAACTGGTACTTCTTCAGAAGTCTATCGTCGGTATTAAATACTACTGAAGAGATGGTTTGTTTGATTTTTTCCCCTTAAAAATGGAGAGAAGACCAAAGAGGATAAAGCAAATCATTGTCTTCTAGATCGAGTCAATGACTCCCCAAATAGTACGAATTTGTGTTTGAGCTCCGTCTGTCTCCACCGAGTCGGACGTTGTGTTAATCACAACAGCTTCTAAGGTATTCAGTTGGTGTTTTTCTCCGTCCACTGTGCAGTACAGAGAAGAACTCTTCTGAATAATTGTTCGTACAAACATTTGTAATTAAGAAGTGTTCACCAATGGCGATGATTTTAATCGAGGTTATATATATATATATATATATATATATATATATATATATATATATATATATATATATATATATATATTATTCGATTTTAATCTTCAAATATTAGAAGCCGGTTCAAGCAGTGATATATATATAGAAATTAAGGGGGAATTGAATAATCATAATTAATTCATCGATTCTAGAAGAATTGTCAACAGAATGCAGAAAGCCCGGAACGGCCGTTTCGTCCTATTTTGGGGACTCATCAGCAGTGTGCATCCACTACGGACCCGGATCGTTACGATATGCCGCAAGCGTCATACCCACTGGACCAACGGGTGTCGGTGACGGAAAGGTAACAAACCAGACTTGATATAGCGCGAGCTCTTCAGAAATTCCATCGTGTGACTCATCCGAGTCTACTTATACCAACAGACTGTGTCCCCATAGGTATGACGCTTGCTTCATATTGTATTGGTCCGGGTTCGATTCTCGGTAGTGGATGCACACTGCTAATGAGTCCCAAATATAGGACGAAACGGCCGTCTAGTGCTTTCTACATTCTGTTGATGTGTCTTCCAGATTCGATGAATTAATTATGATATATATATATATATATATATATATATATATATATATATATATATATAAATTCCATATATATATATTTATATACATACATATTATACATACGTATATATATAATTATTTCTTCATTTCAAGTTTTGATTTAATGTATATTTTAACGGAGATTTCCTGTAATGTTATTTTTTTTTTCAGTCGTACGAAAATATTCTACATAATTTTAACAGTATAAGCATTTTTGTATTGGGGTGTGAAAACACCCCAGGGGAGTATCCATTTTCGGAAATCCAGGGTGACTAACACAGAGTTAAATAAACTCATCAGGTCGAGACTCGTTCAAAAATGTCTAAACTGTTTGATGTATACAACCGCTTTCTCAGACCAATGGTTAAAAATGGCTTCGACCGAATCAAGCAAGTAGGTCTCAACGAGAACCATCCTTTTTCGAACCTCTTGGACTGGCGTCACATAACCGCCAGCAAAGACCCGTAGAAAAATAACAGAAAGCACATCACTTGAGGACCGCTAACAGCAGCAACAACTAAAATGGATTGCTCATGTAACTTGAAGAGAACATAATGGCATGATTAAGAAGCCCACAAGAAGCCCACAAGAAGCCCTGGAAAGAGAGACAATAGTGAACCAGAGAAACCTATTTTCTTGAAAAATAGTTTTCATGGAGGAAATATTTTATAAATTTCAACCAACAGAAGCACTCGCTGCTCGATCATTGAATGCCGAACGTTTCCTGATAAGGAAACGGCTAATGTTACCATTATCACTACCATATGCTCCTGGTGTCAGTTTAAATGGACGTCTTCTTTTCTTTGAGTATATTTTGACTATTTTGCTTAAGTCTACGTTTTCTTGATTTCAGATGAAATTTTCGGACATATTTCAGTGAAATTTTGACTTTCCAAAATCAAAGATTTTAATTACAGTTCAGATATATAGAAAAAAGAAGTCGACCGTTTAACCCATATCGACCTGTCGTCAGCTTAAACTGGCGCCTGTTTTCTATATATCATGACCATATCATGACCATATTGCAAAGTTATAGTTTATAATTATACTTTAGAGATTTGGGGAAAAGAAGGTGTCAGTTCAAACTGACGCCAGGAGCATGTGGATTAAACTTGTTGACAATCGACGTCTGAAAACACTAGTCGAACAAAATGCACGTCTAAGTGTCAACTAAATGTTTCAGATAATGGTTGTCAGCATTTGTGGATATCGGACCATATAAAAAAATTGGCAAGGTGATATATACAGTGTAACCCCTATATAAGAGACCCGGATATAAGATAAACTCGGATATAAGAGAGATTTTATCTGGTCCCAAATTAGAGCCTGTGTTAATAAAACAAAATAGACCAAACCCGGATATAAGATAAACCCGGATATAAGATAAACCCGGATATAAGATACTTAGTCTCCGGTCCCGACAACTCTCTTATATCCGGGTTACACTGTATATATATATATATGTGTGTGTGTGTGTGTGGGTGGGTGTGTGTGTGTGTGTGCGTGTTTGTAAAATATATATGTGTGTGGGTGTTTGTACTACGCTACATTGTCTAGTCCCGGTTAAAGTTGACGGCGTCGAACATGGTTCGTTTTGTCTGCTGGTAAAAAGAAATGGCGACAAAGGGTCATTATAGAACTCATTAGAACAATATAATAAGTCACTACGACTCGCTGCTGGAGACATCGAAGGTCCCGGGGTATGGGCCTGTGGGTGGAAAATAAGACCCAAATCTCGGAGCTCGAGCGGGAAAATGCGAAACAGACACACAAACAAACTGGGAAGAAAAGGGAACATAATTTGAAAAGGGAAGCAAAAATTGAAAATAAAAGTAATCTTGAGAAGAAAGAAACCTGATGGAAAGAATGACAAGGAAAGAGAATAAAGGAAAGAAGTAAGCAAACAAGGCTTGATAAAAGAAAAAAAAGTAATATCTTAAGAGAGGGGAATAAAGAGCAAAAAGAAAGAAAGCAAACGAATGAAGCGTGATAAAATATGTAAATAAAGAATGAAAGAAAAAATGAGTATTCATAAAAGAAAGAAAAAGATAAAAATGAATGTATATAAGAGAAAAGAAAGGTTGAGAAAAAAAGGAAAACAAGAGAAAGTAAAGCTTGTTTCAGAAAGAAAGAAGGAAGGATAAAAGGGAACAATGATTATTAAGAAAGAAAGAAAGAAAGAAAGAGAGATAAAAGAAAACATTGATTCTTTAAGAAAGAAAGAAAGAGAGATAAAAGAAAACATTGATTCTTTAAGAAAGAAAGAAAGAAAGATAAAAGAAAACATTGATTCTTTAGAAAGAAAAAAGAAAGAAAGAAAGAAAGAAAGATAAAAGAAAACATTGATTCTTTAGAAAGAAAAAAGAAAGAAAGAAAGAAAGAAAGATAAAAGAAAACATTGATTCTTTAGAAAGAAAAAAGAAAGAAAGAAAGAAAGAAAGATAAAAGAAAACATTGATTCTTTAGAAAGAAAAAAGAAAGAAAGAAAGAAAGAAAGAAAGAAAGATAAAAGAAAACATTGATTCTTTAGAAAGAAAAAAGAAAGAAAGAAAGAAAAAAAGAAAGAAAGATAAAAGAAAACATTGATTCTTTAGAAAGAAAAAAGAAAGAAAGAAAGAAAGAAAGATAAAAGAAAACATTGATTCTTTAGAAAGAAAAAAGAAAGAAAGAAAGAAAGATAAAAGAAAACATTGATTCTTTAGAAAGAAAAAAGAAAGAAAGAAAGAAAGAAAGAAAGATAAAAGAAAACATTGATTCTTTAGAAAGAAAAAAGAAAGAAAGAAAGAAAGATAAAAGAAAACATTGATTCTTTAGAAAGAAAAAAGAAAGAAAGAAAGAAAAAAAGAAAGAAAGATAAAAGAAAACATTGATTCTTTAGAAAGAAAAAAGAAAGAAAGAAAGAAAGAAAGATAAAAGAAAACATTGATTCTTTAGAAAGAAAAAAGAAAGAAAGAAAGAAAGATAAAAGAAAACATTGATTCTTTAGAAAGAAAAAAGAAAGAAAGAAAGAAAGAAAGAAAGATAAAAGAAAACATTGATTCTTTAGAAAGAAAAAAGAAAGAAAGAAAGAAAGAAAGAAAGAAAGAAAGATAAAAGAAAACATTGATTCTTTAGAAAGAAAAAAGAAAGAAAGAAAGAAAGATAAAAGAAAACATTGATTCTTTAGAAAGAAAAAAGAAAGAAAGAAAGAAAAAAAGAAAGAAAGATAAAAGAAAACATTGATTCTTTAGAAAGAAAAAAGAAAGAAAGAAAGAAAGATAAAAGAAAACATTGATTCTTTAGAAAGAAAAAAGAAAGAAAGAAAGAAAGATAAAAGAAAACATTGATTCTTTAGAAAGAAAAAAGAAAGAAAGAAAGAAAGAAAGAAAACATTGATTCTTTAGAAAGAAAAAAGAAAGAAAGAAAGAAAGAAAGAAAGATAAAAGAAAACATTGATTCTTTAGAAAGAAAAAAGAAAGAAAGAAAGAAAGAAAGAAAGATAAAAGAAAACATTGATTCTTTAGAAAGAAAAAAGAAAGAAAGAAAGAAAGAAAGAAAGAAAGAAAGATAAAAGAAAACATTGATTCTTTAGAAAGAAAAAAGAAAGAAAGAAAGAAAAAAAGAAAGAAAGATAAAAGAAAACATTGATTCTTTAGAAAGAAAAAAGAAAGAAAGAAAGAAAGAAAGATAAAAGAAAACATTGATTCTTTAGAAAGAAAAAAGAAAGAAAGAAAGAAAGATAAAAGAAAACATTGATTCTTTAGAAAGAAAAAAGAAAGAAAGAAAGAAAGATAAAAGAAAACATTGATTCTTTAGAAAGAAAAAAGAAAGAAAGAAAGAAAGATAAAAGAAAACATTGATTCTTTAGAAAGAAAAAAGAAAGAAAGAAAGAAAGATAAAAGAAAACATTGATTCTTTAGAAAGAAAAAAGAAAGAAAGAAAGAAAGAAAGAAAGATAAAAGAAAACATTGATTCTTTAGAAAGAAAAAAGAAAGAAAGAAAGAAAGATAAAAGAAAACATTGATTCTTTAGAAAGAAAAAAGAAAGAAAGAAAGAAAGATAAAAGAAAACATTGATTCTTTAGAAAGAAAAAAGAAAGAAAGAAAGAAAGATAAAAGAAAACATTGATTCTTTAGAAAGAAAAAAGAAAGAAAGAAAGAAAGAAAGAAAGATAAAAGAAAACATTGATTCTTTAGAAAGAAAAAAGAAAGAAAGAAAGAAAGATAAAAGAAAACATTGATTCTTTAGAAAGAAAAAAGAAAGAAAGAAAGAAAGATAAAAGAAAACATTGATTCTTTAGAAAGAAAAAAGAAAGAAAGAAAGAAAGATAAAAGAAAACATTGATTCTTTAGAAAGAAAAAAGAAAGAAAGAAAGAAAGAAAGAAAGATAAAAGAAAACATTGATTCTTTAGAAAGAAAAAAGAAAGAAAGAAAGAAAGAAAGAAAGATAAAAGAAAACATTGATTCTTTAGAAAGAAAAAAGAAAGAAAGAAAGAAAGAAAGAAAGAAAGAAAGATAAAAGAAAACATTGATTCTTTAGAAAGAAAAAAGAAAGAAAGAAAGAAAAAAAGAAAGAAAGATAAAAGAAAACATTGATTCTTTAGAAAGAAAAAAGAAAGAAAGAAAGAAAGAAAGATAAAAGAAAACATTGATTCTTTAGAAAGAAAAAAGAAAGAAAGAAAGAAAGATAAAAGAAAACATTGATTCTTTAGAAAGAAAAAAGAAAGAAAGAAAGAAAGATAAAAGAAAACATTGATTCTTTAGAAAGAAAAAAGAAAGAAAGAAAGAAAGATAAAAGAAAACATTGATTCTTTAGAAAGAAAAAAGAAAGAAAGAAAGAAAGATAAAAGAAAACATTGATTCTTTAGAAAGAAAAAAGAAAGAAAGAAAGAAAGAAAGAAAGATAAAAGAAAACATTGATTCTTTAGAAAGAAAAAAGAAAGAAAGAAAGAAAGATAAAAGAAAACATTGATTCTTTAGAAAGAAAAAAGAAAGAAAGAAAGAAAGATAAAAGAAAACATTGATTCTTTAGAAAGAAAAAAGAAAGAAAGAAAGAAAGAAAGAAAGAAAGATAAAAGAAAACATTGATTCTTTAGAAAGAAAAAAGAAAGAAAGAAAGAAAGAAAGAAAGAAAGAAAGATAAAAGAAAACATTGATTCTTTAGAAAGAAAAAAGAAAGAAAGAAAGAAAGATAAAAGAAAACATTGATTCTTTAGAAAGAAAAAAGAAAGAAAGAAAGAAAGATAAAAGAAAACATTGATTCTTTAGAAAGAAAAAAGAAAGAAAGAAAGAAAGAAAGAAAGAAAGATAAAAGAAAACATTGATTCTTTAGAAAGAAAAAAGAAAGAAAGAAAGAAAGAAAGAAAGAAAGAAAGATAAAAGAAAACATTGATTCTTTAGAAAGAAAAAAGAAAGAAAGAAAGAAAAAAAGAAAGAAAGATAAAAGAAAACATTGATTCTTTAGAAAGAAAAAAGAAAGAAAGAAAGAAAAAAGAAAGAAAGAAAGAAAGATAAAAGAAAACATTGATTCTTTAGAAAGAAAAAAGAAAGAAAGAAAGAAAGAAAGAAAGATAAAAGAAAACATTGATTCTTTAGAAAGAAAAAAGAAAGAAAGAAAGAAAAAAGAAAGAAAGAAAGAAAGATAAAAGAAAACATTGATTCTTTAGAAAGAAAAAAGAAAGAAAGAAAGAAAAAAGAAAGAAAGAAAGAAAGATAAAAGAAAACATTGATTCTTTAGAAAGAAAAAAGAAAGAAAGAAAGAAAGATAAAAGAAAACATTGATTCTTTAGAAAGAAAAAAGAAAGAAAGAAAGAAAGAAAGAAAGAAAGATAAAAGAAAACATTGATTCTTTAGA
Organism: Acanthosepion esculentum; assembly: GCA_964036315.1. Classification (NCBI taxonomy): domain Eukaryota; kingdom Metazoa; phylum Mollusca; class Cephalopoda; order Sepiida; family Sepiidae; genus Acanthosepion; species Acanthosepion esculentum. Next base: position 56,912,645 of record OZ038493.1, read on the forward strand.
AAGAAAAAAGAAAGAAAGAAAGAAAGAAAGAAAGAAAGATAAAAGAAAACATTGATTCTTTAGAAAGAAAAAAGAAAGAAAGAAAGAAAGATAAAAGAAAACATTGATTCTTTAGAAAGAAAAAAGAAAGAAAGAAAGAAAGATAAAAGAAAACATTGATTCTTTAGAAAGAAAAAAGAAAGAAAGAAAGAAAGAAAGAAAGATAAAAGAAAACATTGATTCTTTAGAAAGAAAAAAGAAAGAAAGAAAGAAAGAAAGAAAGAAAGAAAGAAAGATAAAAGAAAACATTGATTCTTTAGAAAGAAAAAAGAAAGAAAGAAAGAAAAAAAGAAAGAAAGATAAAAGAAAACATTGATTCTTTAGAAAGAAAAAAGAAAGAAAGAAAGAAAAAAGAAAGAAAGAAAGAAAGATAAAAGAAAACATTGATTCTTTAGAAAGAAAAAAGAAAGAAAGAAAGAAAGAAAGAAAGAAAGATAAAAGAAAACATTGATTCTTTAGAAAGAAAAAAGAAAGAAAGAAAGAAAAAAAGAAAGAAAGATAAAAGAAAACATTGATTCTTTAGAAAGAAAAAAGAAAGAAAGAAAGAAAAAAGAAAGAAAGAAAGAAAGATAAAAGAAAACATTGATTCTTTAGAAAGAAAAAAGAAAGAAAGAAAGAAAGAAAGAAAGATAAAAGAAAACATTGATTCTTTAGAAAGAAAAAAGAAAGAAAGAAAGAAAAAAGAAAGAAAGAAAGAAAGATAAAAGAAAACATTGATTCTTTAGAAAGAAAAAAGAAAGAAAGAAAGAAAGAAAGAAAGAAAGATAAAAGAAAACATTGATTCTTTAGAAAGAAAAAAGAAAGAAAGAAAGAAAGAAAGAAAGAAAGAAAGAAAGATAAAAGAAAACATTGATTCTTTAGAAAGAAAAAAGAAAGAAAGAAAGAAAGATAAAAGAAAACATTGATTCTTTAGAAAGAAAAAAGAAAGAAAGAAAGAAAGATAAAAGAAAACATTGATTCTTTAGAAAGAAAAAAGAAAGAAAGAAAGAAAGAAAGAAAGAAAGATAAAAGAAAACATTGATTCTTTAGAAAGAAAAAAGAAAGAAAGAAAGAAAGAAAGAAAGAAAGAAAGATAAAAGAAAACATTGATTCTTTAGAAAGAAAAAAGAAAGAAAGAAAGAAAAAAAGAAAGAAAGATAAAAGAAAACATTGATTCTTTAGAAAGAAAAAAGAAAGAAAGAAAGAAAAAAGAAAGAAAGAAAGAAAGATAAAAGAAAACATTGATTCTTTAGAAAGAAAAAAGAAAGAAAGAAAGAAAGAAAGAAAGATAAAAGAAAACATTGATTCTTTAGAAAGAAAAAAGAAAGAAAGAAAGAAAAAAAGAAAGAAAGATAAAAGAAAACATTGATTCTTTAGAAAGAAAAAAGAAAGAAAGAAAGAAAGAAAGATAAAAGAAAACATTGATTCTTTAGAAAGAAAAAAGAAAGAAAGAAAGAAAGATAAAAGAAAACATTGATTCTTTAGAAAGAAAAAAGAAAGAAAGAAAGAAAGAAAGAAAGATAAAAGAAAACATTGATTCTTTAGAAAGAAAAAAGAAAGAAAGAAAGAAAGATAAAAGAAAACATTGATTCTTTAGAAAGAAAAAAGAAAGAAAGAAAGAAAAAAAGAAAGAAAGATAAAAGAAAACATTGATTCTTTAGAAAGAAAAAAGAAAGAAAGAAAGAAAGAAAGATAAAAGAAAACATTGATTCTTTAGAAAGAAAAAAGAAAGAAAGAAAGAAAGATAAAAGAAAACATTGATTCTTTAGAAAGAAAAAAGAAAGAAAGAAAGAAAGAAAGAAAGAAAGATAAAAGAAAACATTGATTCTTTAGAAAGAAAAAAGAAAGAAAGAAAGAAAGATAAAAGAAAACATTGATTCTTTAGAAAGAAAAAAGAAAGAAAGAAAGAAAGATAAAAGAAAACATTGATTCTTTAGAAAGAAAAAAGAAAGAAAGAAAGAAAGATAAAAGAAAACATTGATTCTTTAGAAAGAAAAAAGAAAGAAAGAAAGAAAGATAAAAGAAAACATTGATTCTTTAGAAAGAAAAAAGAAAGAAAGAAAGAAAGAAAGAAAGATAAAAGAAAACATTGATTCTTTAGAAAGAAAAAAGAAAGAAAGAAAGAAAGATAAAAGAAAACATTGATTCTTTAGAAAGAAAAAAGAAAGAAAGAAAGAAAGAAAGAAAGAAAGATAAAAGAAAACATTGATTCTTTAGAAAGAAAAAAGAAAGAAAGAAAGAAAGATAAAAGAAAACATTGATTCTTTAGAAAGAAAAAAGAAAGAAAGAAAGAAAGATAAAAGAAAACATTGATTCTTTAGAAAGAAAAAAGAAAGAAAGAAAGAAAGATAAAAGAAAACATTGATTCTTTAGAAAGAAAAAAGAAAGAAAGAAAGAAAGAAAGAAAGAAAGATAAAAGAAAACATTGATTCTTTAGAAAGAAAAAAGAAAGAAAGAAAGAAAGATAAAAGAAAACATTGATTCTTTAGAAAGAAAAAAGAAAGAAAGAAAGAAAGAAAGAAAGAAAGATAAAAGAAAACATTGATTCTTTAGAAAGAAAAAAGAAAGAAAGAAAGAAAGATAAAAGAAAACATTGATTCTTTAGAAAGAAAAAAGAAAGAAAGAAAGAAAGATAAAAGAAAACATTGATTCTTTAGAAAGAAAAAAGAAAGAAAGAAAGAAAGATAAAAGAAAACATTGATTCTTTAGAAAGAAAAAAGAAAGAAAGAAAGAAAGATAAAAGAAAACATTGATTCTTTAGAAAGAAAAAAGAAAGAAAGAAAGAAAGAAAGAAAGAAAGATAAAAGAAAACATTGATTCTTTAGAAAGAAAAAAGAAAGAAAGAAAGAAAGATAAAAGAAAACATTGATTCTTTAGAAAGAAAAAAGAAAGAAAGAAAGAAAGAAAGAAAGAAAGATAAAAGAAAACATTGATTCTTTAGAAAGAAAAAAGAAAGAAAGAAAGAAAGATAAAAGAAAACATTGATTCTTTAGAAAGAAAAAAGAAAGAAAGAAAGAAAGATAAAAGAAAACATTGATTCTTTAGAAAGAAAAAAGAAAGAAAGAAAGAAAGATAAAAGAAAACATTGATTCTTTAGAAAGAAAAAAGAAAGAAAGAAAGAAAGAAAGAAAGAAAGATAAAAGAAAACATTGATTCTTTAGAAAGAAAAAAGAAAGAAAGAAAGAAAGATAAAAGAAAACATTGATTCTTTAGAAAGAAAAAAGAAAGAAAGAAAGAAAGAAAGAAAGATAAAAGAAAACATTGATTCTTTAGAAAGAAAAAAGAAAGAAAGAAAGAAAGATAAAAGAAAACATTGATTCTTTAGAAAGAAAAAAGAAAGAAAGAAAGAAAGATAAAAGAAAACATTGATTCTTTAGAAAGAAAAAAGAAAGAAAGAAAGAAAGAAAGAAAGAAAGATAAAAGAAAACATTGATTCTTTAGAAAGAAAAAAGAAAGAAAGAAAGAAAGATAAAAGAAAACATTGATTCTTTAGAAAGAAAAAAGAAAGAAAGAAAGAAAAAAAGAAAGAAAGATAAAAGAAAACATTGATTCTTTAGAAAGAAAAAAGAAAGAAAGAAAGAAAGATAAAAGAAAACATTGATTCTTTAGAAAGAAAAAAGAAAGAAAGAAAGAAAGAAAGAAAGAAAGATAAAAGAAAACATTGATTCTTTAGAAAGAAAAAAGAAAGAAAGAAAGAAAGAAAGATAAAAGAAAACATTGATTCTTTAGAAAGAAAAAAGAAAGAAAGAAAGAAAAAAAGAAAGAAAGATAAAAGAAAACATTGATTCTTTAGAAAGAAAAAAGAAAGAAAGAAAGAAAGAAAGATAAAAGAAAACATTGATTCTTTAGAAAGAAAAAAGAAAGAAAGAAAGAAAGATAAAAGAAAACATTGATTCTTTAGAAAGAAAGAAAGAAAGAAAGAAAGAAAGAAAGAAAGATAAAAGAAAACATTGATTCTTTAGAAAGAAAAAAGAAAGAAAGAAAGAAAGATAAAAGAAAACATTGATTCTTTAGAAAGAAAGAAAGAAAGAAAGAAAGAAAGAAAGATAAAAGAAAACATTGATTCTTTAGAAAGAAAAAAGAAAGAAAGAAAGAAAGATAAAAGAAAACATTGATTCTTTAGAAAGAAAAAAGAAAGAAAGAAAGAAAAAAAGAAAGAAAGATAAAAGAAAACATTGATTCTTTAGAAAGAAAAAAGAAAGAAAGAAAGAAAGAAAGAAAGAAAGAAAGAAAGATAAAAGAAAAGATTGATTCTTTAAGAATGAAAGAATTGATGTCAAGAAAGAAAAGTAAAAAAAGGTTTTGTCATTTATGCAAGTTTGGTTAAAGACCAATGCAAGTTCGTTGTTTAGGATTTTTTTTTCTATGTATCTGATCATTTTTCTGGTTGCCTGTGAAATTCTAATTTTAAATTGTCCAGTGTGTGAGTACTATCGGCTTTGATAAGCCATTATCAAAGAATTTTTTGTTAATAATGTTGTGACTGTATGTATTGTGTTTCTAGTTTTATGTTTGTTCCATCATTTTTCTTTTCAAATAACACATATTCTATTCACACGTCATTTGAATTTTTTTTTAAAATCGTGTCAGTTTACGTTGTATCGTTTTGTTTACTGGAAGTACCACCAAAATCGATCCATTATTTTCCGAAAAGAACCTAAAAAATCTCTATTTGTGTTTTATTAAAAAAAAAAAAAAGCTAAAAATCAGAGAATTATTCAATTCGAATGAAATTTTCAGTAGCCATTCATTAATAAATTGTATAGTGATTAGAAAACTCTGTGGAAATATTTTTAAGGGTTAGTTTCACTTCCATCTTTCATCTTTTCGATATATTGTGTGTACTTAATTTGGGTGAGGGTGAGGTCGTGAATATTTTACACTACAGTTATATAAAGAAAAATTCCTGAAGATGTTAAGTTAAAAAATTATCCAATATCAAGTTTCAAGTATGAACTTACGGGAAATTCGTCCCGAACCTTACCAAAAATAAATAATTCAATAAAACTAAAAAAAAATATTTTTTAAGAGAGATGGTGCTTCTTGCATAGTTTATTAAAACGCGTTATTTTCTTTCAGACTGGACCGGAAAAAATCTACACTGAATATTTTTTTTTCTTAAATTACTTGTAATTTCTCAGTACGATTTTGAAATTCATCCCGTTGCTATTCGTAAATTTTTTTTAATTAAATAGAAACATGTTTAAAGAATCGAAAAATGTAATGTTTAATACTATTTTCAAGTGGGAAAATCTTTCTAAAGAATTTTATTTATTTATTTATTTTCATTTGAACAACTTACATTATTTTTTGTATGGAGGCTCCAAAAGGAAAAAGAATCTAAAATACCACCTTCTTTGACAGATTACACTTTCCTATCGGAAGAGTAATATGATATGTGATAATTCAGTAACTCTTAAATTCAGAATAATTTTTAAAAACTCATTGGGTGCAAATTACGAAGAGAATAAAAATATCAGCAATGTATTAAACTCAAAAATATAATTTAAAATTTTTAATTAATTTCTTATTTCCCATGAGAGAGAAAGTCGGATGTCATGGAGGTCCGAACTTTCTATGACTTCAGAATAGACATCATTGAGGAAACATTCTGGTGCACAATATATGCATAATACGAAGTTTTATATCCAATTAATGCAGTATAAAATATATACAGTGTAACCCGGATATAAGATACCCGGATATAAGAGAGATTTTTTCTGGTCCCAAATTAGAGCCATACTTAGCTCAACAAAATAGACCACACCCGGATATAAGAGAAACCCGAATATAAGAGACTTCTTATCCGCCCCCCCAACTCTCTTATATCCGGGTTACACTGTAATTCATTCTACAGTGTAACCCGGATATAAGAGAGTTTTATACTTAATGCTCCTAGTATTTGTAATGGTTGTTTTTTTATATATTTTGTGTTATATAGCATTGTTGTGTCATTGGTAAATTTTTGTCGGATTTTCTGTTGCGTTTGTTGGTTATAAGCGATTTAATTGGACTATCACCGAATAAGGGGCACATTAAAAAGCGCGATATTGACGGAATAGTCCATACCTACCTTTCACCCCTCCTGGATAATGCACTTTACACCAATCAGCATCTTAGTTTCAGCAAACTAGACTTTTCATTGGCTCAGACCTCTAAAACTATAGCAAGTTTAAGCGAAAATATCTTTTCGCGCCTAACGTTTTTGAGTCGATTCTTAGACCCAAAACTCAATAAATAGAAGCGTCCGAATCAATTTGAACCAAGCAGAAATTCACCCTGGAGAGATGCCAAACTAATCCACGCTAGTCAAAACTTTGACCAACTACACTTTTCCCGCGCAAACTTCTCTGACTCAACAAACAGCATTTTGCTCTCCCGGGAACAATTGCTTACAATACTAAAGAAAGTGAAATAACACACAACTAAATAAGTATTGGTAAACATTCAATCAAACACCAAAGCAACTAAAGGTACACAACTCTTACCAACTTTGGACATTAATTTAAACAAACATACGCATACACACTATTGACTGAACTCTCACAAAAACATTTTTGTACACGACCAAATACTTTGTTTAATTTCACACACAAACCTTAGTAATAGTTTCACACACACATAAATACACTACATAATTCAATTCAACCATTCACACTTGTCCAACAATATCTGACTTAATTGTGTATGTTAATTTTATATAAATCAATGTCATTGTTAAACTTTAAATTATGTTGTTTTCACTTTGATTTCTTTTGAATGATTTGCCTTCAATATTCCTGTTTGTTAATTTGTTGTGGATGAATGTCTAAGAACACCAACATCACTAACCCTTCTGATAACCTAACCTTCTGATATCTTAAAATACATTCGCCAGTCTGCATATTGATTGTGCAACCAATGCATGTGTTGTTTGAATTATTAATATTAGAGTGAGGTGGTGAAGCGGATAGATATAAAGAATTTAAGATAGATAGATAGATAGATAGATAGATAGATAGATAGATAGATATGAACAATTTGCGATAAATAGATAGATAGATAGATATGAACAATTTGCGATAAATAGATAGATAGATAGATAGACAGACGTATAGATAGATAGATAGATAGATAGATAGATAGATAGATAGATATGAACAATTTGAGACAGATAAATAGATAAATAAAAACAAATATATATATATAGATAGATAGATAGATAGATAGATAGATAGATAGATAAATTCACACACAAACACATATATATATAGATAGATAGATATGAATAAATTGTGTGTGTGTGTGTGTGTGTGTGTGTGTGTGTGTGTGTGTGTGTGTGTGTGTGAGAGAGAGAGAGAGAGAGATCTTAACAAAGTGCCAACCAAGAGTAGATTTTAAACGAAATTCTGAAGCTTGGTCACTTGGTCAAATTTGGGGAAGTGTATTGGGCCGAGAACTTTTCGTCGTATATTGGTTATTTTGCAGGTGATTGCGACAGAATATAAGAGAGATTAAACAAATCGTAACATCCACTCAAATAACGAGATAAGTGGTTTACATTAATTTGAAAGCCTCCATATTCCACTGTCCTCAATTATTTCTCAAATCCAAGACAAAACCGGAACAGTGATGATAGTTTTAGTACACGCAAGTCGTCCCAAGAGGCGTCGGAGTCGACGGACAGCGTTGTATCCATTTTCTTATGTTTACGAAGGAAGTTTGGAGTCCCAGTTAAAATGTCTACAAATTTCGTTATTCTCGTTTATTCACAATTTTAGCCGTAGATGGAGCGACGTCAGCGAGTTTCCCTTGTTTATAAACAACAATGACGAATTGCTGTGTCAATGGTCGTATCAATCAGAAGTTGAATACTGAATCATAAGCCAACGACGTGTTAGGGGATAGAGAAAGAGAAAGAGCGTAAACTTTTTTTTTAAATTTCGATATTCCTTTGTCCGAATACAGGACAACTTTCTGACCATGAGACCCGGGTTCGAATCTCACTTTACTCGATTTGTCTGGAAGGCAACTTCATGATGTTATCGGATTGGATCGAGGTCAATCTCAACGTGCGGCACCTTTGGAAAGTGTCCGAAAGCCATGCCACGGGTTGACCCAAACCTTGTGAGTGAAATTAGGTAGACGGAACTCTTATGGGCCGTCGATAGCTGTGCTAGCACGAAGCCAAAAGTCATCGAGGGCTTGAGCGTGCTGGCCTTGTTCAAAGTGTTGATCACGCTCGATAACACGCTCTCTCCTAGAAACTGTAATTAAGGTCTGCTCAGCATAGTTGCAGTATAAACCACAGGTGGGCTCTATGGGTGTTGGGCAAACACAAATGTGCCTGAACGAGCGTCTGCAATAGGGACTGGCTAGTCGCCCTAGTAGACGGGTATCCTCGAATACGAGTGGCTAGCTATTATATATATATATATATATATATATATATATATATATATATATATATATATATATATGTATGTATATATATGTATATATATATATTTGTGTGTGTGTGTGTGTGTGTGTGTGTGTGTGCGTGTGTCGGTCGTACAGTCACAAGTCATCTTTTAAGCTAGACAGTCTTAGGAATTCTACTAGACTAGCCAACTATCAGCTATAATAACATTTCCAAACCAAAAATAAATTTTGAATCAGAGATAGGAAATTATGACCCGTTGTATGAAATACTAAAAAGTTACTTTTGAATTCATTGGAAGTGGGATAAAAAGAACATATATATATTTCCTTTACTCCCCCACCAATACATTTCCAATACTCTTGATTCCTCCTCCTCTTCCTCCTCCTCCTCCTTAGCTTCTACCACACCCATCATCGTGCGATTGCTTATTCATTTATTTATTTTTCTAAAAATATAGCGTTCATAATTTTTTTATATTTAAAAAATAAAGTGTTAGGCAATCATTTGACCGAAATCGCCTGAAGATACCGAAAGGTTTAAACCAGGGTAGCGGAATCAGCTAATCTCCTAATTTTCTATCCCATATGAAAATTTTTCTTGTTTATATACTAATCATGTCTTAATTTTTTTATTATAATATTAAATTTCTTTAATATTAGAATTAAATAAGAGTTTTATATTAAATTCTATTTTTCTTTTATCTACAATCTTTAAAACTCTTCCTTTTCTTAACTTTAACGATTGTATTTTCTCATGTAATTTTTTTCCAATTTTAATTTTTTGCTACTTGAACAAGAGTTAACATTTTAAATATAGGTCATTGTTAATCTTCAACTGTTGTTAACTTCTGTTTAGACTTGTATACGTTCTGTCTTCTTGTTCCCCCTCTCTACTTGGGTGTTTCTTTTTCTTTTTCTGTTTTTTCTATCTCCCTCTTAAATGCCTTTTCCCTTATTTTTTGTTTGTTCCTCTGGTTTCCTCTCCTTTTTTTCCCCTTTTTTAATTTTAAATTTTAAAAAAAACGTAACGATTCATTTTTTTATTAAAACGTTTTACATTTTAGTATTGACAAGCTCCATGGAATTTATCCCGAGGAGTAAAATAGCCATAAAAATGGGACACAGTTGAGTTTCATATTTATATAATTCATATATATATATATATATATATATATATATATATATATATATATATATATATATAGTCTATCCAGAAGTTTGTGATCGGTCTGTCAAGTTATTCCGTCTTTCCTAAGTGTCTCCGAAGCATTTGTTCAGATGTCGGAAGTATCTTATTTTCAGTCAATGTTTTATTTATAATAGACACCCACATTTCGCCATAATTTTCACAAATTTTGGACAGCATCTGCACATAAACACACACACACACACACACACACACACACACACACACACATATATATATATATATACAATTTTTATATAATTTATCCTCTGAAAAGAAAAACTTTATTAGATCGCACGAGAAATTATATAAAAAACTAAATAAAAGCACCTTGTCAGTCGTTTTTAATGAAATGTGCTTGAAAGAAGGATTGCTGCCTAAATACACAAATATATATATATATATATATATATATATATATATATATATATATATATATATATATATATATACATGACCTAAAGATCATGTTCGAGCATGACTCGCTACTCGGTGTAGACCACAGTGTACAGTCTTATATTTACTGACTCCCTATCTTTGATAGCGAGCACGTTTTTTCGGCAAATATGGCATGCATATAGAAAAACTACACTCACACAAAATTAAAGGAAAAAATCAACCTTGCACCAATGAAAAGTGCATATATAGAAGAAAAATGAGAAAATAAGCAGTCTCTTGCTGATATTCCTTGACGCGTAGACCGAGTGATTGATGGAGAATCCGCCGATGAAACTCTAGAGTTAGGATGCTGACAAATTTTATATATATATATATATATATATATATATATAAATTCTGTCTATATTTTTATAGGTACAATTTATTTAAGTAAATGCACTGTTTTTAAATTAAACAGTATTAATTACATTTACCGGCTTGATATGATCGATCGAGAAAAATCGTCGAAGATTGTGTGTTTATAAACAGTAATTTGGACTTTGTTGACCAGACGCTTCCCTGTAGCTAAATGGTATAGTACGTCAGATCAAATGACACTTTCTGGGTAGGAATATAGGTTCGATTCCTGTCGAAGAACGCATATGTTCGACCAAATTTTCGAACATTCAGTCCGGTAAATGTAATTAATACTGTTTAATTAACGAACAGAACATTTACTTAAATAAATTGTATCTTTAAAAATAACGTATAAACAGAAAATATATTAAATAATTGTCCATTTCAATATATATATATATATATATATATATATATATATATATATATATATATATATATATATATATATATATATAATGGACTCTCCCGTCGGTTTCGACGTATGAGGATCTGACAACTTAATTGATTCAGTTGTGAAATTTTGTGCGATAATCTTAAGTAGCACTTAGGACCCGCTAGTGATCTACAAAACAGGCCGCATATGGAGCAAGAGTGAGGATTGTAGGATGAGATCACTGTTAGATTGGCTGCCCTTTTAGATCTTGGTCTCAGTCCTTGAAGACGATTCAGACAAGCAGAATGAAAACTCCTGAGTCCACTAAAACACGTTGATCTCCATTCTACCCGCTCCAAGGCTAAGCGCTCGAGGGTGTTATGAGGTATCTTCAGCTTATCTTTGTATCTTTCCTGAAGCCCTGATCTAACTGGCTGTATATTAGGATCTTATATATATATATATATATATATATATATATATATATATATATATATATATATATATATATATATATATATATATATGAAAAAGACAATAGAAAAACTGCATGTAGTTTTAGCCGACGCGTGTCGTCCACTGCGGATTTTTCAAGGCAAAATAGTTTTCCTATTGTCTTTTTTTCTTTATACATATTGTTTTTTTTCTACAGATTAATTCTGAGAATTTTCTATACCCTCCCCTATATTAATCATTTCATATTTTTAATGTTTTAATCGTATGTAGGGTGTTTGTGCGAGTAAAAGTAATTTTGAAATAAATTATTATTATGTTCCCAGTCGACCCTGATGAGCTTGGGAACGAAACCGGTTGGTCTGTCTTGTTTGTGTTTTCATCTCTTATTTTTTATTTTCATAATGCCTATAAGAAATAAATTTTACTTTTTCTTAGCAATATCTATATATATCTATATATATATATATATATATATATATATATATATATATATATAGAGAGAGAGAGAGAGAGAGAGAGAGAGAGAGAGAGAGAGAGAAAGAGAGAGAAAGAGAGAGAGAAAAGTAGGGAAACTCAATTTTGGCACAAAGCTATACGTATGAATCAGCTAGTGAGGATCAAGCTCACTAATCAATTGTAATTGCAGGTTAAACTCTCTCGTAAATCCTTACTCTATGACAAAATATTTATGTGTGTGTGTATTTATTGGTATGACGCACAGTGGACAACAAGGGAAAAGTACAGAACAACACAAGAAAATAAATTACAGCCATTCAAAAACTACCGAACATCTGTCAGTGTTAATTTACAGAAAGAAATGACAGAGAAACTAACGTCTTTAAAAAAAAAATAAAAGACTCTATAAAGAGCTTTAGCTACTTTTTTTCGGATTCGGTTTTAATGGAGACAACAGGAAAATATCCCTAAAATGACCTAAAATGCTTATTTTCAGGCTAGTGGCATTAACGTAACAGTGGCAGGCTAGTGGCATTAACGTAACAGTGGCAGGCTAGTGGCATTAACGTAACAGAAGAAAGCCATTTGGCTTTCTTCTGTTACGTTAATGCCACTTTTCACCTCAGAGAAGCTAGCATTTTTCTTTTGTAAAATTCATATCAGCTGGCCTGTGTAATTGAAAGGTATCGAACCGGGAGTCTCATTTTCCTTTAATAAAACTTTCGATCACCCACGCCAGTAGGTGTCAATTTCACTGTTTAAAAAAAAAAAAACAGGGGTCTGCTCAACCATGTGTTCACACAAAATATATTTTTTTAATTCATAATTTTTAAGGAATTTAATGGATAGGTTTCTGTAGCTTTTTTTTACCGAGATTAACAGAAAACCTATGAAATAATCAAGACTGCATACAGGTTAACGTTTTTTTAGAACATGGAGATGACATAAGAGGCTGTGAGGACAAACCTGGATATTTTAATTTTCGAGGGACACAAATGAGTTGGCCTTCAAGAAGTAGCTGGAGTGCTACAACAGCAGCATTGAAGTTGGGGACTCCTACTTTGAAGGGATTAAAGTTTTGTATTATTTTGAATTAAAATTGACAAATTCTCAAAACTTCTGAAATGCACCTTGTACATAGTGACAGGTGGAATGGATGGAGGTGAAATAAATACAAGCGTAAGGTGTAACAGTTTCAAGATAAAAACATTTTTATTCAGGGAAAGAGTAAAAGAATGATAAAAGAGAGGATACATTTATGGTACCTAGACTTTGTGAATTTAATAGTAGTAATAGATCAGCAGCAAAATCTCATTAATTTACAGTTGAAATGTCTAGATGTAGCCGTAAGTTGTTAATAGTTTCTTCAGTTACAGTTCTTGTTTGTGGAACACTCTCCCGGCTTCTTGCTTCCCAGTCAACATTGAACTTCAAAAATTTAAATGCAATGTCAATCGTTATCTTTTGTCTTCTTAATTCCTTTTTTTTTTTATTGTTCTCTCTCCTTAATAGTTATTTTTTCTGATATTCGCTAACAATCAGTAACTCCTGTGGAGCGAAGACGAAAATACCAAGACAGCCAAACAAAAAATGACAACAAAAAAAAAGAAAAGAAAAAAAAGCTTTCTGAGTCGGAGGATTACCCATCCTTCAGCTTAATAAATTAATGCTTTGGAAATAAATATTAAAATTTTTCAACCAATGGGTCGCGTTCCTGCCAACAATAATAATAAAAAAAAAACATGTATCGTGATCGCTTTGAATGGTATTTAAGCAAAGTTTCTATACAGACAAATCAATAAGGCGAAACAGACAGCAATAGATGGCAACAGTTTCACGGTGCTCGGCTTACTCATTCACTTGTCTTCCTCCCCAAGCTACGTGATACTTACACTTTCCTCCACACTTTCTCCATTGCCTCTTCTTTCTCACGCATACGCGCATACAAATCATCTTCTTCGTCTTGACAAGCAGCTACAAACAAGGACTGTAAAAACTTTAATACTGATACACGTTAAGAAAAAAAAATAGTTGTAAAAATACGAAAATAAAAATATCTTACATTGTTTTATATCTAAACACCTTTTTCGTCATTTTCTTTGTTGTTGTGGATTGATTCAAATCTGCAACAACCCCTACTGCGTCTTAGTGGCTTTGTTGGCTTGCTTGGAAAATATCATTATTTATTTGTGTATGAAACTAATTCATGTATTCATAAAAGATTTATAAAAATGGACGGGAAACGAAGATGCGAAGATGAATGCATCAATTAAACGATACAAGAATGAAAGACAATACGAGACAATAGATAAGTGTCATTTCAACACCCGTGGAATTGCCATGGGTCTAGCTAGTTCTAACTAATACTGGTTTGCTACTACTACTACTACTACTACTACTACAACGACAACAACAATGATAATTCTGCATGCACTTTAATTCCTTACTTATTTAGTTAGCGCGTACGTTACACCCAATCAATACCTCATAAATTATGGACTTTTCTTTTCTTTTACAATGATGTTCACCCAAGGCACAGAAGCCATTCGATTGATTGAGGGATCTGTTTTCTACGGCTTATCAACCCTTTACAGTTCCTTTAAAGAAAAAAAACATTTTTAGATTGTAAGAATATTTTTAGATAATAATGATTAGTGATATAAGTTTTACTATTAACTCAAAGTTGGGTGAGAATAGGTGGAATCCTACGTTTCCCAAGTGCATTTGCGCGTAATGAAATATAACGTACCCGACTGGAATTTGAACTCGGCTCTCCGATTAATAATTCCGAGCCATTATCCATTACACCACCTGCACATCCACGTTTACAGCACCTGGTATTTCCAATCTAGGTACTGACCAGGCTCGACATTACTTAAAAAGTGATCGTACATGAAGCAGTGTTTCAAAGTGATATGGTCGTAAGCCAAGAGCCACTCGAGGTAGATGTTTCCAGAGTAGGAGGCACAGTTTATATGAATATATGGGGATGATAATGATTGATTCTAGACTTGAACAGGTTAAGATTATAGTGATCGGGGAAGCATCCTCTTGGGAGTCGGTTCCACAAAGCAGCGGTCCAGTAGGAAGAAGATGCTTGAGTGGAATTAACATCTCACTAATGGAATACGAACGGATTGAGGAGGATTCTCTACAATGTGAGTGGCATGGTTGGTCTTAGCCGTGAAGGCAAGAACTAGTGGAACTAAGAAATGTAATTCATCTTACCAACGTCCATGGAGATAGCGATAGAGCAGCGATAAACTTGCGGGCGTTTTGACTGTGAGAAAAGGGGTTGTTGAGTGGAAAATAATTCGTCACCCACAAGGACCCGGAGACGCTTTTGAACTCTATCGAGGCCAGTAAGTGAAGAACGGACAGCTTCTGTCCATATATGGCAACAATACTCCATTTTCGGCTTGATCTAGCCCTTGTAATTGCAGAGCTTAGCAGGAAGAGTCAGGTACTTACTGGAGCGGTACAGGGAACTGACCATTTTTCCAGCATCTTTAGCGATGGTTCGTACGTACGAGTTCCACTTGAGTTCTGGGCTGAGTCCTAATAGGCGACCAAGAACCCTAAGGGAACACCTGTTCATTGCGATCGCGCTGTAAGTTCTGAATTATGCTATTTTAATCGGGAGGAAGAATGGAAAATACATATCAAAGACGCTGTTTGGTTTCAGTGAGAAAAAAAGATTGAGGGAGAGACAAAATAGAAAAGGCAATAACGTCTTCATGTGCTTAATGTCTGTTTAATAGCGTCTTCAATAAGCGGCCATTTTTAAGAGGAATCAACAAAAATTCCCAATGACAACATTAATAAAAATAGAACAGAGAAAAATAATACAAGAAATGGACAATGTAATAAAAGACAAAACAACTATAAGACAATAACAAAGTAAATCAATTACCGTATTTTCCGGCTTACAAGACGCACATTTTTTCATAAAAAATACTCTGAAGAATGCGTGTGCGTCTTCCAGGACGAATGTAAGGTAAGACAACGCCCGTGCTCAAGTAAGCTTAGACGGTCACCTAATTGGCTTGACTGATAGGGACGTAGATTTGTATGTTGAGTCATTACACTATAATGTTAGCTATCTATCTAATTCAGTCATTTATATGATGTAACCTCAGTACTTAGTATTTCCAAGACTATAAACCTTCCTGGGGCCGAGCCACAAACTTAAACATGCTCTGTTTACTAACAACGGCGGGAGACTTTCTGCTCTTGTCTAGTTTGTCATTGTCATAAAAACAAAACCGGACGAGTGATTAATGTAAACAATACGTGGAGCAAGTATGTGAGGGACGCATGGTGAATGTGTTGTTGTATGAGAATGACTTTTTTTGCTTAGAAATTTTTTCTTTCCAATATTAGGGTGCATCTTCCAAGCTGCAGCGTCTTGTAAGCCGGAAAATACGATGTAAGACAGTATAAAAAAGAAACAATGTTCATATGTAAACGGGATACAGTCAACTGGTTATAGACATTTAACTTCAAGGCAAGAAAAAAATATGTGATTTTTTTATTTTTTTTTTATCATTTCACCTCGAGCAAGGAAGGATGCCACTCGTACGCAGGGGGGGGGGGGGGTTACAGGGAGTGAAAGTGAGAGAAAAGACTGAGTATAGACACCTAGGAAAGAACAAAAGATGAACGGGGTTCAAGAAGATAGAAGATGGCGATTGACGTTGCATTTAAATTTTTGAAGATGGTAGTTATCAGATAAACACTGAAACGGAAGGGAGTTCCACGGGCGAGAAGTGTGAGTAAAGAAAGTGAGTAGTAGAGGCGGTTAGATTTACCTAATTCCACAGTGAAAGGGTGGGCCTAGATAACAATCTAGTGGCACGCTTAAACACACGTAATCTGGGCACCAGTGAAAAAAATTCGTTAGAACAGTTGCCGTGAATATATTTGTGGAAAATCACGTCACGTCGGCGAAAAAGAGACTGAAGTCGAGATGCCAAGTCAGGATCTATTACATTGCAGATCCTTCTTTGGATTTTGTCAAGAACCGTGAGACGGGTAGCAGGAGCACCTGATAAGATATGACAACAATATTCAATGTACGGACGAATGATAGATTTGTAAATGTGCAAGATGGACTCTGACGAGAAAAAAACTTCCGATATGACACAGTGACCCAACTTTCCTTGAGGTAGATGCAGCTACTGATTCGATGGAGGCGTTCTAATTCAAGTCAGTTGTAAACGTGAGGCCAAAAGAAGGCGCAGAGTTTTCCTCTCCACGAGTCTAACATCAGCCATGCTGATGGTGGGCAGGAACGTTTCTCTACGGCGGTTAAATGAGATGAGTTTCGTTTGGAAGCATTCAAATTTACGAGCCATTTTCTTCCCCATTTAACCACTGATTGGAGATCCTTTTCAAGAGCAGCGGCCAGCTTAATTTTGTCAAGTCTGAAGGATTTGTTATTGAGACAGCCGGAAGAAATGATTTCTGTGGGTTATGGCGGCCGAGCAAGCAAATGTGGCAAAACTTGGTATTTCCTTGCTAGAATGAAAGCATCGATGTCGGCATTCAACCAGGAGGAGATGTCAGGATGATTAAAAACTGCATTCCAAGGGACATCACGATCCTCAATCCGCACGTTGATAACAAAAAGATATTCTATTCGTAGGAGGTTCTTGGCTGATAGGGGAACGGAAAGAGATGTTTACAGACACTACGAAATGATCAGAGTTGCCAAGAGGCCATTACACTCACCGAACACAAATATATTTGCAGACGGGTGTAGGGAGATGACTTTGTCTATATTATCAGAAATACTATCTAGCACGCAACAGTCATGAGAAGAAGGGGAACGGCAGAGATAGAAGAGATAACTGACTAAGCTAAGTAGATACAGATGGAGAGCGATGTGGAGATTCAAGAGAGAGAGAGAGAGAGAGAGAGTTCTCTAGCCACCAGGTGATGTTCACGGACATAAACTCCCAGGTCATACAGGTGGAAACTAGAGTCCTTCCTAAGGAGAGGAAGATAACCAGGAATCGAGAAATCAGAGGAGGAGATAGAAGAGTTAAGATTAGTTGCACAGAGAGCTAGGATATCCGGAGACTTTTCGAAGAGGAACGATTCCACACTGCAAAAGTTGGTAGAAATATCACGAATGTTGAAAAAGTTTGAGGGATTTAGGTAATTTTTGTTGAGCTGGTTTTGATTTATATCTTTGAAATCTTATCATCATGGTATGTTGTTTTGATAAGGAAAGGCCTAGGGTAGTAGTAGCAGTAGTAGCAGTCGGTCGTCTAATTTAACATGTGCAGGGAACTGGCGCAGACTGCAAAATAGTGTGGCCTCGGGGTTGCACTCCGGAAGTGCTTGCAGGGAACCACTTCCATGCCCGACATGTCACTGCAAGAACCCCAGTATTATGCAACCACTCTAAACGCTACGCAAGAGTTCGGGCAACAAACTACTAGTCAGGAAGAGCAACCAGAAAACTGCCAACCCGGTACCCTCAGTATGAGGAGACGTGCCACTATCCTCACATATCACAAAAAAAATTAATGGCAGAATCAATATTAAGGCCTGGAAAAAAGAAAAGGAACCGGGAATCCTTTCCTAAACAGGAAACAACATATGAGCCTCTACTCCTGTTCAAGAGAAGAGGGAGGAGTATGAACCGGGCGATAGGAAAGCAAAAAAATACAATAAAATAAAAACAAAGCGAAGAATTTCGTACAAATACGCCACAACGGGCAGAATAGGGGAGGATGATCTTCACTTGTCATAACGGTAACTTAGCTAGCCTCAATCATTGACCAATCCCTTTGAATACTGTAGCCTTCACCAAAATTCTTCATTTACACACGGCATTCATACATATTTCCTCTATGAATTCCTACCTATTAATCACGTATATAAAGTCAGAACGAAAATATGTCTTGGTAAGACCAAGAATTATTGTTTTTATTGACTAAGAAGAAATCCCAGTATGGACCTGTAAGAATTGTCTATATATTTGAGGAGAGGGAGTTTTAGTAGTTATTCCGATTGCGATTCGAACAAAAACCCTCCCCCAATTTGAATGAATCGTCTTCTTCAGTGTACTGAAAAATCTGCGAATTTCAAATCTTTTCATTTGTACCCTCTTACTTCTTTAACTAATGATTTGTTCATATTTATTATTGTTGCAATATTTTTTTAAGTTGTGAAGCTGAAATATTTAACGATGTAATAGGGGAATTTCCACGGGTACTAAATAGTCGCGGAATTCGTAAGGCGCTTATTCAGTCATTAACTTAAAAATTATGATTCATCAAAAAATTCTAATAGCAAAACCGTGAAATTTTCACGTGTACTACTAGCAATAATAATAATAATAATAATAATAATAATAATAATAATAATGAGAAGAAGAAGAAGAAGAGGAGGAGGAGGAGGAGGAGGAGGAGAAAAGGAAGACGACGACGACGAATGCTAATTAATTATTCATACATTTCTCGTCTCATTTCCGGGGAAGAGAGGTAGTCATGTGTGGGTAGGGTATCACTCAAGATGGCCCCGAATACAGACCCAGATTAATTTAATAGAAGAGCACTGGCTTTCTGGTTGTTGCGGAAAAAGCCTCTGAGTCGGGGTTAATGAATGAATGGTGACCGAAGGCCTTCCGGGCGTAAGGGCTGCAGAAGAAATAAAAATGAGGCTTGGGTGGGGTGAGCGGAAATGGCAGACTTCGTGTCGTAATTGATTGGGTGGAGGGTTTTGTACGCAGGTTCATGAAACTTTGTGAGTGTGAGCGCGCGCACGCGCTTATATACGGACGTGTGTGTGCGTATATATATATACATATATATATATATATATAGAGAGAGAGAGAGAGAGAGAAAGAGAGAGAGAGAGAGAGATAGATGATGTATACATACATATGCATATATCAAATAGGTATCTTCCCAAAAAGCGGTACTTAAAGTTTAAAATAAATTTAAAAAATCAAAATCTTCTTGAAGCTTTTATTTTAGTATTGATTCCATGCTAATAGATTAAATTTAATATTTCCAATAAGCTTAATACATTACTGTATTTCATCCCAAATTTAAATTGTTTTGGAAGCTTTTTCACTGATTATCAGTAGAATCGTCCATATTGACAAATCTGTCAACACAACTAATTTTCTTTATTAAAAAATATTTCAAAAATATTCTTTAATGAAACGTCATTTGAGAAAATTAGCTGATTTAAAGGTTAATTAATGGGAATTGAAAGATATATTACTTACTTTTAGTTCAAAATAGTTGTTTTTATAAGTTGATTATATATTTATGTACAGCTAGATGTTTTGCAAATGTATCTAAGGAGGAGATAATTGTAATAAAATTACATGACGAATACAACGTAAACGGTTTCTTAATATAATTTTTAGCTACCTTAAAAAGAATTAAAATAATTTAATTTAAAGCATTCTATTATTTTATTTAATTTTAGATACGTTGGCTTTATAGTTTTATTTAGGAAGACACTTGATGAGGAAATATTGGAAAATTGCCAATAAATTTTAAATTTACTATCGTTACCACTCTTATTTTCTGTTAATGTCATGTATGGACATCCGTATTTACAGAAAAAGGCACTTTTATACATAGACAAAAAAAATCAAAATTCTTTTTTTAAAATACTGGTTGGGGGTCGCAGAATGTAGTAAACTTTTCCATTTATGATTAGTAAATACAATTTTTATTTAATAACAAAACCATTTGACCGCTACAAATTAATACGGAATTTTAAAATATTTTAAAGTTTATAAATTATTCTAATCAAAATTTTTAAAAATTGAAAACAATTTTTATAAAAATTCATTATTTATTACAATTTTTTTCGTAAGACAATAGTGTCTGTATATATTTTATTCATAAAAATAATTCAAAACTTTTTCAAATTAAATAATGTTTTAGCTTTATTGCATTTTTATTTTACGATTCAGAGCAAATTTTCTGTAACGGGGTCCTGTTTGACCATAAAAAAAATTGATGATTTTTTAAAATTCTCCGAGGACTTGTTCTTATAACTAATATGAACATTAAGATCTACAAAAAGGAAATCTGGAAATTTTATAAAATTAAGTAAGTGGAGGTAACAGATGTAAAAAATATTTTTACCAAGGTTTTTTAAAAGGTAAACGTTTTAAAAATAAAATAAATTCAAGCATGTTTGGTTCAATAATCCAGAGATATAATGTCTATCTATTTTTACTTTTCTCAGTTCTTTTACAAAACTGATTAAAGTAGACATCGTAGTTTTGGTCTTTTTTTTTATTTTCCCAAGTACGTTCAGTCACAGCCAAGAATATCTTCTGGAGTGAATTGCTAAAACAAAAAATTAATGTAATTGATATTTGTGAACATTTTTGTAAATGAGTATGAAACTCACTCCGTTAGAGTCAAATGAAAAATTAACGTTAGGAATATGTAAGGGAGGTAACTTAATTTATATTTTTATTATTAATGTTTTAAAATACTCAACCTGCAATAAAAAATTCCCAATTATCAATTACATTAATTTTTGTCTTAGCAATTCCCCCCTGTGAAAAAGCTGTTCAAGTTATTTCGAGCGTTGGGTTTTGTTCATTTCACTCTCATAGTCAAGAACGCACACATAAACACACGGAAACGGGAAAAATTCCTACAATATATATATATATATTGTGTATTTGGGAAGCAATCCTTTTTTACAGGTTTTTAGAGACGTTTAGCTATCTTGACACTGTCGTAAGAATCGCTGAAAATCCCTTTGAGTTATTCAGCAAGAAAGAGAAGAGATTAAAATCCTTTTGTGCCAGCCTCACGATGTCTTCCCAACTGAGCAATGGTGAGAGGGAAAAGATCATTCAGGCCTTCAGTAATGGTACCAGTATTCATATTATGGCTTCCATCTTCAAAGTCCATTGAAGAACCACCAAGAGAACGGTGAATATGTTTAAAAAGAGGGAACAATAGAGAGGAAAACTGGGTCAGGAAGGCACAACAGCAAGAGAGATCATCTCAACTTGGAGCTAAATACATTCTTATTGTTCAAAGTAGAGTCCAATAGTGTTATAAAATGCTCGGAGAATTCCAATAATATCTTTGATCATTTCAACAGCTGCAACAACTAAAATGGTTCAAACTTAATCTAATAATTGGACAATTATTTTGCTGTTACACGATTTGGACAATTTTGCATTTACACCTAGTGTGTGTATATATATATATATATATATATATATATATATATATATATATATATATATATATATACACTAGGTGTAAATGCAAAATTGTCCATATATATATATATATATATATATATATATATATATATATATATAACAGAGTTCAGAACAGCATTAAATCTTAACGTTTATCCCAACTTAATTTTTTAAAAAACAAATAAATAAAAAACATATGTATTTTTTCCTCAGTTTCTTCTTTAAATAATTTTAATATAGATTAAATTTAAAATTTAAAATTGGTAATCTTTAATTTTATAGTATAATTTAATATTTATTAGTTAAAATGAATTCTATTTTAGTCTAACCCTAACATTAACGCACTAAATAATTATTATAACCCAGGTCCGTTGTCAAATTTTTTGAATTCTCGTATACTTGTATTTTGATTGTTCATTCCAGCTTATGCAACAGCGTTTCCCCTAGCGAGGGGTTTTTGATTGATTTGAACCTTTTAAAACCCTTTTATTCTACATTCAACACCATCACTTGATAAGACACCAGAAATGTTGAAACAAAATGGCTATTTTTGTAATGGTTTTATAACATTTTTTATGTTTTAATTTTGAATAAATGATTATATATATATATATATATATATATATATATATATATATATATATATATATATATATATACACACACACACACACACACACAGAGGTGGGGATGCTGATCAACAGTTGCATGGCGTTACATTGGTTAACTTAATCTGGATCTTTTTCCCTGTATAATGTTCGATCCCTTTGCAAAGAAAGAGATTATTCTGAAAAATTCCCTTTCCATCATTAAGATACGGACATATTGATGTCTCTACGTATATATGTATTGTATTAATGAACCTTTATGAAGTTTGAAAAGAGCGGTGAAATTTTGCAGCTAGATTCGCAAGGGTTATGAAATGGATTAAGTATGTACGCAAAAATAGAAAGTGTGCAAGAAAAGCATGTTTCTTCTCACATGATTTATTCAACCTGTGCAGCGAGTCTATCCCGAGGGAGCCGGAGTGAACAAACAGGATTGTAAAATTTTACATTCAAACCTCCTGATGAGTGGGTGTAATCTCCGCGATCAGACTAGAGACATGATAATAGGCATTTAATTTATTTGTTACTATTAAGGCTCGACATGGAGCACTCTAATTACGAAAACTGCTCGCTTTAAAAACGTTATCATCCAGAAATACCTACGTTGACGTTTACACACACACACACACACACACACACGCACACACACATACACACACACACATATACATATATATATATATATATATATATATAGCGCCAAGGTTCGTTGTCAAGATTTTTGAATTCTCATATACGTGTATTTTGATTGGTCATTGCAGCCTATGTAACAGCGTTTCCCCTATCGGGGTGTGTTTGGTCGATTTGAACCTTTTAAAACTCTTTATTCTAAATTCAACACCATCACTTGATAAGACACCAGAAGTGTTGAAATAAAATGGCTATTTTTGTAGTGATTTTATAACATATTTATGTTATAATTATCGAATAAATTATATATGTGCTCACGCGCGCGTGTGTGTGTGTGACTGACAAGGTAGTTTTGTATAGTATTTTATTGTTTTTCTTGTACATGTATAAGTGTATTCTTTTCTGGATTTAATAAATGTAAAAATTGTAGAAAAGTGTGTTGGTCCCGAGCGCTTTCTGCGAAACTGTTAGCTAGACGAGGAAATTTAATACAGAATAGGCTGCGCCCAAAGCAGTTTCGCCCAACAACGCAAATTGCTAAAAACTGAAACATCAAGCTGAAAATTCGAGTTATGCTCTTAAACAGCATCATCAGATCGAGACTTTCATATGGATGTCATGCATGGCACCAAACTCTGTGGGTCTTGCAGAGATCCTCCTTCTTTGAACATTGTAAACTGGCGCTACATATTCACAAAGAACTATACCAAATAACAGAAAACGTATCACCTGAGGACTTTCAACAGCTGCAACAACTAAAATGGATATCACTTGTAACTCGAGGAGAAAATAATGACATAATAAAGATGTTGACATTCTATACTACTTCAAATATAAGTTAGGAAGGAAAACTCCATCAATAATAGAAAGAACGATAACAGCAACTGAACTTGAAAAACCTATTTATAAACTTTAACCGAAAACTACTGGTTGTTCGGTCAATGAATGCCAAATGTTTCCTTATAGGGAAAAGGCTAATACTACCATTACCATTAAATGATTTTTTTTTTTGTTATCCTACTATAATAAATGTTGTTTATGTGCAATTTGAGATTACATAAAAGTTGCCGAAAGTAGATATATCCTTAATTTCAAAATACGGCCATTACATTGTGGCCGTATACATAATTATTATTATTAAGGGCTGGTTTCTTGTTATCTCATAAGAACCTTGAAAATGGTTCTTATTATAAAATACTACTTTGAGTGGCTCTTGGGCCTTATATATCTTATATCGTTAAACGTTATATTTTGTGAGTCGCTGTTTCCAAAAACGTGTAAATCTATATCTACAGCCAAGAATAGTTCAAACCTGCATCCCGTTTGTAGAAAATACACACACACATACACACATATATATGTGCGTGCGTGTGTGTGTGTTTGTGTAAGAGAGGGGAGATGCTACCCAAGACAGGAAATTCGAACGAAATTACCTGTTAAGTTACACAGTGGTTCCCGTGTCTCGCCAGACACTTCACACATCTTTCGAAATCACTCCAAGCCTAAAAGTTGTTTGGTTGATCCGTTTTCTCTGGCTTATCATCCCATTTGCAGGTTATTTAAAGCCAGAAAATATTCTTAGATTTTAAAACTTCTTTTTTTTAAAAATTAATAATGGTTTAGTGATACAAGTCTTACTAATTAACCCATAGCGAGGGTAAATGAGGTGGATTCATGCCTTTCCCAAAGGTATTTGCACCTAAGTGAATATAATGAACCCAAAGGGAATTGGAACTCGCATCTTCGATTATCAATTCCGACACATTATTTATTATTCCAGACGAGCATCCATCTAGGTACTGACCTAACTCGACGTTGCTTAACTTCGGTGATCTTACGGGGACCTATGTTTGAACGTGATATGGCCGTAAGCCCAAGAGAAAAAAAAGAACTAATTTTCTGTCATTTTCTTACTGAAAGCTATTTTCCTCCTTACGTTCTTGGAAATTTTAAGCAATATCTTGTAAATCCCTTGTAACATCGAAATAGATATAAATACTCCCAGTTATATGGGCTTGTGCCAGACTAAAACGCTTCATCAACACCGAAATCGAAAGCCCGCTTTTTCTTTCGGGACCTCACCCCAAGCAAGTATGGATGGACAACTTTGAAAAGAAACCATTACAAGCGAAAAAAATTAATAAAGCTCGCTGAAGTAATAATCCTAATAAGGCCGTCACATCCTTCCGCCATAGAGCTGAAACGAACCCATTAAAGTTGTCAGACTCCTGCAACTTCGAAATCCCTGCAGGCTTACTTCTAGCCAATAACAGAACAGCGCTGCTTACACGAAGGAATGGAGCAGGGGAGGGTTCTTTTTTCGCGCCTCTCAGAAACCCTGGGGCGGTCTTGATGATCAGAAACATTCGAAAAAGCCGACGTAGATTCCACACAGTCATCGGAGCTTATTAGGACTTCCCACCTATAAATTAATTTCTAATTAGCCTTTCATGCAACTGATGTCTCTTCTTTATCTTTCTTGTTTATGTAAAGCGATAACTGTGTTCGTTAGGGGCTTCCATACAGCGCTCAATTTTCTTATTGAACAGAGATTTAATTTATGAGATGGGAAACCTTGTATTATTTATATCCATGTATTTTGTTGCTGTGAATTTGCGTGTTATACACATGCGCGTTTTGTACTTTCTGAACGTGTAATATATTTGGCAGATAGGAAGAAAATGAGTAATTACCGACAGCGAGGTTTGAGTTTGACACTCTGGATATATGTTTTCCGCCAGGTGTATAAATTGCGGTGTCAGGCTACTGACTGCAGTGATTATTGAGTGACTATTGAGTGGAACTATTCAGTCGAATTAGTGTGAATTATTGTGCATCGGTGATTTGAGTTTTAATTTAAGATTTACTGGACGTTAAGCTGAGCCGCGCTACTAACAAGGGATTCATTGAAAAGGTTAATTATCTTTGGTTGACTTTTACTTCTTTGTTCTTGTTAAGTATTTATTTGCGGTTATAATTAAATACGGTTTTATCTTAACATTGAAGTCTTGAGTTCTTTCTCCACATCCTCTCCTTTACTACTCCTATCTGCTCTTCCTCCAACCCTTCTATAACCCCTTGCGTGATAGTGGCCTCCAGCCTTGCTTGGGGTGATACGCTTAAAAAAAAAAAAAAGATTAAAATTTCAATGCGTTTTATATTGCATGGGAATTCTTTGGGTGTGTTGTACTGCGTAGGTCTGCACTGTCTCTCAGAGCATCGATTGAAAAGAACACAGCCCTCGTCGTTATTTCCATGGCAAATGTTCTAACAAACTATACATTCCTTAGTTCCACTAGTCCTGACCTTCGCAGCTAAGACCCACCATGCCACGAACACTGGAAACGATTCACCCCCATTCTCTTCGTATTTCATTAGTAAGGAAGAAGTCACACTCAGAAAAATTCTGTTACTTTGTGGGTGTCTTCCCGATACACTACAATGTCAGCCTCTTCAAGTCTAGGGTTAACCCGTTCTCTCTCCAACATAACCTCATAAACTACACTTCGTACACCATCCTCTTACGACCATACAACTTCATTCAGTAACCCTCTATTTTGAGAGGTTTTTGGACTTTGTATTGAGTGAAAAATTAGTAATAAAAAACAGCATCGTTACTTTGACCTCGAGCGACCTTTTCCCACGAACCACTGCTTTGTGGAATCGACTTCCAAGAGGATGTTTCCCCGATCAGTACAATCATAACCTGTTCAAGTCTAGCGTCAAACATTATCTTCCACATATATCTCCATAAACTGTGCCTCTTATTCGGTAACCCTCTACCTCGAGTTACTCTTGGGCCTTGCACAGCGTAAACATCATTCTAACAAAGCAACAACAAAAAAGAAAACAAGCAGTTGGTCTCAGTTTATTACTCTAACAAATGTTTACCCCTTGACCATCCCTCTTTGTTTTTTTTGTTTTTTCTTGTTTTTTGATTTTTTGTTTTTTTTTGTTTTTTGTTTTTTTGTTTTTTGCATTCCCCCGAACTCTTTAAGTGGGTTACTCAATGTTTTTTCCTGATTCTATTGCCTTTCGTCATGCCATGTGTGTATTAAATTCTGTAGGTCCTCTTTCCTCGTCATGTGTCTCAGAAATTTCAGCTGTCTCTTTTTGATTATAAATACAGGTTGCATTGTAGTTCCTGTTTTAAAAACGTCGTCGTTACTCAAATATTCTATCCATAAAAAAGAGAAGCAAATGTATATATCAAAATTCCAGGAGTAGAAGACTCCGCTGACTTGAGAGTAAATATGCAATTTTTTAAAATTAGACTCGAACCTCATCGTAGGTGATAAATAAGCAACGATCTACAGTACAAGCAGTCCCCTCTTGTGTACCGTTGGCCTGTTGTGAACTGAATTGTTTGCTCTGAAAGTTACGTTGCGTTGCGACGAGCGGAGATGAGATGAATTACCTCCCTTGTTTTTTGCTTTTTTTTTTTTTTGTTTTCTCTCTAATTCTCAAATATCTAGATATCAGAATACATATACAGAGTGCGATGGTTAAATTATCGTCTAAATTACACAAAAATGAAAATAACACTGACACCTTATTTTAACAGATATATTTACCAAAATTACACAAAAATATCTTGAAATAGTAAAGAATAAATTTATTCAATAAAATCGCCATTGGCTTCAACCACGGCCCCCAGACGACTTCGGAATCTACTGCATCTCTTCTGGACGGTCTCCTTGTTTAAGTTGGTGAATGGTGACATAATTCTTGCCTTCAGTTCATCTTTGGTGTTACAAAGAGTGTTGTTGGTCGCTCGCCCAACTGCGACCCACATATAATAATCAAGGGGGATGCAGTCTGGTGAGTTAGGTGGCCAGATGTAAGGGGTGATGTGATCGCAGAAATTGTCTGACAGCCATAACTGGGTTCCCCTGCTTGTGTGGCATGTTGGAGAGTCCTGTTGCCAGATAAAGGGTCTTTCAGCAGCCACACTTTTGACCCAGGGCAGCACTACCTCCTCAATGTATTTGATGTAGGCCCTCACCAACAAATTCGGCAGTTCTTTTCTTATCGATCAGAGTGAGTTTTCGGAGTTAGACTCATTCACTGTCCTCAGATTTACACCCAAACACGTTCAAATTATCGCATTGGAGCTTCCGACGCGAATGCCAAGCAGTAAAGCATACTGTTTCCAAATTTCTGGCGGAGTGAATTGCGTCATGGTGCTCTTTTTCTCACAGACGGTGCCCAACTGAGTCTATTATATTCTACAGTCGACAAAATCTAAAGCAAACAACGCACATGCGCGAAATTAAAAATATAAACTGGTGACAATTTATCCATCGCACCCAGTATAATCGTCTCAACTAGAAAGCGGGAAAAATCTACCAGATATTCTGAGAATCAATAATCAAGGGAGACTGAAGAAAAATAGAAGAAACAGGATGCAACGATAGAGTTTTTGATATTTTTTTGTTTTGCTTTTTTTCTTTTCTTTCTTTTCTTGTATATAGCTCGTGTTTTCTTTCAGAACATCATGAGAAACGGTATATCGATGAATAACACCTTTTGACTTCTCTTTTAAAGTTCGGATGTGCGGTGTGGTGTAATTCTCAGAATAAGAAATCGGATATATATATATATATATATATATATATATATCGGTCACTAGCGTGTTTATACAAAGGATAAATACCCCCAAATTCACTTTCTTCTCTACCAGGCGCCGATAGCTAAGGGGTAAAATCTCAGTTGGGTTTTGATCCCGGCTTGAGGCATTCGGATGTCTAGCCACACTGATGAGCTGTGGATGACAATGTGTATGCCCCCGGAAAAATTAATTTCACTCTGCACTCTGGAGTGAATTTGTAAACGGTCATTGATAATGCAAAGCTCTGCTATGAACTGAGCACTCTCGGTCACTATCGTGTTTATTCAAAGAATACATACGCAAAAATTCACCTTTCTCTCTACCAGATCAAATTCCCGACTGATACCAAATCAGTCGGGTTTCGATCTCGTCTTGAGGCAATCGGATTTCTAGCCACACTGACGAGCTGTAATACAGCGAAACAGTTTGTCTGTGGATAACTATATATATATATATATATATATATATATATATATATATATATATATATGATAAAAATATTGATTAATTGAAATGTAATTCGAACTAAATGTAGGTTACCATTTATTTTATAGAATATGCGGCTCAGTATCTTGAAAGCAGAGCTCTATTGTGTAACAAAGTGCACAAAGTTTTTCAATTTTGTCATACATACTTTTTACCCCCAAATTGTTCTTGATATATATATATATATATATATATATATATATATATATATATATATATATATTCTTTTTTTAATCATTTCACCCCAAGCAAGGCGGGAATGCCCCTAGTACCCAATGGGGGGGGGGGTTACAAGGAGTGAAAGTGAGTGAAAAGACCCAGTATAGAGGTGGGGGACACAGAGGAAAGAACAAAATATGAACGGGGTTCAAGAAGATAGAAGATGGCGATTGACATTGCATTTAAATTTTTAAAGATGGTAGTTATCAGTGAAGTAATGAAACGGAAGGGAGTTCCACAGGCGGGAAGTGCGAGAAAAGAAACTGTTGGAGTAGAAGTGACGGTTACATTTACCAAATTCAACAGTGAAAGGGTGGGACCTAGATAACAATCTTGTAGCGCGCTTAAACACACGTGGTCCGAGCATCAGGGAAAATGCTAATCAGAGCAGTAGCCATGAAAATATTTGTAGAAAAGACAGAGGGAAGACAACGGCATGTCGGTTAGAAAGTAACTGAAGTCGAGATGCCAAGCCAGGATGGATTGCATTGCAGGTCCTTCTTTGGATTTTGTCAAGAACCGCGAGATGGGTAGCAGGAGCACCTGATAAGATATGACAACAATATTCAATGTACAGACGAATGATAGATTTGTAATTGCTCAAGATGGACTCTGATAAGAAAAAACTGGCACAACACAATGAACTAACTTTCCTTGCAGTAGATGCTGCTATTGATTCAATGTAGTGTTTTTTACTTCAAGTCAGTTGATAACGTGAGGCCAAGAAGGTAGAATGTGTTGCTCTCCATGCTGATGATGGACATAAAAATTTCTCTATGGTGGTTAAATGAGAGCAGTTTCGTTTTGGAATCGTTAAAATTTACGCGCCATTTCCTATCACACTGGTTGGAGGTCCTTTTCAAGATCAGCGGCCAGGTTAACTTTGTCAAATCTGTTATTGAGACAGGAGTAAATGGTAGTGTCATCTGCATAAATGCCTACTTGGGAAGTGATGACATCAGGGAGATCAGTGATGAAGATCAGAAACAGCGTAAGATCCAGGTTAGAGCCTTGAGGAAACCCGCGTTCGTGTGAAAGGATCTATCTTGAAGTGAGTCCGTTCAAAATGAGATTCATTTCACGATTTTAGGAACGATTGGATTAAATCAAACACAAGTCCAGTAATACCGTAGCTCGGGAGCTTAATAGAAGAACAGCGTGCCAAAACCTGTCAAAAGCCAGAGATATCTAGAGCCACAGCTCGAGCTTCGCCGTTATTATCAAGAGCTTCATATGCATATTCAGTGATGGCCGTTAGCACATCAGCGGTAGATCTGGAAAAAGCCATATTTTTCGTCAGAGAGTAGGTCGTCAGAGGTAAGATGCTTAACCACGTCAGAATTTATTAAAGCCTCAAATACTTTGCGGAAAGTCGTAGGAAACTAATAGGGCTATAGTTAGAATGCCCAGAAGGTTATCCAGAGTTCTTAAAAACAGGAACTACAGAGGAGGACTCCCAAGTAGCAGGGAATAGTTGTAGAATTTGGAGAGAACTGGAATCAGTTCGGGAGCACATTGCTTTAGGACGACGGCTGGGATCCCGTCACCTCCGATTGCTTTATAGGAGTCTAATTTAGAAACAATGCCTGAGACCTGCGACGGGGTTATGCTCATATTACTCTGTAGAGCCTCTGTTCTAGGAGAGAAATCAGATGTGGGTATACTAAACGTCGACTTTTGAGTTGGAAGAGAATTTCCGAGCAAACATTCAACCTTACCTTCTGTATATGTTAGGAATGCGAATTGAGGAGTGATGGAAGAATAGCTGTTGTTCAGCGCACTTTTGCAGGTCCGCCAATAATCTCTAAAACCGTAACAGTAACTTCGCTTCTTTGAAGACACGCTTAAGAACAGAGACAAAGATATGTCTGTTGCAATCAGACGTGTTGCTCTGGTACATCCGGAAGAAGTGATTCCTGTGTGCTATAGCGACCGAGCATGCAGGTAAGAACCAAGGAGATGAATGCAAATTAACTTGGTATTTCCTTGCTGGGATGAAAGCAACGATTCCGGCTTTCAACCAGGAGGAGACTTCAGGCGCGCATTTATGAACAGGATGACTAAAAATGCATTACAGAGAACGTCACAAAGGAAGTTGCAGAACTAGTCCCAATCCGCACGTTGATAACAGAAAGATATTCTGTTTGTAGGAGGTCCTTGGCTGGTAGGGGAGCGGAAAGAGATGTTTACAGACCAGATAATCAGAGTTGCCAAGAGGGCAGAGCTGCAAAGTACGACATGAGTCCGGAATAGAGGTAAAAAAGAGCTCTAAAAGAGAAGCATGTCTATCAGGGTTACTAGGAAAACGCGTGGGGAAGGCTAATACTTGCGTGAGAGATTGGTCGATTGAGAAATTAAGCGCCTGGATTCCAGCGGAGTCAGTAACAGAGTGTTTAAGCCACTTGGCATTAAAGTCACCGAACACAAATATAGTTGCAGACGGGTATAGGGAGATGGCCTTGCCTATATTGTCAGAAATAGTATCTAGCACGCAAAAGTCACGAGAAGAAGGGAAACGCCAAAGAAAGAAGAGACAGACGGAGACACATATAAGAGTGGTGTGGAGATTCAATAGAGAGTTTCCTAGCCAACGGGAGATGTTCACGGACATAAACTCCCACCCAGGCCATGCATGCGGGCATTAGAGTCCTTCCTAATGAGAAAAAAATAACCAGGAATCGAGAAATCAGAGGAGGGGCTTGAAGAGTTAAGAACAGATTCACAGAGAGCTACGATGACCGGAAACTTTTCGAAGAGGAACGATTCCACACTGCAAAAGTTGGTACAAATACCACGAATGTTGGAGAAAGAAAGGTTGAGGGCTTTAAGTGAGTTTTGTTGAGCTGGTTTAGATTTATGTCTTTGGAATCTTATCATCATGGTGTGTTGTTTTGGTAAAGAAAGTCCTAGGATAGTGTTTTCAGTCGTTCGTCTAATTTAACATGTCAGGAAGAGAACTGGCGCATATGTTACAACCAACTGCTGCTACTACTACCTAGGACTTGCCTTACCAAAACAAAAACGTGGTGAGTGATCAGAGGGCGAAAGATGCTGCAAATGATACGGATACAGAAACTGCTCTTGAAGTACCCTTCACGCGGTACTATAAGCTGTACGACATGCTAGGGCCACTTGACGTGTGTTGATACCTGGATCATTTCCAACAGCCTGTAGAATGTATTCTTTGTGGTCAGGCGTACGAGCGGATCTCGGTCTTTCTCAATCCATAGTTTGCGGTACAACGAATCCTCTCTCAGCGATGTCAGGATAAACAGCAGCAAAGGTTAGATAACTCGACTGCCTTCGATCTGGAAACGCAATTTGGTACAGCCGTGCAGTCACGCCTCCATTACCATTCACGCGGCGGTATGTAAAAAATCGTTTCTGCCTGCTCACGATATATTCTGCCATTGTTAAGCTAGTCATAGTTATAGCTCAAAAACGAAGAATTTGAGGGCATATGTTTATATGGACTTTTGTCCTTGTTTTAGCGTGAGGAACACGACCCTATAGTTTGTAAAAGTATTTTTGATACACGCTATATATAATTAAGAAAATACATGAAATTACGAGAATTTTGCGTGTTTTTCAGGTTAGCAGAACTTCTGACAAAAAGCGCTCACTAGTTAAATAGAGTATAATATAATAATATTTAATAAATCAAGAAAAGTTGAAATGCTTAATCTGGTTAGTTGACTCAAATGTTTCGAAACGCTGATCAGGGCCAGATGTTTGATACATTCGTCTATAGAGCACCAGTAGAAAATTCGTCTACTGCATCTTTAAATATTTCATCTTCACAACTTTAAAACAAAATATTGCAATAGGAATCATAAATATGAATTGCAGTTCATTATTCGAAGAAGTTAGACGGAAAAAATGAGAAAATTTGAAATTGACAAGTTTTCCATTTCTCTGAAGCAGGCGTTAAACACGTGAGAGCATTATTGCCTCCTCTATCTTGTCTCTGACTCTCTTTTTCTCACTGAAACTAAACAGCGTCTCTGTTATGTCTTTTCCGTCTTTCCTCGCAATCAAAACGAAATAGTTTATTATTTATTAGGTGCTTGGCTGGGCGTAACGCACGTGCTAACAAATTAACTAAGAAACGAAAGGAACAAGCAGAATTAGATGATGATGATGATTACTTACCTCTACTCCGGAGTTTCGTATCTTCTGAAATCCACTTATCAGGTGATCAATGGATTTTTTATTTCTTTTCATATATCATATTCTTTTGAATGTGAACCAATAAAAAAGAGGCTCAAGACACAGCTTTTTACACTCAGCCGAACCACTGATCATAGTTTCTAGTCAACGTCTGTCCCTGTGATGCAACCACCTTAACAACGTGGAACACGGTCTCTCTCTCTCTCCCTCTTTCTCTCTCTGTCAGTACAACAGAATCCCCACCTTGGCTCCGATAATGCCTGGCTCTTTTGATTCTACCTGAATCGCCTCCAAGCAGCTCTTGGTCGCTGTAGAACCAACCTTCAGAAATGGGAATATACCACCGATGTTGACCCCAAATGCCAAAGTGGGTAATTACAAACTATAGAGCATCTTCTAGTTTACTCCAATCTTGAAGATCCATGCGCACTTAACGAGCTTGAAACCTTAATACCCCAGGCAAAGTTCCGTGTGTAACACTGGATGGGTGCAGTGTAACGAGTCGATAAGAAAATATTCTGCCTTAAAACATGCTAAGATTTTTTTTAACGTTAGTTTGTGACACACATTTATTTGAATTTATTCAGAAGTATTTATTAATGCGAGTTTTCTGTGGAGCGAATTATTTTCATTTTAAACGGAGTCTGTGAAAGTTTTTTTTTCTGTGTAGTTCTTGTTGGATATTAGATATATTTGATTTCACTAAATATTTAAAAGTTTTGCTATATTTATATTGTATTATTTATTTAAAATGATGGCGGGCTTAAAGTAAGAAATATTACAGTTTATATTATTGCCCAAAATACAAATTAAAATTAAATAAAATGAGTAGATTATAAGTTATTATATACTTAATTGTTATTGACGCGCTATCCTTAGATATTGAGTACAACAATTACACAGACTGTTTTCCTCAGTAAAACTTCCTCTTCAAGAAATACATTGGCCGTTTTGTTTTTTGGCAAAACATTATCTTTGCTTGTCAAATGGCCCATATGATAATATGCAACAAATATTTTGTTGATGTCACACATTGACGTAACCAATAGAAATTATGTTCTTGAGGCATAGTGTTAACAAGACTCCTCACAACTTGAGCAGCTGAAATGATTGCAGTTTTCTAGAGGCCTACAATCCCAATTCTCCCTCGGCGCTTTTTTCAGTTTTCTTGGTAATGTTTCAAGTGCACCCATTGCCACAGGAATTAGTTCTACATTAAGGTTCCATATCTTTTTCAACTCTCTAAGCCAGATCCTGGTATTTTTCTGTTTTTTCAGTCTCAGTCCACTCTTATCATATGGACCGGTCAAGTCAATAATTTGATACTTACTATTCTCTTTATCTATCATAATAAGGTGAGGTTCTTTGTGCGTCAATGACATGATCTGTATGGACTGAGAAATCTCATGATATCTCGTGAGTGCGATTTTCTACCACTGCCCAATTCTTTTTTACAGTGAAGTCAAACTTACGGCATACTTCACAATGGATTCGCCTACCAATCCAATCCTATCGTCACTTATATTCTTTCTGTGCCAACTTGGACCATTCAGCGAGCATGTGGTTAACTGTCTCATGAGCTTGCCCACACATACTGCATATGCTTTCTTCTTGTAATCTAATTTGGCCTTGATTGCATTCATTCTGACTGCCTGCTCACGTGCTACAAATAAGACTGTTTCTCTCTCTAGAAATTCATTGCCCAAAGCCAACTCTCAGGCCCAGCAATTGTCCCTGCCAGAAAAAACAACAACAAAAAAACAACTAACCATGAAGCTTCTTTTCTTATAACGTGTTCGTTAATTTTGTTTAGCGACATATCGACACTTCTATGGGTTATTTAATGCCGAAATCTAAATATTTCGGAACAAATTTATGGCTTCAACTAAATATATTTTGAACCCAATTGTATGCCTTCAACTAAAAAATGTATTGTTGGTCAGTTTTTTATATAAAAGTGTTTTGCTGGTATTTTACTATAAGAATGTATTCTTATGCTTTTCATAGTGTTTTGTTTTTTGTGGGGTTTCACTATTTTCCC
The DNA here is from genome assembly GCA_964036315.1 of Acanthosepion esculentum. Lineage (NCBI taxonomy): Eukaryota > Metazoa > Mollusca > Cephalopoda > Sepiida > Sepiidae > Acanthosepion > Acanthosepion esculentum. The sequence goes on from OZ038493.1 coordinate 56,948,313, forward strand.
ATAGCTGGGACACTTAACAGGTGTTACCACCGCGCGTCAAGATGGCCCTGGGAATAACAGCAATTAAAAGATGATTCAAGGCTACTTAAAATTTTCACCCCCCCCCCCGTTCAGTTGGCCTTGCTACTGGATGTAGTTTCTTATTTATCATGTTGCTTCTCCGTCAGCTGCGTTCTTGGAACAGGGTTTTGCGTTTCCAAATCCCCATCTACCCTATGTACAGTTGTCAGAAGGCATTCATGAGAAATCTTAACATAATTCTCAAGTCCCAGAACAGCCAACGACACAATTGTTTCAACACTCATTCACTCTGTTTTCTTCCTTTCTTAGAATATACAGATAATCAACATCACTGTTTGGATTCAGAGCGTTATGCATTATTCGTCAACTTGTACATTCTTCTATCAATCTCTTCTCATTATGCATTATTCCAATCTAAGAATGCTGCATAACAACATAGCAGAGAGATTGTCCAAGTATTAATTCCTTTGATAATATTTCCACCATTTAATTTCAAATATTTTCTTTCTTCTTCTTTTATGCGCTGTGTCCCTTCAGGACGTAGGTGGTCATGGCCCTCCACATTTTCCTGTTCCATGTACCTTTTAATAAGTGTTGTCTTTTTGTTATTTCTTCTAAATCCTGTTCTGCCATCCATTTGGTCGAGCCCATCAAGTATGTTACATGCTGTTTTTCTCTGTCCCGTGAGTATCAGATTTTCCAAGCCCTCCTACCTCATTACATGCCCCAGAAATTTCAACTGCTTCTTCTTCATGTTAAGTATGAAGATCTTGGAATGGAATTTGGCATTGACAAATATGTTACCCTGAGCATCAAGACAGGAAAATTAGTTGAAATGATTTTCCATTCTCTCTGAAACCTTGTTATTGCTTGGTCCATGGTATCCTCAGCATCTTTTTGTAGAACCACATTTCTGTTGCTTCGGGTCTCTTCCTCATCTTTGAGGAGATTACCATACAGGAGAGCAGATATCACATAACAGTTTAGTACTCATTTCTTTGTTTCCAACGAAATTCTTCTGTTTCTTAATACACTGCTTAGATTTTGGAATGCATCTTCGCCCATCCCAATATATGATCGGATCTGTGTCACACGTTCTGTCTTTTGTTAGAACACTTCCCAGATATTTAAATTTCTGTACCTGCTTGATTTTACCATTTCCAACCTGTAATTTGCGCCCTGGGCCCCACCCTTTTAATAATAACCATACATATATTCTGTCTTCTTGAAGTTGAACCGCGCCTGAAATACTCTCCTTTAACTTTTTCTTTCCTTTTAGTGGATGGCCTGTAAAATTCCAAGAGACTCTTATAGTTTTCTTCTTCTTTCAAAGATTTCATGTCTTCTCCATCTGGTAATTGTGTTTCCTGTCTTGATGCTCAGGGTAACACATTTGTCAATGCCAAATTCCATTCCAAGATCTTCACTAAACAGACGAATCATCTGAATCAAAGAATCTAAACCTTGTTCAATCCTGGCACACACTTTCAAGTCGTCCATTAATAGTAAGTGGTCAATCTTTGGCCTATTACTAGTAAATTCATAGCCACCTTCTGCGCTTCATAAAAGGTGTCAATGAGATCAGGCACATAACAAAGAGGCCAATAATGAATAAACAAAAACAAAAGACCGTGAAAGAATAAAAATTCATTTTATATTAAAATTACTAACAATTATAATTTATAGCAAAATGACCAAGAATACATTTTAGTAGTTGAAGACATGCAATTGAGTTCAAAATCTATTTAGTTTAAGCAATAAAATTGTGTATAAAATATTTAGATTTTGGCATTAAATAACCCAGAGGTTGATTTGCTGTTAAACAAAATCAACCAACCAAACACAGGCATTTTTTGGTAGACTACTACTTGCTGTTTTCCTCTGTCACTCTTGCCTTCATTATATCATGTGATATATACATCCTTTCTAAATTTGTACTTTGACCAGTGAAAACAAGTAGGAGCACATTAGTTTTTTTTCTCCCCATTTTCATTTTTTTTCTCTACTTTCACCACTGACCTGATGCTGATGTTAAAAAAAAAAGAATAAGATTTTTTGTTCTTTCTGAATGCATGGATATTTTTATGTATGTAGATAGAGTTAAACAAATACAGTGCTGTTCGATAAAAGTGACTCACTTGATTTTTTTTTTACTTAAAAATTTTTTCGCCTATTGTTTTTGGGGTCAAACTAATTTTTAATCTTACTAATATAAAGACCCCTTCCCGACCACCTAGTAAAAAAAGTTTACTCACCCTAAGGTATTCTATTGATAATTATAATTTTGGATATAAATGAGATTTATGGAAAAAATCTGTGCAAAAATAAGTGACTCACTTATTTCCTGCAACTAGTAATCAATAGAAACATAACCCAACAGCTTTAAATAAAGAATAATAGAGGTATAATTTATTTATAATAGGTAATATTGTTCAAAATATTTAGTAATCTATGGGTCCTCCTTTATTTTGAATAACCTTTTCAACCCTTTTTGGCATTGACTTGATTAGGTTCTGATAAATCTCATCTCCAAGAATTGAATTCCATTCAGATATGAAATTCACAATCAAATCCTCTTTGTAGCTCAACTGCTTTCTCCAGAGCCTGTACTTTATAATGCTCCATAAGTTTTCTATGAGGTTGAGGTCGGGAGATTGGGGTGGCCATGTCATAACACTCACCTGCTTCTCATCAAAGTATTCCTTCATCAATTTTGATTTGTGACAGGGAGCATTATCCTGCATAAAAATGAGCTTGGTGGGGTCGATTTTCAGCAGAAGGGAGCAAACAAGACTCTCTTGTACTGCTCGCTCCTGAGAGTCTTTTCAATAGGTTTTAAGAAACCAGTTCCATGAAAAGAAAAGCATCCCCAGAACATTATACTGAACGGATGCTTGACAGTACTTACTGCTAAATTCAAAGAGCTTTCAAAGCTTCTTCTTCGGATTTTAGATCGCTTATCCTTTGAATTTAGCTCAAGATCCGTTTCATCAGAGAAGAGAACATTTAGTAAAAAAAAAATCAGGTGAGTCACTTTTATTAAACAGCACTGTACATACATTAAGTTAAAAGTACAAATAAAATCATCGTTGATAACAAGTAAAAGTATAACGCCTGGAGATAGAGAACATTTAGACAATTTCTATATAACTTATGTACAGAAAAGAAAAAAAAATTACAAGAACACAAGAAAAATAAAAAACTTAACCACAGTACCTTGTCAGTCGTTTTTAACAAAACTTATATATATATATATATATATGAGAGAGAGAGAGATTATCAAAAATACTTTTACAAACTTTAGGGATGGGTTCCTCACACCAAAACAAACATCTATGTAAATATGTCCACAGTTCCTTCATTTTTGAGTAATTAAGTTTTAAAAAAAAAAGTTTACAGTAGATGGCACTGTGTTGCCATGTAGACTAGGTTACATTTGTCATTCGTGTACATTTGTGGCTAGTCTATTTTCAACGTTTAACGTGTCTAGTAGTGAGTTAACTGAGACGTGTTACATTTAACAATCACAGGATATTCATATTGTGAGCAGGCAGATATGGTTTTTACATATGGCTACGGTGATGACCCAGGTATCAGCACATGTCAAGTGGCCCTAGCATGTCATACATCTCATAGTATTGCATGAAAGGTAATTCAAGAGCAGCTCCTGTATCCATAACATTTGCAATGTATGCCTGGTCTTTCACTCTCTGATCACTCACCATGGGAGAATTTTTGCTGATGGTTAATTGCCCAAACTACTGACCTGTTGTTTGTCTCTTCAGGCTTGTTTACAGATGAGGCAACATTTGGAAGAGATGGACTAACAAATCTACACAAACAATATTTGGGGACAGATCAGAATCTCTATAGTAAAGTACAGGCTAAACGCCAGCATCAGTTTACGTTTAATGTGTGGGCTGGAATTGTAAATGACTGGTGGGTCCATTTTCTCCCAGCATGTCTTACAGGAGATATCTACAGGGTCTTTATTTTGGATACATTTCCAGACCTGCTAGAGGATGTACTCTTGCTAATATGAAGACGCATGTGGTTCATGCATGATGGGTCTCCAGCACATTTTAGTCACATTGTTCTCGATGCATTGGCTGACATCTACCGTTGAAGAAGAATGGGTAGAAGGTGGGATCGGTTCCAGAGCCTTCACATTCCCCAGACCTCAATTCTTTGGATTTTTATCTGTGGGGTCACCTAAAACAATTGGTTTATGCAGCAGATATTAATAATGCAGAGACACTCCATCACTGTGTCATGTGGGCCTGTGAAACCATTCGACACCATGTAGGAGTATTTGAATGGGTCTGCCAGTCAATGATCTGACGGATGCATGCGTATGTAGAAAAAAGCAAAGGATATTGTGAACATTTGTTATGAGTTGCCGTGTTGAAGTACAACGATCGTCTTCTGGATATATGTTTATATGGAGATTTTACCATGTTTTGGTGTTGGGAACTTGCTACCAATGTTTGTAAAAGTATTTTGGGATTGTACATTTAAGAACGTTGGACTGAGGAATCGGAGAGCCGAGTTTGAATTCCAGTTGGATCCATTAACTTACATGCTAATACCTTTGAGAAAGGTATGAGTCCTCTTAGCTATGAGTAAATAGCAGGACAGATTGGGTTCTATAGCCTTGGATGGCAACTGGTCTACTGCAGAAAGAAATGGCAACCTACTGCGGGAAAAGATCAGCCTCTTCAGTCATGTATCGAAAGATACATTATTGCCAAAGCGTGTATCACGCATGGCAAATAACTGACTGACCGTAAACTTTAAATTTAATAACTCAAATGTAAATGATTTGTAGACATATATTTATATAGACTTTTGTCCAAACCTTCTTCCAAAGATTTTAAAGTATTTTTGATACACCCTGTGTGTGTGTGTGTGTATATATATATATATATATATATATACATATATATATTTTTGAATTGGACATAGTCCGACAATTTATTTAAAGACATTTATGATATGTTTAACGTTCTTTTTATAGATACAAGTATTTAAGCAAATGCTCTGTTTTAATTCAGGTCGGTAAATGTTATTTAATACTGTTTATTATAAAACAGAGCATTTGCTTAAATACTTGTATCTATAAAAAGAACGTTAAACATATCATAAATGTCTTTAAATACATATATATATATATATATATATATATATATACACCCACCCACACCTCTCCCCCACAAGTTTTTATCTGACAGGTGAGACCAGAGTGGTTACTGTAGGTCTTCTGACACACCTCAGATGTTAAGTTATCCCCAGAGTAGTATTGATGATAATTTTTAAAGGTCTAGCAATATGACTATTCTTGTGGCTAACAAGATCTGCTGATCACACTTTCTCAGCAGTTAATCATTATAATACTTGCACATTGTGTGTGTGAGTATATATATATATATATGTGTTTTGCTATATCTGGTGATAATTCATAAATACCCAAGAAAAAAAAATTAAATTTTATTAATATTTGATTCAATAACCTTTAATAAAATTCCTTTATCTTCCGATTAAAAAATTAAAAAAATCCCAGATTCTATGGCTTTTCTGGGATGCAGACACCTTGGAAAATGTAAAAAGAAATTTCTCCATTATCCACAACGGCCCAATTCATCGGAACACCATCAGCAAAGTATCTGTTGAAATTGATGACATCTGAAATTGTTGGCGGATTTTCGTCAACCCTGAAATAATCAAAAGAAAAAATATTGTAATGCTGCAATGAAATTTGTTATCACCTTTTTTAAATCTCATATAAATAATGAAATTATGTACTGTTTGCAAAGAAAAGAAAAACGTGTGTGTGTGTGTGTGTGTGTGTGTGCTTACATGAGTGTGTAACAATAATTCTGTAGCTCAGTTCAGTTAACTTAATTTTTATCTGAAAATGACATGCATTATTCTATCATACTTTGTAGGCACTCAAAATATCCAGCAAACCTGCCCCAAACCTACAAGCCTCAGTGTTGAAAGCTAATGTTCGTTATCTGCTATGGATAATTGGAAAGCTTGAAATATGGCAACATGCTTGATTGCACAGCCGCATGCATTTTTCTATCATACAGTTCTTTGCAGGCACTCAACACACCTTGTTACTCTGCTCTCAACCTCTTGGTCCTTTCAAAAGTCATCTTTTTTATACTTATGGCAACACTATCAATTTTATCAAGAATATAAAAATTGTTTTTGAGTATGGGAATCCCCAAGATTTTATGCCCTAAAATTAAGAGTAATTGGTTTAATTTATATCTTTTGGGCTTAAAGAATTTTCAAAAGAATGTTTTGCTTTAGTGTCAATAAGAAAAAGTTGAATCTGGCTTGGTGTCATATCAAGCAGAACTGTGATTGTTTGAATAACAATCAGGAACACATCAAAGTTCTCTTGCAATGGATCTTTACATTATTCACAAATCTTTGTCACTAACTTCAAAGAACAATAGCACTTAGTACTGCAACAATATTAATTGGCACAGAAGACAGATTTATGATACCCCAATATTTCCAAAACAATCTGTTCATATTGCCAAATAATCGCACATCAGTAGAAAACTGACAAAACTTTGTGACAGACAATCCTTACGTAAATGTACCAGGTGGATTAAAGTTTGGTCTAGTGTTTTTAAGTCTGTTGTCCTGTCAGTTCTGAAATCTAAATATGGCAACTGGGAATAATATAACACACATAGGATAGAGATATTGTGACAGTTTTATGATAGTATTATAGTCATCAAATGTTCAATGGGCTACCAAAAATAAAGTACTTGCTCAATAGTAACCAAAAGAGGAAGAATCAATAGACCATGAGGGATCAATTATTTTGTAATGAAGTCTGCAGTAGTGATTCTCTTAAAGCTATTTTTCATTTTCTTGGAAAAGACCATTTGTTCAGGTGTGGAAAGATTTTGTTAAAACTTTCATCATTGTTTATTGTATGAATTAACACCAACTGTTGGATTTGTTAATACGCACTAGCGCTTTTGTCAGGAGATCTTGGCTTACATGTGGAATGAGTAAGTCAGTGCAGAAAGTACAAAATACTGGGGGTGGGGACATAAAAATTGATGCAGCATGCAACTGAAGATGACCGAGTTTTTTTCTTCTTCTTCTTCTCCATATCCTTATCAAATGTCAGTGCATTCAACAAAAGCTGCAGAAAAAAATACAAAATATTTTTCAAATGAGAAACAGTTGAATCTGGCTTGGTGTCATATCAAGCAGAACTGTGATTGTTTGAATAACAATCAGGAACACATCAAAGTTCTCTTGCAATGGATCTTTACATTATTCACAAATCTTTGTCACTAACTTCAAAGAACAATAGCAAGAATTGACAATCAGTTTGCAAGTTGTTTGTCTCTCTGTTTTAATTATTTTCCCAATGATAGATTTGGGGGCGACAAAAATTTTATATCTGAATTGGCAATATTCTGTCATGAATAGAGGTAAAACAACTAAGAATTTTGAATTACGAATATGATTTAATGACATGATGACATTGCAATGTCATCGGTCCTGACCTGGCATCTTGGCTTCAATCGGTTTCCCATGACTGTAACGTAGCTTCCTTGTGCTTTTTCTATATATACTTTTATGGCAACCATTCTGATAAGCTTTCCATTTTGATATCTAACTCAACTTCTCAAATTTAACCTCAGTGCTAGATTGGCAGTTAGGTCTCATAAGTTTACTGTTGAACATGCTAAGTTCTATTCTAATGGTTCCATCCCTCACACTCCTCACTTGTGGAACTCACTTCCAGATTCTTAAAAAATTTAATTGTAACATCAATCACCATCGTCTATCTCCTTGAATCGTGGTCTTTTAACGTCCTCCCTCTCCTCAAATGATTTCTCAGTTTCTTTCATTCTCAATAACCCTTTGTGTCTTAGTGGCATTATTACCTTGTATGAGGTAAAATGATTAAAAAAACATACAAGTAAATAAATAATCTATAATTTGCATTTGTAACCTCCCTTTTTTACTTTTCTCAGTTAAAAAGTGAATACAGGCAGAGTCAAAAATCATCTTGTTTCTTATTTTTTTGTATTCTTCCAGTGAGAAAATTTTAAGGTTACCTTCATTCAAAGGTGCTGGCTACAATGTACTATTTTGGTGACTTAGTGGAAGCATACTGACGTACAAAATCATGCTTTTAGTATTAGATAGCTAAGATGAAGGTATTATTAAGTCTATTCAACTTAGCCTGTTTGGACCTATGAACAGGCTGAGATGTTTCTTTCTTTTTACGAATTTTGGTTGTATAAAGAATTTTTTTCGTAGTTGAGTGACGTTGATGCTAAAAGCTGGGATCGTATTTCAGTTCAAAAATCATCAGCAGAAAATGAACCTGTCAGTAACACAAACCATCGACTTGACAACAAAATGGTGTGTGGATTTTTAAGTAAGACAATTTTCAGAAAACTTCAAATGATTGACAACTGGAAAAGACTGTTAATATTATGGAGGAGATTAAAAAAAAATGGAGGGAGTGAAAGAAAAAGATAATATGCTCAAGTCTGAATATAGAGGAAAGTATGTATCATCCTATTGACCAATCAAAGTGTAGAAGAAAAAAAAAACAAAGCTAATGTTGGAGGTTTTCACACACCCCCACATACCATATACGAGATGCTACCAAAAGTTTAGGGCAATTTTCATAACATGCATAAACAGAATGTAGTATAGGCTTTTGTCACTACCTTTTGTGAGTAATCTTTGTTAACCATTGAGCAAAACAGTTCAAGTTTATTAAGTTTATAACCTGACTGAATTCTGATCTGAAATTTCCACTGGATACTTTTAGATTTATATGATTAACCCTTTGGATCCTGACTTTACCAGTAGTAGAGAAAAATGATGTAATGCTCAGCCACCAGTTGGACAGTGAGTAAACACTTGTAGCTATTTTTATATCTACTGTGAAACATTACATACCAATTATTTGCAAATTTTGACTCAGGAGCTCAGGCAGAAGGGTTAAAATTGTTCAGGAACACAGGGCTCAAAGGGTTAATATTTAACCATCGAATTAAGCAGATTAACAAGGAAGGAGGTTATGTTGAAAAATAAATACTTCTTGCCTAAAATGTTATTCTATCATTAGGCTAAGACCAAGATGCAAAAGTGTCAGTCACCAACGAATGCTAACTTCTACATTGTATCCATATCGATGTACCTTTGTGTGTGTGTGTGTGTGTATATAAAAGCACAAGATGAAAAAGTGCCAGTCACCAAACAGTATTAATTTCTACATTCACACAGTACACAGTATTCATATTGATGTACCTCAGTGTGTGTGTATATATGTAATACACACACAAAGGTGAAGTGTGGCATAATAGTTTATGAAAGAAAGAAATCTGAACAAGGAAGGTCAATGGACTTTGTTAAGAGTATTAATCGATTGTTTTTTATGGCTTATCAACCCTTTGTGTGTTATTTAAAACTGAAACATATTTTGAGTTATAACAATAAGTTTTTAGAATAACAATTTTTCCAGATACAAATCCTACTATTTAATCCATAGCTGGGGGTAGGAGATGTATTCATACCTTTCTATGGGTATTTACACATAAGTGAATATAACAAAGCTGACAAGAAATCAAAGTCATGTCTCCTATTTCTCATTCTGAGCCATTATCCGTTACACCACAAGCGCAACCTCGTTTAGGGTACCTTTGCTTATTAAACGCAAAAACAAATGTAGTAATAAACATCAATTAACATATTTCTTTTAAATATGTGAGAAATTCACACACACACATACAAACATACACACATACAAACATACACACATACAAACATACACACATACAAACATACACACATACAAACATACACACATACAGGGTGTTTCCCCAAATAAATATGCAGTTTGTTAGCAACAGCTGTGTTAATGAACAGAAAGTTAATTAAAAACAGTTCCATAATATAAAAGAAATATTAACAAATGTAACACTTGTAATTGTGTGATAAATCTCTGAGTTTGAAAAAAACAAAAAATACACAGACAAAGTATTGACACAGTTGATATCTTGGAATTTTGAAAGATTATTTTTTCAGAACATTTTGAACCGAAACGTTGAATGCTTTACTTTCTAAACTCACTTAGGACATTTTCATCTTGACAACAAAAGTATTTACTAGTTGGTTGGTTGGTTTAGTGGCATATCAACACCTCTATGGGTTATTTAATGCCGAAATCTAGATATTTTGAACATAATTTTATACTTTCATGGTAAAGTTATTCTTTCCTTTTAGATATATATATCGGGTGTGATAGATAAACTGTCACCATTTTATATTTTTTTAATTTCGCACGTGATTTTGTCAACTGCACAGTACAGTAGGGTCAGTTGGGCACCATCTGTGTGACAAAGAGCACCATGATGCAATTCATTCTGCCAGAAATTTGGAAATGGCATGCTGTACTGTTTGGCATTTGCACCGGATTGCACCAATTGGCTTTAACTATAGCCTCCAGACAACTTCAGAATTTCCTGCATCTCTTCTGGATAGTCTCCTTGTTTAAATTGGTAAATGCTGCCATAATCTTTGTCTTCAGTTCATCTTTGGTGTTACAAGGAGTTTTGTTGCTCTCTCGCTCAACTGCACCTCACACATAATAATCAAGGGGATTGCAGTCCAGGGACTTAAGTGGCCAGATGTAAGGGGTGATGTGGTCACAGAAATTGTCTGACAGTCATGATTTGGTTCTCCTGCTTGTGTAGCATGGTTCAGAGTCCTGTCGCCAAACATAGGGTCTTCCAGCAGATCCTCTTAAGCCAGAGTAGCACTACCTGCTCAAGGCACTTGATGTAGGCCCTTACCAACAAATCCAGGCATTCTTTTCTTATCAGAATGATCAGAGTGAGTCTTCCAAACTGCCGTACCTTGATAATCATTATTACACTTAAATGACTCTTTCCGAATCTTCTGCACTGTCCTCAGATTGACACCCACTTCACTGTAAAATGTTTGTATTGGTGCTTCCGGTGCAAATGCCAAACAGTACAGCATGCCATTTCTTCCCTACTACTGTGAAATAGGGCTGCTCCTACTTATAAATATGGCAAGTAGACACCTTAGAGGAGGATTTGATTTATTCAAGTATTTCTGTTCTATGTATGAGTATTTAATAAACCTCTTCTTTGTTTTCTCTGCCTAGTCTTCTAGTCCTTCGATACTCTCCCTAACTACGTCTTTCCTGGCTATTTTGAACAAAGACAACATCATTATTAGCAATATTATTTTGATATTAGATGAAACATAGTCAACCATTAATAATTTATGACTGATATTTTGTTCATCTTAATTTCACTTGTTTTATTTACATTGATAGTAACAGGAAAAATATTATCTTCAATTCATTATTTGCCATTATGAATTTTTGATTAATATTTCTTTTATCTTAATTTTAGTTGCCTTCCATTGAAACTATACAGACGCATTCTAAAGACATGAGTATTAATTATTACCTTGAAGTTTTATTAGATGAAGCATTGTCAGCCATTTTGAATTTTTGACTAGTATTTCTTTCATTGTAATTTTACTTACTTTTTAATGCACCTGTTCAGAACAACATTCTATAGTCATTAGTAAACAAGTTTTGATTGACTTTTAACATTTTATAATTTTATTTAAAACATAGAAAAAAATAAATTTTATCAGTAATTGCAGTCAGTTCCTCAACACCAAGATATGGTAACTATTCCATCAACAGGAAAACTTACTACAAAATATAATGGACATAAAATCTGTTATTTTTCATAAAATGTGTGTGTGTGTCTGTGTATGTATATATATATGTGTGTGTGTGTGTGTGTAAAAATTCAGATATTACCAAAAATATATCTGTAAAAAGGCAATACAAATAAAGACAAAAAGAAAACTTTCCTTACTTGACGTGTTTCATCCTCTGATGAACTTTATCAACGCAAATACAAGGATTTTATTTTGCAACAAGTATTTATAAACATAAATGAAAATGTCAGTTTTTCAGATTTTTGAAACTTAAAAATGCTCATAAATATACATCAGGCGAACTGAAAGTCAAGGTAAACTATGGTAGATGCTAAGTGAAGTTAATGTCAAATAAATGAAAATGAGTTATTGTTTTGACTGAATTTGTTTTTTAAATTATCTATGTTGGCTTAGGAAAGGAGTATATCTTTTAGGAGAAAGGAGATATTTTGGTATGCTTTGATAGAGACATTCTCAAGAATTTTCTAAGTTATTTTCTCTTTTAATAAGTGTGGCATTCTTTAGATTAAAATTGTTATTAGACTTATTTCTACGTATGATGAATACATTTGATAAATTGTTGTGTATAAGATCCTTTTTTTGTTCATAGATTTGCTTTTTTAATTTCTGCAATTTTCCCCAGGGTGTCAGGAAGAGCAGTTGTGGTGGTTTATTTTATATAATATCTGCTTCAGAATTATTATTGTTATGGCTATTCTGGGTTATCTTCTTTACGAAAAAATCTTTACAAAAATGAATATGCTTTTCTGAAACTTTAATTGAGGAATATTAGCTGATTTAAAGTTTAATTAATCTGATTAAATTCAAATATTACTTACTTTAAGTTTAAAATATTACAGAAATATGTTTTTTTTAACATTGTGGTAGGTGTTTATTTAAAATGTTGACAGGTTGACCGCTTGACTGACAGATGGAAGTTTATCTAATTTTTTTTCTATGGTGGACTTATTTGTAAAAATTACTTGAGGAATATAACGTGAGTGCCTTTTTTATATAATTTTTACCTATCTAGTAATCTTAAATTTTACTAAAATATTCTCTGTAATCTAATGTTTTATTGAATTTTAGGTCCTTTGGCTTTAAATTTACTATAGTTACCATTCTTTTATTCTTGTAAGATTCATTATTCAGCCAAAAACATGTTTCTTAAGACAATAGTGTCCATAATATCTTCTTCATAAAAGTAATTAAAAGCATTTCCAATTAAATAATGTCTTAGTTTTATTACATTTTTTATTTTAGGGTTCAGATCAGATTTTTGGTAACTGGAGGTCCTGTTTAGCAAAAGGTTTTGATGTTTTAAATTATCCAAGGAGTTTTACGTATAAATAATATAAATATTAAGTGGTACAAAAATGAATTTCTTGAAATTTCATAGAAATGAATAAGAGTGTGTGTGTGTGTGTGTGTGTGTAGGGGAGGGGTAACACATATAAAAAGAAAATGTTTTTACCAAGATTTTCTAAAAAAGAAACATTTCTAAAATAATTTCATGCATTTGTGAGTAAGTCCTGAAAGTTTCATTAAAATCTGACAATTGATTTTTGTAAGAATTTCCAAATCAATGTGTTTTTGCTACACTAAAGAGGCTAAATTTCCTATACTAATCTTTGATCCCCCTGCTGGGGCATTAAAAACAAGATATTTAACCAAAATTTTGAACATTCTAAAAAGGATCAAAAATATAATTTAATAATCGAAAAATCTTTTGGTTTCACTTCTTAATAATAACAAAAATTTTGACGATAAAACTTTGTTTTTATTAAGTTTGTGTCATTTTTTTATCATTTAGAAAGTATCAGGCAGCCATCACCATTCTAACATAATCTTAGGCGTCCATAAATTTTGAGAAGCTACTAGATATTGTCTTTGCAATATATCAGCAAAATATTTAAAACTTGAGCAATAATTCAGGTTGACATGACAGCAAAAGTAATATGGTGGGAAAAAAGAAAGGCTAAGGGAAGGCAAAGAAAGAAATGAGAAAAAAAAGGAGATGCCTAGAAAATGATAATGAAGAAAGAGAATGAAGCGGCAAATAAATTAGAGAAAAAATAAAGAAAAAGTTTTGAACGAAGAGCAGAAGAAAGGAAATAATAATGGAAGAAAAAAGTCAGAGAGGAAATGAAAGCAAAAAAGAAAGAAACACGAACAAAATACAAAAAAAAAGCAAATGAATGATTCTAACAAAAAAAAAAAAATGTAAAATGTGGACAGAAGAAATAAAACAAAGAAGTAAAAGAAAATAAAGAAAGATGAGAGAAAGAAACATAGGAAGAAAAAGAGATTTGGAAAGAAAGTGAAAAAGAAAGAGAAAATATTTTAACAGTTCAATACACAAAAAATAAAAAAATGAGACAGAAAAAAAAAAATAAATAAAATCAAAGATTTTAAAATCAAAGATAAACAAAATATACTTTCATATATATATTTTTTCAGACCCTGTAAGTTCAAGTCACAAGAAGAGACTTAAAGCAAGAGAAATGTGATTCTACAGAAGGATGCTGAGAATACCATAGACTGAACATATAAGCAACAACCAAGTTGAAAATGGAAACAAAAAGGATACTTATACTTAACACCAGAAAGAAAGCTGAAATTTCTAGAGCTAATAATGAGGAAAGAGGGTTTGGAAAATTTGATACTCACAGGCAAGAGAGACAGAGGAAAACAACTCTTAACCTACCTAGGGAGTATTTACATTAGTCGGACTATTGTCCTCATCTTTGTCGCCATATTTGTCACAATGTTTCGGCCGTTGTACGCTCCGGCCTTCTTCAGGTGGTTGGAATTTCGAACTGAACCCTTTATTTCGATCACTGGGGTAGATTGTTCTAGTTCCACGTGCCATGTTTGATGGATGTCAGTTATCAGTTATCTCCTGCTAATTTTCCCTCTGACTAATGTAAATACTGTACATAATACCTCATCTCAGAAATATAGACAGACTCTACCTAGGGAGCTTGACAAAATGGATGGCAAAGCAATATTTAGGAGAGATAACAAAAAGAGAAACTTTATTAAGAGCTACAAAGAACAGGAAATTGCCCACGTCCTGAAGGGACACAACGAAGAAGTTCAAGACAATATTAATAGGTTTTATATACATTATCTAATCTTCCATGTCTCCAAATTCTTACTTATTTACCTACAACCTGTCTTGAGTTTCTGGGGTTATACACAGATTATAAGACCAAGATAATCTCCACTCTTTATAATTTAGATCAACCAAATATCTTGTTTAGCAAACTCTAAAATGGTAGCACTCAAATGTAATCCTAGCAGGATATAACAACACAACTGCAAAATTCAAACACACTATCATTCATTCATCTGTGTCACTTGCAGTATCAGGATAAAATTTTTGATTTGTGAACAAAATCAACTACAGAATGTTAAAGGTTTAAAAAAAAAAATCCAATTTCAGATTTCAACATCATCTCCCTCCATGCACATGTGTAATGACATCAGTGTAAACATCACCTTAATCTGATGAAGTCCTAAAGGATGAAACATGCCGCATAAAAGATATTTTTTTTCAATTTGTTATAGATTTTCCTAAAATTGTTCTCATATAAAAAAAAAAAAAAAATTCATATCTTGGGGTTTCCCATATATAGAGGTTATGATCGCCCAGCATATTCTGGGTCAAGTATGTAAACATGAGCCTGTAGTATCCGGGTGTTCACAGCTTCATGAGTCTGTTATCGGTGAGCATTTATTGAATTCTGTTGCTTGCAGGATGGACCATTAGCTGGAGTTCTTCTCTGTCTTGCACAGGGCACAGACCAGGCTCCCTCTTAACATCTTTGAGTCTGTTGTTATTAATATAAAATGTCCTTCTCTGTGTAGGCAAAGAGAATTAAAGTATAAGTTGGTCTTGTTTGGGGAGCTGGTCGCCAATTCAATGCCTAACTAGGAAAATATTTTTTTTTTTGTTCCCTCCTTTAGTTTTGGTATATTTTAACACCAGTTGTTGAAAATAATTTTACTTTTCAACCACTTAGTTTTATTTGCTGATATTATTTTTTACTGAAAATGTTCTGGCTGAAAGGTACCTTAAGTTTTAATTGCCATGATACGTTTGTATCTTTTTATTATGAATAAAATATGATCCCTTCTTAAAGATCATATCATTCCGTGTATGTATATATATGAATAAATAATTCATGAATAAAATTCAAACTGATAGAGATATCATCTTAATAATCAATTACAACTAGAAGTAAACTTATATTTTAAAATAAAATTTTAGTCTTTTAATGTACATTCTATGAATATTTTTCTAATCAACTATTTCATATTAAATCCCCAAAATATTTGTAATAAAGTTTAAAAAAAAAAAATTAAATCACTAACAAACATCAAATTAAATTCCTTATAGACTGTTTAAACATTCAAATTTATATCAAACATTATAATATTTATGAACCCCCAAAATAACACTCTCAAATTAAAGCAAAACGACAGCATCTATTTCGGGCCTTTCATTCCAAAGAAAGTTAGTGACACCTTCTCTCATGACTTCCTTCTCTCTTTTTCTTTTTACGTGTTTTCTCTCCTCTCCCCCTTCTATATCAATATATAACTTCTGTTAAGTTAACCGATTAAATGTGTCAATGTCTGGACCTCCTCAAATAATATTAAATATGAAAGAATTGAAATTTTAAATTACATCTAACTCAATCATGTCTCTCCCACCTCACTTCGTTAATTTACATATGCTTAGTACTGCCCGTCAAAAATGTGTAAATTTCTTTTCATTTTTCGTTTCAACCTTTGGAAGTAAAGTCTGATGATCCGCGGCCCTTTAAAAGGGCTGTGGTGAAATAATTTATTACATGGAACCTTAAAGTGGTCTGTTTTTATATATATATATATATATATATATATATATTAAGACATTTTTATGTTTATACATTCTTTTTATAGATACAAATATTTAAGTAAATGCTCTGCTTATAATAAACAGTATTAACAACATTTACTGGCCTGAATGTCCGAGAAATTTTCAAAGAAAATATGCGTCCTTTGACAGGAATCGAACTTGTATCCTACACGGAATTGTCTTATAGCCTGATGTGCTTTACCGATTTAGCCACAGAGGAGTGTTTAGGTTAGCAAGGTTGATTTTACTGTTTTTAAATTACAATTCCTGTTGGCGGACACATATTTTCTATGAAAATTTCTTGGACATTCAGGCCGGTAAATGTCATTAATACTGTTTATTATAAACAGAGCATTTACTTAAATATTTGTATCTATAAAAAAGAATGTATAAACATGAAAATGTCTTAAAATAATGGTCGGACTTTGTCCATTTCATTATATATATATATATATATATATATATATATATATATATATATATATATAAATACAATTGCAAAATTACTTAAATATGCTGTCACTTTTAATCGTATGGTTCAAGTAGTATGCATGTAAGTAGGATATAAAATCCATACAAAAGTGGAGGGATGAGACAAAGTAGAAAAACTTTTTGTTGACAATGCATTTCATCTTCATTAGGTAGGTGTCTGATATTAAAACCATTAATGTCTGCTTGCTAGGATGGCATCTTACAGTTGGAACATTTTCCAGGGTATGGCAATAAACTACATCTGGCAGCAACATTGGAGGTCCTGAGGAGCATGAAACCACGTCTTAATTGCTGTTGTTCCCAGTTACAACGTGTCTTTAGGTGGTAGCACCATTTTTCCTAGCTATGGGGAAATAGTGAACTCGCCAAACAAAAATCAACAATACATTTTTATATGAAAATGAGGAACAATATAAATATATTGTTGCTCATAAAATCACCAGCAATGCATTTTATGATCTACAAACCATATTTTTAAAAAAATGTATCTTTTACCCTGTAAGTATGAAATTATGTACAAAATATTTAGATTTTGGTATTAAATAAGACATAGTGGTTGATATGCCACTAAATAAAATCAAACGACCAACTGGTTGGAATGAAATAAACAAGTGTGTGTGTGTATATGTATAACTATAAACAAATGCCCATTTTGAAAAATTGCAATGCATGAAATAGGCTGTAAATAGAAAAAAAAAAGTTATTTTTTATATCAATTTAAAAGCTCTTTTAAAGATATTTGAAACTGTGCACTCTTAAATAGGTAAAAGGAATATACAAATAATATATTCTTTGTATATTGTTCTATTTAGAGTGTTCTGTTTTTAAATTCCTTTGCAAGAGCTTTTTAACACAAAAAAAATGATACTTGCATCAGTTTTTTCACCTATTTACACTGCTGTTTCGCACAAAGCAATGTTCAAAATGAGATTTGTCATTCTTTTCTTTTGTTTTGTTTAAAGGAAAATATCATTGTGCCAAGAGTTTAAGATAATTTTATATTTATCAGATTATACATGCCTTTAAATTCTCTCATCATCAATTTTTCTCCATGCAGAGAATGCAATTTCATCCCATATTTGCCTCTATTCATTATATATACTCCATTCTACTAATGAGGTTTTAATGGTTGTCTATGTTTGTGTCTGTATATATATATATACAGGAGGCACGGTAGAGTAATGGATAACGGCTTGGATTGAGGAATCGGAGAGCCGAGTTCGAATTCCAGTCGAATCCATTACATTCACTTACATGCTAATACCCTTGGGAAAGGTGTGAATCCTCTTCTTCGCCCTCCAACTATGGGTAAATAGCAGGACAGACTGGGTTCTATAGCCTTGGATTGCAACTGGTCTAGGAGAAGGACAACTCTGAATTCAAAACCTGCGGAGGGTCGTTTGGGGACCTTGTGGCATTCGTTGCACCAGGTCCCTGTATTTGTCCCTCCAAAAAGTGTGGATGGCCCTGCACAAAGGCTTCACCACTATAATCAAATCCTGTGTGGGTGTCGGGCTTTCAGTTTCTGGGAACTGATCTGTCTGACCCTGATACGTCGAGTTCGACGGGAGAGTCCATCATATATATATATATATATACACTGAGATGCAAATGTTTTGGGCCAACTACATAAAATGATTTTATAATTTTATTTTATTAAGTAGTTAAGATTGGTTTAGAAGTCTGCTTTTATCAGTAATGTATGTGGATATTGAGGAGTTGAAAGTAACTGGGGTTTTCATCGGTTTCTGTGTAACACAAGACACACAGCTTGAAGCTGAAAAAAGGCCATGCAAAACTATTAAGCCAACGAAGAGTCTGAGATGATAAAGTCATGATAATATGCAAATTTCTAATTTGGAATTGTTCCACTTCATTAACATGAGTGTAAGGTGCCTTGGCAAATCATTGGAGTTGAACATTAGCTTGCTTAATTTACACTCAAATCAGGGTTAAAAGATGAAACTTGTAACTTTGAAACTCAATACGGGATTGTCAGGTGGTTAGGGATTCCTAGAAACAGTGTTCAAACCAAATAGTAATCCGTATAGTAATCACTTAGACGTCATGCTAATTCTCATATATACATTTCCTTTACCATCACGTGATCTACTTATTCAAAATGGGATCACCTGTATTTGCTCTCTGGTGATCTGTGTTCAAATTCCAGTGTCAGCAGCGACACTTTATTCCTATATAACAGTTATGAACTAAAAAAACCCAACTTGAATAGGCATATAACAGGAAAAAAAAAAGACGATGCTATCATTAGACAAAAAATATCAGAATAGAAGATTGAATTGACCAAAGAACATCTAACATAGGATGCTGGAAAGTGGAAAAAAGTAGTTTTTAAGTGATGAATGAAAAATAGTTACATTCTAATGCAAGAGAATATGTGAGATAACCAGTGGGAGAAAGAAAGATACATCTCAAAGATGGATAATGGTGTGGGGTTGCATTAAAAGCAATGGTAGAATAAAATTGGTAAAAGTTAATGGAAATCTAAACAGTGAAAACTATATTAGTTTACTAGTCTAATCTTCTGTCAGGCTATGAAAATGGAGAAATGTTTTAGACTGATGGTGTTCCTTGCCACACATCATATCTAACAGAATGGTTTCTTCTGGAGGAAGATGTTCAGCTTTTGGAAGACTAGACGGCACAAAGTCCTTATCTCAATATAACTGAAGCATTGTGGTGGGAACTGAAGAAACAAGTGCTCCAGTGAAAACTACATGATACCTAAGAGCATTGGGGTTAATGTCAAGAAGAATGAGAAAAATATTCCATTCAGTGCCACATCAAATAAATGAGACAATTATTCAAGCCAAGGGCAGCAACACTAATTACTAATTTGATACTTTGTCATTTTGTACTTTCTGTCAACAATAAGAATCACTTTTTGCCAAAAAAAAAAAAAAAAAAAATTCTTTTTAACTTGAGAGCTGGAAGGTGAAATTTTCGCTGGTGGCACAGTATTTTTGTATAGCCATTTTTCTGCATCACTATACTTAAGATGCTCTATCATCCACCATACAGCATTAATGGAACTGTTCTAGACCTCAAAGATCTGAAAATGTACTGAGAAAAAAATATGAAGATCGTTGGGGAAAGACAAGAAAGCATCTAAACTACCATATACAGAGATGCAAAAGTACATATACAGTAATGAAAAAAAAAACCATCTGTCTATATCCCTGAGATGAGGTAATATGAATATTTACATTATTCGGAGTGTTATCCTCATCTTTATTGCCATATTCACAATGTTTTGGCCGTTGTATGCTCCGGCCTTCTTTATTTCGTCAACCGGGGTAGATTGTTCTAGTTCCACATACCATGCATCTTCTGGATGTCTCAGTTATTTCCCTTTAACTCAACTCTCCAACTATTTTGGTTTACCACTGCTGTAACCTGGTAATGAACTCACAACTCTTTGGGTCTAGTCACTGGATCCAACCAACGTCTTTATCCACTGGGCCATTATTTAATAAAAAATATAAAATTATGATAAGCATATTACATTAAAAATTATGAAAGTAAAAATATTAAAAATTAATTAAATGAATTCTAGAACCACTATCATAATACTGGTAGGACAAGTATAATGCTTACTGTACACAAACTTTTGCAGGCCCCTGTATAAGGTGGGGCAAAGCAGTACAAGAAAACTGATTTCTCAGCAGTAATTTTTAGTGATAAATGTAGGGCTACATTGGTTGAGTCTGATGGTTGGGTCCCTCATGGAAATAGTCAAACAACATAACTGAGAAGACAATATAGAAAATTACAGGTCTCTTCAAAGTTGATTGTCAAAATAAAAACAGAAAAGAACTGTATATTCAGAGACAAGATGTTTTGTTTTGTTTTTTGAAGTCCTAAAGGACCGAATGCATCACACAAAAACTCTTTCAAATTTCTCATAGATTTTTCTAAAATTGTTCTTGATATATAAAAATTTATATATAATTTTCCAAGTATATATATATATATATATATATATATATATATATATATATATTTGTATATTATTGGTACTCATAATGCAAAATTAAAAAAATGGTAAGGCTAGCTGACTAGTTTTGTACCTTGCTCAACAGAGCTAAATCAAGGTAAATTTATAAAAATAAACAATCATGAAGTGAAATGGAATGTAGTTTCAATTTAATCATTTTTTTTTACCCTCCATCTTTCCTCTTTCTATTTCACTTCAGGATTGTTTATTTTTATAAATTACCTTGATTTAGCTCTGTTGAGTGAGGTCAGCTAGCCTTTACATATTTTTTTATTTTTAATTTTGCATTATGAGTATCAATAAAAAATAGGGTCTTTTATTGCCATTATAAAACTTTGTGCCACAAAAAAGCTTCATTATATATATATATATATATATATATATATATATATATATATATATATATATATACATATAAACAAAATGAAAAAGAGATATAAATCAAGGTACTCATTAGGCAATAAATAATTAAAATAAAATGAAAATTAAAAACAGGGCAACAACAATACCAATAATCTTTATAAAGTCTACTTCAACTTTAACATCTCCAACTGAGCTCTGAAATTTTATTCACTAATTATTTTTTTCCTTCTCTTCCAATAGAAATAGATAGCTTTGTCTATCATCCGATCACACTCCTCCCCAGTCTTTTGAACAGGAGTAGGGGTTTATCCTTAGTTTCCTGTTTTTTTGTAGGTTTCTCCTAAAGTCTACTTTTACACTATATTTCTAACATCTCCGACTGAACTCTGAAATCTTATTCAGTAATTAAATTTTGATCTCTTCAAGTTAGCTGTTATCTCTCCTGCATAGTCCAAATAACTTTGCTTCTTGTCCTTTCTTACGCTAATACAATACCAGTAGTCCTCTGCCTTGAGTGGCTCTTGGACCTTGTATTGGGCGAACATTAGTTGAAAAAAGTCTAAGGACATCTTCCAGTTGCCCTTTCATACTCTCTGCAAAATTGTCCTTCTTTCTCTCATATTTCTAGGGGCTACATCTGCTATAAATGCCAACCTATTAAAAGGCCCTTAAAAGCTATCAATCCCCTACTCCCACACTGACTGAAAATCTATTTAAGGATTAAGAGATTAACAAAGCAGTTTATTTCCCCCCACCCCCCAACTCCCAGGAAGATGGGAGCAATCGAGACTGGCCCTTGCCCATCCATACTATTTAAAGGAAGGATTCAGGAAAGCCTTCTGGATGAAATAGTTCATGAGAAAAGGTCACCTCTTTCTTTTCTTTTTTTTTGTGTGGTGGTGAGGGAAAAAGTGACAAAGAACATTATAATACATAATTTATAGTATTTTTTTTTTTTCTAATTTTCCTTCATCTTTTTAAACTGTTTACATTTCATTTCCTAATGTCTTCAACAGCTCAAACCACTTATAATTCATGTTGGAATTTTTTGAATCATCAGGAATTATCATTATTATATGACTTTTGATTTGGACTACTATCCTCATGTTAAACCCTCCACGCCACATCAAATAGAGCGTTAGGAAAGAAACCCTCATCAATACTGGAAAGAGCGATAACAGTTACTGAATCTGAGAAACATATTTTCCTAAAAAAGTGTTTTAAGAGAAAGATTTTATAAAATTCAACTGAAAACAGTGGCTCTTGGTTAATGAATACCTTCTTGATAAATCGGTAAATTTTCCAAAGTTCATATTTATTTTTATCATTTTCTTTCAGAGTACTTTCGAATGTTGCTGTGGATATTTACACAAATGTTTATATATATATATATATATATGTGTGTGTGTGTGTGTGTGTGTGTGTGTGTGTGTGTGTGTGTGTGTGTGTGTATGTATATATATATATATATATATGTGTGTGTGTATGTATTAGAGATGGGTGGTTTAACCAAAAAACTGACTTTTTCGGTTTCATCTTCACACCGTGAAACCGCATCGAAATTTTTTATGAAACCAAAAATCGCTGTTTCACTACTGAGTGACCACATCCAAAGAAACAATATTGAAAAAGACTTTCAGATGTTAATAAAATTAAATTTTATCAACATTTATACCATTGTAAGTGAAAAAGATTGAACAAAAATATTTAATTGACTAGTTTTAGGAAATAAAAATGTGATCTATTTGTTTTACTTGTTTACAAAAGAAATGAAGAAAAAAAAAAAGGAAATACAACATGATGTCTGAAATCTATGTTTCAGGTTTAAAAAAAAAAAATTTTCGTGGTACAATTAAGTTAACAACAAAATAGCGAGTAAAAAAAAAATAGTTACTAGTTTTGTCTTAATGTTAAATTTTATGAAGTCGGATTTTTTGAAAGAGTCGTCGTACGTAATTGTTTTCTAATAAGCCAGTAAGACCATACCAATCACGAAATAAAGCTGTTGTAAACTAAACAAGAAAAATGAATGAAGATCTTTTTTTTTAATAAATAAATTTGTTTTTTATCTAGGGAATGCACCTAAAAAAGTTCTTAATTTCACTTTATTTCCAGATATGTGGGTCTCTAGTTAAAATTGTTTTCTACAAATAAAAATTGTTTCAGTTTCTATCTAGCAAATACACCTAAAATTTGATATTAAAAAATAAAGTAAGTTTTAATCTTAGTTTTAAAATGTGTATATTTTCAAAACTGCAAGTCATTTTTTTAAACTCAAAGTAAAAATTATTTTATTTATTTTTTTAGCCACTAGTGTTCGGTAGGTGTTTGTTACTGATCTGCTGATCAATTCTTCTAAACAAGAAAAATTAATTCATTTTATTTTTACAAATATTTTTACTTTATGGTTTTCTAGCGAATACACTGACTTAAGTAAGATAAAATGAGTTTTTAATTTCAGTTTTAAAATGTGTATCTAAAAAAGAACTAAGAACAGGTGATAATGAAATTAAAAGCTTTTAAATTATTTTTAATATTTAATTTTAGGTGTATTATTCGCTAGATAAAAACATCAATTTATAAAAAATTTATATTTAGGTGAAAAAACTTGTTGATTTTCATTTTTCCTTGATTAGAAGCATACCACTACCAGAAAAGAATTGCCGTATTTTTAATTATTTTAAACATGAGGGGTTTCATTTTTTGGCTTTTTAAAAGCCACATCATAAACTAATTTCTGGATAGCGATACCAATTTCTCTCTCAAAAATATGTTGTCCAAACACACATAGATATTTTATGTGACGATTTCTTTCGTATTTTACCAATTTGTTTAAAATATGGTAGTTATTTATAGTTGACAATTTATTTGAAAGTTTAATAAACTAAGTCATGAATTCTATGACTAAAAATTACCTTTAAAGCCTAAAATCTGATTTTAGGTGAACAATCCCTACTTTATTACCCACCACGATTCGCGGTTTTCGGGTTTTCAATTCCAGTGGTCTTTACTTTTAAACGCATGTCTAAATTTTTATTACCCTTGCTTAAAAGTATTGACCCCTTACACACTAGTTAACTAACAGATTTCCACGGTGACAGACGTTGCAAAAGACAACACTTGAAAGTCGAAAAGTTTATGGGGCATTTATTTTACACGATAAGACAGTAGTTTCAATTATTTGAAAGTTCTTTTACTACTGTACATTTACTATAAGTTGCTCTTTTTTTCTGCTTACTTTATAATTTTTTGAAGGAATTCGCTTCTATGAGTCAGAGAAGAAATGAACACCTTCCTGGTTGTAGCTTAAGGTGTCTTCTGATTGGGTGTACAATTTCAAGAATATTGATAAAGATTGGTCACTTTGATTTTGCAAAAGAAAGTAAATGTGTAAAATTTAGCCACGAAAAAAAAAATCATATTTCGCATTTTCAGCTGTTCAAAGCAAAATACCGTTTTAGCTCGCTGTTAAAAAAATAATTCAATGAATAAAAGCACATACAAATTACATATTTAGAAAGATTATTTTCTTTTCTTTCCAGCCATATGCATATTTTTAAGATTGGACCAGAGATACATGAGAAATTGCGAGTTGAATGGACTAAGTTTCAAATTTATGAATCTCAAACGAAATCAGATATCAACGGGAAATGCTATCATTACATGAGAAAATGAATGGCTTCCTTAGAAAGCAAAAATACTAAATAAAACGAAAACCGAATCGAAAACCACGGTATCAAGAAAAAAAAGAGGGAAACCGATATATATATATATATATATATATATATATATATATATATATGGTTGAATAAATTACAGATATTATGCCTGCTAATTTTTAACTAAAAATGAAATGCAAAACAGTTAATAATGGTTTGCATTTAAAAGCATAATGGAAAAAATTTCGGTAATGGATAACAGCGTACAACTTTGTATAAATACTTGTACTAATGAACAACATATAATTTTCTACTACTTGCACCCCTGAAGATGATCTTGGAAGAAGATCGAAAGTACTTGGGAAATGAAAATAAAAGTAATTTAAACAACTATAGCACATTTCTCTCATCCTTTAACATCAATATATGGAAGGTTATTCGTGAGTATGAACGGATTTTGTTAAAAATTAGCAGACATAATGTCTGTAATTTATTCAATCAGACATGACTAAAAGAGAATTTGCTGCCTAAATACACGCACACACACACACACATACAAACATATATATATATATATATATATATATATATATATATATATATATATATATATACATACACACACACACACACACACACACATACATACATACATACATACATACAGAACAATCCTTGAAAACAAATGTAGCAGATTCAAAAGTACTTAGGAAAAAATAATAACACAAAAACAACTAATTTGTAAATTTTAAAAATTAAATAAAAAAATTGATAACAGAACTTGTCTATACATATTTGAGAGAATTATTTCTGCTGAAAAAAAAACCCCATAACAAAGCACCCTTTCCTGATTGAACTGGCTTTATGAATCATCCAGACTTGTACCATTTCTCCCACTTAAATTGTCTTGATTTGGAGACAGCTTTCTTGGGTAAAGATAATGGTAACCCAGGTATTTAAAATCCTTTTCAATAGTTCTAACTTGATCTTAGATGATTTTCTTTTGTAAGACGATGACAGTCTCTTTTAAACATGAAACATTTATCACATTTTCATGTCAATCAATATCTCTCTAATATTGAATCTAGTGCCAGAGAAGAAAAGAAGAAACTCTCAATATTGAATTTCTAAGCATAGCTTAGATGTGGCACAAGGCCTAAAATATGGGGCACCCACCCAGTGAGGATCCAACTCACTCTCAGTCCGTTGTGAGATAATGAAAAAAATATCTATTACAGCCTAGACTTTTATTAAAAAGATTGAAAAAAAGGGATATGTTCAGACCAAGTTTTAAAATGAACACATATATATATATATATATATATGTGTGTAATTTGGCAGCAACTTTTCTTTTAAACATGTAGTATTGAATGTTAAAGACAACATAGTCTTGCATATTTTCTTTTGAATTTTCTCATATTCTCTAATGAGACTTTTTATTTGAAAATGGTTTCGAAATATGTATTGTCCATATGATGACCTAGCACTTTCGAACATCATTGTTCATCTTCAGGGTCAATATTTTTAGTCAAAATTTTTTTTTTTTTAAACAAACATTTGCCAATTATCTTGTAGCGTAATCATGTTGCTACTTTTTACAAACTAAATAAACTTTAAAATCCTTTTAAATTCAAAAGACGCGATGATGTTATCACGTGCAGGGCGAAGATTTTTATCATGTGACAGCGTGAAAAAGATTTCCACTACACAAGCCAAAAGATCGAAGAATACGTTATAAAATTTAAATATATTATAAACATTGTAATATGTTACCAGAAATATTGTAATCTATACGATTAATAAGAGGTCTTTTACTTTTAATATGTAATGCCTTTTTTATATATATATATATAGATTTTATATATATATATATTTTCAAGAAAGACATTCGGATTACCAACACAAAAACAGAGAATGTCTCATATCAAGAATATTTAACATTGAAAAACATAAAGGAAAAAATTAATTATTTTTAATAATATGTGGAAATCTCCACCCTTTATCTGAAGACGGTCGTGAGACCAGAAACATGTGTTGTAAAATTATGAAAAATAAAGAATAATATTTTTTTAAAAACCCACATTACAACCAAAAAAGTTTGCAGTACCTCTCTTCTTTTTAATATACACACTTTTCTCTCGTTGGAATCATTATAACCTCTTCATTTTATATATATATATGAGAAATTTTTCTCCAATCTATCTTTCCAATGCTAGTTCAGCCAATCAAAATTGACTTCTCTATTATGGCTCAAGTTTGATTCTGAATGTCAACCTTTTGGAAGTCAGAGCTGAGATACACTTTCCCTAAAAATAATAGTCTGCTAAACTATTATTTAACAAATGAATTGAAAATCAGAAAGAAAAAAAAATCAGTGAAATAACACAAGCACCAATGACAGAAAAAAATATATATGCAAGTTATTGTGGATAATACTCATACTGGCAAAAAAAATCTGATGTTTGGTTATTAGGTTTGATTTCGGAAACTTGGTCAGGCTGAGAACCATTCAGTACCTCCTAGGTGATATGTGTGTGTGTCTAAGTAACTGGAGAGATAGGTTCAAGGAAAATGATAAATTGATAGTGTTTTAAGATAAATTTCTTGTATTTCTTTTAAATTGTAGCCTTTTTCTTGAGGATTAATCATGTTAATTCTTTTTTTTTAACACTATTCAAAAGAGATAAACTTGGATAACAAGGGTCAGCTTTATCTGTGCTGAAGGAGGATAAAAATTGGCTCTTCAGGAATTAGGAATACTGACTTGTTCACTATGACCTGATTGTTGGCAAGAGGGAGATGTCTGAGACCTTTTTCTCACCTTAGCAGACCAGATATCAAGAACTGATGACTTTTGAAAGCATGGTTGGGTGACAGTATTCCAGGCTTGTTTTTGGGAAAGGCCAATGGTAAATTTCAGAAAGCAAGGAATTGGTACAGTCTTGAGAATGGAATGGGTGGAGATATTTTACAAGAAACAAGATGACAGAAATATATATATATATATATATATATATATATATATATATATATATATATGAAAGTAATGAAAATTTTATTTATTAATCCAATAGATTTTTATTAATTTAAATGTTATTTTTGGTAGAACTCATATTTGAGTAGCCAATCCATTTATTTATTAAACAATATATTTATTTATATTCTTCTACTGGCATGAAGATTTGAGAAATCATATTAAAGAAAATATGTGCTCTCTAGCAGAGTTTGAACCTGTGTCTTGCTGGGGAGAGGGAAACACTTGTTAGATTTGACATGACTTAACCAATTCAGCCATGAAGAAGCTTTGCTGATCAAGCAAGGTCTAATAGTGCCTTTAAGCAGAATCCTTCTTGCCATAGATTCTTAAAAAATTATCATACCTGCTCAGTTTCATATCCAAACATAAACAAAATCATTTTGAAAGGAAGTAATAGATTTTTTTCCAATAAAAATAATGTTTAAAGTTATTATATATATATATGTATGTATTTAGGTAGCAGTCTTTAATTTATACAAATTTGATTGAAGATGAAGTTCTTTTTTTAAGATTTTTTTTATATAATTCTTCTACAGTCAAGAACATTTTATCTGGTCACCAGGAAAAAGGTCAACATAAATAAGATTCTTTGATAATGTCTTATGAGAGCCAAAAATGCTCAGAAGACACTGGACAATTTGTTAAAATTTTCCATCAAAATCAAAACAATGGTCCAAACCATAGAAAAATTAAAATAAAAAAATCTTAAACAGAACTTGGTATTCAACCAAAACTTTGTATGTATATATATATATATATATATATATATATATATATATATATATATATTAAAAAACAACAAAAAAAACATATATATATATTAAAAAACAACAAAAAAAAACATTGATGGAACCAATGGATAACTTGGCAAAACCTAAAACTCTTATCCAACTCCCATCTTGAATAAAAATGAGAACACTTAAAAAAAGAAAGAAAAAATGGCCTAAAGGCAAACTTACCTACGTAAAGTGCTTGAAGCCCAGACTGTATAGACAGAGCAAAAAAAAACACACAACAATGTTAAATCCTATGCAAGGATGGCTCTAGTCATAACAAGAATTTCATGCTCACACGATCTTCAGATGATTTGAACATTCAAGTCATCTGAAGATTGCATGAGTGTGAAACTAGAGTTACAAAACTATATATATATATATATATACTTCAGCAACTGTGTGTGTATATATATATATATATATATATATATATACACACACTAACTGAAGTACCTGCACCTTGCTGCATGTCAAATTATTTTCGTAAGAAAATGATGGTTGATTTGAAATTATTGTTATAATTTATAGAGAAAAATTAAGCATTTCTAAATTACTCAATGATCTTTGTTGATGTGATCTCCATCTTCTGACATTCTCCTCCTATATTTTGGAAAGTAGTCATTCCCTTGTCCAAATTTAAATTTAATTTAAATGAAATTTTAAATCAATTTTGGAAAGTAGTCATTCCCTTGTCCAAATTTAAATTTAATTTAAATGAAATTTTAAATCAATTTTGGAAAGTAGTCATTCCCTTGTCCAAATTTAAATTTAATTTAAATGAAATTTTAATCAATTTTGGAAAGTAGTCCTTCCCTTGTCCAAATTTAAATTTAATTTAAATGAAATTTTAAATCAATTTTGGAAAGTAGTCATTCCCTTGTCCAAATTTAAATTTAATTTAAATGAAATTTTAAATCAATTTTGGAAAGTAGTCATTCCCTTGTCCAAATTTAAATTTAATTTAAATGAAATTTTAATCAATTTTGGAATGTAGTCATTCCCTTGTCCAAATTTAAATTTAATTTAAATGAAATTTTAAATCAATTTTGGAAAGTAGTCATTCCCTTGTCCAAATTTAAATTTAATTTAAATGAAATTTTAAATCAATTTTGGAAAGTAGTCATTCCCTTGTCTAAATTTAAATTTAATTTAAATCAAATGGAAAAAAAAAATTCAGTGATGGATTTGTGCAAAAACAGCTTCATCGGACTCCTTTGATGCAATACTTGATTGAATGAATTGATGAGCAGATTTCAACATTGATATGACAGTTGAATTGTCGGAATAAATATATATTGTAAGGCACTACCCACTGATTGATGATTTCTTGCTCAACTTGACGTCCATATTGTCTCATTTTGATCTTGCTGATGTGACCTCCATCTTCTGGCTTTCTCCTTCTCCATTTTGGATAGGAGTCATTCCCTTGTTCAAATTTAAATAAAAGGGGAAAAAAAATTCAGTGGTTGGGGTTGTGCTCATGGGGACCCCCTTTGATCAAAATAAAATACACTTATGCAAGTACCCTGGGTAATGTAGTTTCAGAATATATATGGTTATGGAGGTCTATCTAAAAAACCCTATATATATATGTTTGAAAATTGCAGTAATGCCTGCAATAGATGAAATCAGAATCTATGGTGGTTCTATTTATGAATAGAAGTAATTAACCCTCAGGCATCATATTTGCCTCAATCTATTTGAGAATTGCAGTAATGCCTGCCACGGAGGAAAATTTTTTTTTCTTTTAGTTCTATATCTGGAAGCTGTAGATTCATGCCTTTTCCAAGAGTATAAGTACAAAGTATAAGTAAGAAACTTTTCCACAACTTGAACTTAGTTCAGCAATTTACTTTGTTGCTTCACATTAACTGCCCCTCATATACTCAATACACACTGGTTGCTTATGAGTTCAGTGCTTAGATAAGACAAGGACAGTTTCAAAAGTGTCACAGCCAGAGGCACCGGATGTGATATAATGTGTATGGCAGGGGTAACATATGCTACCTCAGAACAATGTTTGACATTCCAAAATATAACAGACACCCAATGATTTGTTAGAGCATACACTGGCTGAAACAGGATGATGAAAAATAACTCGAGATAGAGGGTTACATTAAGGGGTAGCTTATATGGACAGGAGGGGAAGATTGCAGTTAACTCTAGACTTGAACAGATTAAAAATGTAGTGATTGGGGAAACATCGTCTTGGGAGTCTGCTTCACAGAACAATGGTTCGTGGGAAGAAGCTGTTTGAGAGAAATTCTTTCCCCTGTTCAACACAAATAATTTAAATTGAAGAAGCCTTACCCCTTGTTCAATCCAGATGATTTGAAAAAAACAAAAATTTGCCCCTTGTTTAATCCAAATGATTTGCCCAGCTTTTATTTTCCAGCCTTCAGATTCAAAAGCATCTACGTGGCCTTGTTGGTGATGAATTATTTTCTACTCTACAACCCCTTTCCCACACATGAAAAGTCACTATTTCCATGGTAAATGTTCTGACAAGCTACATTCCTTAGTTCCACCAGTCCAGACCCACCGTGCCACATACTCAGGGAAAGATCATCCCCATTCCTTGCATATTCCATTGGCAAGTTCCATTGTAACAACAACTTCCCAAGAACCACTACTTTGTGAAAGAGACCACTAAAATTATAACCTCTTCAAGTATAACGTTAACGATTATCTATCCTACATATCCTCATAACCTGCCCTTTTTTACATCCTCCTCTTATATCTGAACAACCTCATTCAATTACCTTGATTGTTCTTTTGGCTTATCAACCCTTTACAGGTTATTTAAAGTCAGAAAATATTTTTAGATTGTAAGAATTGTTTTTTTATAGCTAATAATGGCTTAGTGACAAAAGTTTTATTATTTAACCCATAGCTGGGTGGAGAAGAGGTGGATTCATGCCTCTCCCAAAGGTATTTTCACAGAAATGAATATAATGAACCTGACTGGAATTGGAACTCAGCTCTCTGATTAACAGTTCCATGTCATTATCCATTAAACCACCTGCACATCACCTGGTATTCACAAGTGGTCACCCATCTAGCTACTGACCAGACTTGACCTTGCTTAATTTTGGTCATCATACGAGAAATGGTGTGGCTTGTAAGTCCTTCTACCTTGAGTTGAACTTGGTCTTTGTATTGACTAAACAATGAGTAAAAACAAAACAAAACAATGCAACAAGGTTAGAACAACTTGTTTGAGTTTGAGAAACTTCAAACTATATACACGGCTTTATCAGATGAGCCAATGCAGTTATCATTTGTGAGAGGTGGTTGTCAGTGTAAAATGAAATACTTCTAGAATGGTGTTTTAATCAAAGAAAAGTACTACAAAACAGTAATAAAAAAAAAACACCAATAACAAAAAAACTTCTAATGATAAGGCATTCCAAGAAGTCCTCTGAAGGTAACCCAAGTAGATAGGACAGGAAGAGAGAAGACATGAAAAGTAATTACATTACAAGTGGTTGTTATGAATCGACAGGAGAAAGCAAGGGAAGAAAACAAAGATCTAAGAAACGGGAATAGAATGTCTAATAAGAAAAATCTTGTAGGGATTGAAGATATTTTTTTTTTGCCTTGAAAAGAGAAACTAAAAAGGAGAGGAAAATTAAGAGGTATAGATTCTTCAAATGTCTATCATCTTACAAGAATATTGTAGTGGGATTTTATTAGTAATTTTGCAGAACATAATATGTAATGGAGTAAGTTCATCTACAGCATAATGTCAAAATAAAAAGTTGACTAATAAAGTGTTATATATTTACTGTCAATTATTATTTATTTTGATTAGTATTTCTTTCATTTCTTTTGCTTTTCATTAAACTAGTTGTACTAAATACATACAAAATCCCAACAACCAAACTAGAAAACAACTTGTAACATTATTTGAATTTCTTAGATGAAGCATTGTCAATTATTATTAATTTTTGATTTGTAATTCTTTCATTTTATTTCTCTTGCTTTTCATAAAAGTAGTAGTATTAGATCCATTCAAAATCCGGATTCCCAAATCAAAGAATATCTTGCAATATTATTGGAATTTCTGGGATGAAACATTGTCATTTATTATTAATGTTTTTACTCCTATTTATTTCATCATATCACAGATTCTTTTTGTAATCACAGATTATCTTGACAAGAACATAGCCATTAGCTCTTCCAAGTCAAAATAAAATTTAATTTTTGTAAACATCAGCACATTCTTGATTTTAGTCTTGTTCTACAGTCATTTGAAAAGTTATATTGTCTCCCTAAAACAAAATTTCCCAGTTCATGAGTCAGGAGAAGCTGACTCAATAATCTAGGGTAAACAAAAAAAACCAAAAAAACTTAGAATTGCAGTCTTAAGATTTGTTCAGATTACTACCAAAGTCTGATAGGTTTTTGGGAGTTAGGTGAAGGTTGGTTTGCAAAAACCATTGGCATCTGGTTGTCTGTGAAATAAATTCCAGGAAACAAAATTGCTCAGGTGGATCAGTTTGAAGACAGAGACCAGTCATGCAAAAGGGAAAGAAATTGAATTTGCTCATTAAAATAACTGTTTAGTCTTTTACTGATATACAACAATTTGTTTTTTAATAACATGTCCCTTAAGAATGTAAGAGGTTATAGCTCTCCAAAGCATCCTTTTCTTTAATATACAAATTGTCTTTACTTCTTAGGAGGGATTGTTTTCCCTTGTTATCTCTTTACTTTTGAATTCATAGTAGTCTGCCTATCATCAAATCATGCAGTTAAGTAATGTTGAGCTTGGCCAGTATTTAGATGGGGGACTGCTTGGGATCACCAGGTACTCTAAGCAGCATCAATCTGAAATATATTTTGGCTTTAAATAACCCACAAATGGTTGATAAGCCATCAAAAACAACAACAACAAAAACAATCAAAATCAACCATAAAATGTCTTCTCTAAGACTAGCTTCCACCCAAAGCTAGAGAGGTCAGCCTATTTAGCCCATAGAATAGGTTGGAACTTGAACCTGGCTTGCTGATTCTATTTTCCGCACTGGTAACTGTTATGCATCCCACACATCCTTTCTACGACTGACAGAAATATATTCAATGCTAAATAGCCGAGGAGTTCCCAATATACATGAGAGTAGCAGTAGTTATGGGAAAGTGATTTACCCAAATTCTAACTCATCCAATCCTTCTCTTGAGCATTATAGTATACAAGACTTTTTTTTTGTTGAGATATCTAACGACAGGACAGAATGCAAAGATGTGCATTTTCATTGATTGGCTTATAAACTCTTAGTAGGTTATATAAAGCCAGGAAATATTTTTAGATTGTAAGAATGTTTTTGGTGGGAGATAATGGTTTAGTGATAAAAGTCTTATGAATTAACCCATAGTGGGGAGGAAAAGCAGTGGATTCATACCCTTTCCCAAGGGTATTTCTGTATAAGTGAGTATAATGAAGTGAATGGGATTTGGATCTCAGCTCTCTGATTAAAAATTCCAAGTGATTATCCATTACACCATCCACACATTCGATCATACAGCAACTGGTATTCCCAAGAGGTCACCAATCTAGCTACTGACCAGGCTCAACATTGCTTATCATTGTGATCATATGGGAATTGGTGATTTAACATAATATGGCTGTAAGGCACAATGGAGTAATGGATAGTGGCTCAGATTGAGGAACCAGAGTGCCGAGTTAAAATTCCAGTTGAATCCATTACATTCACTTACATGCTAATAACCTTGGGAAAGGGATGAATCCTCTTCTTCTCCCTCCAGCTACGGGTAAATAGCAGGACAGACTGGGTTCTATAGCCTTGGATGGCAACTGGTCTACTGCAGAAAGAAATGGCAACCAACTGTGGGTAAAATATCTGCATCATCAGTCATGTATCGAAAGATACAAGATTGCTTAAGTGCGTATCATGCATGGCGCGTAACTGTAAGCCTCAGATGTACTTTTATTTCTTTCCAAAGGGCATGAGTGCAAAGTGAACAGTGAAATCCTCAGCTAGAATTTGAATTCAGTTTGCTGATTTCATTTATGATATCATTAGTGTAGTTCTCACTGGTTTTGCTTTTAGATGGCATTAGGAGCACTTAGCTTTAATTTTGTTGTTTTTGATTATGACAGCTGCCATATTGGTGAGCATTTTTTTAACGTGTTAAAATTTGCACTTTTTGTTTTATTCTAAAAATACAAGCATCATTTTCAGCATATGATGCTTATTTTTTATATTAAGGAAAGTACAAATATGACTAGGATGGACTAACTAGAAACTGTAAGAAAAAACAGAAGGCATGGCTGTTAGCAAATAGACAGCTCAAGTCAATACATTTAGTCAATACCAAACATTTCAAATACTTCAGTGCATGAATCAATTATAAAAAAATTTTCATAGGGCATAGGGAAACTGAACATAGAATAAGGATGTTGTAGAAGTAGTTTCACTCAACATTGCAAATTGCTAAAAAAAAATAAATATTAACCTGAAACCTCTTCTTAAATATCCTTGTCAGATTAAGACTTCAATATGGATGTCATACATGGCACTTGACCCATTCAGAAATATCTAAACTGTCAGGTGTATGCAACTGCTTTCTTAGATCAGGACTTAAAAATGGCTTTGAGCAAATGAAGCTAGTAGGTCTTAGTAAAGATCATCTTTCTTTGAAAATAGTGGACTGGTGTT
The DNA here is from genome assembly GCA_964036315.1 of Acanthosepion esculentum. Classification (NCBI taxonomy): domain Eukaryota; kingdom Metazoa; phylum Mollusca; class Cephalopoda; order Sepiida; family Sepiidae; genus Acanthosepion; species Acanthosepion esculentum. The sequence goes on from OZ038493.1 coordinate 56,984,040, forward strand.
ACAGAATCACAAACAAAGAACTGTACCAAATAATGGAAACCACATTACTTGTGCACTACCAACAACGGCAAAAACTAAAATGAATACCACATATAACTTGAGTAGAAAATAAAGACGTAATCAAGATGGTGATGTTCCACACTACTTCAAATAAAAGGTTACGAAGGAAACCCCTCCCCCATCAGTACTGGAAAGAGCAAAAACAGCTACTGGATTTGAGAAACCTATTTTCCTGAAAAAAATGTTTTAAGAGAAAGATTTTATAAATTTCAACCAAAAGTGGCACTGGCTGGTCAATGAATCCAAATATTTCTCTATAAGGAAACAACTAATACTACCATTACACTTCAGGGACGTCAAAATCAAGAAGAAGCAGGAATTTAACAATCTGGATGGATGGATGGATGGATGGATGTTGGATTTAACGGCATGTCAACTCCTATTTGGGTCATTTTATGCCGAAGCCTTATTAATTTATGAATTTAAGTTGGTTATTTTGTATAAAAGGTTGAAGTATAGTTGGTAATATTGTTTTTCAAAAAAGTATAGTTGGTAATATTGTTTGTGATCTTTTTAAAAAAGCAATTATTTTGTTGATAATATTTATCAAATATGCGGATGTAGTTTGTCGTCATACCCAGGACGCAGATGTAGTTTGTCGTCATACCCAGGACGCGGATGTAGTTTGTCGTCATACCCAGGACGCGGATGTAGTTTGTCGTCATACCCAGGACGCGGATGTAGTTTGTCGTCATACCCAGGACGCGGATGTAGTTTGTCGTCATACCCCGAACACGGATGTAGTTTGTCGTCATACCCAGGACGCGGATGTAGTTTGTCGTCATACCCAGGACGCGGATGTAGTTTGTCGTCATACCCCGGACACGGATGTAGTTTGTCGTCATACCCCGGACGCAGATGTAGTTTGTCGTCATTCCCAGGACGCGGATGTAGTTTGTTGTCATACTCAGGATGCGGATGTAGTTTGTCGTCATACCCAGGACGTGGGAAAGATCTGGAAGTTCACTATTTTCCCATAGCTGGGACCCCAACAGGTGCTACCACCCTGGGTCTGGGTGGACCTGGGAACACCAGCAATTAAGAGGTGGTTCCACGCTTCCTCAAAACCTCCTGATCAGAGCTCTTGCTGTTGGATGCAGTTTAACGTCGTACCCAGGACATTAACAATCTGGGGTGTGAAGTGACAAATGATGGAAAATATGACAGAGAAACCTGAAGGTGCATTGGAATGGTAAATTATGCCTTCCAGAAACTAAGCAATGTATTAAAACAAAAAAATTTCATTACAAAGAGTGCCAAACTGCTATGTCATATCTAATTTCCAAGATGATAATGAATGCTGACCATCTTTGTATAAATGAAGAAGCAACCTTAAAGCAATAAATGTAGTTCTACAGACAAATGCTGAGCATACCATGGACAGAACATGTGAGTAATGAGAAAGTTTTAATGAAAACAAGAACTACAAAGAAACTGAAACAATCAGAAAGAGACAGCTAAAATTTGGGAGACATGTAATGAGAAAAGAGGGCCTGGAGAATTTCACACTCACAGGACAGAGTGAAGGCAAGAGAAGTGGGGACGGAAACACCATGTAACTTAATGAGTTTGTGTGATGAAATAGCAGAACAAGGATGGACAAAGATGGATCGTAAAGAGTTAACAGTTACTTAGAGCAACAAAAGACAGGAAGTTGAGGAGGGCCATGATCACCCATGTTCTGAAAGGATATAGCACATAAAGCAGCTGTGAATGGTCAAATGAGTCAAAAATGATTTGCAAAGCTTTGTAGTGAAGATTTCTCAAAGAATGATGCACCAAAGCCAGAGAGACCAGACACGACTTCAGAATAAGGAACATTACGCAATGCAGGAGGCAATGAAGATGTCGAAAATGTCCAAATCAAGAACTGAAAATCATAATAACCAGCTTGGTTAAGTTAGTCATTTTGATGTGTGGCTCCCAAGCAAAAAATCCTATTGGCCCAGGGGCTCTTTTTTAAACAAATGGTGATGGGTGATGAAAAGTGAATAATTTGCAACAATATAAAAAAGAAGAGATCCAGGGGTTAGTGGAATGCACTACATCTAACTGAAGCTAGTCTTTACTAAAAGAAAGCAATGCTGTATATGAGGTTTGATCAAAATGTATCAGGACTGTTGCTATGGTAGCAGAGCTAAAGTATACAAAGTGAAGCTGCTTTATACAGACTGACTTTGAACTCTGTCGCACATACACAATAATTTATAACATTCTGTTGTTTATAGCCATGCTTGAAAGGAAAGTGTGTAGAGTGCGGTCATCTCACCACACTACAAAGGTTGCATCAGTGGCCAATGGCCATGGCTTGTGCACCTGTTTTTGTCCAACCACCATATTCCCTAGATCTTGCCCTTTATGACATTTTACTCTGTAAAAATCAAAGTCCACTTGAAAGCAACAAGATTTCAAGACATCAAGGAAATCCAAGAGAATGTGACAAGGCAACTGTTGGCTATTCCAAAAAAGGAGTTCCAGGAATGCTTCCATGAATGGAAATGACACTGGATAAAGTGTGTGGCTTCAGAAGGGAACAACTTCGAAGGAGATTAAATGCCAAATTGATGTGTTGCAACTTTCTTTTTATAGCACCAGTCCTGATACTTTTTGATGAGGCCATGTATATAAATGGATTGGAAGGGAGTCTTTGACTATGAGCTCACTGTGGAACCAAACAAGTATGAGAGGACTTCAAAAAGTTTGTGGAAAAAGGACAGTATGAAAAAACGGTTTCAGTTATGATGTTTATTTTTCAACATATGCTCCATTAACGTCAATACACTTCTGTAAACGTTGATGCTAGTCTTTAAGTCCGTCTGAGTAAAACCGAGGGTCATGTGATCTGAACCATGTCACAGCAGCTATTTTCACATCTTTAATAACCAATGGAAAATTAGTACCATTCAATGATTTTTTAAAGTTTGTAAACAAAAAGAAGTCAGATAGGGCTAAATCAGGACTGTAAGGTGGATGTCAGACAATTTCCTACCCAAATTCACGTAGCACAGGTCTTGTCTGCCGAGTACCGTGAGCAGGTGCATTGTCATGGTGGAAGAGGATGCATTGATGCAGCTTTCCAAGATGTTTTTCTGAGATTTTTGGGGGACAGTTTTCTCAAAACGCATTCATAATAAGCAAATGTAATTGTTTTCTTGCTCTCGAGGAAATCAACCAGCAAAATCCCCTCTGCATCGCAAAAGACAGTGGCCATGACCTTTCCTTTTGAATGCTCAGATTTTTTTTTGACTGGTTCAGTTCCACCCCTGGGCAGCCACTGCTTTGACTGAATTTCATCCTCGGGATCGTACTTTTATCGCCTGTCACAATTCTCTGCAGAAAAGCTTCAGAGTCCCGATCCCACTTGTTCAAAATTTCCATTGAAAGATCTGCCTTTGTTTGCTGCTGATCTGGGTGCAACAGCTTAGGGACCCATCGAGCGGAGCGCTTGCTTAGCACCAAACTATCCACTTGAATTGTGTGTGCAGAATCCATGGAGATGTTGAGTGCATCAGCTACTGATTTAGTGGTTATTCATTTATCCTTTTCAATCATGTCACGAACAACATCAATGTTTTCCTCACAAAACTGACGTTGATGGCCTGCCACTGCAGGACTCATCTTCAATTTTGTTTTTTCCACTTCTGAACAGACTTATCCATTTGTAGGTTGTTGATTTCTTTGGGGCGTTGTCACCATAAACTTGTTCCAGAGCATCAATGATTTGCCTATTCTCCCAACCAAGTTTCACCATGAATTTAATGTTTGTCCTGGCCTCAATTTTGGTGGATTCCATGTTGCTTGAATGGTGCCTGACTTCCAACTGGCGGCGATGTGTTATTACCTGCAATAAAGGGTTCATGTTTGAACACATCATAACACGTTGGTACAAGAATGTTCAGGTGCACTGGAATCAAAATCCTTCCATATGATTTTTAGTTATGGACTTTTTCCACAAACTTTTTGAAGCTCACCTGAACTGCTTCCAATCAAACCTGTTGAAGGCAGATATCAATGAAAACCGCCCAGAATGAGTCAAATGAATTGACAAAAAAGAGACGAATGAATTGCCCATTACTGTGCATCAAATTCTTCTGCTGTGGTAGAAAAGTGATATACACAAACACATAACATATGATGACATCAATAATTCCAGTTGTAGTTGGAGCTCTCGGATTGATTTGAAAAGGTTCTGATAGATCATTGAAGGGATAATTGGTAGAGCCCATGTCTTAAAGAAATACAAACAATTGTACTAACAAGTACAGCTTACACATTACAAAGTACTTTATCTATGTAAAAATGTGTGTGATCTTGGTGGTTGTTTTATTTTTTTAACAAAAAAATGATCAGTGGAAAAGGCCATGAAGCTATTTCTAACCTAATGTCTCTGGTTGGTTTGGTTTGTTTTACAGCATATCAAAACCTCAATGGGTCATTTAATGCCAACAACCTCCTTCCCCGACCCCCGGTAATATTCTTTTGTTTTGTCAAAAATCTATTTCAGTTAATATTTTTTTTCCTCAAAAATGTATAGCTGGTAATATCATTTTTTCAAACACGTATTGCTGGTAATATTTTTCCAAAAACGTATTGCTGGTAATATTTTTTTTTTCTTCAAAAATTTATTTTTGGTAATAATTTTTTACAAAGTATTTCTAGTATTAAAACCTATTTTTACACTTTTATAATGCTTTTTACCTCAGTTTCGGGGTTAACTATTTGCCCATAGCTGGGTTCCTAACAGGTGCTACCACCCCGGGTCAGGGTGGACCTGGGAACACCAGCAATTAAGAGGAGGTTCCATGCTCCTCAAAGCCTCCTGATCAGAGGCCTTGCTGTTGGACGTAGTTCATTGTCTTACCCTGGATGTGGATGTAGTTTATCGTCATACCCAGGACGTATCTCTGGCTGGGACCCAGGAGGAAATATGTAAAGAACAGAAATCAAAGGAAACAATAATAAAAATAATAACAAAGATATTATTTTGCAAAAGTAACAAATCACACAAAAAATAAAGTACTGCAGCCACAGCTGGGCTGGAGTTGCCCAGTTCTCACTAACCTGAAGTTCAAAAGCAATTATGCAGCCCTGTGGGTGATGAATTACTTTCAGTCTCCCATAGAATAAATGATGCTAGCTTCTTACTACATTTTTGCTATTTTTATGGCAAATGTTTAGAATAGCTATATTGCTTATTTTCACCAATTCAGAAATTCACAATTAAGATCCGCCATGCCATTTACACAGCAATAATTCATTCTCATTCCCTTTGTATTCCTTTGGAACAGATCAAGTTCTACTCGGACTTCCATGTTACTTTGTGGAATAAACTCCTTAGAGGATGTTTCCATGTCTAGCACAATTTTAATCTCTTCAAGTCTAGGGTCAACCATTATCTATCCAATATATCCGTATAATATGCACTTCTTTAACCTCCAGAACTGTCACTTTGTGGAACAGACTACCGAGAGGAAGCTTCCCTGACCACATCCATCTTAAACTCATCTCTAGGGGTTTACCATTATTTATTCTACATATCCTTATACTATGCACCTATATCTCCTCCTCTTATGCTTCTACAAGAATTCACCAAGAGCCACTCTACCTTGAGTGGCTCTTGGTCCTTGTATTGGATGAACAATAGCATTAAAAAAAGATGAAGAAATGTGGTTTATCGGTGAAGGTTTATCATATTAGTAATATTAAGAATACAGTTTTCATAATAGTTGCAGTTGCATTTACTTTTGTTATGAACAGAGTCTTACTAATAATTGTAGTTTCATCTCCTCCATTAATATCCACTCTTCATCATTTTCATTCCAGATTTCACAGTATCTGTGTCAGTTTTAACAAAGCAACCCAATCTCCACATGTGTGTTACTTTACATCTGGATTTTCCTCATTCTGTTGTAGAGTGTTTTTCTTATTTTTTTATCACTCTTATTTTCTTATCTTTTATTATTACTATTATTATTACTATTACTACCTACTACTACTACTACTACTACCACAGGCAGAGCAAAGTATCCGCCCATAGTTTTAATTGTATCTTATCCACTCTCCTTTTGTGATGTAGCTTCCTTTTATTGAATTTTCATAGCAGTAATATCTGGTGGCCAAAGACTAAGTGACAACAAGCCCTTTGCAGCACACCGGCCATCTCCTCAGTTTCCCAGCTGATTTTAGCTAGATTTTAGCCTTTAGGCTGAGATTTAAGTGTAGTATCTGTTACTCCTAAGATGTTCTTATCTTTGGGGATCAAAAAAAATTAAGAGTAAAAGTGGTTCATGGGTAAAAAAAAAGGTTGAAAACCATGATTTACACTAATGGTATAAAGGTATAAATTTATCTCTTCTTTCCCCCAGCTATAAGGAAAATAGCATGGTAGACTAAGCTCTCTAGACTTGATCAGTAACCACTCAAGATTTGTTTATTTACAGCTTACCAACTTTTTGCAGGTTATTTAAAACCAAAACATATATTTAGATTACAAGAATTTTTAGGAGGTATAATGATTTACTGATACAAGTCATACTAATTAACCCATAGTGGTGGGGAAAAGAGGTGGATTCATACCTGTTTCAAGGATATTTGCACACAAGTAAAAAAAAATCCTGACTAGAATTTGAACTCAGTTCCCCAATTTCAAATTTTGTGTCTTTACCCATTACACCACCTGCACATCCAAGCTTGCAGCAACTGTTATTCCCAAGTGGTCACCCAACTAGGTACTGACTAGGCTCAATGTTGCTTAACTTCAGTATGAGAACCAATGTGATACAGCTATAAGCCAATTAGTCAAGAAGGATAATTCTGAATTCAAGCTGATGGAGTGGGAGGTTGGCAATTGCTACTGATGTCATAGCAGCATCACCTCGTGCAGTGTTGTTGCAACACAATGTTCGATAGGTTCAAAAAGATAATTGTCATCTCCATGTAATAGATGGAAAGCTCTGAATTTTAAATTGTGGAGAAGGCAATAGGAAAGCATTCCACTATTTTTCCCAAGAAGGCAAGACAAGTCACGAGAAAGAAAAGCAATCTGTAAAGAACTATGATCACCTACATCCTGAAGGGAAATGGCATTAAAAAAACCTGTCATGGTGTTCTATACTTTAGGCCAACTCATCAAGTACAGAACTCCATGCTATTAATGAAAAAAAGTCAATTAAAAATTTAATAGCACTAGGTTACCAAATATAGCCCAATTCACAACTTGTAGCCTAATGAGCATGTATATCAAGGGAGGCCCTGTGCCACATCACATTATTCATATTTTTAATGCTTATATAAATATTTCCTGAGGTTAGCTATGTTTGGCACAGTATCACTGTATATAAGACAGTTTATGGGGGCTATAATGTAAATATCTCGGATTAATTAAGCGGCTAAGTAAAAATCAGCTTTAACAGAGAAGTGTGAAATGGTTAATGATCTTTTTTGGCATAGACAAGAAATAGAAAGATGCAATTTACTGGCACCAAGAAGAAAGTTGAATGGACCCTGATTTACAGAAAGAATTACTTCCCTTGAGAGCTGAGCCAAGCTGTGAGATGTCAAGATTAATACAACTCAGGTGAATTACCTCCCTGCTTTCGCTTGCCATCTTTGACTCCAGCTCAGCGAACACTTGATCTTATAGCGAACTCGTACCAGTGTTGAGTCATGTTCTGTGAACACAGTTTGCCAAATGCTAATTCTCTGACTGATGGCTTTAATAGTCTAGGGAAATGGTGATGGCATAAAGAATAGAAATAAAAATGTGGGGGGAAAAAAAAAAAAAAGAAAGAAATTATCTTGCATTAACAAAACTAGCAAGACGTAAAAAAACAAAAATCCTTACCACCTGTCAGCATGTCAAAGAACCTTTCAACTCTGTTTTCTACTTATGCTTTCTGTTTTAGAAAGAATTATTATTCCACAAGGAATTGGATGTCTGTTTCTGGGAATGTCTTACTGTTATATGCAAAGACAATGTACATTTTCTCACAGCTATATCCGAGGCTGTATACTTACACAAAAGTGACATCAAATTTGCTGAACCCACAGCCTTTTGAGAAGTTCTGTAATCAGCTTGTCAAAAAACAGAAAATTACTTTGAGGAAGGAGATGGTGGGAAAAAGTAATGCCAATTGGAAACAGGTGAATGTTTCCCTGCAAGCTGCTTAGTTTGATTTTAGCATCACTATACCCAAGATATAGACAAGTATACAAATCAAAATTTGATTATACTTAATCTATAAATTTTGGCACCTATTAATTACATTGCTATCTGTTCTAAAGTGTTATTCTAAAAGATACACACTCACATTGTTCATAGCAGTTTCATTTATTATTCGCAAATTAAATACTTTTGTAGTAAAAATAACATACTAAGTTTTTTTTTATATGAAACATTTCTGCTATACTAGTTATCCCTGAGACAAAGTGGCAGTGTCTTTGTTATAACAAAGTTGGATTGTTCCAAGATGTTGACAAAATCAGGTGGAAAGACTGAAAGAGTGCAATAGTAATTCTTGGAAAAAATATATTTAAAATGCCATCATTGTTTAAAGGTATCAGTAGATGACTTCTATGTGACATGGCCCTTCAGGACGTGGGCAATCATAACTCTCCACAACATCCTGTCCTTTGTAGCTCTTGGTAAGATTTGTATTTTTGCTATCTCTCTGTTCTGCCATTTAGTAAATGTTAAAATAAACATCAACATATCTCTTGTAATTGTGTGATAATTATCTTTAATTAGAACACACACACACACACACACACACACACACACACACATATATATATATATATATATATATATATATATATATATATATATATAAAAGTGAACATAGAAGTCAACACTTAGAGGCGACAGTCTGTTTCATGCTAGTACAATCTCACGATTGCACTAGCATGAAACAGACTGTCGCCTCTAAGTGTTGACTTCTATGTTCACTTTTATATTTACACACGCTCTATCTCTGATATTGAGCACTTTATCCCATAAATATAGCACACTTTAAGACTATATTTCTTCATATATATATATATATATATATATATATATATATATATATACTTTCATGGAAATTCTTTGAACCAACTCTCCTCTTTGGTACTTTGGCTTCATGAATACTAGATTAATACTAGATTGGTGGTTAGGTCTCATCATTTTACTATTAAAACTAATAAGTGTAAATTCAGTTCTAATGGTTTCTTCTGTCATATTTTTTGCTTGTGAAACTTTTTCACAGCTTCTTGTTTTCCTATCAATTACGATCTTCAAAAATTTAAATGCAACAACAATCATCATCTCACAGAATTCTCTGCTTTTTATAGTTCATTCTCTTCAGTAACAGTTTTCTTCACTCTCAGTAACAAAATGAATCATAGTGACTTTATTGCCTTGCTTGCAGTGAATGCATAGGCCAGTAGACATAAATTTACACTGTTTAAAAAACTGGGCTGTCTACTCAAACACTTGTATCGAGTAGATATAATGTTTAAAGTAATACATATATATATATATATATATATATATATATATATATATATATATATATATATATTATTTGTTTTTGACTTTGTTGACTGCACAGTATAGAAGGGTCAGTTGGGCATCGTCTGTGAGAAAAAGAGTATGATGGTATAATGCCTCCATTCATCTTCCCGCAGGGCCTCAAATTCAATATGGAGTCTTATATCAAGTGCCTTGAGGAGGTAGTGCTGTCCTGGTCAAGAGGGTGGCTGCTGGAAGACCCTATGTTTGGCAACAGAACATTGTACCATGCCACACAAGCAGAAGAACCCATTCATGGCCACCTAACTCCCCAGACTGCAACCCCCTTTATTATTATGTGTGGGGTGCAGCTGAGCAAGAGACCAACAAAACTCCTTGTAACACCAAAGATGAACTGAAGGATTATGGCAGCATTCTCAAAAGTCATCTGGAGAACATAGTTGAAGCCAATGGCGATTTTACTGAATAAGTTTACTCTTTAGTATTTCAAAATATTTTTGTGTAATTTTGGTAAATATATCTGTTAAAATGAGGTGTCAGTGTTATTTTCATTTTTGCATAATTTACCTAACCATTCTTCTAACTGTAGTCCTAATTAAATTAACAATGATTTTATTAATCATCAAAAAATGTAACCAAAACAGTAGATAGCAATTGACATTGCATTTAAATTTTTGAAGATTAAAGTTGGCTGGGAAGCATGAAGCTGGAAGGGAGTTCCACAAGTGAGACACGTGAGTAAAGAAAGTGTGAGCATAGAACATAGTTACATTTAGCTAAATCAACTGCACAGCAAGGAGACCTTGTTGCTAGTCTAGTAATTCCCATTTTCATAAGCAAAGAACTTGTCTGAACAATTACTATGAAAATATTCATAGAAAATGTATAGGGAGGCAACTGTGGTTAGAAAGTGACTAAAACCAACATGCAAGATCAGGACCAATGATATTGCTGATTCTTCTCTGGATTTTATCAAGGATGTTTTCTTCATTTCTAATGAAATTTTCCTATTTCTTAATACTTTGCTTAGCTTTTGGAAAGAACCTTTTCACTATCCCAATGCACCTTTGGATTTCAGTGTATCTAAATTTTTCTACTTGCTTAATTGTAATTCACATGTTGGGCTGTTCCTTTTGCTGGCAACCATACATTCTATCTTCTTGCAATTGATGTTTAGTCCTTTTTTCTAGCTTTCTTTTGTTTTCTATGTCTGCTACCAACACTATGGCATCTGCATATCTTATATTATTAAGATTGTGTTTGCCAATAATGAATCTTTATAGTACTTCTAATTCTCTCAGGACTGCTTCCCTGTAAAGGTTGTGAGAAGACACAACCTTGTTCTCTGCTCCTTTCTATTTTTGTATATTCACTGTCCCCTGTTAAAACCCTTCACAGATATTTAAATTCTTTTATTTTTTTCATTTTAATCATTTCACTGCAATCAAAGTGAGAACGCCACTAGTATGCAGGGGGTTACAGGGAGTGAAAGTGAGAGAAAAGATTGCATTGAGGAAAGGACAAAAGATGAACAGGATTTGAGAAGATTGACAATGGTGATTGACATTGCATTTAAATTTTTGAAGATTGTATTTATCAGGGAAGCAAAGTAGTTCCACGGGCGGAAAGTGCGACAAAACCTGTTGGAGTAGATGTGGCAGTTGCGTTTAACTATTTCAACAGTAAAAAGGTGGGACCTAGATGCCAACCTAGTAGCATGCTTAAATTCATTTAGTCAGAGCATCAAGGAAAAAAGCTCATCAGAATAGTTGTCATGAAAATATTTGTAGAAAAGACAGAGAAGCCATGCCACATCGGTGAGAAAGTGACTAAAGCCAAGATGCCAAGTTAGGATGCTAGTAAGCTACAAATAGTAGATGACCTGATGTAATGTTACACAGGAGGCGCCAAATTTTAACATGCTCATTTGTCTTCCAGACATACTCAGAGCACTAACATGGCAACTTACAATCCGACAGAGGATGTGAAATGGCACATTGTATTCATTGTACTAGATGCCAACCACTGTGTCTTGGAGATATCCACTTCCCAACAGTTTCTAGATTCTTTACCAAGAAGGAAATGGAGGTAAATTTATAATTTTTTTTTTTACAATGATGTTGGACAAGGCTCGAGAGGCACTGGAGATAAGACAGTTTATGAGGATATGTGGAGGTAGGTAATAGTTAATCCTAGACTTGAACAGGTTAAGATTGTACTTATTAGAAAGCTGGATCCACAAAGCAGCAGTTCATGGAAATAAGCAGCCCAAGTGGAACTTACATCTCACCAAAATGGAATACAAAAGGAATGAGGATGGTTTGCTACAATTTGTGTCACATGGTGTGGGTCTTAGAACTGGTGGAATCAATGAATGTATTTTGTCTGAATACTTTCAATAAAAATAACAACGGAGCAACGAGAAGTGGAAGTATTTTTTTTAATAATTTAACCCCATGCAAAGCAGTAAAGCCACTAAGACAAAAAGGGTTCCTGAGAAAAAAGAGAAACATTATTAAGAAGCAAGAACAATGGAAGAGTAATCAAGAAGACAGTAGATGATGACTGACATTGTATTTAAGTTTCTGAAGATTAAAGTTGGCTGGAAAGTATAGAGCTGGAAGGGAGTTCCACAAGTGAGAAGCTCAAGAAAAGAAAATGTTACTATAAAATTCACGGCTACATCTAGCCATTTCAACTGTTAAGATGATGAGACCTAGCTGCCAATCTAGTACTGCACCTTTTTATTGATAATAATAATAATAATAATAATAATAATAATAATAATAATATGCCTTTACGAAATGTAGGTAATATCACCAGTGATTAGGAAAGTTACTATAATGGCGGATGTAATACCAATCATAAAAGTGGATTAAACAATGGCAATGAATGGTGAAAGTAATGGTGAGACTAATGCTGATAATGATATCAAAGATTGTGTGTGGTGGTGGTGGTGGTGCCAACCTTAAGGGAAGGATGTTTGGGAGTAATCTAAACAAGCAGCTTTCTGAAAAACTTGCTTGTTTTTTCTAGGCCTGACCAAGAGAGCATAAGCCTGACAGAAAGAAAGGATAATTTGAACAAACACAGATGGTGTTGTTATAGTTGGAGATGAGTCTTGCCACTGCTGCTTTGCTATGGATGTAACGGTGGGGGGGGGAGTTGAATAGCATAAGTCTATGGTCTCCATTGTGTGTGTGTGTGTGTTAGCAAAAAAACAAAAAAAAAAGAAGAAAAAAATGTGTGAGCATAAATACATACCAGAGATTATATATAATTATTGTGTGTGTATCTACGGATACACGTGTTTAAAAATTATGTGCATATACATAAGCGTATATTTGCAGCCACATTTATTCTCTTTCATATACACACACACACACACACACACACACACATGACATACACATTTTTAATTTCCCTCTATCCATATGCACATACCAGAGGAGACACTTCGATATGGTGTAACAACAAGCTTATCTCGCTAGATCAATTACGACTGAGAAGTGAGTTCTATCTTCCCTGGGTGCTACATACCTTTAACCTTGTGCCACATCTAAGCTTTGCTTAGTTAATTACTATTGGCCACTTCAATGTGGAATAATGTTTAGCAAGATTGCCTCACTAGATCAATTATGACTGAGTAGTGAGTTTTATCCTTACTAGGTGCTCCATAATTTTAACCTTGTGCCACATCTAAGCTCTGCTTTATAAATCACTATGTGCATACGAAGGTGTGCTGAAAAGTTTTCACCGGACCAAGAAAAACTAAAAAGAAATCTGATGTTTCATCATGTGGTTTTAGATTTTTGGGAAGTAGGTAAGGATGAAAACTTTTCAGCACCTCCCTCCCCATATACATTTATTTCTGCCAATACATACTGGCAGAAGAAAGTATCTTATATTATTGGTTCCTGTCAAGGTTGATATTGATAGTAACAGTTTTTCGCTGTCACTGTTCTACATCCATTCTCATAGTATCAGGGTTGATTTATAGAGATGCATCTAACATTCTTTGAATATAATGGAAAAGTTCATTTTTTTTGTGTTATTTAATTCAAAAAGAGGAGCTTTCATGCATTCTAGATTCATTACATATGCAATTTCTAAATAATTGATTTATTTTTAATCTAACAGTTTTATTACTTCAAATTTTATTTTTTGTGGATACCTGTGTTTGAAACAGATATTTAAAAAAAAAAAAAAGAGATGTCTGTCTCAAACATGGGTATCCACTAAAAATAATGTTTGTTGTAATAAAAATTCATTACATATAAAGGTAAAATATTTCAAGCCATTTTTGTTTTAATTTTGATAAATTTAGTTTTAAATTTTGAGCTTATAGCTCATGAAAATCCCAAATCCCAAATATCAAAATATTAGAAGTATCCCTCCCCTTCTAAAAAAGATTTATAATGCAGAAATTTTCAACTTCTGAAAAATACATTCATTTATGCTCTCAGTACTTGTCTTACACAAAATTACTGCATCAATGTGGTGTTGAATGCAGGCATTCAGCCTGTAACACAGCTGATGTGCGATGGATGCGCAGGTATCTTTGATTGAGGCCTTCAGTTCATTTGTTTTGTTGGGTCTGCTGTCTCATGTTCCCCTTCATGATACCTTATAGATTCTCTATTGGATTTAAGTAAGTTCGCTGGCCAACCAAGAACAGTAATACCAAGTTAAGAATAGTTTTGGAGGGTTGTTCAAAAAGTTCTAAGCTCCATCCAGAAAGAAGAGCCACAGCCAAACATTTTTGATGTGACAGCAAACTATCACTTCTTATAAAAGATGAAAAATTAATTCAGATTTCTGTCTTAATACAGGGTATGTGACAAATCTAAAAATGGACAAAACAAAAGACCAAGCAGTCATAAAGTAACTGCAAAAGAAAAAGTATGACATCCAAAGAAATCCATGAGTACATGATACAGATATTTGCTGTGAAAAGGTGGGCTGCGGATTTCAAGTGGAGCAGAGACAGCATAGCAGATGACTCTCAGTCAGTTCATCCAAAAACCTCAACCATCGATGAACAAGTTGATGCTAGTCACTGTATGATTTTGGATGATAGACATCTTACTTTCCAGCAGATAGTTAAGTCCATAGGCACTAGTTCTGGTTTGGTCCATACTGTTTTAACTCAGATCTGGGGATGAGCAAGGAGTCTGCAAGATGGGTTCTGTCTTATATATATATATATATATAAATTTAAATGCAATGTCAATCATAATTTTCTGTTCCTTAATTCCAGCTCTTTTATTGGTCTTGCTCCTTAATAATGTTCCTTTTCTGATTCTTTCACACTCAATAACCTCTTCTGTCTTAGTGGCTTTATCACCTTGCTTGGGATGAAATGAATAAAAAAAAACATTTTTTCATAAAAAAAACAGATATGTCAACTCAAACATATGTAGCCACTAAAAATAATGTTTATATATATATATATATATATATATATATATATATATGATAGGAGAAAGAACAAGTACAAAACAGATCTCAATCTAACAATCTAGCTTCATCAGAGGTTAAGATAGAAATGATAAAAAGCAAAAAGACGCACATTAATGGTTTGGTTTGGTCTGTTTTGTTTTGTTTTATAGCATATCAACCTCAATGGGTTATTTAATGCCGACAAGATTTTTATTGCTGGTAATATCCTTTTCTTCAAAAATGTATTGCTGGTAACACTTCTTTCCTCAAAAATGTATCACTGGCAACATATTTTCTTCCAAAAATGTACTGCCGGCAATTTTTTTTTTTTTTATCAAAAATGTATCCAAAATTATATTACTGGTAATATTTTTTCCCAAAAATCTATTGTTGGTAATATTTTTTTTTCAAAAATGTATTGCTGGTAATATTTTTTCCAAAAATGTTCCTGATAATAATTTTTTCTTCACAAATTCATTGCTGGTAATAATTTTTTTTTATGAAAATGTATTGCTGATAATAAAATCTATTTTTTACACATTTTAACCCCAGTTTGCCCCCTCTGAGTCAGGGTGGACCTGGGAACACCAGCAATTAAGAGGTGATTCCACGCTCCTCAAAACCTCCTGCGTTTGTGAGAATCATTCTGGATGCGAAAGTGTGTAAAAGTTAGACGCAGCAGGATGTTTTTAAAAAATTTTGTTTTGGTTTGATTTTTCATTAAAACATATATCTTCATTAATTTTTATGTATTAGAAACAAAATTTTTCAAAACATCCGGCTGTGTCTCACTAACTTTTACACAATTTAGTCTCAAGAATGTTTCTCCCACATATCTGAATATTACCTGTTATTTCATTACACGTGACACGTATCTAACCAATAAGAAACAGCCAAACACAACTTACCATTAATCTGCATCTCTTTGCTTTTTATCATTTCTATCTTGATCTCTGAATATTAGTGTTTAAGCCTTTTTATTATATCCTTACTCTGTCCTGGACATTGAGTTCTACCAGGATCATATACTCTTGGAATTATTTTTTATACATATATATATGTATGTGTATGTATATATACTTACATATTTTAGATATATGATTGCATATGTATATGTATATTTACCACTAACATTATCTATATATATATATATATATATATATATATATATATATATATATATAGATAATGTTAGTGGTAAATATAAAATCTTCGCCATGCACGTGATAACATCATCGTGTCTTTTGAATTTAAAAGGATTTTAACGTTTATTTAGTTTGTAAAAAAGTAGCAACATGATTATGCTACAAGATAATTGGCAAATGTTTGTTTAAAAAATTTTGACTAAAAATATTGACCCTGAAGATGAACAATGATGTTCGAAAGCGCTAGGCCATCGTACAGAGAATACTTATTTCGAAATCATTTTCAAGTAAAAAGTCTCATTAGAGAATATGAGAAAATTCAAAAGAAAATATGCAAGACTATGTTGTCTTTAACATTCAATACTACATGTTTAAAAGAAAAGTTGCTGCCAAATTACACACACACATATATATATATATATATATATATATATATATATATATATATATATAATAGGATAGGACAAAGAACAAGTAGGAAACAGATCTTAATCTAACATGTTTCACTTTATCAAAGTTTTGTCAAAGCTCAAGATAGAAATGCTAAAAAGCAAAGAGATGCAGATTAATGTTATGTTGTGTTCGGTTATTTCTTATTCATTAGATATGTTTGTATGCAGCTGCACAAAATAAGCTTTCATGAAAAAACAAAACAAAATTTTTAAAAACATCCTACTACATCTCACTTTTACACACATATTTGAATATCACCTGTTATTTCATTACACGTGACACGTATCTAACCAATAGGAAATAACCAAACACAACATACCATTAATCAGCATCTCTTTGCTTTTTATCATTTTTTTTTTATTGATCTCTGATGAAGCTTTAATAAAGTTGAACATGTTAGATTAAGATACATTTCCTACTTGTTCTTTATCCTATCATTTTGTGTGATTCCTATCTATACTTGATTTTCTATTCACACACACATCATATATATATATATATATATATATATATATATATATATATATATATGAGAAATGATAAAAATATGGGTAAAAGTAGTCAATATCAGGCAGCAAGTGTATGCAAATATAAAATATAAAAGTGAACACTGAGGTCAACATTGAGTGGCGACAGACTGTTCCATATCTCTAGTACAGGTAATATATCCATTGGCATATAATCTAGGTGGCTCCTAGTAATGTCAGATATTAAAACTGGTCCTGTATGTTCTCACTGACTGCTATCTAATCTAAATTCAAAACCCCTATTCCAAGACAGTCAGTCTAGGGCTGAGGAGGACTGCCATATAGTTGTGCTGGTCTGAAATAGACTATACCCACATAGGTAATTTTGGATTTTTTGCTGAATATATATATATATATATATATATACACACACATACATACATACGTACGTACATACACAGGGTGGTGGAAGTAGTGCAACAAATATAAGATACAGTTTTACATTGAAAAGATTGATGATCAAGGGACACTCTGGTTTAAATTAAAAATTTTTGGGAAGATTCCAAAATGAGTACATTTCGATTACATATTTGCTTTATTTTGGATGTCATTGCTTCTGAATTGGTCCTCATGATTTATCTCAATATTAAGTCTTTGTGTCAGACTATATTAAACCTAAAACATATTGACACATGGCAAGCTAGTCTTGAAAGCCATTGCTGGTAAGTTTGACCATTACTGGGTGTTCTGCTACTATAGCCTTGTGTGAAAGCATATTAAGCTTACAAGGAGGTACGGAAACATTTGTGGGCTTGACCAAAATGCCCTTAAAATGAAAAAATAATTTTTGATTATTTGATTAGATTTTGGGAAGAGGGTTGAGGATCTTTTAGTCTTATTCTATGTCCAGTGTTCCTTTGGGACATAGGCAATCATGGAATTCCACATGTTACCTCTTGTCTTAGCAATATTTTGTTTTTTTACTATCCTTCTCACTCCCTGTTCTGCCACCCATTCATATAAGCTTGTCAGGTAAGTGACCTGCTGCTTCCCACTGTTTCATTTAGCTTCTATATGGGTGCCATTTGTAGAGTGATACTTAACAAGTTAGTCTTGAAAGACATTGCTTGAAACTTGTGTCAGAGTAAGGCAAACTTAGAAAATCATGATGTGATTTTCTTTAGACTAATATCAGCATCTTTGTTTAATTTTTTTTTCACACAATGTTTCACCCGTGTACACATTTAGGCTTCCTTGGGTGTCTGTTTTGTCTCAGAATGTTGACAAATCCTACTTTGTGAAAACATGCAAATAAATCTGCAACCAGACTAAGACATTGCTACTTTCTTATTTGCCAATTCCTTTGACTTTGCAGTCACATAATCTTTAATAATAATTTAGGGCAAAGATTTAATTTCAAAGACTTGCTTCTCTACCACTTTTTCTCCTATTTTCCAAAAAGTTTCTTTACACTTTAAAGCTTACTTTGAAAGTTTCTTAAAGGGAACTTTTATTGGATTTTTTATTCTCAAAGCTTTATAAAAAATATTGCACGGGTTATCTGTCTTTCATCCGAGCAAATGAAAGAAAAGTTCTCCATTTGCAAAGGTCATTTAATTATGAGAATTAACATAATTGTAAGCTGCAGCATTTTCTTTCAAAGTTGGATATATAACTATTCACTATTTTCTGAAGGAAAAAAGAAAATGAGCTTACATATATATATATATATATATATATATATATATATATATAAAATAAAAAGAAAGGAACAGTTAGATTTATAATTCAGAGTTCTTTAGCATTTATTTTCAAAAACAGTGCTCAATAAATAGAGCATAATACAATTTTTTTTTTTTTAAATATGTTTCCAACACCCCCTTAATAAAAAAATTCTGAATTCTCATTACCCCACCAACTTAAAATTTAAAAAATATTATACTATTTGGCTTATAAAATAGAGTAAATCAATATTTTTCGAAGTTCATTCCACCATCGCTTGAAAATGGAACAAAACTTCAAATTGGAGAAATGGAATTTATTTCTATTAAATCAAAATTTTTCTGCTTTCTATGCATAATTAGTTATTATGCGTCTGTGTAGAGTTAATTATATGAAAAGTATGATTATTCATTAGTTGGAAATACAATAAATTAAAAATTTGTATGTGTACAAGTATTTGTTTCCCCCGATTGTGTGTGTGTGTGCGTATATATATATATATATACACACACACACACACAATATATATATATATATATATATATATATATATATATATATATATATATATATATATATATGTACTTAGGTACGTCCCCCAAAAAGTAATACTTTAGGTTTAAAATGCATTTAAAAAATGAAAAATCTTTTTTGAAGCTTTAATTTTAGTTTTAATTCCAAGCTGATAGATTAAAATTAAGAACTCCAATAAGTACTTTTCTGTATTTAAATCTTATTTTTTTTCCTGATTATCAATAAAATTGTCCATATTGACAAATCTGTGAACACAACATAATTCTCTTTATTAATAAATCTTTCAAAAATAAAATATACTTTTCTGATATGTTATTTGAGAAAAACTGGCTGATTTGAAGTTTAATTAATCTTAATTAAAACAAATATTACTTATTTTTAGTTTAAAATATCACGGAAAAGCATTTTTTAACATGTAGGTGGGTTGTTTTATCGACAGCATGATGTTTGAGTAATTTATGTAAAGGCCAAATAATTGTATAAAAATTACTTAAGAAATACAACATAAACACTTTTTTTATATAATTTATTTTAATTACCTAGCAATCTTAAAATTTTTAAGTATCTTAAGAATTCTAATATTTTATTGAATTTTGGATACATTGGCTTTATAGCTTTACTTACGAAGACACTCGCTGAAGTGATGTTAGTAAATTACCAATAAATTTTTAATTTACTATAGTTACTGCTCTTATTTTCTGATAATGCTGAGTATGAATGTCTATATTTACAAAAATCAGTTCATTTATAAACACACAAAAAAAATTTTAATTTTTTTTTAAATACTGAAATTATAGTAATCTTTACCATTTATGATTAGTAAATACAGTTTTTATTTTATAATGTCACTTTAGTCCTACAAATTAATACAAAATTTTAAAAGATTTAAAACTCTATGAATCATTCTAATTATAATTTTTTAAAAATGAAAACAATTTTTGCAAGAAAATTAATTAAAAAATTTTATTTTGGAAAACAATAGTGTCCATCATATATTTTATTCATAAAAGCAATTCAAATCTTTTCTAATTAAATAATGTCTTAGCATTTTTTATTTTACAATTCAGGGCAGATTTTCTGTAACTGATTTTCTGTTTGAGCAAAAAAAAAAAAATTAATGATTTAATTCCTCCAAGGACTTGGCCTTACAATTAACATAAAGATTAAGTACTACAAAAAAGAATTTTTCAAAATTTGATAAAATTGAATATGTAAGGTTGTAATAAATATATAAAATAATATCTTTACCCAGATTTCCTAAAAAAGAAACATTTAAAAAATAATTTTATTCATTTGTGAATAAGTACTGAAAGTTGCATTAAAATCAGACAATTATATGATTTTTGCAAGAATTTTCAGATCAATGTGTTTTTCAATGCAAAAATATGCTCAAAATTCCCATACAAATTTGTGGTCCCAAACTGATGCCAGAAAAACAAGAATTTTACCCAATATTTTGATGGTTCTAAAGAGATTAAAAAAAAATTGATGTCAAAAATCCTTTGGTCTTTTATCACATCAAGTGCCTTGAGGAGGGAGTGCTGCCCTTGGTCAAGATGGTGGCTACCAGAAAACCCTATGTCTGGCAATAGGACTCAGCACATCTTGTTTGTCTTGCTCAGACTTCTGCTCAGGGCAGCCAACTTCAAATGCTACAGGTTAGAATTCTATGATGACATTTCCTTTTGGGAATATATCTACCCTAGATATAGAAAGAAATTTCAGCTTGCAGTCCTCAATTTGTGAAAACCCAAGACTCTCCATTTCCCCTTTGTGGACTTATGTCCTCGCCTGAGACATAGTAGATGAAACTGGTCCATCTGAATCTGGAGTCATAAACAGGGTTCTCCCGCAAAACAGAAGAATCTCCATGTTATATGTAAGACCCTATCTTTTCATTCTCGTTACACTGAAATTGCTGTGTAGATATATGATATATTGTTCTCGCATGGGACACATATTTATAGTTTGGTGTATGCCTTAGTGGTATAAAAGTCTCTCTGAAAACAAAGCCTGTTTGTCATTCCTTTTCCTTTCACCCATTCAGTTCGGTCTGTGAAGTATGGTGTTATTATAACATGGATATAATAATGCCCATAATGGGGAAAACGTA
Source organism: Acanthosepion esculentum (assembly GCA_964036315.1). Lineage (NCBI taxonomy): Eukaryota > Metazoa > Mollusca > Cephalopoda > Sepiida > Sepiidae > Acanthosepion > Acanthosepion esculentum. Next base: position 57,005,487 of record OZ038493.1, read on the forward strand.
AGTGGGAGAATAAACCTTTCTTCCATAGCACTCTCCCATTATACTGTTTCCTGTAAGACCTACCACTGTGGGCTATGGACCTTCTTCTCCAGGCTCTATATCACACGTCCTGGGTACGACGTTAAACTGCATCCAACAGCAAGGCCTCTGATCAGGAGGTTTTGAGGAAGCATGGAACCACCTCTTAATTGTTGGTGTTCCCAAGTCCACCCTGACCTGGGTGGCAGCACCTGTTGGGGTCCCAGCTATGGGCAAATAGTGAACTTCCAGGTCTTTTCCAAACTTCCAGGTCTTTTCCAGCACATTTCTTTTTGAAAAAATATTATTACCACCTATACGTTTTTGAAAAAATATTATTACCAGCTATACATTTTTGAAAAAATATTATTACCAGCTATACATTTTTGGAAAAATAATATTACCAGCTATACTTTTTTGAAAAACAATATTACCAGCTATACTTTTTTGAAAAACAATATTACCAACTCTGCCAATGTCATACCTTCAGATTACTTGAATCATATGCAACACAGACAGCCTCCAATTATGTTGACAGGTTCTTGTCATTGGATCAAAGCTGCCTGATGCTGAGAGATCACAAATAGTTGCACAAGCTGTAAATGACTATAGAGAGATACCTGTAGGTATGTCGAGTGGGGGTAAATCACTTTATCCACCATCACCTGTCACATATATATATATATCTTCATCATAACAGTTCATCAGGAACTGTGGATGAGAAGATTGACGTACTCTTCACTTTATGGGGCGGTCGATGAATATTAAGGTGTGCAATTTTTTTCTGCAGGGAGGAATTCAATGACATGCATTTACTTCATACACCCTTTCATGCGAGATACTATTTTGCCCGAGTGTTTTTCTGCTGCTATATATAACAAAGCCAAAATAATTATGGATTACTGGCTGGAAGGTTCAACTTTTACTGCCGTACCACCAACATCTGCCTCTGACATTATGGGCCAAGATAATAGGGGTAATGAGTTTCAGAATAACTCTCAGATATACAAGGTTGATGCAAGCCAACTCCTAATATCTGACAAATAATTTTGGTGGGGGGGGGGGGAGGAGGGTCTTTTGGTCATGCTAAGAACTTTTCAACACTCTGTATATATATGATTAATACAAATATAAAATTTGTCACTTAGCTGATTGATGTTACCTTCAGCATTCTGACTCTAGAGTTTTGTAGATGGGCCCTCTAGCAATCGCTCCGTCCACTCATCAGACATGTACGTAATAGTTGTCTATTTTAATTATTTTTAAAGGAGCATTTTTATGCACATAAAATAACATGTTTTATTTAGTTACGCATTAACGATGTTTCAAACTTAGCAATTTTTTAAAATGTGTAGTTGTTTATATTAAGGCTCCCATTAAATAATAAAGAGGCACCAATTTTTAAAAAATCATTAAGCATGGAATAATACTGTTAATAAAGAACCAAATAAAAACAAAAATTATATATAATTATATCTATTTCTAGAGAATTAATGTATTTAATTTGACATATTTTTATTACTTCAAATTTTTAATGGATACCCGTATTTGAGCAGAGACTCTAATTTTTAAATAGTACGGAGTGTCTACTCAAATACTGGCATCTACTAAAAACAAGGTTTGAAATAATTATATATGTGTGTGTGTGTATGTATATATACACTACAGTTCAAAAGTTTGAAGCCACCTCTAGAAGTAGCACGGGTTGAACTTGACAGAAGAGTGAAAAAAAATGGAAAAGAGTCAATGAAAAAAGAATGGAATCAATTATCAAACTTATACTTTGAGAAACTTTTGCAATGAATGTCAAAAATTTGTGCGGCAGTAATCAAGGCTTGAGGAGGATATTTTGACGAGAGCAAAATTTAATCAAAATGATTTTTTCCTTTTTGTCATCATAAAATTTCTAATAAAAAAATCTTGTCCCACTTTTTTTTAACCATGTATAATAATTTTCTCTTATTTAAAGTACAAACAACTATATTTTGGGCCAATTTAAGAAATTATCATGGGTGGCCTCAAAATTTTGGACTGTAGTGCATATAAAAAGTGGGTATTGAAGTCAACACCCAGCAGTGACTGTCTGTTTCATGTTTAAATGCAATCTTCAGGCCATGTTCTGCTGCTATATATAACAAAGCAAAAAAAAAAAAAATTATGGCTTGATGATTGCGTATAAGCATGAAACAGACTGTCGACATTGAGTGTTGACTTTAATGCCCACTTTTATATTTACATATGCTGTATCCCCGATATCAAATGCTTTAACCCATAAATATACCAAATCATAAAAATATATTTTTTTTTTTTTTAAGCGTATCACCCCAAGCAAGGCTGGAGGCCACTATCACGCAAGGGGTTATAGAAGGGTTGGAGGAAGAGCAGATAGGAGTGGTAAAGGAGAGGATGTGGAGAAAGAGAAAGACAGTGGATCGATCAAGGCAAGGGGGTTACAGAAGATTTGGAGCGAGAGCAGATAGGAGTGAAAGGTGAAAGGATGTGGAGAAGGGGGTTACAGAAGATTTGGAGAGAGAGCAGATAGGAATGAAAGGTGAAAGTATGTGGAGAAGGGAAGTGGATAGATCAAAGCAACTGGAGATGTCGATTGACGTTACACTTAAATAGTTGGAGATTGTATTTGTCAGGGAAACAGGATGTTTTGATCATATGTATCGAGAAAGAGAGAGTAATAAATGCAAGTAAATGTGCACTTATTTTATCCCTACTCAGAGCTTTGTGGAGGTTATATCCACTTGCTAGGGGTCTTGATTGTAAAATCCAGTTCATTGTGATGATCTGCCATGAAAGGTGAAACATTGTAAGAACCTGGATGTAAATTTACTGTGCACTTTCTAAACATGTATTAAAAGAAAAATAAATTTATTTTTAAATTCTCAACGTCTCTCTTTTACAAGCATGTCTAGGTGCATCAGTGTAAACATAAATTTAACCTGATGAAGTCCTCGAGGACAAGATGTGCCATATGAAAAACATTTTCCCCTTTGTCATACTTCTTTCCCCCTAAGATTGTTCTTGATCTATAAAAAAATTTATACATTGTGTTTGTTTGGGGTTTTATGGCATATCAACACTATGGGTTATTTAATGCCAGATCCAGTATTTACTAGATATATCAAAAACGTATAGTTGGCAACATCATTGTTTCAAAAACGTATAGCTGGCAACATCATTGTTTCAAAAAAACGTATCCCTGGCAACATCATTGTTTCAAAAAAACGTATCCCTGGCAACATCATCGTTTCAAAAACGTATAGCTGGCAACATCATTGTTTCCCATCACATTTTAGGGGTAAGGTGTTAGTATATTTAGTGTAGGGTTTGGGAGGGAAAGTTAATTGTAAGTTGTAGTTGTTTTGGGATGGGTTAGATGTGATGGGGCATGACATGACCAGCCGATTGATCAGATCGACAGCCTTTTGGTTGGACGTAGTTTATTGTCATACCCAGGACGCAGATGAATTTTATTGTCATACCCAGGACGTTTTATACATTGTTACTCCATATATATATATAACTTTAAAAATCAGGAGGTCAATTAAAATACGTGACCTTGGTTTCAACATGACAGTCTCTTTGGGCGATATTTTTAAAAATGACCACCTTAACGCTTTATTAAAAAAAAAACACAAAGAATGCTGCATAATTATTTTTCAAAAATAAATTTACAGGCACATGAAGATCGAAAAAATATGACATTGAGTGTAATAGAAAGGAAATGGATATGGAGAAGAAAGAAGAAGAAGAAGAAAAAAGAAGATCTCCTTCAACCGGTCGTCGAGCATTTTAGCTCATATTGTATTAAGGATTCTTTTTCTTTCGTCAAACTTATACAGGAAACTCCTGCCAATGATAAATTCATGTGTTCCTTTGATGTTTGTTCCCTATTTACTTGCGTCCCTGTAATGGAAACAATCGATATTTGTTGTGACATGCTATATCGCAGTCACCTGTCTCCTCCAGATATTCCTGAACATGTTTTCATTGAGCTGATGCAATTTGCGACCATGTCCGTGGAGTTTAGTTTTAATAACTTCATGTACAGACAGGTTGACGGGGTTGCAATGGGCTCCCCTTTAGGTCCTTCGTTGGCCAACATTTTTGTGGGTTTTTATGAGGCTTCACTCCTCACCCATGACAATGCTCCTTCCATGTACCATCGGTATGTTGATGATACGTTTTGCCTCTTCAACAGTGAACCAGAAGCCGATTCCTTCCTACTTGTTATGAACCAACTCCATCCGTCCTTGGCGTTCACTATTGAGAAGGAGTCTAATTCTTGTATCTCTTTCTTAGATGTTCTTGTGCATCGGACTCCATCTCATTTTCTTACTTCTGTGTACCGTAAGCCAACCTTTTCCGGTCTGTACACTCGTTGGGACTCATTTTGTCCCAAAAGACGTAAGATTAATCTTATTAGGACCCTAAGTCACAGGGCCTTGATGATTTGTAGCGAGCAATATCTCGATGACGAATTAAATTTTATCCGCTGTACCCTATTAAAAAATGGTTATCCTAGCGATACCTTACACACAGTCATGCGTGATAAAGTTATTAAATTCAGGAAGAAAAAAGAGGACGAAGTACAAAAGTGTCCCGTCTATTTACGACTTCCATTTATTGGTTCACGTGGCGAGCTTTTGGCCAAGCGAATCCTGTCTGCAGTCCAAAATTGCTATTTCTCTGCCCAATTGAGAGTTCATTTTGTGACTCGCACTGCCTTCCCGTCTATGCGTAAGGATCCTCTTCCTCCCCATCATGTCTCCTCTGTTATTTACACATATAAATGTGGCTGCGGTAGCAGCTACATAGGAAGAACAACCCAACGTTTAGATTGTAGGATCAGGCAACATGTCCCTTTACGTGTCCTCAATCCGGAAGCTAGTAGTAGCCAATTGGTGAATACTTCCGGTTCAGCCATCACTGAGCACCTGATAAATAGCAGAGTGTGCGCAACCAATTTTAGTCCGAACTTGTTCGCGGTGCTAGCTAGTTTGCACTCTCTATTTCATCTAAGAGCGCTCGAATCATTGTATATACGAGCAAGAGGACCGTCTCTTTGCAAGCAAAGGGACTGCCTCCTTGGTCTCCATATAATCACGCTCTAGTTTTCTCTATTCTTATTCCCCACCTTTTCCATCTCTATTTTCTGCTATATATAATTTTTTTTAAATTTTGTTTTTTTTGCTTTTTTTTTTTGGCAGAAAATTGTATTATTCGGGTTAAGAAAATGTATTTCTTTCATACAGATAATTCATTGTCAATTTTAATGTTTTAATTGTATGAATTTTGCTTGTGTCATAATTTAGCTATTTATTATAGAATAAAAAGTTCCCCGTAGACCTTGATAAGCTAGGGAACGAAACCGGTTGGTCTTTTGAGTGATTGTCCCTTTTCTTATTTTTTACTTCCTCTCACATTATGCCCATTAGTAATAAATTTTATGTCTTTCTAGCTATTTGTCAGTTCTGTACCTCACACAATTTATTCAAATATATATATATATATATATATATATATATATATATATATATATTATTTGAATATTCCTTTTGTTATATATATATAAAAGTGCTCTATCTTAATTATTTCTAATGGAGCATTTTCATGCACATAAAATAACATTTTATTTAGTTACACATTAACAATATTTCAAGCTTAGTGATTTTTCAAAATGGGTACTTGTTTATTATTAATGCCTCCATTAATAATAAAGAGACACCCATTTTGAAGAATCATTAAGCAATTAAGCATGAAATAATGCTGTTAATGAGTAAGTAAATCAAAATAAATCAATACAGACACAGTTACAATGTCATTGTTGCTAATAACTAACCTGTGTTGCACTCTATTTCTGCTTGTGCTTTACACATAATTGTGATTTATAAATGGCCTTGTATTAATCTCAAATACTCTACAAGGTGTTCTTATATCTTAATTGATACAGAATCTAGTATGAAACTCAATGCAGTAACCAGTATCTTATCATACTCCAGCAGCTTCACCTTTTATACACTTTTGGCTGTTTAGTAAGTTGGTAAGAGTACAATGTCAGTTGTGGCAGCAACAGTTGTTAGGTTGTAAACTTACTATCCAGCATAACATTAACTTGCCATCCAAACAGAAACAGTAAAAAAAAAATGTGCAGATTTTAACATATTATATATATATATATATATATATATATATATATATATATATTACAATGAATCATTCATACAAAAAGTAAATTAGTAAAGTTAATGAGATAAACAACAAAGAAATTCTTAAATTGCCATATAAGTAAAAAAAATGCTCTCACTTAAATTTTTAAAAATTCAACCTTAGCAATTGCACACTCCACAAATTTGTATCTTATCAATAACATACTTCAAAAAAACATATTTTGATTTGCATTATGTTTTTTTGTCTCGGATGCTACCTCAATTTTACCAAAAAGAAAACAGCTTCCATGCTTGATGATGACCGGAGAACCTGTTGAAAGTACTTGCATATTTAAGGAAGACCTAACAACAGCTTATAATTTTAAAAAACAAGGATTATAACATTCATCGAGTGGTTAGTGGGTTAATGCATTTTTAAAATTTAGTTAGCGAGGTGAATTTCCCATTTTATCTCATTAACTTTCCTAATTTACTTTTTGTATGGATGATTCATTGTAATATAAATTAAACTGCACCACATAATTGATATACATATATATATATATATATATATATATATATATATATAAAAATTCTCAGAATTAACCTGTACAAAAAGACAATATGTATAAAGGAAAAAAAAGAGAATATTTTTTCCCAATATCACCTTTCCTAACAGAATAACTACTCTCCCAAGCTAATGTATACAACAAATATATCAAGAAATCAAAAGAAAACAGCTGAGTCAGTCAACACAACACAAACAATATTCTACATGTGAAAATTTTCTTTTCAAACATAAAATGTAACTGACGTAATTTTTCAGTTGACCAAATGAATACACAATAGCATTTCTGAATTCTTCTGGTTACTAACGACATTTTGTTTTTGTTTATATAAATCCATTTTGCCTTGAAAAAGTCTACATTGGACAAAACACGTCAGCTAAAGCTATGCAGTTTTCCTATTGTCTTTTTCCCTATATATATATATATATATATATATATATATATATATATATATATATATATATATATATAGGTGACTATATTCGTGTCGAAAAACCTTCGAATTCTTGATTTAACAACATCCAAATCAATCTCGAAGGGAAAAAAAGGTTTTAAAGAAGAAAGACCCAGGAACATGAAAGTCTGTCGAAAATAATTGCACAGATACAGGTTCAAGGCCCAAAGAAAAAAACCCGATACGAGTAAACAACTAACTAAAGAGCTCGATACAAACGTAGAGCAGACCTAGTCAAACCTAATGAGCCAGACAAACCTACCAAGGTTTCACTTAGGCAGATCGTCAGGGTCGATCTGCCTAAGTGAAACCTTGGTAGGTTTGTCTGGCTCATTAGGTTTGAATATATATATATATATATATATATATATATATATAAAGAATAATTCACTTTTAAGTTATCCAAACTCTGTGTTTCATGGTACTTTTATGTCCAATATTTTCACTTCTAATCATTTCACCCTAAGCAAGGCAATAAAGCTACTAACCTGCAAGAGCTGAGTGTAAAATAATATAAGAAAAAGAAAGACATTATTAAAAAGAAAACAACTGAAGAATAGGAATTAGGAAGACAGAAGATGACGATTGACATTGCATTTGAATTTTTGAAGATCATAGTTGACTGGAAAACAAGAAACCAGAAGAGAGTTACACAAGCGAGAAGTGCAAGAGAAGAATAGAACTTATGATTAGATCTAGTAATTTCAAACATAAAATGATATGACTTAACTGCCAGTGTAAAACAGTGCTTAAATTAGTAAAGCCATGATACCAAAATGTGACAGAGAGAGAGTCTGGGAAACACACACACACACACACACACACACACACACACACACACATATTTATTTTTAGTGAAATTGGAGTAGATTTGAATAGCGAAATTAAATCAGAGCATTTTCTTTACTGATGGGGAAATCTGATCTAGGGCCACTATAACTTTAAGCCCCGCACAGAAATCTTTATCCCTCCATCGCAAGAGTTGTATATCGTTCTGAGATGATTTAACAACAAGTTAATCACAATACACACTGTCTAGAATCCAGTGTATGAGTTTTTACGTTAAATACTTTTCTTTTCTGTAACCCGTTTCTTTTCTATACTATTCTTTTCTGCTATATAAAAGACATTAACAATTCAACCATTGAATAGTTGTTTGTCCGGTTTTCTGCAGATATTAATTTTTGTTTTGCTGCATTCTAAATTTCTTAGCACAGACTCCCCAGCCGTATCTACATCTTCAGTTGACCGTGAATGGATGCTCAGGGGACCTATGGCCACTCCCTTAAATTTAGTTAGTCCAAGTAGAGTAAGACGCTAGAGGTTGAGGGGCTGGGGCAAAAGTGTTAGACTGGTGGCCGTGATCAGGATAGACACGTGGGAATTGCCATGGCCATCTGAAAGAGGAGAGAAGGTTGCATTTGTTTTGTCCAGTCGAGACCAAGTAAGACCAGAAAGGACTCTAGTCTTCGGACTTTATTGGTCTAAAGAGACATAAGGAGGAAAAGAGAAGGAAGCAAAAGGAGGAAAAAGGAACAAAACATGGAGTGGCAGACCTCAGGTAAGTCACTTTTTGTTTTCCTTTGTTCGCTCATTGCACTTAGATCTGCCAGTAATATTGTTGATCTTGTTTTGACTTTGTCAACTTTGTACGCAGTTGAAGCGCCACGACCGTGTTAAGTATTTTTCCTTTTGTTCTGTCATTGGTCTCTCTTCCCATAGGAAAGTGGTAGTTGAGAAGATGCTAGGATGAGTGTAGCAGAATCAGACGCCACAGATGACCTTGGGGACGTGGGAGTCGCCGAAATATTGATGGGTTTCAGGAGGTTGATAGGTAGCATGAAGCTACCTACTTATAAAGGAAACCATTCAGAAGAAGCAGGTGATCTATGGTCTCTCGGACCAAGAAATGGTGCTCCTAGCTTACGACACCACAGCAGGGCAGGTGTCCAAATTCATAAGGGGTGGTACAAAGAAAACCCAGCCCTGACGTAGACTGAGCTTAAATCCACTCTGGTGCTGCAATACGCAAGTGAGCGTATGGCCATTGAGGCAGTCAGAAAATTATTCCGGCTGCAGCAACAAGAAGGAGAGACTAATGAGGAATTGGGGGAAAGAATCATGGGGCTAGCGGCTTTGCTTTAATGGAGTTGGTGACTCGAGACAGTGGTCCTATTCAGTCCTTGTTGGCCAATGTGTATGTGGATGCACTGAGTGACAGGGACCTGAGGGGTGACCTTCTGAAGTGGGGACCGTCAGCCTGGCCACAGCCATAGAGGCGGCTCGGACCAGCAAACGACTCTGAGATAGAATAAGAGGGGGTGTAGATAGGAACCCTCGGTGGGGCCAAAGTAGTGATGAAAAAGAAGGACCAGGAGCGGATCCAGATACGGGACCTGAAAGAAGAGGTGGAAGAGGACTGGAAGGTTGAGGCAGTTCCCAATAGGAGAGCCTGGGATTTGTGTTATTGGTTTCACAAGCCCACACTGGGCCAATAAAGGCTGGTGTGCTGGACTTGCAAGTATGGTGGGCATTGAGCCCACAGCTGTCCAACAAACTATGGAAGTGACCCAAGGTTTTGGGGCCAGACTGCACAACTTGTGGTGAGTTCGGGCACAAGGCTCGGTGGTGTACGGCAGAGAGAGACCGTAAACTGGGGATAAAGTAAGTTAATACACTGGTGCCCCATTCCGAGAAGGAAAAGGGTCCGAGAAACGCTGATGGGTCACCCATGAAAAACTAAGAGGCAGCGTGGCCCCAGTGCAAGTAAGACCTCTGAGATGCTGGACAGGTCGTGTGGTCAGGCACTTTTCGGCCAGTCGTAAGGAGCGAAGGTATTGGCACCGTGGAGGAGCGGGTCACCTGAGACGAACCTGTCCTCGCAGGAGAAAGATTGACTACACCGAACGGAACAACTCTAACTCGAATGGAGGGGAGAAATGGGTTGCTAGTCTGAGAAAAGAGAGTCATCCAAGCTCTACTCCACCCAGGAGGGCCCCTAGACAGAAATTGGAGCCCCTAGAAAAAGATGAACTCCTGTCACCGACTCCCACATTTCGGTTGTCGAGAAAGCAGGAGGAAGGGTGAGAACATAAGGGAAAGGGAAAAGCACAGGTGTACCGTTTGCTGAAGGAAGGGCCAGACTTCACCTGTAATGTGTTGCTGGGAGACAAGAAGGTGAAGGCCCTTGTTGACACTGGAGCTTCAGTGTAACTGGTTAGCTCCAAGGATTTTAGACAGTTGGGACTGAAAACAAAGCTTAGTCCCGTCAATCTACTAATAAGTCAGGCTGATAGTAGCTGGATGAGGATAGAGGGTATGACATGGCTACCTTTCCAGTTGGCAAGAACCAGAGGTAAACTTAAGGTTTATGTGGTACCTGACTTGTGTGTTGAGCTAATTTTGGGGAATGTCTGGCTTAGGCAGAATAAGGTACAGATCCGTTTTGATCCTGCCACCGTAACATTGGACGGGGTAGGGATACTGTTGGGAGAGGATAATTATGAACAATTGCCAGTGGTGGCCCAGACCAAGCTTCCCCCTAGGACTACTGTATCTGGGAAGGGCAAGATTATAACAGAAGGAGTGCTGAACAGTGACCTGTGTGAGACTACCCACCTCTGCAACTCGCTGCACAAAGACACTGACCCCACGTCGTAGAATTTCTGTGCGGTGGATCGAGCGAGAGGTAGGCTCACAGGTAAAAGAAAAACACAACTACAAACTTGGGTAGGACGAAAAGAGGAGAGAAGGTGTGTGACCTTTTTGTGGATGATAACTCTTGGTTGATTCTCGGCTGGCGGAAAAAATATATATCTTAACTAACAATGTCCGGCTGCTAATGGGTCGCTCTTCGATGTTACGTGCTCCGGCCTAAATCAACCTTCCTCGAACCTAAACTAAGTCTAACTACCCGTGGCCCAAAGCGCTGCCGTATATATGGAGAATCCTCTTTCATCATTTCCGGACAAGGGACACCCACGAATAAACCCATAACTTTTTCATGACCATTTCTCTCTTTGAAGAAAGTGGACATAAAAATATTTCTTAGCCTAGCTGACTCCGATTCAGGGACATTAAATTCAAACCCTTTTAAGTTTTGACCAGAGCCGGTCTTTTTCCTATCTTAGTATTTTGACAAGTACTTAACACTTATCTACTCTTTTCGCCATATGTTTTTATCTAGATTCCTAATCTAATCATTTGGTCTTGAAGTTTGATGCCCAGGTCAAATCTAACTAATCTTCTCGCACATATGTGTGCGCGTGCACGCACACACAGATGTGGGGGTGTATATATACACACACACAGATGTGCGGGCGCACACACACACACGTGTGCGCATATATCCGAATCATAGTGTCACACCTGTACCAAGTGGTCCCTACTGATAGGTATGATAATAGAGAAGGGGAAATAACCATGTGTGATTCGTTGGTGAAGAGGTCGGGGACCGTTCCCTTACTGTTAACCAATACTGCCAATAAAACTATTAAAATCTGAGGAAAACTACGTTGGTAGAACCCGAAGGGTTAGAGATTGAGAGTGAAAGTGAAGGGAGTGAGGAGATTGAAATTAGCCCAACTACCCTTCAAAGGCTGAGGGAGGTAAATCGGACCCCAGTAGGACATTCTGAGGAAGCAGGGATTGAGCCTAACCTTAGGGAAGAAGAAGAACTGGGTGAATGGGAAGAAGAGCATGAAATTCCGTTAGCTCAATTGCAAAGTAAATTGCGGGCTGAAAAAGCACCTAGTGTTAATGAGGAATTACCACTAAAACTGCGATTAAGTTGGGCGGTGCAGCCCGAGCCCAAAGATTAAGTGAAACCAGTACAGTGGCTGTGGTGAATGAGTGACGGTCTGGGACTAACTGTGCATTTATCATCGGTGCTGGTGAACTGTGTGGACGGGCCCCATGCATGCACGGTGCTGGTGGTGGTGTGGGTCGATTCTTGAGGTATCGCTCTATGATGTAACCACCGATAAAAATAAGAGAATGATTGAGTAAGACGAATTATTCTCTCCATCTCCTTGCAGACATGGATGAGAGGAGGCTCGTGGTACTGACGATGCTAGTTGTGGTAGCTAATACCTGGGAACACAGTGAGAATACTGTATTTAAGAAGACTAGCGAAGTGATTATAACTAGATCAAAGTGGTTGATAACTTTGGTGATAGACCTGCAGCCGTATGAGTAGTTACTGGGTCAGTTGAAGACTGAAGTGGACAAACTAGATACAGCCAAAACACAAGTCGCCAGAGAATATTTACTGACTCCGGAATATCACCGTATATTATACCCCTTAGCTCAGGAATTCCTAATACTTGAGAAACAATGGAAGGATATGAGTTACTATTTGAAAGGAATAAAGTTGTTACGGACCAGGCAAAAGAGGGCAGTATTACTTATAATGGGAAAGGCATTAAGCGTGTTGTTTGGTACAGTCTCCGAAGGCGAAGTGAGAGTAATTAAGAGGAAATTAAAGGCGGTAGAACAGAGACAACAAGCAATGGCTCAGTCGGTTAAAGAGAGCGTATCTATACTCAATGTTACTAGGCTGGAATTGGCTGAGAATAGAGGGAATATCAATTGGTTGATTTCTCACCTACAGGTTTTTAGAAAAAAAGCGATAAATGTAACCATGTCTGTAACAACCGAATTACAGAAATTAGAGGGGTTTTTGCAAAGGTATTTTCAATTATTAGCTATAATGAGTAAGGTACGTCAAACAAGTCACTCTTTAACGGTGTTGTTAGAGCATTTGCGAGAACAATTAGACATGCTGCCACTAGGACACCTGTCTCTGAGTATAATAACTCCAGAACAATTAAGGGAAGTACTACTAGAGATACAAGCCAAAGTACCTCATCATCTTAGATTACCTGTAGACCCCACCCAGCAGTTATGGAGGTATTATAATACCTTGGGATGTACTACATTGTTGGAAGATGATAGTACCTTTGAAATTTATCAAGTGATGAATCTTCCCCTTCCCTATCCAAAACTAAGGCCGAAGATAGGAGCAGTGGTTAGCTATAAGGTAGAGACAGAATTTGTTGCCCTAAACCTAGCCAGGACAGAGTTTATGCTATTAACAAAGGGAGAAGCAGAAAAATGCAAGAATGATGCCTTAGGTACCTGTGGGTCTGTAAGTCCAATTTACGTGACAGGTAGTCATAATCTGTGTGTACTAGATTTATTTAAGAAAAATAAGAAGGGAATTAGAGATCATTGTCAGGTAGAGGTGTTGGCTAGTGTAATGTTACCTAAAGCAACCAGTGTCTCTGACGGAATTTGAGCAGTGGCCACACAAGAAGAGATCAAATTAAGGTGTGTGAAGGGAAGCCCACCACTATGATAAGAGTTATTCCTCCCTTTGTTTTTTTGTAGAGCTACCCATTGGTTGTGAAGCTCATGGTCCATCTATCTCTTTACCTCCCTACTACCAAGCAGAAGAGAAGTTTGATGAGAATGAGGCTTTGTTAGATCTGGTAGGAATGAATGCTAGTGGATGGACGAGATTGTGGGAACCCATTGTAAGAGATTCCTAAGATGTCACTAGAAAAGATGCCAGTGTTGTTAAAGCCAATCGATAAGATTGATCTTGGACAGTTGAAGTCGGAGTTAGATAGGATAGGTATGCCGAATTCGGGCTGGAGAGAGAATTTGGTTGCTATAATAACCTGCCCGACCGTTGTGGGAATTATACTAATGATAGTCGTGGCTTTGCTGGTTTGGTGGTAGTTGAAGAGGCGTGTGGTGTTGTCGACTGGGCAGAATAAACTGGCACGGGAGTGCATGAGTGAAGGAGCGATTCCAGTTAGTGCACTTTACCAAGGTAAGTCCGACCAGAGTGCATTGGGACCCCTAACTGATATTGAAGAAGAGTCCATGATTGTCGTGGAAGGACCTGAACCAACAAAAGATTCGACAAAAGCCTGTTGTGAAGGCAAGACAAAATCGGAGGGATGGATTTACGAAATAAATTGAATTTTTTTTTTATTTTTAGTAATGAGACTGAAATAATTGGTATGGAGTGTTGCAAACTCCAAGAAAAAAAGAAAAAAAAGGAAAGAACGCTCGAACTAGGGAACTATGTGAAAAGGTTCTATTGCACGAGATCACCAAAACAATGAAAATATAAATGGGCATAATGAGCCCTAAGAAGAACTGAGGACTCTACCTTTGCATGCTGGAAGAGACGTATGTTTAAGTAGCCCCCTAGTAATAGGCATGTTGGACTGGGTTTTCTCATATTTTGTTGATATGAAAGCTTGTGTGTCATTTACTAGTAAATGACAGATGGGTAGGGGAGGAAATGTGACAGAGAGAGAGTCTGGGAAACACACACACACACACACACATATATATTTTTTATTAGTGAAATTGGAGTAGATTTGAATAGCGAAATTAAATCAGAGCATTTTCTTTACTGATGGGGAAATCTGATCTAGGGCAGAAGTTGTACCCATTGAATCTGGGTCATCAGAAGACAATTGAAATGGTTGAAATAATTTTTATCGATTAAAAATTGAAATAGATCTGAGTAAGCTAGAAGGAACTTTGGAATTCACATGATTTTGGTTGAAGCATCCAGAACCCCGTGATAATCACATGTGAAGTAGTAGGGCCGAGGGTCAGTTATAACCAGCCGGGTTTATCTATATAAACACGTAGTTATGCTGAAAAAGGCAGACTGGAGAAAATTCTTGAAAAGAGAAGAGAGAATTGGCTCGGGCAAGCATTGGGAGGAGAAACGCCACTATAACTTTAAGCTCCGCACAGAAATCTTTACCCCTCCATCGCAAGAGTCGTATATCGTTCTGAGACGATTTAACAACAAGTTAATCACTTACACTCTCTCTGTCTAGAATCCAGTGTATGAGTTTTTACGTTAGATACTTTTCTTTTCTGTAACTTGTTTCTTTTCTCTACTATTCTTTTCTGCTATATAAAAGATATTAACAATTCAACCATTGAACAGTTGTTTGTCCGGCTTTCTGCAGATATTAATTTTTGTTTTGCTGCATTCTAAATTTCTTAGCGCAGACGCCCCAGCCATGTATACATCTTCAGTCGACCGCTTCACTTCTGCTCTCTGGATCAAACAAATCACAGCGTGGACAGGAAGCAGGATTAAACCAGTGGGCTAGGTTGAATAATCTACGGATGCTCAGGGGACCTATGGCCACTCCCTTAAGTTCGGTTAGTCCAAGTAGACACCTCAACCCAGAGAGTAAGGCACCGGAGGTTGAGGGGCTGGGGCGAAAGTGTTAGAAAAAGGAAAGGTCATTGGAATAATTACCATGAAAATATTTTTAGGAAAGGTGCCGGGAAGCTACATTACAGTGCAGAGAAAATAACTGAAGCTGAGATTCCAGGTCAGGACCAATAACATTACAGATCTTGAAATGCATAGCAAAAGTGCCAAACCATAATGCATATATACAAGATGAACCAACAAGTTTGTAGCCTAACACAGTTATTTCTTGAATTTTCATCTGAAATTTTCATTGTATAATGTTAGATCTAAATGATTAATATTTACCACATACAAACATGTATGCATACATATATACATATCTGTTTGCACACACATGGATGCACATACATCTGGAGACACATGCATCTATGCTTATATAATCACACAGATGCATAAACATGAATTATACTGTAGAATAATTTAGATGACACAGAATACTGTTTTGGGGTGGTAAATATTTATGCCAACAGATGTTCACCCAGAAAAAAAATTCCAACAGGGTCCTTGAGCCCTATTTAGCATTTGTGACATAATGAGATAATCAGCTCCATTAATTAGCATGCAAACAACGAGCGTTGTGTATATTAGGAAGAGAAGCAGCTGCTACAAGAAGAGCATCTCTAACAATGAAGCAGACAAACAGGAAGCTCAGATGCTATTAGAGTTCAGAAACCTGTTTGAATATCCGCAAACGCCAGGCAGAATCCAGGATATTAAGTGTATAGCCACAAGTGGAAGAATTTCTTTTATCTTTGATAGCAATCAGATGTGGTAAACAAGTTCTTCCCGGAGTAGTGCAAAGTTCTTTATTATTCCCTGAGATATAACACGAAACAATCAGAGGCTAGAAGAAAGCAATGACAAACTGATGTGTTTTCATTAAGAAAAAATAAAATAAAATGGATGGCAGGCATTCTGACCTTGAAAACTGCACTAGAAATGAAAAACAAGCCCATGAAACACAGTGAACAGAAAGAAAACATAATGATGAAAAAGGTCAAATCATAAAGATTTCAACAGATACGGGGGGAACGAAATCACACCCTGAGATAGTGAAAGTTTCTAGTTCCAAAACACTATCACAATCATTGTTCTATACATTTTCGGCAGCAATGAATGAAAGTCTGTATGCCAACAATGATGGCATATAGTATCTTCTTTTTCTATGCCTTGTGACCTTTCATGATGTAGGTGATCATGGCTCTCCACAACTTTCTGTCCTTTGTAGCTTTTGTAAAGTTTATCTTTTTTTCTATCTCTCCTAATCCCTTTTCTGGTAATCATTTACACAAACTTGTTAGGTAGGTTATTTGCTTCTTTCCTCTGCCCCACTTGGTTTTGATATGCGCTGTGAATGTCAAATTCTCCAAGCCTTCTTTCCATATCAAGTGCCCTATAAATTTCTATAAAAGAGAGAAACATGTTATGCATGGCATTACAGAAGTTAATTTATAGATTTTTATTTTGCATAGGTCGTACTGCAATTACCAGTACTGAAACGATGTCAGTATTTTTAAAATCTTTCTCTGCACCTCGTCTTCATTATGACTTGTGAGTATCAAATTCTCCAAGCCCTTTTTACCCACTAGGTGTCCTAGAACTTTTGACTGTATTTCTTGCTTCCATATATCAATAGTATATCTTACTATACCATATGTCAACAGAGTGAAAAGGGTTAAGTCTATTGACATATGATACAGTAAGATATATTATTGATATACTAATAAGGTGCTCCGAAAGTAATGCCTCTTATTTATTACTGTGGAAACTGCAATAGATGCAACATTGGATAGAGCAAGTTTTCATCTACAAAACATTATTTTTCCATACAGTCACCACCATTTGTCGTCTTCTATATACCGTGGTCATTTAAGGAGTTGAGCGATCATGGCCCTCCACAACTTCCCGTCTTTTGTATCTCTTAGTAAGGTTTATCTTCTTGTTCTACCAGCCATCTACACATGCTTGTTAGGTAGGTTATTTGTTGTTTTCCTCTGCCCCTCTTGCCTTCAATATGTCCTGTGAGTATCAAATTCTCTGTGGAGAATGTGCATCAGTACAGAGGCAAAAGAGGCCTCAGATCTCATCCAGGTTTTTCCTGTAAGCAGCGAGACAGTTTGGCATGTCTACATACAGGCCACTCTGCAGCTGGTCAAGATCTGGGACTTTGGAAAATGCCTCATGCCAATAAGAGCTGAGGGAAAACAGAAGTCGGCATGACACAGTTTCTTGAAAAGTTCGTCCATAAGCATTTCATTCCTCAAGTTGCTGTGGTTTCTGAGGCAGTGTTATTTTTTTGTTTCCTCCCGTCTCTTTTCCCTCTCTCCCTATTACCCCATAGTTCCTGGGAGAGCAATCGGTTAGGTGTTTTCCGCTGTCTCAACAAACTCTTTGCTTACATTACAACATTCTCCAATCCCCATTTCCTCATTATGTGTTCAAGTGCTACCTGTTTGCCAGTGATGAACAAGGGCCTTCATGCCACACCCATAAACTTGTAACACACATTGCTGTCACAACTGCTGGAATACATTACCCACTGCCTGTGCTCATATCTACTGTTAGGTCTCCATAAACATTCAGCAAGCACTGATTAATATCAGTGGGTGTAATTAATTCAACATGGAGAAATTCATTGGGAAAACCTTTGCTTTGTATGTGCTTTCATGTCAGGATACATTTTACCAGCCTGCCACACAAAATTTCAGATATCAAAGATAGATTTTATCTTTGAAACCTTTGGATAACTGGAAAGCCCTTGTGTAAATTACATGCATATTTTGTTTTTGCCTGGTTATGTGTGGATAAGAGTGAGAACTGTCCATTTTATTTGGTTAGAAAGAAATCCCAGTATGTATCTGTAGGATGTGTTTATAAATTTGGGGAAGTGGGAATTTAGGGGTTATTCCTGAGATTGAAACACAGCCTGAGTGAGTTGATTTACCCTGCTAAAATATATATATATATATATATATATATATATATATATATATATATATATAAAAATATTCTGATGTTTGATTATTTGATCAAACATTGGGAAGTGGACCAGACTGAAAACATCTCTGCACCTTTTCATGTGTGTGTGTATACGAATTTTAATTTTTCCATGAGCTTTCAACTTTGTTTCAGCATTGTAGGCTCCGGCCTTCTTCAGGTGAATGTAATTTTGAACTGAACCCTTTATCTCATTCACCAGGGTACACTGTTCTAATTCCCAATGCCGTGCCTCTTCTGGATACCTCAACTATCTCACTTTAACTGAACTCTCAAAGTTTTTGTTCACCACTGCAGTAGCCAGGTATTGAACTCACAACTATTTGGGTCAAGTCACTGGATCCAACCAACGCTTCTATCCACTAGGCCATCTTTGTTGTTTCTATCACATTTCCCTGGGCCAGGCAGTGGGTACTTACACTCAGTGGAAATGGATGAACAATAAGTGAACAGCACTAAATAAAAATAACAACTATATGATATCCCTAGACATGAGCAGTGGAATGAGAACAGTCTACTCCCATAGATTAAATAAAGGATTAAGTTCCGAATTTGTTGTAGGTTACTATTGTAACCAAGTATATGGTTAAGAAATAACAAAACAAGAGGTTGCAGATAAATCATGTATTGAACAGTAAATACAACAGAAGAGTATTACACAACTTGGGAGTGTGTGTTGGTTGACCAGCGTTCAATCTATATTATTGTTCCCCCGAGGCTTACTTTCCTACTAATTTTATAGTAAGTGGAAGAGTCCACAATAGACTCATTAGAGGGAGGACACCATAACAGTTACCCAGATCGTTATACACCTGAAGAAGGCCGGAGGGCACAATGGTTGAAATGTGTGATAAAAACAACAAAGATGAGGGGAATAGTTTGAATATAAATAGTGTAAATAATTATGCTAACTGAAATTTCTAAGGTACATAGAGCCTGCCTGGGGACATATGGAAGGCCAGAGGGACAGAGGAAAACAAGGCATAACCTACCTAGCAAGTTGAGTAAATGGATAGCAGAAGTTTTAGCAGAGATAACTAAAAAAAAAAAAATTATTGAGAGTTAAAAATGAGCAGGAAATTGTGGAGAGCCATGATCACCAACATCCTGAAGAGACACGGTACACAAAAGATAGAAAACCCAAACGTTACTTTTCAGTTTGGACAGTTCAATCCTCCGTATATCAGCATTTTTTCGCTCATCTTTTGTATTTCATAAAAAGGATCGGCAGAGAATTTGGAGAATATTGTATGAAAGCCCCCAATACCCACATGTGGCCGTGTGTGAAATGAAACAAATAGAAATGTCTGTGTCAGTAATAGGCATGACTGAAGAGGGAAGCAGAGAACGGATGCAGAAAGGATATAGAAGATGAAGAAGTCTGAAGCATTTTCAGTAAGAAGGAAAAATGAGTAGTAAGAGGAATTGATATGTTTATAAGCCTTTCAGTAAACAATGTTATCTATGTGCAAATCTTGGTGCAAATGACAGACTAAGTTTTCAGCAAAGATAAGAAACTTAGAATAACTGATAGGATGCCAATCATTTAAATGAAGTCCAGGGTGAGGAAAAGGGAGGTGGAGATGAGCGGGAGTCGGGGCAAGAAAGATTGAAAGACATTTAGGAATATTAAGAGAAAAGTAACAATATCAGAAATGAAACAAATACTGGAATGAAAGGTGAGAGGGGAAAAGAAAACAAAAAAAAAGAGAAGAGAAGAAAAAGATAAAAGGAAAAAAAAGATAATGAGAGGGATAAGAAATGATTAGAGGACAGAAAAAAAGAAAGAGAAGAGGGAAGAGAGAAAAAGAAAGAAAAAGAAAAGGCACTGAGGTTAGCAGAAATGAAGGATAGAAAGAAGAATTGGAGCAAGGAAGAAGAAAGACAAAACAGAGGAAAATAAGGATGAAGAAGAGAACAAAGAAGTGAAGAAGAAAAGAAAAAGAGAGGAAAATAAGGAGCAGAAATAAATAAAGGGAAGTAAGAAGGAAAATATAAAGAAATGGAGGGAAAGAATAAAGAAAGAAGGAAAGAAGAAATAGAAGAAAGAAAGAAAAAATGAAAAGAATAAAAAAATATAGAAAAGAAGGAAAGAAACAATGTTGAAAAAAGTAATAAATGGAAAGAATGAAGAACATATAGAAAAGAAATATAAAAAGAAAAGAGAATGCAAAGAAAAAAAAAGAAAAGAAACAGAATTATAAAGAAGCAGAAAGAATGAATAAAAGATGGAAATGAAAGAAAAGATGGGGAAGAGAAAGTATTTGAGAAAGATTATTGAAAGGAAGAAACACTGATGAAATGAAGAAATGGAAAAGCCAGGTAGGAAAAATACAAAAGGAATATTGAATTTAAAAACAAAAAAAAACTGACATAAAAACGAGCAAATAGTAGAGAATGAAGAAGAGCGGGTAGAGAAAGAAGAAGAAAGGACAAGTGAAAGAGAAAAATAGTAAAAAGAAGGAGAGGGCAAAGAGAAGTGAAAGAAAAAAAAAACAGAGAAAAATGGTGAAACAGCTTAAAAGAAGTTACAAGGGGGAAAGACAAAAACAATAAAAAAAAACATTAAGAAAGAAATGTAAAGAAAATCACAGGGAAGAAAAATTAAAACAGAATTAAAACAAAATCATAATATTTATATGTATTCAACTTGTAACTTATATTCCATTATAATAAACAAAGCCTGATTTATGAATGAAATTATCCGGTTGAGCACTTGAGAGAAAGGGGGTTTTCAAAACAGCAGCTCCTACTGCTATTAGGCATTACTCTTCAAGTATGAATTGAGTTCTCTGAGCCGCTGGTGTATTTTGTATAGGAAAAAACGTTAAAAATTCCCTTCCTTTCTGCTGTGCAATGATGGTCTAGAGGTATGATATCTGACTGATGTCAAATCAGTCGGGTTTCGATCTCGGCTTGAAGCAATCGGACATCTAGCCACACTGAGGAGTTGTGATACAGTGAAACTGTCTGTGGATGACTATATATATATATATATATAGTATAGGTTACAAATCTGTTGGTATATAATCCAGGTGGATCGTAGTAATATAAAATATTAAAACGGATCCACAAAAAGAGCTCAATGTATTTATTATTAAAGAGTAATATAATAAACAATAAAATCCAAAATCACCTCATAGTGGGAATAGCCTATTTTGGCAGATGAAGATATCGGTTGTCTGTCTTATCAACCTCAGTGTGCACTGAGTTTATGTCAGAAATAGAAATTTAACTGTGAAAGCTAAAAAACAAAAAACAAAACAAAAACAACCTGTCAAGAAACTAATACAGAATTTATCCATTTCAATGTTTCAGTCAGACGAAAGGCATGATATATATATATATATATATATATATATATATATATATATCCTTAGTCCTACTTTGCTTTTAATTTTCATCAGTGACCTTCCTGATGGTATCATCTCTCTCAATATGGCATCTGTGCTGATGACACAATTATTTACTCCTGTCTCGATAGTAAGTTTGATCAAATTGGTGGCTGATCTAAAAAAAGACCTACAGTCTGTTAACTGGGCCAAAGGATGACTTGTTCATTTTAACTGCTTTCTATTAATCATCTGAGGGACACCTTTCTACCTCCCATCAGTATAGCTGATGCTAACCTCCAAAAGAATGATTCATTGCTCTTTCTTGGGATAACATTCTTGGCTGACATGAAGTGGAAAGACTATATTGAATCCATTGCTAGGTCAGCTGCTAAGAAAGTTGGTTCACCATGTCATGCTAGTCATTTTCTCTCTCCAGAATCTATCTTACATATCTATAAGATTACCATTCATCCATGCCTCAAATATTGCAGCTGCATATGGTATGGTGCTCCTGCTTTATATTTAGATTCTTGATAAAATCCAGAGAAGAATCAGCAATATCATTGGTCCTGACCTGGCATCTCGGCTTCAGTCACTTTCGCTCCACCGTAAAGTTGCTTCCCTATGCCTTTTCTATAAATACTTTCATGGTGATTGTTCAGATGAGCTCTTTGCTTTGTTACCTAGACTCTTTGAATTTAAGCGCAGTACTAGACTGACAACAAGGTCTCAACAATTTACTGTAAGTTCTATGCTAAAAGTTCCTTTTCTTACACTTCTCACTTGTGGAACTCCCTTCTGGCTCCATGCTTTCCAGTCAACTTTAATCTTCAAAAATTTAAATGCAATGTCAATCGCTATCTACAGTCTTCTTGTTTACTCTTCTATTGCTCTTGCGCCTCAATAATGTTTCTGCTTTCTACTTCTCTCATACCTTGTGTCTTAGTGGCTTTACTGTCTTACATGGGGTTTTTAATAAAATTTATACATACATACATACATACATACATACATACATACATATATATATATATACAGTTCGATGGATAAATTGTTGTCTAAATTATGCAAAAATTGAAAATAACACTGACATATCATTTTAACAGATATATTTATCAAAATTACAGAAAAACTATCTTGAAATACTAAAGAGTAAATTTATACAATAAAATTACCATTGGCTTCAACCACAGCTTCCAGACAACTTCAGAATTTCCTGCAAATCTTCTGGATGGTTTCCTTGTTGATAAATGCTACCATAATCTTTACCTTCAGTTTTCCTTTGGTGTTACAAGGAGTTTTGTTGGTCTCTCATTCAACTGTGCCCCACACATAATAATCAAGGGGTTGCAATCAGAGGAGTTAGGTGATGTGGTCACAGAAATTGTCTGACACCTATGACTGGGTTCTCTCGCTTGTGTGGCATGGTGCAGAATCCTATTGCCAGACACTGGGTATTCCAGCAGCCACCCGCTTGATCCAGGGCAGCACTACCTTCTCAAGACACTTGATGTAGGTCTCAGTGTCTGAGGCCCTCACCAACAAATTTGGGAGTTATTTTTTTAGAACGATCACAGTGATTTTTCTGAGCTGCTGTACCTTTGTAATCATCATTAGGCTCACCCAGCTCTTTCCAAATCCTCTACACTGGCCACAGATTGACAACCAAACACTCTGAAAGGTTCGTGTTGGAGCTTCTGGCATGAATGCCAAGCAGCACAGTACGTCGTTTCCAAATTTATGGCAGAGTGAATTGTCATAGTGCTCATTTTCTCACAGATGGTGCCCAACTGACCCTACTATACAGTGAGGTCAACAAAATCAAAAACAATGCACATGCACAAAATTCAAAATATAAAGTGGTGACAATTTACCCATCGCATCTTGTGTGTGTTTGTGTGTGTGTGTGAATGTATATATGCCTGCTTCAGATCAACTCTGTCATGTCCACTATCCAGAACAACCTATCGCATCTAAATAATCTTAAAATAGTCACAAACACTTCCAAAACCATTATGGATATACTCAGATCCTCAAACACCAATAACAATAATATTTCTGAAAATAAATTACCAAAACTGTTCCTCCTAATATATTGGAGAAACAAGTAGAAATTTTAAAAAATGCATTTATGAACACAAAAGAGACCTCACAAAAAACAACTTAGCTAATGCACTAGTCATACATAGAAATAAATTTAATCACAATTTTGAAAAAAAGAAAATAACTCACTCAAAAGGAAAATCCTAGAGAGTGCTGCCATTGAATATTATCCAAATATTAATCTATACCCAGGCCTTTTCCTTATTTCACCTTTCCTAAAAGAATTACTACTCTCCTAAACAAACGTACTCAACAGTATCAAGAAATCAAAAGAAAATGGTTGAATCCGTCAACACAGCAATAAAAACAATATCTCCACACGTGTCAGTAATTGACATAATTTTCAGTTAACAGTACGAAAATAGCATTCTCTAAATTGTTTCAGTTGTTAAGGACATTTTGTTTTGTTATTAGTTACTTTGTTTAATAAATTCATTTCGTTTTTGCCTTGAAAAAGTCCACTTTGGACGAATTGCGTTAGCTACCATTACAGTTTACCTATTGTCTTTTACATTTATAAATATTGTCTTTTTCTACAGGTTAACTCTAAGAAATTTTTCATATATATATATATATATATATATATTGGCTGGCCACTCATATCCAAGAATGCCCACTGACTGGGGTGATTAGCTAATCCTGTTGCAGACACTTGCTCAGGCGCATTTGTGTTTGTTCAACACCCACAGAGCCCACATGTGGTTTATACTACAACTATGCTGAGTAGACCTTAGTTACAGTTTCTGGGAGAGAGTGCGTTATCTAGTGTGATCAACAATCTGAAATATATATATGTTTCATATTTCCTTTGCCTGTTTAAGTAATGGGGTTTCATTGCACCTTTAATTGACGTATTCCAGAACAACTAAAGATCTGTTCTCTTGTGTTTGTGAATTTCTTACCAACAGAATGATTAATAATCCAACAATGATCGCTGTCCCCATTTTTTAAATAGTTGGCTGTTAACATGAAGATATCTGTAATTAATATTGGGTTGTTTATAAACCGATAACTATTTGTGGAAGAATTTTTTTTTCTTTTAGAAATCTAAAATAAAATTTGATTTTTATCAATAATACTGGATATTCAGTAGGCATTAACAGGTTAAACAAAGAGTTCTTTTATGTTAAATGCTTTTTATTATTCATCCAAGAATGCAATCATAAAAAAAAAAAAAGAAATTTAACAAATGTAAGCAATGTTTTTGGGGGTTTTAAGCTTTAAAAAAAGATGGTATTTTAGTTGCCTAAGTTATAAAAACAGGTGTTTTTCTTTGTAAGACAAAAGAATGTCTTCTCTTTTCAGGTCAAGACAGAAAATCTCTCTGGGATTCTGCACTTTGTGCTCTTAAGTTGTTTTGGACATTTTGAAGCAAAGCATTTTCTTATTAATTTTTGACTAGTTTCATTTTTCTTGCTGCTTTTTTGTGGTTTCATTCTGTTTACTGAAACAGCCAAAGACTCAATGAGCTATTAATGTGAAAATAAGTAACAAAAAAAAAAAGATTAATAAAATACAATATCTCATAATCTTAAAGACAACTAAACAAACAATAAGGTGTTGGATAACTGGAAGGCTGAGAAAATTACCTGACCATGACAGCTTCTATGACAAAAACGGCTAAAGTATCATCCATACAAGACAAGCTCCTAAATTACAGGATTTTAATTTCAGTTTGAGTCGGAATTTTTGAGAAGCGGAATTATTATTATTATTATTATTACTATTATAATATGCCTTTCTATTGACTAGTATAGTTATCTTGGTTGCTATATTCACATTTTGGAGGATTTACTCTTCAACCAAGTTAGCTTGGACATTCACAAGTCTATCATGCCAACCATCAGGGTCTTGTATCAAAGTCAGAAGGTCATTAGATGGTTTCTGGGTGACCAACTCGTCTTATTCCATGATTAGGTTTCCAGAACACTAGATCACTCATGAGTTCTTGTTTTGCTCACAACGGATTGTAGAAATATAAAAGATGGATCCATAGAGATGCGATTTAATAAATGGAAAATAATTCTTCAGCCTTCTTCAGGTGTTGTTTGTCTTCGTACTCACTAACTTTTTCAGGATTTTGAACTAAACTCTCCATTCAGTTCACAGGCTAGATCCTTCTCATTTCACTTTCCATGCTTAGGGGATATTCTATACCAATTAATACTCACCATTTTTATTCACCTTTGTGCCACTTGTCTGTTTCTTCCACAGAGTATTTGACTTTTCAGCACTACCAAACTCAGGGATTGAACTCATAACCAGAGAACCAGGTATCTTTTAATAAATCAATGGACATTTTGAACAATCCAGTACTGTAAGTTTGAAGCCTTAAACCTAATGTCTGTATACAAATGGTGGACTTCTATGAATTTCATGACTCAGGGGATGGAATTTTTCTGAGGGCCCTAGATGGTATTCCTCAGTAGACCTAGCAGAAAGATGAATACCATCTGAGACTGACTGATTTGTGTTTTATGGCTTATCAACCCATTGTGGGTTATTTAAAGCCAAAAGATATTTTGGATTATAAGAATAATGCTTTTTTTTTTCTTGTGAGTGAATATTATATTAACAACTTTTTGAAAATAATAATGACTTTTCCAGATACAAATCCTACTATTTAATCCATAGCTAGGGGAGGAGATAGATTTATACCTTCTCCAAGTGTATTCGTCTGTAATTGAATGCTACAAATTCGGATGGAATTCAAACTCTGCTCACTGATTTTTCTTTTCCAAGCTGCTACCCATTACACCACTCACACATCCACGTGTCCAAGTGAGGTACTGTGTCCAGTGTTGTGGTGCATCAAGAGCACGGAGCTGAGCTGATGGATATGGATGATATCCCCTGCATTGAACATGGATGTGATTTGAGCCAGTGCTATTAAAGATCAGTGATCTACCAATGTGCTGTCCACAGAGGGTGGGGATGCCTCCCTAATTTTCAGTACATGTGACAATATAAGTGAAGAAATGTCAAATATCTGACACCTGCGATCATGTCCCATTTGAAAACTGATAATTCATGTCACCTTGCTGTGAACAGCCTAGCAGGTGTTCACACTGACTCCCAAGATGTCAAAGCACAACTGACATAGATCCAGGCATTTATACGATGTCATAGTACAATGGGTTCACGTTTACATTCTGTTATCCTGTGACTTCTACTAAGGTCTGTATAAAACATAAATAGCCATTTTACATATCTCCAGAACAGGTTGTGTAGCCTTGATGTAACTTGGCAACGAATTAGAGGGGACTTTACTGCACAAGCAGGAACACTTTCCTGTGAGATTAATCTCTCAGCAGTAAGCCACCATTGAATGAGATCATATACTCTGTGACTGTTGCATTTACAATGACTGAATGAATAGATTCTTTATATATTGAGATATTTTGCTAAATTCCAGATATGACTCCCTGCAAATTCTGGTCACTACCTCCAACAATATGAACTGCTTTCAACAGATTCCTGTCCAAGAAAAAGTGTCAGTACCAAAATTTAATCTGAGATTTGCTCATTGAAATATAGTTCTTATGTCTAAATGAATACAAAAAAAAACAAAGTAAAGAAAAACCATTACTTACCCACACACACAAACTCTGAAATAAGGCAAGCCAGGATTTGTTTTCTTAAATTTGGCATTTGGTTGGTAGACATCAAATACAACTGTCCATTTTTCTGGATAATCTGGAATTCTGCAAAGAGAAAATAATGAAGCACAAGTTCTGAGATTGTTTTGAAGCAATTGCTGATATTCTTATCTTTGTTCGATCAATCTTTGGTCATCATCTACTGTCTGCAGCATTCGGCCATCTTGGAGAAGCTTTAAAGATAGTCTTTTATCTTTTTTCACTATTTCTTTTTTCTATATTACAATACTTCAGTTTGAACATTTCAAATCCATGTGAGTGACAAAAATTCATGCTGCATTGATAATTTTTCAAACCAAAGAAAAAAAAAAAAGACAACATTATCTGCTTTGCTGATTACAGGAAAGTCCAGGATTTGGCATGAACATCAAAGTTCCTGTTTTTCATTTTAAATTAAAGTATTTTAGTCAAAATAAGCTGGTTGATTTTAGGACATATCAACCTTTGTTAGGTTATTTAACGCTTAATTTTGTATGGGATGACAAAATTCTCACAAAATTATCAACTAGACTTGCCTCACTAATCATTATTCCATGCCAAGATTTTCACACTTTTTCTATGGTTTTCTAGGATGCTGGCTCCCACAGGGGTACTTGTTTCTACATAAGATATGATATATTTTGTCCCCATTATATCTTCTATCTTTATTTTTAATCATTTCACCCTAAGCAAGGCAGGAATGCCACTAGTACGCAGGGGGTTCAGTCAGTTATGTGCCATGCATGATACATGCTTAGGTGATCAAACTTTCAATATATGACTGATGAGGCAGATTTTTTTCCCGCAGTAGGTTGCCATTTCTTTCTGCGTTAGACCAGTTGCCATCCAAGGCCATAGAACCTAGTCCGTCCTGCTGTTTACCCATCGTTGGTGGGTAGAAGAAGAGGATTCATACCTTTCCCAAGGGTATTAGCATGTAAATGAAAGATAATAGATTCGACTGGAATTCGAACTCAGCTCTCCAATTCCTCAATCCGAGATGCAGGGGGTTACTAGGAGTAAAAGAGAAGTATGAGAATAGGGAGGATTGAGGAAAGAACAAAAGATCAACAGGATTCAAGAAGACAGAAGATGGTAACTGATGTTGCACTTAAATTTTTGAAGATTGGGAAGGGAGTTCCACAGGTAGGAAGTGCGAGAAAATAAACTGTTGAAGTATAAGTGGTTGCAACTTTCGTTATTTCAACATTAAAAATGTAGTAG
Source organism: Acanthosepion esculentum (assembly GCA_964036315.1). Classification (NCBI taxonomy): domain Eukaryota; kingdom Metazoa; phylum Mollusca; class Cephalopoda; order Sepiida; family Sepiidae; genus Acanthosepion; species Acanthosepion esculentum. The sequence goes on from OZ038493.1 coordinate 57,034,249, forward strand.
CACTTTTAAATTCATATAGTCAGAACACAAGGGAAAAGCAGTTGCCATGAAAAGAAAAGACAGAGGGAATCCACATCATGTTAGTGAGAAGTTTGACTGAAGTAAAGATAGTCAGGATCAATTACATTACAGATGCTTCTTTGGATTTGTCAAGAATCTCAAGATGTACAGCAGGAGTACCAGACCAGATATGGTAACAGTATTCAGTGCATGGATGAATGGTAGATTTGTAAATGTGCAAGATGGATTCTGGCGATAAAAATTTTCTGGCACGACATAGTTAATCAACTATTCTTGCAATAGATGCAGTTATTGATTCAATGTCGTATCACTTCAGGACATGAACAATCATGGCTGTCCACAACTTCCTGTCCTTTGTGGCTCTTAAAAAGGTTTGTGTTTTTGCTATCTCTTCTAATCCTTGTCCTGCCAACCTATTACACAAGCTTGTTAGGTAGGTTATTGGCTGCTTACATGCCCCTCATTCATTCAATATACCTCATGAGTGCCAAATGCTCCAAGCCCTCTTTCCTCATGATGTGCCCTAGAAATTTCAACTCTTTTTCTGATGCTAAGTATCCATTTTCCTTAAAATTTCATTATTCACATGTTCAGTCCATAGGATTCTCGGCATTTTTCTCTAGAAACATATTTCTGTTGCTTCAAGTTTTCAGCTTGATCTGGTCAGTGTGTATGTATGTACAGAGAAATATATATTATACAATGGAAGTGAAGTGAACAGAAATATTGAGATCAGGATGGGGAGAAAAAAAAGAGAGAGGAAAACAGAGAGAGAGAGAGACAGAGAAAGATAATGTGAAGTGGGAGTAAAGAAGTGAGACAGGGGAGAGTTTATAGAAAGGATAAATTGCCAGTGAAAAATAAGAATCAAAGAAACAGAAAGAATTATTTAAAAAAAAAAAAAAGAAAGAAATGAGAGAAACATTAGAAAAAGAAAAAAAGAAGACTGATTATTCTAAAGGAGATTAAGAGAGAGAACGAACAGGTATATAGGATACTTTTCAGAAGGAAAGTGATAGACTATGAATCTAAAATGGAGCTTCGTTCTTAATAGGAAGGGGATATTAAATGCAAGGTAGTACTCGGATTTTGGTGGCTTTAAATGGAAACTTTGAATTAAAAAAATCTTTAGAAAAGGAAAAACAAAACAAAAAAAAAACATGTAAATGGCCAAGTGGCATTCCTTGAAATTTAAGGAATGTTGGCAAAACTCTTGTTTATTTTTTTTTTTCAATGTTAGAACATCCACATCTTGGGAAATAGAGAAATAGAAACTCTAACTCCATAAACAAAATCCAATTGCATTATGGGTATAGAGCTAAAGAGAAACAAACATAATGTCCTTTCAACCAATGAACTCTTAAAAAACTATCAGAAGTTATTTTAAAGAAGAGAAAAGAAAAGTGGATTGATAGAAGGAAGATGAAAAAAGAAAAAAGAGAAAGATTTTATTATTTTTTTAAAGAATAAAGCCAAAATAGAAACATTGCGAAAAGCAAGGTACCAAGCAAATTCAAATTTAAAATGAAAGAGGCAAAGATTAATGTCAACCAACACCTAGTATAAAACAAAAAGAAAAACTTTCTTTCAATTTTAAATGCAGGTATGTAGATAGATATGCCAGAAGAGATTAGGATTTGCTCTTAAAGAACAACATTAAAATGTGTATTTCATCCAATTTGGTACTATGGCTTGGACAAGGGATGAAATTCCCCTCTTGGCTTTTACAAAAAATAAATCGGCTTATAGGCTAAAAAACAAAAATCTATAAAAATGTCAAAGAGGGTAGTGTCAGAATCTTGGATGTGGACCTAATATGCATAGCGAAACAGTTTCATGCTAATGGATCAGAATGTCAGAAAGAATTTCTTTGAGTGATGGAAGCCAAAGCCAGGAGCAGAATGCTGAAATGCAGCAGTCATATGGCCTAAGGGTGGAATTGAAAAGAACAGATCCTGAAATGATACAAAGAGACCAAGACATTTTCAGGGTGTCAAATTCTTTTCAATTCTTAATTATCTGTGAAGTAATCTTGCAGCCTATTACCTGTGGTCAACAGTTAAGCCCAGGCCAAAACCAGAATTCTGAATACTGATTTTCAAGGTGAGGACAAGCCTTATCCAATTTCGAGTATTGGTGCAACATGATCTTCTACTGCTCTAGTAGTCATCATATAGGCATCTTGTATCATGTTGCATAGTACCTTTGATGCACACATATGTCCTGTCCATGTTTTTAGTTAAGACAATATGAAATATTTGCAGAGCATTTAAGTTTTTTACATTTGATTTGCAAAAAAAAAACAAAAAAAAAACAACAAACAAACAATATGTGTACAAATAAGCTTGCAGCCTAACAATTTAACAAAAATATTGATTTTTCAACATAATCTCCTTCCTTGTCAAGGCTTTTAATTCAGTGGTTGAATATTAATCACACAGTACAAATGTTATATCATGAACATTTCAAATAAAAATTCAGCTACTAACTATAGATCAGACTATGGATTTAGAAAACTGCTCTTGTACATATTTTTAGAGACAGCAAAGTGAGAGGTATTTTAAGAAGGAAAACTAACCAGAGAATTCATAAGACATGATCCACCTATAAGGTAGAGAAAATAACTATTATTCATTAGTCGGACAGAGGAGAATTTTGAACATTTTCGTATATTTTTTTTTTTATTTCTGGACAAGGAAGAAATTGTAAAACAAGACAAGACCCCCCTTCCCACAACCCCCCCCCCTCAAAAAAACATTTTCGTATATTTTTTTTTTATTTCTGGGCAAGGAAGAAATTGTAAAACAAGACAAGAACCCCCCCACCTTCCCACAACCCCCCACCTTCCCACAACCCCCCACTAAAAAAAAAAAAAACAGAAAATATGCAGGAAGAATTCAATACTAGTATTACAGGGGTTATAAGGCCCCAGCATCATAGAGTTCAGTACGAAGAGGTCAATTAGGGAAAAAGCCTGAATGGATTGATCAAATCAGAAAATAAAGTCTTAATGTGTATAACATATTACATAGAAGCATTCATCTGTAACAAATGACGCCAATTCCTGTCGGTGAGAAATTTACGACATCTCTAATGGCACTGTCCAAGAGAATAGAGATTTCTTTGATTTAGTGTAGTCAAAGCCATCAGTTAGAGGCATAAAAATAATAAATAATCTCATAGAATTAAAGAAATGACATCTATATATACCTATACATCAAACCTATACAGCTGCATAAATTAGACGATAAATCTTTATATAGGGGTCAAAATCAGGGTGATTGGATCTCAATGAGCCCACAGTGGACAAATCTAGCAGAAGAATATACACGGGTGCCAAGAGTCGTAAAGCCAAAAGTTGCAGATCACAAAAGAATCAACAAGTACACTGCATGAATGCAGCAAAGCCAATTTATTGATCAAGTTCCAATTACTAGCTCCTCAATAGATGGAGCTTATACAAACCTGAGAATAGCAGAAAATACATACAATACATAGGGGCTTCACTCAATATATATATATATATATATATATATAAATAAATAAAAGAGGCACGGTGGAGTAATGGATAGCAGCTTTGATTGAGGAATCGGAGAGCCAAGTTCAAATTCCAGTCAAATCCATTACATTCACTTCTGTGCTAATACCGTTGGGAAAGGTATAAATCCTCTTCTTCTCCCTCCAGCTATGGGTAAATAGCAGGACAGATTGGGTTCTATAGCCTTGGATGGCAACTGGTATAGGAGAAGGACAATTTGGAATTCAAAACCTGTGGAGGTTTGTTTGGGATGTTGTGGCATGTAGTGCACCAAGTCTCTGTATTTGGCTCTTCAAAAAGTGTGAATTCTCCTGCACAAAACCATCACCGCTATAATCAAATCTCCTGTGCTTGTGTCGAGCTGTTGGTTTGTAGGAACTGATCTGCTTGACCTTCATATGTTGAATTTGACAGGAGAGTAGAGTATATATATATATATATATATATATATATATATATATATATATATATATATAGAGAGAGAGAGAGAGAGAGAGACAGACAGAGAGAGGATTAATGAGAGTAAAGTTTATCACTTAGCTGATTGATGTTACCTTTTCAATATCCCAGCTCCAGAGTATCATAGATGGATCTGTCTGTCTACACCTCAGGGGGTATCAGCAATTTACTGCTTATATTTTTGCGATTTTTCCTTTCAATCATATTTAATACTGGTGTATGCTTTCTTCTGTGTGCTCTGTGTTCGTGTGTGACCATACACGTGTCCCTGCAGATGTGCATTCGCTCATGTGCACCTGTTTGTGCAGATGTGCATACATGTAGAAAGTTGTGATAATTTCTCCGTTTACTTACGTTTTTATTTTTGTTTTTTACTTTTTTTTTTCCGTCTGTAGCTCAATTTGTCTGGGTTTTTTCCATCTCTAGAGATGTGACCAATTCTTCTTTTTATTTTTATTTATTTATATTTTTTCTAGGGAAATTCTATTTCATTATTTATGATTTTTTTCATATATATGTTTTGATATTAATGTTTATATGATGAATATTATATATATATATATATATATATATATATATATATATATATATATATGATATTAATGCATAAATGGTAAATACATGCACATATGCACACATATACATACATATGCATATATTTATATATCTTCACCGGGCTATTATTTTGTTTTTTCATTTAGTTTGGTGGTGTCATAAGTATTAATTATAGGTTAGATTTATAAATAAATTTAATTAGCATTGTTAGAATTTAAGTGCATATCTTTGTGTTTATATGTCTATGTATATGCACACATGCACATCTATTCATGCACATATGTAGATATACGTACACGCACATATATACATATAAATGTGCACACACAGGTACATGTACACTTATGCCTGTGCTTTGTTATTAATAAAGTAGTGCTTAAATGGTGAAGTTATTTATTTTTAAATATTATTTGTTGATATATATATATATATATATATATATATATATATATATATATATATATATACACACACACACAAACACACATGCACTATGTCAGATTTTATTATGTAAGATAATGTTTTCACAAATTGATGTTGACAGTTGGTGGTAAAATTTTGGGGGCATATAATAAATATACCATGTGAATTTCACTTTATAATATCTGTTCTTATAAATATTTATAACAATTTATTTGGTAGTATATGATTATATTATGCAACTTGAAGGTTGCCCAGTATATATATATATATATATTTTTTTTTTTTCATATATAATAATATAGTGACTGAGATTTATTTTTTTCTAATTCTGGGTCCATAAAGATTGCTATCGGTAATTCTCACATAAGTCTGAGTCATGCTCAACAGATCCCAGCTAGTCTCTGTAGTCCATTGACTTACAGATACAAGTAGTTACTACTTATGTGTAGTCACTCATGGGAGTGACAGGTTATTCCATTCCATCATATTCAATTACTTTCTCATTAGGAATTATGCCCTAAAAACTATCAAAAAATCAATCACTGAGGCTTCAAAATAATATAGAAATACTTTTCTAACCTATGACGAAAACAGAATAATTCCAGGATACCCACGTTTTTTTATTTTAATTACAATATTCACAAGCTTTCCCATATATTAACCAAAGATTTCCGGTATTTAAAACTTGACCAAACAATTAGATATTCAGTGAGAACCCACTTCACACTAGGTGTCAACCCCTCAATCTGCACACACTCCTAACATCATTGGCATACATAATTCACCACCTCACCAAGGGAATTACACCTGTAATAAACCCAAATGCCAAGTCTCTAAACATATCATCACTGATAGCAATTTCACACCCCTAATAGCAGTCACACAATATTCAAACCACCAGCTCTGATTTGTGAAAGTACAAATCTTATATATTTACTTTTCTGTCACAAATGCAAAAAAGGAAATTATGTTGGAGAAACTGGAATGGAATTCTGTCTTCGGTTCAATAACCATACAAAACCATCAAAGACCACAACAGTAATTTTCCTGTTGCAGCACACTTCAACCAATCATTTCATAGCATTGAGGATATCAGATGCGTGCTTTTAGTGTCTTCATTCAACAGCAGACAGGAGTTGAAATATATTTTCAAAATAAAATCACACATTAAAGGAATAACCAGTGATTTGAGTAATCAAAGAGTATAATTTCAACAGGGAGAACTGACCAACAACAGCAACATTCCTCCAAAGAGTAAGTCATATTTTTTTGTTTATTGCTCATACAGTTGAAAAAGGATACAAGTGTGTTTGAAAATTCCAATTTAAGAAACTTTCTCTTTGTGCTTCACTTTAGTCAAAAGGAAAATATATATCAAGTTTATGGCCAATATGTTATCATTTTATTAAATTTTATTAACTGCCTATTAAATCTACATTATATATATATATACACACACACACACACAAGTAAACAAACACTAGAAATGTTTTTTTTAAAAACGTGTGTAATAAAAAAGTGCTCAATAACAAGGTAGAAACACTAACCTATAGAGCTATTAATAAATGTATAGGCAATAAAATCTTTTATATGCTGGATAGAAACACAATTATGGGTACAATTGCCAAGGTCTCTTCAGGTGGTTAATACAGTGAATTTAATTACCTCCCACACACCAAAACTTAAATAAGATTACACTGGAAGTAAGCGGCGGCAGTTGGAGAGGAGGGGAAAAAAATATATATTCATACATATATACAAGTGTGTGTGTATGTAAAAACAAATATATATATATATGTATATATGCAATTTTTATATATATTATTTATATATTATATATGTGCGGTACTTATTGGAAAGTGCTCAATATCAGTGATAGAGCTAACATATTTAGTTGGATGATCTGATTAATCAGTTTTTCTGATAATCATAGAGAACATGAAATCCAGGGTCACAAACTCACATCCATCCAACTAAATATATATATATATATATATATATATATATATATATATATGACGTACCTATGATTTTTAGCCATTTCGGCGTAAGAATAAGAAGCCCCACAAAGAAAAATCCCAAATTCTAGTCGTAAAATAGTTAGATATAAAAAAAATAAAAATCCAATGTTTTCAACTTGTGAGCGAATATGCTCTATGATCAGCTATACCCTCCTCTTCTCTCTATATACTGTAAGTCTTTACCTTCTCTCCCACCTACAAGCCAAGGGCCTGTGAACTTTGAAGCGACTCAACCCGAGATCTAACCAGTGACAACTGAACATCGCTGAGCGAATCGTTCCAATTCCAATTGGACTGCCCATCAAAATAAAGACATCAAAGTCTGTCGACTACAGAATGAAAGGACTGCTACCTAACTGAATTGACCAACAAACACCTGTACAAGATGCTGTGGACTCTCGACCATTTCTGAAAGAAAAGGGACCCATGAAAATTACCGGCTGACAAAATATTGTTTTAACATAAGAATTCTCACTTCAGCGAATTAGAACTGTGTATGGAGATATAAACTTGACTGACCCATCAAAACAGATAAGTTGATTTCATGACTTGATCTTTTTATATACGTATGTATTCACTTGTACCTTCTGATTCTTTCATTTGTTAAACAAATTTTCTTCTTCTTTTTTTACCTGTTTCGGTATTTATAAATAAATGTTTTATTTTGAAATCCATTGTCTTGCATCTGTTTTTCGTTGACTTCCTTGTGTTACTTCCATCCCAAAGTGAAGACTGAAAAAAGATCCCCCATTCTCCATTTTTTTTTAAAACCCGTGGTTCACCTATATGCTACAGCTTCATGACAATATATATATATATATATATATATATATATATATAATTAATAATCAAACAAATCACTTCACCTCATATGGGGAATAGTCTATTTCAGCAGATGACGAAAGTGGTCATCTGTATTTTCAACCATGGTGTGGAATAAGAAAGATCACTCTTCATTAGGATTTATTTGATTATTATTTATATTGCTCTGTATAAATAAAATACAGCAAGCCCTTTTTTGTGGATCAGTTATAATATTTTTATATTACTAGGATTCACTTGGATTATATACCAATGGATTTTTCACCTTACTATATCTTTAACAAATATATAAGTATATATAAAACACATATATATAGTAATGATACAATATGGTAATCCGTATGGAATTTCCAGGAGAATATAGATCCAGGGAGAGATCTATGTCAAAAGACGGACCAAAATTATCATTAATTAAAGAATATCAAACCCTTAAAATCTCATAGGTAATAATTTTTATTTCATGAGAGCTCTAAAAAACAGCAGCTCTCAATCTTCAAAGCCTACAAACAAATCATAAATGGAATGGAAAAATATATACCTGGTTAAAAACAAGAGATATTGTTTTTTAGAAAGTGGAGGGAAAAGCAGAGAGTGTTGACCTATTTTGACATACTGACCTCAGTATGTCATAAAGCATGAATCTGAAACAATCCTGTCCGTTTCTGTCAAGTGGGGCGGGGGAGGGGTGCGCAAACATTCAATTCTGACATATTTCATTCAACAAATTATTTGTAAATAATATTGAAAGAGAACATTTATAAAGATTTCGAAATTAGCAAAATAATTTCATAAGCTTTTATATAATTAACCAAGAAATTAAAATTAAAATACTTATATTCAGAGAAACATATTTATATCTAGAGTATCTTATATCTATTTATTAATATTTAGCAGGATATGAATGTACTTTAAACTAAGGAAAAGTTAGATCAGGGTTAATTCCCTGTATTTCATTCAACAAATTCTTTAAATAATATTAAAAAAAGTGTCTGGTTTAGAACATTTTTGAAAGGTTTTTCAAAATTAGCGAAAAAAATATTTTTTTTAAATTAAATGTAAATTAGTATAAGCTTTTTGTATAATCAACCAACAAAATTAAGTTAAAAACCTAAGAGATTTGAATTAAATGATTATTAAATAAATTCCGGAAAACGTATTTCTATAAGTTAAATGCCTAGAGTCCTGAACTTTTATGTCCTAGATGTATCTATTAAGATTTAGCAGGATATGAATGTACCTTAACTTAAGGTAAAGTTAGATCGGGGTTAATACCCTAGTGTATATCTATTAAGTTTATGAGTTTAGTTAGAGACGTATTCCACATTAATTTAAAGGAGACCTGTTTAACCCGATTACCGCGTAGCATCCAACTTGGTCAAAAAAATGCGCACACATATATATATATATATATATATATATATATATATATATATATATATTTTTCTTCACCCATAATACATACACTGCAACAAAGATAGTCATAATGGACAACTCACTAGTATAAAGAAATACACAACATAATAAAAAATAAACAACATAATAAAAATAATAAAAATCCATAACATGCATGGCCAACAATAATTTCAGTTAGCACCATATATTCGCTTATTCCCATATATATATATATATATATATATATATATATATATATACACACACACACATATTGATATGAGTTCACTTTGAAGGTTAAGTAAATTCTTCTGGTTTTTATATTTAATTATAAGTATTTTCTCCAGCTGACAGAGGTTACAACAGTCCCTGAAGTTCTTAGGATTTTGATCTATGGATATGAATTTCCACTCCAATTGTGGTGTGAGACCTTTGTCAATAAGGTCCCAATAATGTCTGGATAAAGCTGTTTGGTTTTTGAGAGACCTATTGCTGAAAGACTGTCTGTGATTATATAAGCATTGCTTCCAGTTTCCTGCAGATATTCCAATGTAGGTCTTCTTCAGGTCTACATTTTCTTCAAGGAAAATTGTTGCTTCATATACCACGTTTTTAGAACTGCATTTACCTCCAACAGGACACTCAGTTGTTCTTCTACAATTGCATGTGGGGTTAATATCCGTTACTTCACTGTTATGAAATTTATTTAATAGCTTACTGATGTGGGCTGAGATGATTTTCTCTACGTTGTTAATGCAAGAGTAACTAATTTTAAGTGATTTTCTATTAAAAATTTTTGATAGAGGATTCTTGTCATCAAAATGTCTATCTATTATTTTTAAGAAGAAATGGCCTATATTAATATTAGAAAGTTTGCAATAGGATGTGTTGAACCATATGACTTCCCTTTTTCTGTTTTTAGAGTTTTTTTTTTAATTTAGGTTTTTAGGTTCATCCTGGTAGTGTAACTCTTGCTTAAAGTTGCTATTTCTTAGTGCTTGCTTGTATATAAATTTACTTTCACTAAAAACATTTTTGTTGGAGGACAACCTGTTTATTCTTGTGTTGACTGTGTTTGGTATATGTTCTAAATTGACTTTGGGTGGTTAGAATAGACATTAATGTAGATGGAGGTTTGACCTTCTTTTAGGAAGGGTTTAAAGGTGTTGTTGGAAAGGTTAAGAGTGATATCAAGAAAGTTGATTATTTTTAGGTTAGAAGATATATCTATCTTAAAACCTGAAAACTTTAATAATTTTTTGTGTAGTTTTAATGTTTAAGGACCATTAGTATTTGGAACAATTATTAGGCCATCGTCTCTATAAGCGTCAACTTGGTTGTCGTTAACATTATATATGGTGGCTAATATATATATGCCTTCCAGGTCTGCTGTTTGGGAAGAGTCAAATGCTCTCATGGGAACATCAAAGTTTTCATTGTTTCTTTTTATCCAAGTTGAGTTATTGTACACTAGTACTGATCTTCTAGATGCTATTATAATATTCAGTTCATCATCCGTGATATCAATGTAGTTCTCGCGAAATTTATGCTATTAATTATTAATTCTTCAGAGATGGAAGGGTAGAAGTCGATTATGTTGAATTGTATGAAAGTGGCCATAGATTTATTTTGGATTTTTTGGAACCATTGGATTGTGTCGGAGGAATCCTTCCAAAGATTGATATGAAGTTTTTGTTGAATGGATAGAATTATTTTGTTGAGTATTTCTTTTGAGATCAGTCCCAATTCAGATTTTGAAGGATTTATTAATCTGGATTGCTTGTTGTTGGTAAAATTGATAGGTGTTTTTTATGTGGTTGATACCAATTCTGTCAGCAACATTACACTTGTTGGCAAATTTAGTTATGTCATTATTGCTAGATGATAAAATGTTCTTGTTCTTGTTTTTTTTTAATTTTTTTTTTTAAATAAATATATAAAAGATATAAATATGTTTCCTGAATATAAGCATTTCAATTTAAATTTCTTGGTTAATTATATAAAAAGCTTATGAAAATTTTGTTGCTAATTTTGAAAATGTTCTCTTTTAATATTATTTACAAATAATTTGTTGAATGGAATATGTCAGAATTGAATGTCCCCCCTCCCCCATTGACAGAAACTATACCTGACAATGAAGCCTCAATTAGGCGACAGAATTAGGGTACCCTGAACCATTGTTACCTACGGGTGATCTGTAGCTAAGATCTAGCACCTGTTTGCATCCCTACCAGGATTACGTTTTTGAGGATATATATATATATATATATATATATATGTAAATTTAAATTCATTTTTTCATCCTTGGAAGTGTGGTCTGATGAGCCAGGGAAAAAGAAATTCCCTGAGTAAATAAAATATAAGCAATGGACCCTAAAAGTTGTCTGTTTTCATTGAATTAATCGCTCTGATTTAACATTGAGGTCTCTGGATTTCATCCTCCTTGGGATTATCCATACAGATTACCAAGATTTTCATTACATATATATATATATATATATAAATATATATATATATATATATATATATATATATATATATATATATACATACATACATATATATAAATATATATATATATATATGTATATATATATATACATACATACATACATATATATATGGTATATGTGTATGCACAGTGGACACAGGGGGAGGGAGGGTCAGTTGGATTATTAACATGAAGTGTGTGTGCCTTTATATATCTCAGTGAGGGAAACAAATTGCTACTTACCACTTCAAGCCGACCGTATCACCATGTTCCCTACAAGATTGAAACTGTTACTGCATTTGCTGGCTTTTTTATGGAAGAGAGTAGATTGCTGGTAAACTGGGAGTTATTTGTGATTGAACTGTAAACTGCCAAGAGGAGTCACAGTGTCTGATTGGGAAAATTGAGAAAAGTGTAGCTAATGGATGGTACACAAGTCAATACCCAATCAGTATCGGCAGGATCAATGCAGAGAGGGGGTATGATGTTGAAAGACCCGAAACCCCTAATGAACCTCGGCTAGAAACATCACTGATGATGTGTAGCAAAGCATCCAAGAGATGCATTTTATGAAAATATATATATATATATATATATATATATATATATATATATATATATATAATTGTTTTTTTTTAAATATATATAAAAAACAAAAAAAAAACAATTATAATATTATATTCTACTGTTGTATCGAGCACGGTTTTTTAAAAATAAATGCTAAGAACTCGGAATTATAAATCTCATTGTTCTTTCCTATAATTTTAATATATATATTATATATTATAATATTATATTATAATATTATATAGGCTATATATATATATATATATATATATATATGTATGTATATATATATACACACACATTGTGGGGCCTTTACGTGGTTATCAAATTTCAGAATCTAATTCACATCAATTTTGTTTTGGGAAACTAATCAATTAACAGCATCATGTCAGTCAATAAGTGACACACAGGAAGAAGAGAGAATAAAAAAATGGAAAGGAAAACAGGCTCTTAAGATGATTAATTCTTCTATGACAAGTTGATTTCATTTTAATGTGTATTCATAAATCACTTGTAAATAAATCTGTTATATAGAATTCATTTTCAATGGAATCTTGGATTTGAAAAATAACTAACATCTTACTTATCAAGAAATTCTTTTGGGAAACCAGGATTTATATTTAAAAGAAAAATCTGGTTTTAAGTTTCTGGACTATATCAATCGAGAAGGAGCATGTGGCCAAGTGGTTAGAATATGAGCATTCTGTCCACGAGCCCTGGGTTCAAATTTCACAAGCGTTGATTTGATTTGTATTAGAGAATCGAGTCAGCCTAACAAAAGACTCCAAGTTGGTTGTCTGTGGTGATGTAAGCACCAGGAGTTGCGTCCCCTTCCACAAGAAGCTGTTGAGAGAAGACCTTACTTAGAGTAGGTGATGCTATTTGCATATGAATGATACTGGGCAGGTATTAGCCAATAGACAGCACGGGTCTTGGACAGGGAGAGCTATCAGTGTTTTTCTCAGGAGAGGCGTGCTCAATGTGTGGATGTGCGAATTCCAGACAAGATGAACACAGAGATTGACTTCTTCTTAATACTAGTATGGTGAGATGACTGCAGCATGCAGCGTCATTGGAAAGTGACTGAAAATCAAAGCATGGGATGAACCAAGCGGTGTTAAGTGAATCTGGATTCAGAAACCATCAATGGTTGAAGTCAAAGGTTAGTACCACCAAAGCATACTGGCCTTGTTCAAACTGATCACACCAGATTATATGCTCTCCCCTAGAAACTGTAACTAAGATCCGCCCAGCATATTTGCAGTTTAAACTACATGTTGGCACTGTGGTTGTTGTTATTTAATATAGTTTACCCAAAACAATGCTCAATAGTCAATCATGGTAGAATGTTGCTGAATGAGGTGTGTAATATGAATGTAAGAGGAGATACAAGCAAGGGAAGATTATCAGGATAGATAATGTTTGATCTATGACTTAAAGCAGTTAAGATTGTAGTGTTCAAGGAAACAGCCAAGCAAGAGTCTGTTCCACAAGGTAGCAGTTCTTGGAAAAAACCTATTCTTCTTCCAATTGGAATATGAGGAATTGATGGTGATTCAACTCTATGGCAGTAGCAAGGCAAGAACTATAAAGTTCTGAACTGATGGAACTAAAGAGTGGAACTCATCAGAACATTTGCAATAAAATGATAGAATAGTGATAGACTTATGATATTGTGTTTGTAAGGAAAGAGGCTGCAGAGTGAGAAAATAAGTCATCCCCTACAAGACCACCTAAACTCTTTTGAACTATCAAGGCTAGAAAATGACGATTAAGCACCTCCAGCCAAAACATGGCAGCAATACTTTTCATCTAATCTGACTCTTGTAAAGATAGGGCATGGTTGAAGGAACCATATACTTTCTAGAGTAGTAGAATAGGCCAACAATTTTCCCAAACTTTTTAGCACTTTTTTTTTGTTTCACCCCAAGTAAGTCAACAATGTCACTAGGACGCAAGGGGTTACAGAGAGTGAAAGAGCATGAAAAGATGCGAGTGAGGAATACTGTTGCCATATATGGTCTGGTGCCCCTGCTATTCATCTCAACAAAATTCAAAGATGGATATGCAATGTGATTGGTTCTGACTTAGGGTCTTGACTCCAGTCACTTTCTTACCAAGATAATGTGGCTTCCTTCTGTCTTTTCCCTAAATACTTTCATGGCATCTGCTCTGACAAGCTATTTTCACTCTGTGCCCTGACTGCATGAATTTAAGTGTGCTACTAGGTTGGCATCTCGGTCCCACTCTTTTACTGTCAAAACAGTTAAATTCAACTGCCTCTTAGCTTCTTCTCTCACACTTCCCGACAGTGGAACTCCCTTCTTCTTCCGTTCTTGCCTGATAATTATAATCTTCAAAAAATTAAGTGTAATGTTAATTGACATCTTCTGATGCTTTGATCCCTGTTCTTTTTATCCTTTCCTCAATCCCCACTACGCCCAGTCTTTTCCCTTACACTCTCTGTAGCCCATTGCGTACTAGTGGCACTCCTACCTTATTTGGGGTGAAATGCTTATTAAAAAAAAAAAAGACAATAAAGGAACAGGATTTAGGAAGAAAGATGATGGTGATTGATGTTGCATTTCAATTTTTGAAGATTGTGGCAAGGAAGCAAGAAATTGAAGGGAGTTCCACGGGCAAGAATTGTGAAAAAAGAAACTATTAGAATAGAACATATGGTTGCATTAAAGCTAGTCCAATAGTAAAACAGTGAGACCTAGTTGCCAATCTAGTAGCAAGATTAAATTCATACAGATGAGGTATTAAGGAGAACAGCTCATCAGAACAATTGCCATGAAAATATAAATAGAAAAGACAGATGGCAAACTATGACACATTGGTGGGAAAGTGACTGAAGTCGAGATGCTATGTCAGGAATAATTACATTACAGACCCTGCTTTAGATTGTATATATGACTTATACTTGCAGTCTGGTGTAAACTTAATTTCTATTAGATGTTCAACGCATGGAATCTCTTTGAGAATGCAACCATTTATTGGATCTGGAGAAAACTCAGGTTCTGATTGGTGATGCTGAAATGATACTAGCTTGGTTTTTGACGTACTAAAAATTACAAACTAGATCACCCCACCACCACAGAATAAATGAACATGTGAGCATATGTAAAACCATGAACATGTGGGCTTCCATAACAGAATTAAAAAAAAGACACAAATGCAAAAACTGGAAAAAAAAAACGAACACAATTGGAAATATTTAATATAAGAATCAACCCCTTGAAAAGTGGACACAGTGCCACGAAACTTCAGTCAGGAACAAATGATATTACAGATAATTACAGTAAGTAATTTTTCTGTATTCCAAAATCATATATATATATATATATATATATATATATATATATATATATATATATATATATATATATATATATATATATATTATAACAAAATTCTTTTTTGGTTGCATTTCCAACTTTTTAATTTTATTTGAAGTTTTAAAATGAAGTATTGTTATTATTTTGTGAATCATTCAGACTAATATCCTTATCGTCATTAGACAATAACCAAGAGGATTACAGGATTGGTTAATGAATTTGATGGTATAGTAATTGTGAGTTAAATCTCTGGGAAGAGCAATGTCTACGTGGACTCAGTGGTAAAGGGTTAAATAATAGTTCAGCAGACTATTATTTCTGGAAGAATTGTATTTCTCCTCTGACTTCATTTTGACCTTTGAGGTCAGATACAGGAAAACAAAGGCAGTCATTTTTGATTGGCTATAACTAGAGTGGGAATGTTGGATGTAGAAGGGATTTCAGAGAGCTAAATTTTACATGTCAAAGAATATAGACATGTTATTTTATGTCTGGGAACTTGCTCTCCAGCAGGGGGGGTGAGATAGCAACCCCACTGGCAAGTTAGAAATGTACCTGTCGATGAGTTTAATAAAATAGGTAAGATTTAAAATCCCTTTTGTTGATGTCTTTTCATCTTTGGACTCCAAAAACATTTCATCACCCAGCGAAAAAAGAGAAAACATCTTTATTGTGGAGTTGACAGAGGGAGAGTATGCAGCAAATGGAGCAAAGAATAACTGAGTAGTACTAAATAAGAAATAGATAAGTTATCTATCGACATGGGCAGTGGAACAAGAACAATCTATCACTGAGATTAAATAAAAGGTTCAGTTTGAAATTTCCTACAGCTTACCTAGATTGACAGACACCTGAAGAAGGCTGTAAATAATGTAAATAATAATTTATTTAGACAGAAATTAAACTTTATTCAATTATTTGGATGTGTGTCCTTATTGTTGTTGTTGTTTTGACTTTCATGTTTCAACTGATTGTAATCTACAGGGTACAATGAGTAAATTGTCACCATGTTATTTTTTAATTTTGTGCATGCGTGTTGTTTGTTTTGAATTTTGTCAACTACACAGTATAGTAGGGTCAGTTGGGCACCGTCTGTGAGAGAAAGAGCACCATGACGCAATTCACTCTGCCAGAAATTTTAAAATGGCATGCTGTACTGCTTGGCACTTGCACCTCAAGCTCCAATATGAACATTTCAGAGTGTTTGGGTGTAAATCTGAGATCAGTGGAGAGGATTTGGAAAGAGTTGAATGAGTCTAATGGTGATTACAAAGGTGTTTGAAGTGATCACTAGTGATGGCAACGTTATACTGCCATTCATCTTCCCACATGGCCTCAGACTCAAAATGGAGACCTACATCAAGTGCCTTGAGGAGGTAGTGCTGCACTGAATCAAGAGAGTGGCAGGAGAACCCAGACATGGCTATCAGGCAATTTCAAAATCTGGCCACGTAACTACCCAGACTGCAACTCCCTTGATAATTATGCATGGGGCACAGTTGAATGAGAGACCAAAAAAACTCCTTGTAACACCAAAGATGAACTGAAGGCAAGGATTATGGCAGCATTCACCAACTTAAAGAAAGAGAAGATTTGCAGGAGATTCCAAAGTCGTCTGGAGACAATGGTTGAAGCCAATGGTGATTTCATTAAATAAATTTCAAGATATCTTTGTGTAATTTTAGTTAATATATCTGTTAAAATGATATGTCAGTGTTATTTTCAGTTTTGTGTAATTTAGATGAAAATTTATCCATTGCACCCTGTAATTGTACATTATTTCTTGAAGAATAAAATTGATAAACAAGAAAGAAATTATTTATGACTTAACAGTCTCCCAAGAGGATATTTCCCTGATCACTACAATCTTAACCTGTTCAAGTCTAGAGCTAACCATTATCTTCCCCTTCTATCCATATACGCAACCCTCAACCACAAGTGTCCCCTGAGTGTAGTACAGAGTGAACCTTCCTGCAAAAAAAACCCCCAAAAAAAACCCTAATCAATTGAGGGCCAGAATAAAATCACAATAAAAAAGCTTAAATACTAGTCAAAATTAATAATGCTGATGGCAACATCAAAACTCATTCTGGCAATGACAGTTAAGATGTCAACATTTTAACACTGAATTGCACTGAGTCTACTGAAGAATTAAAACTTCAGAATTTTTGGCAACAAATTTCACGGTAATTGCTCCAAGGAGCTGCTTTCGCTGGTTCCTAGGCCTCACAAATTTAAACGTCCCACGAGGCTGGCATCCCATTCCCACCCCTTCACCGTTGAAACTGTTAGATGTAGACGTATCTTCTACTCCAATAGCTTCATGTCTCGCACATCTCGCCTGTGCAACTCCCTTCCTTATTCCTGCTTCCGTGACAAACACAAGCTCCAACTATTTAAGTGTAACGTCAATCGACATCTCCAGCTGCCTTGATCTATCCTCTTCCTTTCTCCACATCCTTTCACCTTTCATTCCCATCTGCTCTCGCTCCAAATCTTCTGTAACCCCCTAGCCTTGATCGATCCACTATCTTTCTTCACATCCTCTCCTTTACCACTCCTATCTGCTCTTTCTCCAAACCTTCTGTAACCCCCTGCGTACTAGTGGCTTCCAGCCTTGCTTGGGGTGATATGCTTAAAAAAAAAAAAAAAAAATGGTGAACTATCAGAATACTTCAATAAAGTATAATAAACTTTTACAAAGTTGTAGATTATCATAACCTGTAATACCAAGAAAGTTAAATTTAATTTGTTATTTAAAAGAGAAATCGATTTACTATAAGATAAAATCAACTTGTAAGACTTGATTTTCAGCAGCTATTAGACATATGACTTTAACTGCACAAACATCAATAATTTAGTCAGAACTCCAGGGATGTAACAGTTGAAATTTCTTAATGGTTGACTGGGTTAAATAATATGGGTTGCAAGTGCAGCCCTCTTGGTTAACAGGTTACTATTCTAACCACCAACCAAAAACTACAAATACAGGAAGCATTTGTGTAGCGCATGTGTTCACTTATTTTGACATGTATATATATTTGTTTTAGAGAGAGAAAATGGTGTCTTCTATTAGCAGTGGTACCATTTATATATGTGTAAGGCTATTAAGTTTTTATTCTTTTAAGGTGACACATGAATGGCAAAAAGATTCCTTTCTGATAACAAATGAACGTTGACACAGAATGATTCTTGTGGTAGGGTGTTAGAGTGAATGGGGGGGGGGTATTGACAGATGGCTGAAAAGAAGACATGACAGAGGGTGGAAGGTCTATGGATCTACAGAGCCAAACCAAATTTCTGGCTCTTCCTTCATTTGTGTTTCCTCCCTGCTTGTGAATGTTAGTGTAAAAAGCAAAGTTGTTATGAAACAAACAAACTCATCCAACTGTAAAAACAGTCAAAAAGTTAGTTTCACCGGATGAAGTCAGAAGAGGTTGTTGGAGTGAAGAGAGTAAGAGAGAGTAATGTAGATTGTTTGAAGCCGTGAAAGAGAGCCGATTCAGAAGGTGAGGAGTGGGGGATGACCCCCACCTGCTTTGGACAATTTGTCAGATCAGCATGGAAGTATAAATTGAAAAGTTTTTTTCCTCCCTTTCTCCATAATTTTCATTCTGTTTTTACCTTATGAACTCAACTCACCTTTCCATTATTTTTTAGTTTTTTTTACTATGAGAAGGGTGAGAAAAATCTGACACTCAGTGGAGATACTGAAATTAAAAGAAAAATAGCAAGTAACCTTTCTAATAAGCCTGAATAGCAGAACAGTGAATGAGAACATTAAAAAGACTAACATTGCTAATGGATAGGAAGTTGAGGAGAACTGTGTGCTGATGGAACATGCCATATAGACGATCCTAGATAGATAAAGAGGATCTTGTAAAGGGAGATAACCCAGATATCACTATGTCTAAATGTCACCATCATATGTATAACAGATAGGAAGTTGTGGAGAGTCATGTCATAAAGGGACATGCCATATAGAAGATCCTAGATAGATAAGTAGAAGCTTGTACATGGAGATAGCCGTAATATCACTATGAGTAAATGGTACTGTCATATGTACAACAGATGGGAAGTTGTGGAGAACCATGTCATGAATAGACAAACTATATAGAAGATGGAACTATATAGATAGGTGGGGGCTTGTAAGGGAGATAACTCAAGGTATTATCATATGTACAACAGATAGGAAGTGGCGGAGAGTCATGTACTGAAGGGTCATGTCATATAGAAGAAGGTCCTAGGTAGATAAGTAGGAGTTTGTAAGGGGAGATAAGCCTGATATCACTCTGATTAGACAGTGCTATCATATGTGCGCTAATGAAGCTTAGCAAATATACATATTTTTTTTACTTTATCACTGTGATTGAAATGACACATAGGTGAGACATATGTTTGAATGATGGCAACAGATGTAATGTAGTCATACGACTTTAATACATGTCAGGCTTATGTGATTTTCATTATGAACGATACATAGTAACCAACAAGTATCCAAGGAGGATTTCTGCTCAGATCTTGCTTTCCTGCCTTTTCATGTGGTCAGAAATTTTGAAATAAGGTTACCGTTTATATGTTCCTCATGACTTAAAATATGTAAACCTCACCTTTTGTTTAACTTCTCACCTTCTGTTATACAGCAAGGGCTCTTACCCACAACTATAGAAATGCTTTATTTTTCTGTTTCTAAACTAAACTAGGGATCCCCAAACATTTTAAACCATTAACCCCTTCGTCAAATCCTTATCTCTTATTGACCTCCCAACTCACCGACATGCATAGAAAAAATATCAATAATAATTATTTTTAATTTAAGGGTAGAAATTAATTTGTCTTTTTCCTTCATTATTGTTTCTTGACAAAATTCATTTCAGCATTAAATTTTGTCATTCCTTTTTCAATTCCTATATTTGACATGTTTGTTTGAATAATAATAATAATGAGAAAAGCTTCATAAATAATATAGATAATAAACACATTAAAAATAAATGGATATATTTTTTATTGAATTGGCTGACATTATTAATGAGAAAGATCTACTTTTCATTGCCTGTCACAATTTATTTGAGAGATGTTAATATATTCCTTATGTTGAAATAGCAAATTGCATATGGAAATATGATCCTATAGGTTCCTTTTTTGATAGGATTAATAATGGTTTATTTTATTTGTTTGACAATCTCTTTCATTTCACATTATTCTAAAGTATCCACTTTTCATCACAATTTTAAAAAAAAATCTTTTGCTAAGCAAACCACACAGTCCAATAAGATTTGTTTTGACTTATATGGAAGTCACACATAAAAGTGACTAACATAACAAAAATGATGCAAATCATTTTGAACATTATATCTATCTCCTGAAGCATGTAATACAGATCTTTTTCAAGTAATGTCTTCATTTCATTACTACCAACCTAACAGTGGAGCATCTCATTCACTGAGGAATCCCTAATACAAAACTTTGCCAACCGCATTTATTCATTCAGAGCATCTTCTCCATAAATGGCATATATTACTTTTTTTGTATCCGAGTTGTATTCTTACATTTCTTAAAATAAAAACATAATATGGCTTACAACTACATCATGTTGAAACACTGGTTCCCATGTGATCACCAAAGTTAAGCAACATCGAGCCTGGTCAATACATAGATTTGTGATCACTTGCGAATACCATGTGCTGTAAGCTTGGACGTGCTGGTGGTGTAATGGATAATGGCTCGGAATTGACAATAAGAAAACTGAATTCCAATTCCTGTTGGATTTGTTATGTTCACCTATGCGCGAATACTTTTGGGAAAAGTATGAATCCATCTTTTCTCCCCCCCGCTATGGGTTAAGTAGTAATATTTTCTGACTTTAAATAACCCGCAAAGGGTTTATAAGCCATAAATCAATCATTAAAAAAATGTAATAAAGAAAATTTTACTTATTTTATTCCATTTTCAGTGCTTGATTCAATCAACAAAAACATTTTAATAATTTAAAAAACCCAAATAAACCATTAGGTGCCAATAGACAATAAACGTAATCTCCTTGAATATACTCTCAGGTGCCAAATAAATGCCAAGTCCCACTTGTTAATTTTTGTACTGCACACCCTGATCACCACCCACCATAAAAAATTTTTTATTTTTGTCGATCAATATTTATTTATATTGTAAAGCTGGCAAGACTTCACGGAAATATTTTCAATTTTTGCTAACGCATTTCATTAAACATATTGATGGACATTTATCTTTATTTTCCTTTCTGTTTGATCTTGTTATGGTTTAAAAGATTCATTTTTAATGTATTGAAACTCTCTGTTTATTAGATTTTATCATTTTTTTTCTCCAGTCTCCTCTCCCTTTATTACAAGCCCACTCTCATTTGGCACACAAGGGTAGATAGTTACAAACAATAATCAATAGGCTTTGAACGTCATCTTACAACAAAAAAACAGAAAGAAAATCTCAAGCAAGCCAATAAAAAGTCAGTATTTTCTTTCTTTTATTTTTATAAAAAAATAACTTTTTGCTAATTGTATCCCTCCTCAAATATGAAAAGTCCTTTAATGATCCTGTGAAAATCAAGCTAAGAATCAGAATTCTTTACAAGTTTTCAGAGAGTAAGAATTATGCTATAAAGGACACATTTACTAGTTTCAGGATAACCTCAAGAGGAACTTGATTTGGAAATGGTTAATTTGTCAGAATAAAGATATTTCAAAATAAATACAACCAGAAATTAACAAAAAGTAAAAAAGGCAGCCGACGAATTTATTTCTCAGTGAACAATTTTAGTTTCATCATCGAGCTGGATTGAGTGACATTGTACATTTATTGAGGGAAAAGTAGTTAAACATGATCTTGAATTCTATAACTATTTCTGTCAATTTCTTGCAAGAAGAACACTTCCTATTATGAACATTCCATTGTTAACATCTTCACGCAATGCACATAATAACAACTGTAAAAAATGGTGTTACACCTATTGCCAGCATGTGTGTGTGTGTGTGTGTGTATATATATATATATATATATATATATATATATATATATTTAAAGACATTTATATTATGTTTAACGTTCTTTTTATAGATACAATTCTATAAAAAGAACGTTAAACATAATATAAATGTCTTTAAATAAATTGTCGGACTATGTCCAATTCTAAAATATATATATATATATATATATATATATATATACAAGGGTCATTCAATAAATAAAGTGAATTTTTCGGTATAAGGACTTCAAATACAGATAGAAGCTTACTTTTTAAAAATTTTTTTATTTTACTTCTTTTTCACATGGATTTAATTTCTTTTGCAGATTAAAAAAAAAACTTTCAGAGTTTTGGTGATTAACAAAGATGGCCGACCAAGAAGCATGCTCCAGGATTGAACAGCGGTCAGTTATCAAGTTTTTGGTTGCTGAAGGGTGCAAACCAGTTGAAATTCATAGGAGAATGTCAACTGTGTATGGTGCCACATGTTTCAGCCAAAAAATGTCTACAAGTGGGTTAAATTGTTTAAAGAAGGACGGAGCAGTGTTGAGGATGAAGACAGGCCTGGGAGGCCTACAGAAGTGAGGTCTCCTGAGGTGATCGGATCAGTCAATGACCTCATTCAGTCTGACAGAAAGGTGACAATGGATGACATTGCAAGGACTTTCAGCTTATCTGTTGGGGCAAAAGCAGGGGTTATCAGTTAGAAGGAGTCATCTTGCATCATGACAACGCAAGGCCTCACACAGCAGCCCAAACGGTGCAGACCATCAACGAGCTGGGCTGGGAACTGCTCCCTCATCCCCCTTACAGCCCAGACCTTGCCCTTTCAGACTTTCACCTGTTTGGTCCCTTGAAAGCGTTCACGAGAGGCACAAAGTTTAAAAGTGACGATGAAGTCAAAAGTGTTGGGAGCGACTGGCTGAGACATAAGTCCAAAGATTTTTACGCCGAGGGAATACGGAAGCTTGTGCACAGATGGGAAAAGTGTGTGACAGTGCTGGGAGACTACGTTGAAAAAAAAAAAGAAAAAAGTAAGCTTCTATCTGTATTTGAAGTCCTTATACCGAAAAATGATATATATATACAAGGGTCATTCAATAAATAAGGTGAATTTTTCGGTATAAGGACTTCAAATACAGATAGAAGCTTACTTTTTTCTTTTTTTTTTTCAATGTAGTCTCCCAGCACTGTCACACACACATATATATATATATATATATATATACATATATATATATATATATATATATATATACAATGGTCATTCAATAAATAAGGTGAATTTTTCGGTATAAGGACTTCAAATACAGATAGATGAATGACCCTTGTATATATATATATATATATATATATATATATATATACAAGGGTCATTCAATAAATAAGGTGAATTTTTCGGTATAAGGACTTCAAATACAGATAGAAGCTTACTTTTTTCTTTTTATATATATATATATATATATATATATATCAGATATTTGGTGCAGTTTAATTTATATTACAATGAATCATTCATACAAAAAGTCTCATTAACTTTACTAATTTTCTTTTGTATGAATGGTTCATTGTTATATAAATTAAACTCCACCACATATTTGATTTAAAAGAACTGATCCAATGTGCAAACTTTTGGGAAAACAACTGGGACATTGCTCTAGTTATTGAACTATTTATAGTTCATGCCATGTCGACTGATAAACACCTACAACAAAAAAATTCTCAAGTTGGCATATTAGTAAAAAACGCTCTCAATTAAATTTTTTAAAATTCAACCTTAGCGTTGCAATTGCACACTCCACAAATTTGTATCTTATCAATAACACATTTCAAAAAAACATATTTTGATTTGCATTTATTTTTTTTTGTCTCAGATGCTACCTGGATTTTATCAAAAAGAAATAGCTTCCATGCCTGGTGATGACTGGAGAACCTGTCAAAAGTACTTGCATATTTAAGGAAGACCTAATACAAAAAAAAAAAAACAAGGACTATAACATTCATTGAGGGGTTAGTGGATTAATGCATTTTTAATATTTAGTTAACAAAGTGAATTCAACACTTTACTAATATACTTCTTGTATGAATGATTCACTGTAATACATATATATATATATATATATATATATATATATATATGATAAAAAATATAGTTTTAAAGTAAGGAATATTCATGAGAAAAATTGGTCAGTATCCAGGATAGAGGGTGCGTAAATATAAGAGTGTACATTGATGGCCTGAAGATTGAATTCAAGCATGAAACAAACTGTTGCTATTCAGCATTAACCTCAGTGTCTATTCTTATATATATATGGAAGATATTATATACAAATTTATACATCAAACTAAGAGTTGATAATCAAATGACAAAATAGAAAAAATCTCTTTTAACTTGTTTTTTCTACCAATATACTTATTCAGGCTATTAATGGTTTTAGCGATGGAATTATATATGTATTGGATGAGGAAGAGAAATAAAATAAATATCTGTGGCACATATACATTAAAAATGCTAAAGATAATTAAATTTAAATTGTTCATATCCAGTGTATCTAGATGTTTAACTTAGCTGATTTATCATTGTTTGGCAACCAGTCTAGGAGAAGGCCAATAGTGAATTCAAAACATGAGGAAAGCTGTGTGGAGACGTAATGGCATACTGTGCACTATTTATCCATTATCAGTTCTTTTGAAAAGTATGGCTGCACATGCTTTCTACACAGGATAATCAAATCATGTGTAAGTAGTCTGGTTAAGCCCTGATACATAATCAAATGTGTCTTTATATATGTATATATATATATATATATATATATATATCGTCATCCACAGACAGACTGTTTTGCTGATTCACAGCTCTTCAGTGTGTCTAGATATCTATAAAATTATATATATATATATGTGTGTGTTTGTATACATATCTATATATACATACATATATATACACACATATATATATATATACATATACATATATATCTATATATACATATAGATATATACATATATATACATACAGATATATAGATATATATACATACATATAGATATATACATATATATAAAAATTTTCTCAGAGTTAACCTGTAGATAAGACAATTTTTAAATATAAATGACAATAGGAAAACACCATTAATTGCTGACGCATTTCGTCCAATGTGGACTTTCTCAAAGCAAAAAAAAGAAATGAATTTAATTAAACAAGGAAATTAATATATATATATATATATATATATATATATATATATATATATATATATTTTAGGGTAAAGAAGTATGACAAAGTGTAAAAACATTTTGTCCTTTAGAACTTCCTCGGACTAAGTATATGTTTTTATGTTGATGTACCTACACATGTGTATGAGAATCACGGGGAAATTAATATTTGAAAATAATTTTTTTTTTAAATATGTGTTTTGCATCTATAATCTAGCCAATTTCATTTACATTCTTTTCCTTCTTGTTTATGTTTCCATCACTTTTGTTATTAAACATCCCACATTCTGATAATAGAAAATCTTCCAAGAACAGAGGACAGATCACAACTTTGATTTGAAAAATGCTACTCTAATTACAAGAGAAAACAATTTACTAAGAGGAATATATCTAGAAAGTGCTCTAAATGGTAGATCATCCATAGTAAATTTGCATCCAGGTTCTTACAACATTCCACCATTCTTGGCAGATCTTCTATTATCATAATGCGGGATATTTAATAATAAAAGTGATAGAAATATAAACAAAAAGAAAAAGAATCAAAATTAAATTGGCTAGACTATATGCCCAAAATACATATAAAAAAAAATTAGTTTTAAATTCCCAATATCTATCATTTGTGTACATATGAAGTCACATCAACTTAAGCATAAACTGATGATGGTCTTAAGGAGGAAATGCGTCACGCAAAAACTTATTCGACTTTGCCATACTTCTTTCCCCTAAAATTGTTCTTGATATATAAAAATTTATATATGTTCAGATTTGTTTCATTGAATAATTTAGACAAGTTTTGTCTATTTTCAATTGTATCCTTTCATATTCATGGACAAGCTTTTTGGCGTCATTATTAAAGGAAGAGAGGAAATTACTGTGTTGATACATGTTATTTATTCCAATTACTTTCGACATTAGCACAATGACATCATCAGGGTGTTGCTTTTTTCAAGACAAATATAATAGTGTTCGTCATTTTCAAAGACAAAATTGTTGTGTTCATCTGAAAGTTAAAGCAGGCAGACATGAACTTGTCTAAATTATTCAATGAAAACAGGCTGCCAAAATATATGCTCTCTCTCTCTCTATATATATATGTGTGTGTGTGTGTATGTATGTAAAATGTACTACTAGACAATGCAATATTTACCTAACACATTTACTATCACATGATGCCCAAGTATGTTATATGGTGGCATTGACAAAAGAAAAACAGTGTTGAGAGGGCACATTAGCATTATTATTTATTGTGTAATAAATTTTATCTCATCTGACAATACAAACTATATGTAATTTTATGCAGCAGTTTTTTATTAGTAGCTATAAAAAAAACAGAGATTTTATTAGGCAATGATTCAAACACCCATAGTAGCAACAAATGGGTTAAGTGCTAAGAGAGCTGTTATGCCTCCAAAATAAAACTGTTCTCTTTTAATTGTCTTAGAGAACCTTTTTTGCCTTCCGTCAGCATGACTGATGCTAACCTCCAGGAAAGTGACTCATTAAACCTTCTTGGGCTTAGGTTTCCAGCTGACATGAAGTGAAAAGATTGTATTGAATCAACTGTTAGTTCTGCTGATAGAGTTGCTTCACTGCAATGCCCAAGACAAGCTTTTTTACCAGAATCTGTTTTGCACATTTATAAGTCTACCATTCATCTATGCATTGAATACTGCAACCAGATCTGGTCTGGTGCTTCTTAGGTCAGTAGTAAATATTTATGCAGTTGATCCTGCAGTTTATGGAAGCACATCCCAAAATCAATATCTGTCTATATTTCTGAGATGAGGTATTATGTACACTATTTACATTGTTTGGACTATCATCTTCATCTTTGTTGCCATATTTATCACAACGTTTTGGCCGTTGTATGCTCCGGCCTTCTTCAGGTGGTTGGAATGTCGAACTGAACCCTTTATTTCGCTCGCTGGGGTAGACTGTTCTAGTTCCATGTGCCATGTTTAATGGATGTCATTTATCAGTTATCTCTTGTTAATTCCCCTCTCCAAGTTCTCCATCGCCTAAATCAGGTATTGAACTCACACTCTTTGGGTTCTGTCACGGCTGAAATGTTGTGATAAATATGGCAACAAAGATGAGGATGATAGTCCAAACAATGTAAATAGTATCCCAAAATCAAGATGTTCATAATGCTGCAGTCAATCTCTCTAAGCTTAATGGGGGAAAAAGTGGCTGGTAACTTTCAGTACTTCAAGATTAAGCTAGTATCATTTCAGCATCACCAATCAAAGCCTGAGTTTTCTCTCATCATGATGAACAAACTCCCAAAGAGATTTCATGCTTTTAACATCTATTGAGACTCAAGTTCATGCCAGACCTCAAGTGGAACCCATATTTACAATCCATTCTTAAAGATTCTGGAAAAAAAGGACAAACTCAATCTACTGTTCTGGAAAGTACCTGGCTCCTACTGCCATGCTCTATCTTTACAAGAGTCACATTAGATCAAAAAGAGAGTATTGCTGCCAAAAGCATCTCAGAGTCCTTGTGGGTGACAAACTATTTTCCACCATGCAACCTCTCCCTCAACAGGCAGGATGTGGCAAGCCTCTCAGTGCTCTATTGCTACTTCTATAGAAAGTGCTCGGATGAACTATATCTCTTTGTTCCGCCAGTTCTAACCTTCACTATTAGGACCCACCACTCACATTGTCTCAAAACCACCCACATTCCCACATGAGGAGAAGTTTCACCCAAACAGCTTCTTCCCACAAACCACTGCTCTGTGGAAATGGCTCCCAGGACGATTTTTCCATGATCACTACAATCTTAACCTATTCAAGTCTTGGGTTAACCATTATTTTCCCCTCCTATCTGTATAAACTGCCTCTTAATGTCACCCTCTACCACGAGTAGCTCCTGGGCCTTGTACAGCGTGAATCTTACTTTAAAAAAAAAAATTCAAAATTGTTTAGATGGTCTTGTAGGGGATAACTTATTTTCTACCCTGCAGCCTCTTTCTGCACAGACCGAACATAGCAGGCATATCGCTATTCTATTGCTATTTTCCTGGCAAATCTTCAATTGCGTGCTATTATTTAGTTCCTCTAGTTCAGACCTTTTACAGCTAGAACTCACTATGTTACACCCATAGTGTTAAATCACCCATACTGCCTCTATATTCCAAATATAAGGAAGCTGTTCCTTTCAAGCAAGTAATGCTGCTTTGTGGAACAGATTCCCATTGGTTGGTTGGTTGATTTTGTTTAGCAGCATGTCAATCCCTATGGGCTATTTAATACCAAAATCTAAATATTTTGAACACAATTTTATTGCTTCAACTACAACAGATTCCTGTGTGGATGCTCTACTGAACGCTATAATCTGAACCACTTCAAGCCAAGAGTCAACTGTTATCTATTTTCTTTATTCGCATAATCTTTACTTCATACAAGATCCTCTTTCATTCATATGACATATCACATTCAGCAACCCTCTATCTGACTGGCTCTTGAGCCTCGTATTGGGTGATCTTTCATTAGAGAAAAGAATGTTTCATAGACATAAAGCAAAGTGCAATCATTAGTAATCCAGTCTCACAGGCATTGCTCATGGGTTTGATTCTGAGGGTCCAACTACTATGTGCCAGACAAACGCTAAGTAAGTCTTAACATCATCTGGAATGCCTAAGAGTTATCAGCAAAATGTTTTTGTAATGAAAGTATCACAAGCACAGACTAAGTGTAATAATCCCTCAACGGCCCAAGTCAAGGTTTAAAACGTGTTTCTTATAACTTTATGCTGACTGCCGACACTCATAAGATTGTGTTTGGAGTTTTTTCTCAAGTGCAAAGATGAAGGAGGTGGAAAGAAAATGCCAAATTTTCAATAACTTAAAAAAAAAAAAGAAAAAACAATATTAGGAAGAGAAAGAAAGCATAAACCTGTTTTGACAAATGTAAAACTGGCACCGTGCCATGGTATAAAAAAACAAGCAACCCCAAAGGCTAAGTAATTAATGAGAGATGAAAAAGAAGAAAGAAAAAGAAAGATATTATATAAAACAATATTAACTAATAAAATATTAAATAATATTAAAGATAAGAATATTAAAAAGATTTCATCGAAGATGAGAATGTGAAATAAGATATTAAATAATATGAAATAAGATAATAAATTTAATTATATTTAATAAAGCAACAATAGTAAATAATGTTAAATAAAATAATAAATTATATTTAATAAGCCAAAAATATTAAATAATATAAAATAATAAGATAATATTAAATGATTTTAACATAATATCAAATAATATAAAATAAATGATAATATTAAAAGTTAAAAAAAAAAAGCTGATCATAAGACAGAAACTAAAACAATTATTTCTTTTTGTTGTTTTAAGGTTTATGATTCACCAGGGACTTTTGTCATATAAGTGTTAGCAGCTTCAAATTCTCAGTGCTGCTTAATCTAAGATAAGTGATCAACTTGACTCAAGTGCTTTCTCCTCTTATTAATTAACATGGGTTACAGTCCCCCAAAAAAGAAAATCAAAGGAATTTGTAAAAGAAAAAAATTAGAAATTCGAATCTGTGAGTAAATAGCATTAACAAAGATTTTTGAGATTATTAGAGAAATACATTTTGGTGAAGCAAAGCTGGTTGATTTTTTTTATGATATGTCATCCTCTAGATATACTGGCCTATCCTAAAAATAAAGATATTTAATATAGCTAGGCAGAAACTGCTTTGTTTGACAAAGAAAAATAAACATTCATTATTGACCCTTTTTTCAAACTGCAAATCCTCTGGCTGCTGAAGATGTAAAAAACATCCAAAAATCAAGGCTCTGTCCAAGCTTTTGACTCATGTTTTAACATCAGGAAGAGACAGTTGAAATTTCTGGGGCACATAATAAGGAAGGAAGGCCGGGAAAACCTAATACTCACAGGACAGATTGAGGGAAAGAGGGACAGAGGAATGCAGCACGTAACATACTTGATGAGCTTGAGTAAATGGATTGTGGGACAGGGTTTAGGAGAAATAACAAAAAGACAAAACTTATTAAGAGCTACAAAAGGGGCAGGAAGATTTGGAGGGTCATGATCACCTATGTTCTGAAGGGACATGGTACATAAAAGTAAAAAGATGTCATCTTTGCAGCGAGAGGGTGAGGAGTAGGGTTAAGTCAAGGAAAGTGAAGTGTTTTAAGTATCTCATTTTTTTTTAAAGTATTGTTTTAAATTGAGACAGAAAATCATATCAGCAACGTGCAACGGTAACGTGTATGATGGAAGGTATGTAATGGCGGTAAGAAAGTGACTAAAATAAAGTCAGGATCGATTGCATCACAGACCCTTAACTTTAGATCTTGGAAGAATCTCAAGATATATAATAGGAGCACCAGACCAGATATGGCAGCAATATTCAATGCACAGACAAATAGCAGATTTATAAATGTGCAGGATAGATTCTGACATGCAAATTATCTGCGACAAAGTGAACCAACATTCCTAGCAGTAGACCTAGCAATTGATTAAATACAATCACTCCACTTCATATCAGTGAGCCCAAGAAGTCGCAAAGTATTGGGACTGATGCCATAAAAAGAAAACTATAACACACATCAATTCAGCATTTAATCTCCTTTGAAGTCGTCCATTTCTGTGGCTACAAACTTTATCCAGCATCTAATGGAACATTCCAGCCTGTTATATAAACCACCCATTATTTCCAAGAGCAGACTCAACTTGCAATGCAATCGAGTACTGGTCTGTTTGTCCAACTAAATCCTCCAGCATCATTTCCATTGATGGAAGCATTCCTGGAACTCCTTTTTTGGGATAGCAAGCTGATGTCTTCACATTCACTTGGATTTCATTGATGTTTTCAAATCTTGTTCCTTTCAAGTGAGATTTGATTTTTGAAGAGGAAAATGTCGCAAGGGGTGAGATCTGGGGAATATGGTGGTTGTCAGACTTGGGGAATGTTGTGTAATGACACATAGCTTTATTTTTTATTTTTATATGCACTAAACAATAGTCATATAAATGTGTTCAATATATATATATATATATCTCTGCTGTGCGCCAACGCCTTCAGGGTAAATTTTCCGACTGACGCGAATTCAGCCGGTTTTCAATTCTAGCCAGAGGCAACCGGACATCTAGCCACACTGATGAGCGAAACAGTCTGTCTGTGGATGACAATATATATATATATATACTGATGAGCTGTGATGCAGCTTAACAGTCTCTCTGTGGATGACAATATATATGCTCCTGAAAAATTTATTTCGGTTGAGCTCTCTGGGGAGGATGTATGGGTTTGTAAACAGTGACTATTACGGCTAATAATGCAAAACTCTTCGGTAAATCGAATCGAGTTCTCTCAGTCACTGTGTGTTTATCTAAAAATAAATACGCTTAAATTCACCTTCTTCTCTGCCGTGCGCCAACGGCTTCAGGGTAAAATTTCCGACTGACGCAAATTCAGCCGGTTTTCGATTCTAGCCAGAGGCAACCGGACGTCTAGCCACACTGATGAGCGAAACAGTCTGTCTGTGGATGACAATATATATATATATATATATATATATATGTATATATATATATATATATATATATATATATATATATAGAGAGAGAGAGAGAGAGAGAGAGTTGCCTGCAGATCGTGAGAGCATGAAACTAACATAGTGACTCTAGCTGTGCCTCATTGAGGGTTGATGCTGTGAAGCCTTTTTTGGATAGCCTAGGCATTGAGCACTGTTATTTACTGCTGAAGTAGGTATTTGCCTTTTGGTCTTTTCTTCTTTCTTAATTTGAAATTTTTTCTTGTCTAAGGTTTTCTCATTCTCATAATGTATATTTTGGCAGCAACCTTTCTTTCAAACCTCTTTCATTGAATATGGCTGACAAGGAAGACTGAATTAATTTTTTTTAATTAAAATTCTGGTAAGAAATACAAGAATTCTATATAAATCACATTATCAGAAACATCTTGCTATTTGAGAGGCCCTATATATCAAACAATTTTCTCCTACCATCAACCATACATTATTTAATAGTGGAAATGAAATGTTGAAAATGTTTTAAAAATAAAAAATAGAAAGATGCCCATGCGAATTCCAGTCATGCACAGAATGTGAGAGCTTAGAATGAATGCTCCTTTTTCAAAAAAACAACACAATTTATAACATAACAGTCAGAAAATGAAAAAAATAATAATACCAGAAACAAAACACCCTTGGAAATGGCTATAGAAGTGGATGAAAATGCTTAGGACAATTTTTATATTCGTTAACTTCTACAAAACAGAAAAATTTAGGATGCTGGAAAACTAAATAAAACATTAATTCAATCTCTTTCTGATCCGCCCATTTATGCTACTTTGAAGATCAATGAGCCCGACTTTAGCGCAGAGTTCGACCAAAGGACAAAGACATGGACAGCACTGTGGACATGGTCGGAAAATAACCCACCAGAAAAGCTCCAGAGGCGAGTGACTGTAACTCAGATTTACTAAAATCTGTGCATTGCCAAAGCGGACATCCCGGTGTAAAACAGACCCTATATTTCGTGAGGCAGATTGATCCATCCGTATCCAAAGCTGCTGTCAGGGCAGTGGTCAGGGAATGCAAGGAGTCCATCGACCCAGCACCTGTGCAATGGCCAAAAGGACAACTGAGTGTGATCAAGGTGTGGCACCATGTTGGAATGGACATGACCTATTATAGTGGACATCACTATTTAACCCTAATTGACTGTGGCCCAACCTGGTTCACTGTTTGGCGACGTCTGTGTCGACAGGATTCCGCAAGTGTGATTGACCACTTGCGGGCATTGTTCTTTGAACGTGGACCTCCGATGGAACTCCTCACTGACAACAACACTGCATTCCGCAGTGGACTATTCAAAGATATTTTGGATTTGTGGGAGTACACCTCAGATTTCGCTGCACATATGTCCCATCAGGAAATGGCATAATCGAGTGATGTCATCGGAGCATCAAAAGAATCGCTGCTAGGAAGCAGTGTTCCATAATGGAGGCGGTGTATTGGTACAACGTTACTCCTAGAGACAATAATGTATCACCATCAACTGCGTTGGCCAACATGATTTATCAGTACAAAGGCCGGCTATAAGGCATTGACGCGACGCGTTCAACTGAATGGATAAAAGAACGAGCGCCGTATGACTTGGGCGATCGTGTGTGGGTAAAAGCTCCACATAGCCAGTGTACAACTCGGTACCGGGTGGGGCATGTCACTGGAGTAAGTAACTCGCGCTCTGTGCTGGTTGATGGAATACCAAGACACATAAAAGATTTGTGTCGCTATGTAGGTACAGATACTTCAAGAAGTGACACTAGCAGTGAGTGCTCAGAAAGTGAACGAATAATTACCATCGAAGGTAGGGCTCGAACCTCTTCAGATGGCGAAGACTCTGTACGTGAGGTTGTCAGACCAGAAGAATCCTCAGAACATAACACACAATCCCCTCTGACAGTCGCCCCACTCCGGAGAAACTTAAGAATAAAGAGGCCCGCCCCTGAGTGTCACTTATGTGACAGGGGGGAATGTAGTGAAAGAGATAATCAGTTACCCCGAAAAAAAAGTTTGTTTTTTGTGCGCTAATCTATATAATAAATGTGAGTGTCAGTGTGTCACACTTTTTCAACTTTACTCCAAGAGGCCGTAGCCCAACATATCATACCATTTTGGAATTAGGCCAACTATGTGAGCAAATTAAAAACATTCTAGGATGGTTCTGGTCCTACAATCCTGAAATTTTGGTTTCCCAAGTTTTCATTACTGTGATTGTTTTTGGATTCTGCTTTTACTGATAAAAACAATTAAAAGGACACAACTCTCTAACTTTCAATACCTTATGTTTCAAAATAAAATTGTCCATATTTTCAACTTTACTCCTAGAGGCCGTAGCCCAACATATACCATTTTGGAATCAGGCCAACTCTATGAGCAAATTAAAAACATTCAAGGCCGGATCCAGACACACAATACTGAAATTTTGGATTCCCAAGTTTTTATTACTATGATTGTTTACAGCAATTTTTTTAATTTGGAAATAAATTTGGGAATAATGGAAATTAATTGTGAAACCCAGCAAAAGTCACCCATGAAATAAAAATAATGTTTATACAGAAAGTAAGGTCCTATGTACATCAAATTGTCTTTAAATTAAGTGGCAGAAGAAGAATTATTGTTGAACTTTTAAAAGGTAAGCTTAAATATTAATGTAATACTTAAATGCAATGATCAATTTTGTGTTCTTCTGTAGTTTATTGTTGCCTATCACATCAACTCCCCACTACCTATTGTGATGAAGGCCCAACCAAGAGCCCTGCACAGGAGCTAGCTTAAATGTCTCCCAATAGGGCGGCTTTTAAGCTAGTTTCTAATAAATGCAAAAGACAAACTTTTCACAGAGTTAAACAGAAAATGATACAAGCAGACAGACAGTAAAGAGAATTTGGCCTGTTTTGATTTTGGCTAATTAAAAACATATTATCTCAAATGGGAGCACATTGAAGTTAGAAGTTGTATAAAAAGTTAAAAAAGGACCATTTCAAAAAAAGGAAAAGAAATAGGTACAGGTTAGAGAAACGTTTGCTCCCCAAGTATACAAAGTATTGTAACACTTGTTTTGAGGGAAATCTTCCAACTACAGAACTTGTTCTCAAGAAGTTAAGAGGTTATAAAGATGTCGGGTTGGGTCAGGGTAGAATTTAAGAAAAATCTTCTTGGGAGCTGCCAACATAGTAAACAAAAAAAAATAAAAATAAAAACACTAAATTTTGATTAAAAACAAAAAATCCAATTTTCATGATGGGAATATAAACAACAGTCTGTTGAATGATTTTATATATATATATATATATATATATATATATATATATATAATGTGTGTGTGTAAAAAGAAAAGAACAAAACAAGTTCAAATTTAATAGAAAACAAGGAAAGACAACTCAAGCTGACTTAACTTAATGAATACAATATGTGGCTTGAAGAAATTGCAGCAGTTACTAAACAGTTTATCTGCCCTGTTTAATGGAGGAGCTATGGACATAAGTCAAGTATAAGGAGATCTGTGCGTATGTATCTGAAAATGTGTCTATGTTAGAAAACAAAACAAACAGTTGAAGGAATAATTGGCTCAGGGGTTAGACTGAAAGATATGAACAGCTACAAATAAATAGATGGATAAGATACAGACTGGGAGCTACAAAACCAAACACATATGAAGTCAAGAACACACACACACACAAATAGATGAGTAGGTGAAGACAGGTAGATAGTTATGAATAGACATAAGAAAATATACAATTAATGCATCATCTGTCTTTCAATATGTATATACACACACACATACATATAAACTGTCTAGAATACATAGGTATGTATGTGTGTTTGGATAGTATAAGGGTTATGACTGCAGAAAACAAAATTGCTGTGCCAAGTTCAAATTTCAGTTGATTCTCTCTCTTTTTTAAAAAAATTTTTTTTAATCATTTCCCCTCAACTAAGGCAGGAATGCCACTAGTATGCAGGGGATTACAGAGAATGAAAGTGAGAGAAAAGACTGGGTAGAGTGGAGATTGAGAAAAGGATAAAAGATGAATGGGATTCAAAAAGATAGAAAATGGCGATTGACATTGCATTTAAATTTTTGAAGATTGTAGTTATCAGGGAAGCAAGTGAAAGGAAGGGAATTCCACATGTGCGAAGTGTGAGAAAAGAAACTGTTGGAGTAGAAGTGGTGGTTACATTTAACTATTTCAACAGTAAAAGTGTGGGAGCTAGATGTAAGTCTAGTAGTCCAAGCACCAGGGAAAAAAAGCTTGTCAGAGCAGTAGACATGAAAAGATTAGTAGAAAAGATAGAGGGAAGCCATGCCACATCAGAGAAAAAATGATTCTGTTTCATTTACAGTGTTGTAATGACCTCTCTTTGAAAAAGCATCAATTTGTTTTTCTCCAGCTATGAGTTAAATAGCTTAAATAGCTTTCCTGCCTTGGACGGTAGCCAGTAAAGAAGGGAAACTCTGAGAATGGCTGTTTGGAGCTTTTATATCACATTGTGCACCATTTATCTGTTATTAGTTCTGAAAAGTGCAGTAGGCTCTACACAAGCCATCACCACTAAAATTGTCTGCATGGGTAGTTTAGTGGTTCAATTTTAAAGTGGAATTTTGGAACTTCATACAGAAAAATTGAAAGGCGAGTCCAACAGCATATACACAGTTTAAAATTTGCTTCATGGAGGAAGGCAGCTCAGTATTGGAAACAGAGTATTTGTAGATATAGTGTGAACCTACATTGGGATTGTCAGTTTTATGCTTCAAGCACTCTTTAGACCACTACTAGTATTGGCTTTATAAATAGGCTACTGGGGAAAAATATGGACAGTGAGGTGGGTGGGTGGATGGATGGTGGTCTGACCAGTCCCAGTTCTTTTGTTTAGGGCTAATTATTTGTTTGTTTTTGTGTTGTACAGACATAGTTATATATTTTCTACTTAATCTATTTAATTCATTTGTTTATTTTGTTTGTGTCTAATTATTTGGGTTTTCATTGTCCTGACTTTAGTATTAATTTATTTAATTAATTTATTCATTTTGTTTGAGTTTATTTGGTTTTTTGTTGTCCTGACTTTGGTATTTATTTTCTAATTAATTTATTTAATTCATCTGTTTAGTTATATATTGGGTTTGGATCTAAATTTTGGTGTTTGAAATTAGACTTAGGTAATAGAATATCTAAACGCTTCTAAAACAAAAGTTTTATCTATTAATCATCTTAAAGAACCTTTTTGCCTTTCATCAGCATGGCTATTGCTAAACTGCAGGAGAGCAACTCAGTGCACCTTCTTGGTCCTATGCTTTCCACTAACATGAAGTGGAATGATTATATTGAATCAATTGATAAGTCTGCTGTGAGGAAACTTGGTTCACTATATCATGCTAGACAACTTTTCACAATAGAATTTATCTTACACATTTATAAGTCTATTTTTTGTCTGTGTATTGAATACTGTTGCCACATTTGGTCTGGTGTTTCTGCAATATATTCTTGACAAAATTCAAAGAAGAATTGTCAACTTTATTGGTTTTGACCTGGCATCTCAGCTTCAGTCACTTTCCCACTGCTATATAGCATAGCTTCCCTTTATGTTTTCTATAAACATTTTCATGGAAATTGTTCTGATTAACTTTCTTCATTGGCATCTCAACTTGACAAATTTAAGTGCAGTACTAGGGTGGCAGCTAGGTCTCATAATTTCATTGATGAAATTGCTACTTGCAACTAAAGATTCTGTGCTAATAGTTTCTTCTTTCACACTTCTTGCTTATGGAGCTCACTTCCAGCTTCCCTCTTTTCCTGTCAATTACAATCCTCAAAAATTTAAATGCAATGTCACTCATCATCTATAACCTTGAATTCTGTTCTCTTATTGTCCTCTTTGTTACTTTCATGCTAAGTAACCCCTTGCATCCTAGTGGCTTTAATGCCTTGCTTGGTTTGAAATGATTTAAAACAAACAATTTACTCTTTTTAGCTTTGACACAGTTAGTAATTTTTTAGGTGTGCTTTAGAAAATTAGCTCTGTTCTTTTGTTTTGGACTTTATATTGATCCATAAAGTTGATCTCTGCTATTTCTATTTATCAACCTACTATACCATAATCAGGTGCATTCTAATTATAAAAAAAATCTTTAAAAATCTCATAAGTACTAATATATTCTCCACTGATCCCAGTAAAAAAAAAAATCTAATTATATATTATACTAAATGTAACACAACCAACTTATCATACACAATAACTCTTCCCCATCAATTAGTGTTTTAGAAAAGTCTAACCACTTTTGCCCCAGCCCCTCAACCTCCGACATCTTACTCTCTGAGTTGAGGTGTCTACTTGGTCTTAAATGAACTTAAGTGAGTGACTGTAGGTCCCCTGAGCATCTGTAGATCATTCAACCGGTTCACTGGTTTAATCCTGCTTCCTGCCCACGTTGTGTTTGGTTTGATCCAAAAAGCATAAGTGATGTTCATTCATTCACAGTCGACTGAAGATATAGACATGGCTGGAGAGTCTGTGCTAGGAAATTTAGAATGCACCAAAAAAATATATATCTGCAGTAAGCCGAACAAACAACTATTCAATGGTTGAATCGTTAATGTCTTTTATATAGCAGAAAAGAATAGTATAGAAAAGAAACGGGTTACAGAAATGAAAATAATTGACGTAAAAACTCATACACGGGATTCTAGACAGAGAGAGAGTGGGTTGTGATTAGCTTGTTGTGAAATCATCTCAGAACGATATGCGACTCTTGATTATTGTAGCTTGTTCGACGTTTCCGTTTCCAGTGGTAGTAATAATAGTAGCAGTAGTAGTCTTAGACGTTGGAGGAATAATTCGCTTCTTCATACATATATCAACAAAATATGTAAGTGGGTGCTGGCTCCAACCCCTGACATCACTCCCAATCTCCAACCTCTCTCTCCAGCTCGACTACACTCGACGGCAGACCAGCCAACCACTCTCTGCCTCTTCCGTCTGGCCTCTTCCGTCTGTCTTTCTCGTCAGCCTTTTCCATTGGGCTCTTCCATCTGGCCTGTTCTGTCTCTGTTCTGTAGCACCGCGACCTGTAACGGTCACTGCGGGTGCCCACGCATGTGAAAGCACGCAGCAACGACGATGTGCCGACTGATCGCAGTCTCTCCCGTCTCTTCGCGAATTCTCTCCCGACTGCCACTTTTTCAGAAAACTATGCGTTTATATAGATAAATCTGACTGATCATAAATCGACCCTTGGTCCCCACACGATTATCATGAGTGTCGCTGTCAACCCAAAACCATGTGAGTTTCAAAGTTCTCATAGCCTGAGTAAGCTCTATTTCAAATTTTAAATAAAAAAAAATTATCTCGATCATCTTTCATTGTTTTCCTAATGACCCAATTCCAAATGGGCTAGATCAGATTCCCATCAGTAAACAAAATTGTTCTGATCTAATTTCGCAGTTCAAATCTACTCCAATTTCCATAAAATAAAAATAAAAAAATATATGTGTGTTTGTGTGTTTCCCAAACTCTTTCTGTCATAAAAGACCAACATTGTATATCACTTTAAATGTCCTTTGGGAGATTGTATCTCTAACAAAAATTTAAGTACATATGTTGGATTGACAACCACAACATTATCAAGACATCTTATACTTCATTTGTCCGATACAAGTTCTATTTAAAAACACATTCCTGTCCACCATCACAATACAGGAAAATACTTGTTGACAACACCAATATACTACACTATGAAAATAAGCAAAAGCATCAAATTCTTGAGGCCTTCTATATCAAAAACAACTGACCAACACTCAACAAAATTTATTATGAGTGTAGCAGCAACATGTTGAAATGCATTTAACAAAAATTTAATGCCATTTTGCATTTCTACCAATTTCTGATTAGTTCCCAAATATATTGGGATGCTTGTTTTGTAAAAAATTCCATAGATACAACAGATAAATTTAAAATTTTTAATTAATTATAACAGAGTGTGTGCATGCATGTTTTTAAAAATCACCATCATAACGATCACAGTTACAATTCAACCCAAGGATGACCTTATAGGAGATGGAAAGTACTTGGGTAAGAAAAAAACTATGGCACCTTCCTTGATGAATTTCATCTTAACATCAAGAAATTGATTAGAGAACTGGAAAGGATTATTATAAAAATAAAGACAGAAGATGGCTATATTATTCAATGAAGGATATATATATATATATATATATTATAATAATATTTTTAGTTTTTAAAATATGATTCCTCCGCTACATAAGAGTTCTCATGTTTCAAAAGCGAGAGCACTGTCCTTTTGAAAATAAAGCTAAATATTAAGGAACACCGGATTATCTACCTAACGTGTTCTTTCCTATTTCACTGCACACCTGCATACATATATATATATATATATATATATATATATATATATACACACACACACACACATACATACAGAGTATGAGGCAAAAAATAAACGCCCCCATACAAAATCGATTTTTGTATTTTTACCAAGACAAGTGAGTAATAGAATTTGTTTATTAATACAGGTGTACATATGTACATTACACAAGGCAAAAAATGATTAAGTATTTTGTTGTGTAACCTTTTGCTTTAATAATGGCTTTAATTCTTCATGGCATGCTATAGACTAAATTCTTTAGTAAGTCAATGTCCTTTGCCAGTCTTTTCCAGCATTTCTTTAATTCGCAAAAAAGCTCATCTTCTGTGTTAACTTTCCTATTACGGGCACACTTTTCCATTATTGCCCAAAGGTTTTCAATTGGGTTACGGTCAGGACTCTGACTAGGCTACCAGAAGAGCTGCAATTTACCCATGTCATGCTCCCTCTCTAGATAACGTTTATTCTTTAAAGCTGTATGCTTAGGATCGTTATTGTGTTGGAATGTGAAGCATTAACTTTGGGCAAAAAGCTTTTCAGCAGAAAGCCATATTTGATTACAAAAATGTTGTGGTATTGATGCCGGTCTATGATTCCCTTGA
This sequence comes from Acanthosepion esculentum, assembly GCA_964036315.1. Classification (NCBI taxonomy): domain Eukaryota; kingdom Metazoa; phylum Mollusca; class Cephalopoda; order Sepiida; family Sepiidae; genus Acanthosepion; species Acanthosepion esculentum. The sequence continues at coordinate 57,075,641 of OZ038493.1, forward strand.
TTTTGTACAAATTACCAACTCCTGCTGCTGAGAATGCACCCCAAACATTGATTTTTTTTATCATGTTTAACAGTGCCCTTGGTAGTCACTGGAGTATTTGTTTCACCAGGTGTACACCAAACATGTATTCATCCTTCATATCTAAGGGTAAAGGGGCTCTCGTCACTCCACATAACATCTTCCCAATCAAATTTAGTCCAGTGTAATGAGCTTTGCATTAAGCTGACCGTATCTGTCGATTTTTTCCAGATATGAAAGAGTTCTTTTTTATGTATTTGGAAACAATGCCTTTTGTGTTAAGCCTGCATCTGACTATTCTTGAAGAAACCACCAAACTAGCTGCTTTGGAAACATTGTGTGCTGTTGCGAACCAATCTTTTTTACATTGATCTTAACAGTTAATTCCTATCTGCATATCAGTCACCTTCAAAAAGGTCAAGCCAAGGTAGGGTGGGGTATCTATTTCAAAGCGGATGATGGCATTCATGTATGCTCATCGTCTGGTCAGTTTAAAGCGAAAGAAGTGTCTAGAGGATTTTGTTTTATTTTATCTATTTATTTATTTTTTATCCAAATGGCTGTTTCATATATAAATGCATCGCACTGAACTACAATTTGTTTTTTTGACGACTTCATAAAGGGTTTTTCTATTTAATGATTCGGTTAAGCTTTTAAGCCTTTTATTAAACTATGAAATTTAAGCTGACTGATATGCAGATAGGAATTAACTGTTAGACCACCTAACCAAAATGGCCGCCCTATTTCCATAGTAATTAATTTTGTGAACGAACATGCTTATAAAGATGCGTAAATTTCAAGATTGGTTATTCCTAAATTTTTGTTTGAGGATGAAACAGGGCTTGATACCTTAATTCAATTTAATTTTAATAATTATATTGAGGGTTTCGGCTCTTGTTTTTGAAACCTGAGAACTCTTATGTAGCGAAGGAATCATATTTTTTAAAAATAATTATAATTTAAGCTCTACTTCTGTATGGAGCACTGTTTTTTAAAAATAAAAACAAAAATACTAAAGAACTCCAGATTATTTACCTAACGTGTTCTTTCCTATTTTTCTACATACCTGTACACACACACACACACACACATATATATATATATATATATATATATATATATATACACACATACACACATGTAAATATGCATATGTTTTATGCTTAAAAAGACTGTCACCACTAGATGTAGACCTCAGTGTCCACTTTTATATTTACATATGCTCTATTCCCGAGACTGTGCACTTTAACCCATAAATATAGCATACCTAAAAACTATATTTTTATCATATATATATATATATATATAATTTTTTCATATACACAGAAACATTTACTCACTACAAGGATGCAACTTTGTTTCGGTGCATTTCAATTGCACCTTGACTGGTGAGAACCAAAATTGGTTATGAACAATTCTGCTTGTAAGCAGGCTGTATGTGAAATGTCACTTCCTTTTTTCTATTTGTTTGAGAAAAAAAATATACATAAAGCAAAAAGGTGACGGAGTGAAACAATAGTGCTTCCTTATAGCAGTTTGGTGAAAGATGGGCAAGATGTTAAAGCGGTGGTTAGACTGGAGAAATTCCTTGTCGTTAATAGCGGTCAAAGGTTTAGGTACAGCATTTCCAAGCCTTCTAAGAGGGAGGGTTGGAGGAGGAAAGGTGGGAATAGGAAATAGTAATACGATGAAAGGGGTAGGAGGGATAAATTCAAATGATATTTATGGTAATAATTGGGAATGTTGTTTTTGGTTATTATAAAAAACCAAGCTAAATCAATGAAAGTGTTTTGTAAATTAAGAAATTTAGACATGGTGATTTTTTCTTGGTATGTTGAATATATAAGTTATTCGGATTTTTAAAAAAAAATTAAATCAGTTTTGATTTAGAAATTAAAATATAAGTAGAAGAGTATATAAAAAGTATGGGATATTAATATAACTTTTATAATCTAATTTTGATCTATTGTCGGACAGTATAATGTGTTGCATAAGTATGGGTGTAAAACAATTTATTTGAAAGTATTACTAGCATTATATATGCGCAAAAAATATTTAAGGATCATAATCTAGGATAAATTAGTGGAGAGGTATATAAGAGAGTAGGAAGTATATCAAAGGAGGTGAGTGAGTGAGTGAGAGGTATATAAGAGATATATAAGAGGGTAGGAAGTATATCAAAGGAGGTGAGTGAGTGAGTGAGTGAGTGAGAGGTATATAAGAGGGTAGGAAGTATATCAAAGGAGGTGAGTGAGTGAGTGAGTGAGAGGTATATCAAAGGAGGTGAGTGAGTGAGAGGTATATAAGAGGGTAGGAAGTAAATCAAAGGAGGTGAGTTATAATTTTAAACATTTAGAGTTATGGATTTAAGAATTTAGCAAGATTGTAATGTTAGATCTTTAATATGTCTGCAAAAGACGGTGGTTTGATATCTGATTTAATAATTGGGTGTTGTTCAATAGTTCAATAATACATATTTTCTCCTGCAAACATAAGAAACAAGGTTCGTTCAAAGATTTGCAAGTTCTGGCTTGTTTTAGGATTTTCCATTTAACCTTAGATGTTTTTCTTTCCTCCTTCAGTTACCAAAAATATTTCGAAAGTGATGTTATGTTGCGTTTGCCTGTATATGTAAAGGAGGATATGTGATTGTAAAATCGATCCTTTAAAGGTCTTCTAGTTGATTCCACATACAACTTAACATCCCTGGGGTTCTCATTTGATGAGATATAGCATATATACAACAAATAATGGAGAAAAGGAAGTGATGTTTCACATATAGCCTGCTTACAAACAGAAGTGTTCATAACCATTTTGGTTCTCACCAGTCGAGGTGCAATTGAAATGCACCGAAACGAAGTTGCATCTTTGTAGTGAGTAAACTGTTTTTGTCTATATGAAAAAATTATAATAAATAATTATTGCTTTACTATCAGTATCAAGGCCTCTTTTGGATTAATGTTGTGAACATTAGAATTTATTTTTTTTTTTTCGTTCTCATTGCATCATATATATATATATATACAGAGTGAGTGAGAGAGAGAATGTAGGAAGTGATATGCAGAAATGTATGGTAGAGAGAAATGCAGACAAAGGCACCAAAGAGAAGATAAGGCAGGATTGATGAACAGATAAATTAAAGTCAGAAGATATAAACAGGAAGAGGACAGAAACAAGAACTTGCTCTTCATTTAATTGCGACTTGGTAATCTTTGTAAAGCCTAAAGATAAACAAATAAATCTCTAAGTTGATAAAAGTTCAACAATGAAACCCAGGATTCTTTTTAGGAGGAAAATCCACCTGGGACATCCTTATTACTTATCAGATATACTTGATCAAATAGTTTTCAAGATGAACATTACATAAAAATCCACCTGGGACATTCTTATTCCAACACCCCTTTTATTATATATTCAGGAAATTTCCTTACACTGCTTAATTCAGGCAGTGAACAAAGAATTTGATTACTTTAAAAAAATGATTAAAAAGATGAATTCCAGCTACCCAGAAAATGTTTAACTTCTTTAAGTAGAAAATGTCTGTAGTTAAGCTTAGTTTTGTAGAAATTTTAACATTCTTATTGCTGTATTGTTATATCATTTTTGCCTGGCTGTACTGGCCCATTTTGGAAAAATAGGGAATTGCCATTGACTGAAAGTAAATTACAATAAAAGACATGGACAATGATTTCTCATGGGCATGGCTATGTTGCTTTCACTCGAATTCTTTGCAGAACTAAGCTAAACAAAACCCCCAGTACACAATAGAATAAAAAATATGACAGAAAAAAGCTGCTTTGGAAATAATATTAAGCTTTGGTTAGTTTATAACAAAAATGCTAGGGACTGACATTTCACTGTTTTGAAAGCATGTATATGTATTGACAACAGGCAGTGTAAATTTCATAAAGATGTATATCTTAAAAATATGTATGCGTGTGTGTGTGTGTGTGTGTGTGTGTGTGTGTGTGTATATATATATTGAATACAGACAATGTAAGGTGTGTAAAGACATAAGTATGTCTTAGAAAAAATATATATATATATATTATGAAATAGACAAAGTCCAACAATTATTTTAAGACATTGTTTATGTTTATACATTCTTTTTATAGATACAAAAAATCTATAAAAAGAATGTATAACATAAAAATGTCTTAAAATATATATATATATATATATATGTGTGTGTTAAATGCAATCAATGTAAGTTTCATATATATATATTTAAGTACATCTTGAAAATGTATATATATGTTGACAGCAGGCAATGTAAATATTGTAAAGATGTATAAGTACCTCTTGAAAATGTATATATATGTATGTTAACAGTATGTAATGTAAATATCGTAAAGATGTATAAGTACCTCCTGAAAATGTATATATGTTGACAGCTGGCAATGTAAATATTGCAAAGATGTATAACCACTGCTTAAAAATGTATATATAAGTTGACAGCAGGCAATGTGAATATTGTAAAGATGTATAAGCACCTCTTGAAAATGTATATATATGTTGACATTTTCATGAGGTACTTATACATCTTTACGATATTTACATGCCTGCTGTCGACATATATATACATTTTCAAAATGTACTTAAATTATTCAAGTGAAATATTCTAGAATGTTCCAATAATGTTATCAGTAATTATTTTTAGTCCCCAAAATACAAACAGAACATTCTGTAATTGATATTTGTGCAAGTTTTCATCATGTCAAGAGGTAAAAAATTGACAAATTTATAAAAAGAATTGATTTTTAAGCTCTGGAAAGAAGGTAAAAGTTACAGGAAAATCTCAAACAAACTGAATATTTAATTTACTACCATTAGTTCATTCATTGAAAGGTATAAAAAACTCAAAACTGTAGAAAACCAAAGAAGAACAGGTGCTCCATGGAAGATTTCTGAAAGATCTTTGAGGAAATTAATGTATCAAATTAAACAAAATCCAATGGTTACTCATCAAGAGTTTCAGGATGATTTGATTTCATCAGGAATCTGTGTCACTAAACAGACAATAAGCAATGAAATTCATAGGAACAATCTAAAGTCACGCTCCCCTCGGAAAACTCCACTACTATTGAAAAGACAAAGAGATGCCAGGTTGAAATTCATTCGTGAATATAAGGATAAGGAAAAATCATATTGGAAAGAGTATTATGGACCGGCGAAACCAAAATTGAGTTGTTTGGATGTAATTCTAGAAATCATGTATGGAGGAAAGATGGCGATACCTTCAAATAAAAGAACACAGTACCAACAGTGAAATATGGTTTTGGGAGGTTTTTCTGCAAAAGGTACTGGCAACATATCAGTAATAGGTGGCAGAATGAATGCTGCAGCATATCAAAATATTTTGGAAGCAAATTTAACGATTTCAGTAAAAAACCTTGAACTTCCTCCTGATTTGATCTTCCAACAAGATAATGATCGTAAGCACACTGTAAAACCTCCGAAGAAATGGCTTACTAAAAATAATGTAAATATCCTGAAATGGCCAAGTCAGTCCCCAGATTTAAACCCAATTGAGAATCTGTGGCGTTATTTGAAAATTCAAATCCAATCGAGAGCTCCAACAAAGATCCCAGATCTGAAGACCATATGTGAAGAAGAATGGAACAAAATAACAACTAAAATTTGCAAATCATTAATTGAGAACTAGAAGAGTTTGATTGCTGTAGAAGTGAATAATGGCTATTCTACAAAGTATTAAATGAAGATTATGTATTCTTTTTTGTATTGTACGCATACTTTTTTCTCCCATTAAAATGGATAAATGGGATTTATTTCAGTTAAATCAAAATTTTTTGTTTTCTCTCTATATTTAGTTATTATGCATCTGTCCACAGCTAATTATATGAAAAGTATGTTTATTCATTAGTTAGAAATACAATAAATTAAAAATTTGTATGTGTACGAATATTTGTTTTCCCCTACTATATATATATATTGATAACAGGCAATGTAAATATTGTAAAGATGTATAAGTACCTCTTGAAAATGTTGAATATGTTGACAGCAGACAATGCAAGTTTCATATAAACATTTAAGTACATCTTGAAAATGGATATATATATTGACCGCTGGCAATGTACATTTCATACAGATGTTTAAGTACATCTTGAAGATGCGCGTGTGTGTGTGTGAGTGTGTGTTGACAGCAGGTAATGCAAGTTTTGTAAATATGTATATGTATGTCTAAAACAGTGAAAGTGTAAATATCTTTGTCATTAATTTTTATTTTACTTTAGATGATTGGCCTCTATTAAGGTTGACAATAAGTGTAACAGCTAACTACTGTTATTTCTGCCTGGACAGTAGTTAAGGTAGAATGGTTTTCTCTTGCTTTAAATGCATGATGGCAGAACTCATTTCCAGAATGCATCACAATGACACTGCATGCTGCAAATGGTGTGTAGACAGACAAGGTTGGAGATGATGGCACAAGTTCCCTTGCCATTGGGGCCTTGCATGCTGACTGCATCCAGTGAATGATGTGCAACACATCAACTTGGCAGAGTTAGATGCCATGTTGAAAAGGAGTTAACCTAAAAATCTAGTGGAGCACAGCCAAAGTACATCTCATCACAGATACTGCATGTGTCCATTAGAGTACACACAAAAGCTTCAAATTAAAGGCTCATCAGAAGACGACTCTGGACTGTCAGTGGATTTGATGTTGATTACTTCTGACCAAAACCAGACAGATAGACTTGAGACTCTAACCAAAATGGCTAGATGCAGTAAGAAAAGAAGTTGAACCAACTTGCACTGCATCAGTGGAGATGCACCTTGTCCTGACTTAGTAAAGGTTGTGCTCTGCAAAAGTGGGCGTCCCGGGATCAAGCACATCTTGTACATTGTAAAGTGGATTCATACCCTGGTATCAAAGGCTGATGTTAAGGTAGTACTTAAGGAATGCCAATTAACTGATCCAGCCCTAATATGTTGGCTATGAGGTACAGTAAATGTGTCTGAGGTATGGAAAGGATTGGGAATAGACATTACCCACTAAAATGGAAACACTGACTTACACTGATTGATTTGCAAGTTGGTGACCCCTGTATCAACAGAACTCAACAGGCATCATCCATCATTTAGAGGCTGTCTTTTATGACTGAGGCCTGCCAGAACAACTTCTCACAGATAATGATACTGTGTTCTATAGCCAGCTGGTCAAAAACTTCTTAGCGAAGTGGGGCGTCCAACTCCACTCCCGATGTGCATACATCCCTACAGGCAATGGTATAATTGAGAGAGAACCTTGCCAGGTTGTGTGTGAGTACAGCGGACTTTCTGAGGAATTGCATTAAATAACAAGATCAGTTTCGTTGATTCAAATCCTTTTTAGTTTGCATTTGTTATTGTGTCTTTTCTAATCCAGTACTTTAACCACTTAGCTACTTCCAACAAAAAGAAAGAAAGCAGTATAAAATCAGAAAAATCATTTAAAATTTAATCTTATTTTTTCTTGAACATGGGTAACAACTAACAAGTTTCAATTTTTATTGGAAAATTTATTGAACCATACACCTTGTGGTATCAATTCCATTGCTCTATCCACAGAGATCTTAAAAGGATTAACAAACAAGCAAAAAAAATCTATTTTTTTCTTTTAATCTAGCAAGCAATATGAAACACAGCCTGACTATAATTTCAAGTAAGCCACAAATAGATTCCCAAACTTCTCTTTCCCAATTTGAGCTTTCTTTAACCGTAAATCTTAAAATCCTTTTCTTAACTCAAAAATCCACTTTTTGTTAATTCCAACCCCCCTAACCCCCCAAAAAATAAAAAATAAAAAAAATACAATTTTTTAGCTGTCACATCCAGAGGGCCTTGTTTTGCAACAAATGTTTCCCAAACAGATTTAATGTCAGATGACACAGACAGGCAATAAGCTGACTGTATTTGTGGTAATAGCTCAAGTGGTTGAGAGAGGAAACAGGCATATTGGTAGGGCTCATACCAAGTGTAATCGCAAAGAAGAATTTTAATTTCAAACCAAAATAAAAGCCCTTTCATAAGATGCAAAATTTTGACTCACCAAAAATAAATAAGTATATAAAATATAAATATACTTAAAAAAATAAAAAAGTAATGAAATTAAGAAAAAAAAATGATAAAATACAAAGAATCTGCAATGTTATCAGTCCTGACCTGGCATATCAGTTTCAGTCACTTTCCCACTGCTGTAATGAAGCATCCCTGTTATCCTTTGCAATGGCTGTTTCCATTTAAGTGGATTTTTTAGTTGATTTTCAAGCAGTTCTGTTCATTTCCTTGTTTTGCCAATATACATTCATTATGCACTTTAAATTTGAATTCTGTTGGCAAAGTTTTTTTTTATTATTATTATTATTATTCTATTATATAGGAATAAAGTGTTGCTGCCGACACTTCAGTTTGAACATAGATCATCAGTGAGCAAGCACACGCAATCCTATTATTGAATTAAGGAGACCACATGACCATAGAGGAAATGCATAAGTCGGAAGTCATGTGATGTCTGAATGATCACCTTTCTAATCTATCCATTATACTATTCGGACGAGTGTTCATTGACATCTCAAAATATTCATTATCCTATTTTTGTTTAATGCTTTCTATCCTATCATCATACAACTTTTTTTTTTAATCATTTCATCCTAAGCTAGGTGAGAAGGCCACTAAGATACAAGGGGTTAATGAATATGAGAAAAACATTATTAAGGAGATAGGCCAATAAAGGAACAGGAATTAAGAAGACAAAAGATAATGATGAACATCAAAGTTGACTAGAAAGCGAGAAGCTGAAAGTGTGTTCCACATGCGAGAAGTGCAAGAGAAGAAACTGTTAGCATAAAACTTATGGTTACATTTGGCAATTTCAACTGTAAAATGTGGAGACCTAGCTGCCAATAAATTCATAAAGTCAAGATACCAAAGAGGAAAATTCATCAGAACAATTACCATGGAAATTTTTATATAAAAGGCACAGGTAAGCTACTTTACAGCAGTGGGAAAATTATTGACGATGCCAGGTCAGGACTGATAACACTGCAGAGTCTTCTTTGAATTTTATCAAGAATCTCTAAATATATAGCAGAAATACCAGACCAGATGTGACGTTGCACTGAGTTTACTAAGTGGGGAGGGCTTCTTGTAAATCAGTGAAGTGGCAGGGAGGACCACGACGTTGGTTCATATACCACCAAACTCTTCTCCGTCTCCCGTTTTTTTTGTCTGTCCGGATGTGAATTTATATGTTGGTAATTATCTAAAGTTGGATGACGGGATTTTCTCGATTAGGCTGGTAATTATCCAAAGCTGGATGACGGGATTTTCTCGATCCTGGTTGTCTCGGGGGTGGGGGACAAGGCAACAACACTGATGGACATCAAATAATCAAAGCAAAACAATGCATGTACATATTCATACATATATTTACACAATGACAAACATTTATCAACACAACATACAACATGAATTAAAGAGCAACACAATCGTAACTATAATAAAAAAATGTCTTTCTCTTTTTGTCATAAAGTTTATAGAGCCTGGCCAAGGCTAACGTCCTCACACAGTTCCTCTTTTCTTTTATCTTTATATATATATATATATATATATATATATATATATATATATATATATAGGATCATTTCTCTTTTTTTTTTCTTTCTTTTTTCTTCTTTAACATATGTGCCCTTACAGGTCTTCTCTTTCTCTTTTTTTTTTCTTGGAAAATAAATTTAGTCACTAGGGTTTCGTTTGTTCTATTTTTCCTTCTATTTTTCTTTTCTAAGGCCCGTTAACCTTTGCATAGGATATAACTTCGGAAATGGCAGTACTTATCTTATTCCCTTTTCTGAAGGGGATTTGTCTTCTTTTCGGCGAGTCTTCTTATGGGGCCCTGGATGTGCCTCGGAGTTATGATAACTTTGACCCTGTCTCGGCGAACATCGGCGCATAACTAACTTTTAACTTCCACGATTTGCCCCACGTGGGTCGCTTTTTGACGCCAACATTCTTCCTCTTCTTGGCTGACCACCATACACACTAATCCAACTGCTTGCACACTATTCGCGCAGAGCGAGTGGGGATTTGTTTCTCTCTCCTCGTTCGCCTAGGGTTTGTATGGAGAGGACATGATAACTTTTACCCCTTCCTTTCCCCTCCCTCAACGGCCGCTACACAACTGACCTCTCCTGTTCGTGGCCGATGGGTTGCAAAGAGACGGTGGGGGATGTCTCCCCCTCTTGCCTTCTACGACACCTCGTCATACCAGATAAGAAAGCAAAATTCAATGCATGGATGAATGGTAGACTTATAAAGATGGAAGCTAGATTCTGTCATGACACTGTGAACCAACTTTCCTAGCATCATACCTTTAATTGATTCAATATAATCATTCCACTTCATGTCAGTAGAAAATGTAACCCTGAGAAGGCACAATGAGTCACCCTCATGGAGGGTTAGCATCAGTCATGTTGATGGAAAGAGAAATAGGTTCTCTAAGACGATCAAAAGCTTCACCTTGGAAGCTCCAAAACTAAGAAGCTATCCCTTAACGACACAATGAAGGTCGTTTTTGAGATCAGCTAGCAAACAAATCGAACAAATAAAATATCTACCAGGAGGATGTGAGAAAATTTTTATTACTAAATATTTGATATGAATAGCTGAAAATTTAACCCTTTCACTGCTCCACTGTCTCATTTTTCCCTGGGACATATTTTCTATGAAAATTTTAGGTTAATCAAATATGGAAAGATCCAAAAAGTATACTCCAAACAAGTATAAATCAACTGAAATTAAAACATTGTGTAAGCTGTAAACACAAAGCAATGTGAGTGCGTTCTGTGCAGTACTTCTTGTCATAATCAGAATAACCTTAATATTGAGTGCATGCATATACAACATCACAAGGATAATTGCCATAGTTGAAAAGTATATGATTTTTGGATATCAAGGGTAAAAATCTGAGTCACAAAGAAATTGGCTGAAGAACACAAGTTCCAGTGAACTGGCATTTCTTTTCAGTTTTTGGAAGTGGAGCTGATAAGAATTTTCCTGATTGGTCACAGGAGACAAAATGTGATTCCAGGAAATGGAAGCATCCATCATTACTGATTGGTCAAAAATTCCGAGTCCAGCTGTCAACAATGAAATTGAAAGTATTATTTATATGCGGACTATTGTCTTCATCTTTATCAGGTGCTTCTTGATCTGGCTAACCTTCAGAACTAAACTGAACCTTTTTATTTAATCTACAAGAGTACATTATTCTCATTTCACTGACCATATTTAAGGATATCTCATTTAGTTCTTATTTAGTACTGATCAGTTATTGCTCACTGTGTTTCCACTGATTAAAAGTTTGCACAGCCTGGTCCAGGGATTGAACTCACAATTACTATGCCCCAAAATTCTGAAACCAATGCTTTAATTCACATGGCTATTGTACTAGTGGATTAAAGAAGCGTTAAGTAGATTAGAACTAGAGAAATCCCTAGACATGCTTAGTGAAATGAGAACAATCTCTACTGTAAATGAAATAAAGGGTTCAATGTGAAATTCCCTGAAGGTTACCCAGATCAACAAGCATCTGATGAAGGCTGGAAAAACCTCTGATCACAAGGTTTTGAGAAGTATTTAACCACCTCTTAAGTGTTGTTGTTCCCTGGTCCACCCTAACCTGGCATGGTAGCACCTGTTAGGGTCCCAACTATAGGCAAATAATTAACCCTCAATCTGTGGTCGAATTTAAACGCCCCACGAGGCTGGCATTTCGCTCCCACCCCTACACTGTGGAAACTGTTAGATGTAGACATCTCTTCTACTCCAATAGCTTCATGTCTCGCACGTCTCGCCTATGGAACTCCCTTCCCTATTACTGTTTCCCTGACAAATACAATCTCCAACGCTTTAAGTGTAGCGTCAATCGACATCTCCAGTTGCCTTGATCTATCCACTTCTGTTCTCCACATCCTTTCATTTTTCATTCCTATCTGCTCTCGCTCCGGATCTTCTGTGGCCCCCTTGCCTTGATCGACCCACTGTCTTTCTCTTTCATCACATCCCCTCCCTTGCCACTCCTATCTGCTCTTCCTCCAACCCTTCTTTAACCCCTTGCGTGATAGTGGCCTCCAGCCTTGCTTGGGGTGATACGATTAAAAAAAAAAAAACAAAAAAAAAACACCAGCATCATATTTTCAGAGTAAAAAAAAAATTACCAGCAATACATTTTTTGTGAAAAAAAATACCAGCAATATATTTTTGTCAAAGAAATTACTAATGCTCTTAAGAAAATGAAATTTTGGTATTAAATGACCCATATGCCGCTAAACAGACGATAGTAATAGTACTGATGAAGGCCAGAAGGCACAATGGCTGAAATGTTGTGATAATAACAACAAAGATGAGGACAATTGTGTAAATAATGATAATTACTTATTCCAGAAATTTAAATTGTGCTCTGGGATGCAAGAGGTGTACTGCTTATGGACTTCATCCCACATGGTCCATCAGTTAATGGAGTCAGGTATTATGAAAGATAGAAGTCAGATTAAAGAATGGAAGGAAATAATAAAGAAATTGTTTGTTGAAAGGGGGTAGAACATTTGCATAAAATGTCACCATGCTGCACAATTACAGAACTGCATTCACAACCAAAATGACAAAAGAGTGGTTCCAGTGATATAGTTGTGATGTTTTAACAATTCACTGCATAATAAGAAGGTGCCAAACCAGTAATATCATTTGATCATCAGTTCAGGCCCCTCGATGGCAGTGTCTATATACATACAAGGTCTGTCTGAAAAGTAATGGGGTATATCCATTCTTCAGTGTGAAAGGCATTGTCCACAGTCAGTTCTTTCCACAGGGCCGGACAATCGTTCAACAAGAGATCCTGCATATTTGCTTCGCTCGGTGCTCTAGAAGAGACAAGAGTTGTGGCAGGACAAATCGTGGCTGCTTCACTACAACATGCATCTACTTACAACACTCTGCGCCGTGGGCTGTTCCTGGCCAAGAACAACATTGCTGTACTGGAACAACCTCCCTATTCACCTGATCCTGCTCCATGTGAATTTTTCTTTTCCCCAAACTCAAGGGGATCATAAAGGGGATGCGTTTTGAGAGTGTGGAGGCCATCAAGATGACTGTAATGACAGAGCTGAGGAGCATCCAAGTAGAATCCTTCCAGATAGAATGTGGCATAGGAGGATGGAAGAGTCCATTAGACTCAAGGGGGATTACTTTGAGAGGTAAAACCATGTAGTTTAGAGTTTAAATAAATTGTTTGTAAGACCAGTCCCATAACTTTTCTGACAGATCTCTCTTCAATCATCAGCGCTTCAAAGCCAAGGCCCACATTCGTATGAAAATTATTCGTGATTTGTTGTTTGTTGATGATGCTGCTCTTGTTGCAACATCCTTTGAGGAGGCCCAACATCTAATAAATCGTTTCTCTGCGGCATGTAAAGCCTTTGGTCTTACACTCAGCATAAAGAAAACTGAAGTAGTGCACCAATCTTGTTCTACTCTGAAGCAATTCTGTGGTGAGAAACAAAAACCACTAGTCTACAAATTTCCAGAGAGACCATTGAAAGTGGAAGACAAATCCCTGAACTATGTAAAGTCTTTCACCTGTCTTGGTAGCAAAGTCAACTACAGTGGAACTTTAGATGATGAAATCATGCATCGGATTGCTAAGGCTACCAGTGCTTTCAGCAAACTTTGCCATTGCTTGTGGAATGAGCGGGGTATTCGACTGGATTTGAAAATTCGGGTTTACAGAGCTGTTGTACTTGCCATCCTTTTGTACGGCTCAGAGTCATGGACTCCATACAGGTACCATATATGCCAGCTGGATGTTTTCCATAAAAGCTGTCTACATGCAATCTGTGGAGTTAACCTTCAAGATAGTACATCTAACGTAGACCTGTTTAACAAGTGTAATATTGGAGGAATCAAGACTTTTCTCATACAATCTCAGTTACTGGTCATGTCTTGAGAATGTCTGATGACAGGATACCCAAGATCCTAATGTACAGCCAGTTAGATCAGGGCTACAGGAATGTAGGACGCCCATTGGCTAAGATACAAAGACAAGCTGAAAAGCAACTTGTCAGCTGTCAATATACCACATAACACACTTGAGCGCTTAGCCTTGGAGCGGGTAGAATGGAGATCAACGTGTTTTAGTGGACTCAGCAGTTTTCAATCTGCTTGTCTGAATCATCTTCAAGAAGTGAGAGCAATAACTAAAAAGTCAGCCAATCTAACAGTGATCGCATCTCACAATCCTCACTCTTGCTCCATATGTGGCCTCCTTTGTAAATCATTAGTGGGTCTTAAATGCCACTTAAGATTATCGCACAAAACTTCATAACTGAATCAACTAAGCTGTCAGATCCTCATACATCGAAACCGACGGAAGAGTTCATTATTATTATATAGTGGTTTGTTTTGTTTTGTGGCATATCAACCTCAATGCGTTATTTAATGCCGACAAAATTTTTTATTGCTGGTAATATTTTTTTCTTCAAAAATCCATTGCTGCTAATTTTTTAAAAAAAAAATGTATAGCTGGCAATACTTTTTATTTCAAAAATGCATTGCTGGTAATAATGTATTACTGGCAATAGTTTTTTCAAAAAAAGTGTTTAAAACCTATTTTTATACTTTCATAGTGTTTGTTTGAATAATCTAAACATATTATGCCTATTTATTTTTCTTTTAATCCTATCAAATTCACAGATCAATTTCTTAGTGCTGTTATTAAACTGATTAAGAAAGACACCATAGTTTTTCTCATCCCTTTTATTTTCCCAAGTACTTTCAATTTCATCCAAGATCATCTTCAGAAGTAAACTTCTAAGACAAAAAATGAATGCAATTGATAACTGTGAATTTTTTTTTAAATGTGCATGAAACATACTCAGGTATAGTCAATTTAAAAATGAATGTTAAGAATATGTAAGAAAGGTAACTTAATTTATATTTTTTATTATTAATGTTTTAAGATGCTCAACTTGCAATTTAAAAAAAATAATTTATTTACAATTGCTTTTCTATGCATTTTAAAATACTGTTGCTATACTCATAATTAATCTTATTTAGTGTTGGTTTTAATTTTTTATATAGAGCATTTCAAGAATTTGAAGTTTTTGTTTTTTATTTTCATGATGGAGCATACTTGTATTGCCTAATAATTCTTTTCTAAAACATGAATGTGGACTGGAATGTTCTTTTAAATGTTGCACAAGAGAACTTGAATCCAACATGTGTAATGTAAGCCTTCTTGATAATGATCTTGTCATGAAACCAACATATATATTTACTTTTTCGTCAGTGATACAATCTCCCAAAGGACATTTAAATTGATACACAGGAATCCCTCAAATAGTGCAGCTAATTTGCACATAACTATAAAAAAAATCAATTTTCATTTAATATGGATAAATTGAAGAATGTTTTACCACACTAATCAAGTATTATGTTTGCACTAATTGAATTTTGGTATATAAAATTTTTACCATATTAATGAAATGCTTATTACTCAAGGGATGCCTGTACAATGTTGGTCTTTTGCAAAATATTAGTCGAGAGAGAAGAGTTATTGTGGATGATTAAGTTAGTCATACTAAATTTACTATAATATATAATTAGTTTTATTTTTTTACTGGGATCAGTGGGGGATATCATCCAAATCTTTCCGAATTCTCTGCACTTTCCTCAGACTGACACCCAAACATTCTGAAATATTCATATTGGAGCTTCCAGCACAAATGCCAAGCAGTACAGAATGTCATTTCCAAATTTCTGGTCAAGTGAATTGCAACAGAATGCTTTTTTTTTTCTCACAGATGGTGATACTGTGCTGTGAATAAAATCAAAAGCAAACAATGCACATGAGCAAAATTAAAAATATAAAGTGGCAACAATTTAACCATCACACCCTGTGTGTTTATGTATAAATCTTTGTATGCAATATTAGGATGCACGGGTGGTGTAATGAGAAATCAGAGAGATGAGTTTGAGTTCAAATTCTGATGAGCCTAAAAGATTTCAGTCCCCTGAGAAATATATATATATATATATATATATATATATATATATATATATATTAATTGATTTAAAATATGGTTTTATGGCTACACAGTGATAACCATATTTCGAAAATGGAATTCAAAGGCTTTGACTTCCATTTTCGAAACATGGTTATCACTGTGTAGCGATAAAACTATATTTTAAATCAATTAATATAAAATATTAATGCTCTGTTAATTTACATTGAGCACTATTGTGTAAAAATAAAAATATCTATAAGAACACCGGATTTTATATCTTACTGTTCTTTCTTTTTATTTATATATATATATATATATATATATATATATATATATATATATATATATATATATATATATATATATATATACACACATGCACGCCTACACATAAGGCCAATGGATGGATGTGCAGGTGGCATAATGGATAGCAGCTCAGAATGAGAAATTAGATACCCAAGTTCAAATTCCAGTCAAATTAATTACATTCACATGCGCCAATACGCTTGGGAAAAGTATGAATCCATTTCTTTGTCTCCATCTAGCTATATGTTAAATTGTAGTGCAAACTAGGCCTGTTTGCCTTGGTTGTCAACCAGATTATAAGAAAGACAACTCTGAATTCAAAACCTGAGAAATGTCATTTGGAGACCTTGTGGCACACAATTTGTGTCAGCTCTCTTCATTCAGTACTTCCAAAAAGCATGGTTGGTTTTGCACAAGCCTTCACCACTACAATCAATGTGTGGGTAGTCTATCTCCAAAAATGGGGACCCTCATACATGCTGGAACCTCATACATTAAAGATGATGAGAGAGCCACCACAGACACACATATATATTTCAACAAGAACAAGAAAATTTTAAAGTAAAGATACAAAATAGATATACAAATGTTGCACAATTTCATTCTTTTCTTTCATCACGAGAAATGCCAGTTTTGTGGAAAAAGTATTGATGATCTATTAATTAAGCATACACACACATATTTCTTTCTTTTGTATTTGATCTGATGAAGCCTAGTAAGGGTGAAGCATGTAATCTAGTTTCAATGAAATGATTTTCCATTCGTCATATTCTTCAAACTTTGTCTGAATTCTGTATCCTATTTTATACACACACACATTATATATATGTATGAAAAATTTCTCAGAGTTAGCCCGTAGAAAAAGACAATAGGAAAAATCACTTCTAGTTGCCAGACCTGCAATGTTTTTGTAGAGATATTCATAAAATTTAGCATAGTCTGATTAAGGGTCACAATAATTAGGTATACAGTGAGGTTTGGTTTGGTTCATTTTGTTTTACGGCATATCAACCTCAATGGGTTATTTAATGCCAACATTTTTAGGACAGATTCATATGAATAGAATATGTATTCTTTGGTTTAGATTGGGTTGGTTTATTTTGTTTTATGTCATATCAACCTCAATGGGTTATTTAATGCTGACAACATCTTTAGGATAGATTCGTATGAATAGAATATGTATTCTTTGGTTTAGATTGGGTTGGTTTATTTTGTTTTATGTCATATCAACCTCAATGGGTTATTTAATGCTGACAACATCTTTAGGATAGATTCGTATGAATAGAATATGTATTCTTTGGTTTAGATTGGGTTGGTTTATTTTGTTTTATGTCATATCAACCTCAATGGGTTATTTAATGCTGACAACATCTTTAGGATAGATTCGTATGAATAGAATATGTATTCTTTGGTTTAGATTGGGTTGGTTTATTTTGTTTTATGTCATATCAACCTCAATGGGTTATTTAATGCTGACAACATCTTTAGGATAGATTCGTATGAATAGAATATGTATTCTTTGGTTTAGATTGGGTTGGTTTATTTTGTTTTATGTCATATCAACCTCAATGGGTTATTTAATGCTGACAACATCTTTAGGATAGATTCGTATGAATAGAATATGTATTCTTTGGTTTAGATTGGGTTGGTTTATTTTGTTTTATGTCATATCAACCTCAATGGGTTATTTAATGCTGACAACATCTTTAGGATAGATTCGTATGAATAGAATATGTATTCTTTGGTTTAGAGTGGGTTGGTTTATTTTGTTTTATGTCATATCAACCTCAATGGGTTATTTAATGCTGACAACATCTTTAGGATAGATTCGTATGAATAGAATATGTATTCTTTGGTTTAGATTGGGTTGGTTTATTTTGTTTTATGTCATATCAACCTCAATGGGTTATTTAATGCTGACAACATCTTTAGGATAGATTCGTATGAATAGAATATGTATTCTTTGGTTTAGAGTGGGTTGGTTTATTTTGTTTTACGGCATATCAAACTCAATGGGTTATTTAATGCTGACAACATTTTTTATTGCTGGTAATATTTTGTTTTGTCAAAAATCTGTTTCTGGTAATATATTTCCTTCAAAATTGTATTGCTGGTAATAATTTTTTTCAAAAAAGTATTGCTAGTAATAGTTAACTATTTGCACATAGCTGGGACCCTAACAGGTGCTACCACCCCGGGTCAGGGTGGACCCGGGAACACCAGCAATTAAGATGTATTCCACACTCCTCAAAACCTCCTGATCAGAGGTCTTGCAGCTGGACGTAGTTTAACGTCTTACCCAGGACGCACAGTGATGTTTGACCCCAGTAAGTCATGCATGGCACTAAATCCGTTTCAGAAATATTTAACCTGTCTGTTGTTTACAACCGTTTTCTCAGATCAATGGTTTTGAGCAAATGAATGTGGATCTTTACAAAGACCATACTTCTTCAATCCTTGTGAGCTGGTGCTATAGAATCACAAACAAAGAACTGTACCAAATACCAGAAACCACATCCTTTGAGGACTTTCAAATAACAACAACTAAAATGGATATCACATATAACTCAAAGAGATAATAAGGACATAATGAAGATGGTGATATTCTACACTATTTCAAATAAAATGTTTAGAAAGAAGCTCCTGTCAATATTGGAAATCCTCATTACAGCTACTGGATTTGAGAGATCTATTTCCTTAAAAATTATTTTAAGGGAAAAATTTTATAAATTTCAACTGACTACAGTACTAACTGCTCAGTCAATGAATGCTAAAAGTTTCCTTATGAGAAAACAATTACCATGACCATACTAATATGTCTTAATAGTAATGAGGCAGCCGATCTAAAAAAAAATCTACTTTCTGTTGTTAACTAGGACAAGGAATGGCTTGTTAATTTTAACACCTCCAAAATAAATTTTCTCTCTTTTAATTGTCTGAGAGAACCCTTTTTACCTTCCATCAGTATGGCTGATGCTAACCTCCAAGAGAGTGATTCATTGTACCTTCTAGGGTTAATGATTTCTGCTGACATGAAGTGGAAAGATTATATCAAATCAATTGCTAGGTCTACTGCTAGGAAAGTTGGTTCCTGGTTCCATGCTAGACATTTTTTATTGCCAGAGTCAATCTTACATCTTTATTAGTCTATCATTCGTCCTTGCTTTGAATACTGCTGCCATAACTGGTCCGGTGCCCTTGCTACATATTTAGAGATTCTTGATAAAATCCAGAGAAGAATCTGCAATATTATTGGTTCTGACCTGGCATCTGGCCTTCAGTCACTTTCCCACCGCCATGAAGTAACTTCCCTGTGCCTTTTATATAAATATTTTTATAGTAATTGTTCTGATGAACTCTCCTCTATGGTATCTAGGCTTTATAAATTTAAGCACAATACAGTGTAACCCGGATATAAGAGACCCTGATATAAGAGAAAACCGGATATAAGAGAGATTTTCACTGGTCCCAAATTAGAGCCTGTGTTAATGTATATATAATAGACCAAACCCGGATATAAGAGACTTCTTCTCCGGTCCCGACAACTCTCTTATATCCGGGTTACACTGTACTAGATTGGTGGCAAGGTCTTATCTTTTTACAGTTGAAATTGCCAGATGTAACCATAAGTTACATGCTAACAGTTTCTTCTCGCTTGTGGAACTCTCTTCCAGCTTTTTGCTTCCTAGTCAACTTTGACATTAAAAAATTTAAATGCAATGTCAATCCTTACCTACTGTCTTCTTAATTCTTGTTCTTTTAATGTTCTCTCTCCTTAATAGTTTTTTTTCTCATATTCTTTCACATTTAGTAACTCTTGCAACTTAGTGGCTTTATTGCCTTGCTTGAGGTGAAATGATTAAAAAAAACTTTAAAAATATATGCTCACCCAAAATAAGCATAACCTCCATATTTCTTGGGTCAATGAGCTAGTTTCTACTTTTAAGAGTGCTCCATTAATGTTGACTAAACCAAGCCTTATTAAGTTTTAAAAGACAGAAACAGCTTTACCAGATGAGCCATACTCTTAATCAGGTCAAACAGATCTGAGTTGGGTTCTTTTATTTATTTATTTTTCTGCTAAAGGAAGGCTTTTTTTTTCCTTTTCTTCAAGTCATATGGTTAAGGTACATACAAGTGGGACTTGTCCCACCATTTGCCTGAAAATCCCTAACACTTGACACCAACTCCAGCGTAAACAATCAAGAAAAAAAAGTGCATAAGCAAACAGCCAAATTCACTTGAAGACACTAACCAGTCTCGACATTTTCAATTAACCATAGATCCTATCAAACCGAAAGGTCTTCATGCTTTTCACAATGCTAACATGACACCTAATTCCCCTAACAGGACCCTGGTAAGCAAGAAGCAATGAGTCAAAGAATGATACCACGCAACAGGATTTTCTTAGTCAACAGCTTCTCTGATATTCAACACCTAACACTTGTTGTCAGAGTACATTCTGATTTGTTAACGGATTCATAAAAGGAGAGGCTTGATCCCTCCATATCATGACAGACCTGGTTCATATGCTAAAGAGAATTGATCTTTGGCTTATCATGCTCCAAATTTGAATCTGAGCTGATGAGTATCTAGAATGTTTCGTATACCACTTACTAATCAAATTTTTAGCATGGATAATAGCTGGACAAGATAGTGTTATCAATGTACATGCAACATAAGTTTTAATTCAACTTTGATCTTCAAAAATTTAAATGCAATCGTAAATGTTATCTGCCTTTTTGGTTCCTGTTCTTTTGTTCTGTCTCCTTAATGTTTTTATTTTCCTTATATTCTTTCACATTCAGTAGCCCCCTGTGTCTTAGTGGCTTTATTGCCTTGCTAGGGGTGAAATAATAAAAAAAAAAAATTCTGTGTGACCCACAGAGATGTCTATTTGCATCTCGGTCATTACCGTTATAATGTTTCAGCTATCACTTTTCAGGTGTTTGTGGTAATTTTAAACCAAACACTTTATTCAGTTCATGAAGGTAGATTGTGGGTGCTCCATACTTTCGGCCTTGTGCCACATTAAGTTATAATTAGAAAACCATCATGAAGGTAGATGGTTTTCATTCCAACGAATATACCGAATAAGAAGTTTTCCAAATTAACTTGACCTTGTGATGTGATTTTTGGCATTTTAACTGAACATGTAGGGGACGTAAAGGGCGATTATCTTCCTTTAGCTGAGATGAAGTCACAGGTGTCACATAATAGCTGGTGAGTGACATCAGTTTATAAAGTGTCAAAGTGTAGTTGCCTCACATTAGTTGTTATATAGGCTGTGGCAAAGTCATATGTCACAAGCCCACAGCAGTATGGTGAACAGAGGAATCCACATGGTCTCACCCAAAACATAAAGGAAGATTCTCTCTTTTTTCTCCTTTTTCTGTTGTATGCATATCTAATAGTTTCTCTGTGTAGGAGAAATTAGTAACAAGTATGTATATATAGGTATAAAAACTCTGTTTGAGAGCAATTCAAGTTTGTCATTCTTTTCTTTTAGCTATTCTGTTCCGTCCATGTATCAAGGTGTTACTATATCACTGATATAATAATGGTGATAATGGGGAAATGTAAATTGGGAATGTTCCCATAATGCATCTTTCTTTCTTCTTTTGATGTGCCGTGTCCTTTCAGAAAGTAGGCGATCATGGCTCCCCACTTTCCTCTATCCTTTACAGCTCTCAACAAGTTCCTTCCCTCTGCTTCCTCCCTACAGACCACGTTCTGTCATCCACTTGCTTAAGTCCGCCAGGTATGTCATGTTTTGTTTTCCCTTGTCTCTTTTTCCCTCTATTCGACCTGTGAGTATCAGATTCTCCAAGCCCTCCTTCCTCATTGTGTCCCAGAAACTTCAGCTGCCTCTTCCTGATATTAAGTATAAGCCTCCTTGTTTGCAACCTCTCTAACACGCTCAGTCCATGATATCCTTAGCATCCTTCTTGCCTCAAGTCTCTTCTTCATCTTTGAGGAAATTATCCAACAGTCACTGCCATAAAGAAGGACAGATGTCACATAACAGTTCAGTATTCTTTTCTTCACTACCAAAGAAATCCTCCTGTCTCGCAATACTCTGCCCAGCTTTTGGAAAATGTCTTTGGCCATCCCAATACATCTACAGATCTCAGTGTTGCACTTACCGTCTTCTCTCAAGATACTTCCCAGATATTTAACCTTCTGCGTCTGCCTGATTCTAGTTTTCCCGACCTTCAAATCGCATTTTGGGCTCATCCTCTTACTGATGACCATGCATTCTGTCTTCTTGTAGTTTATAGTCCTTTCTTGCCACTTCTTGCATAGCACCCTCATCTTGACACATTCTTTATATTGCTTGATCTTATTTATGAAAAGGAGATGTGTGTGTGTGTGTGTGTGTGTGTACAGGGTGCAAGAAGTAATTGTTGCCATTTTATATTTTTAATTTCTCACATGTGTGTTGTTTCTTTTTGATTTTGCTGACTGCAAAGTACAGTAGAGTTAGTTGGGCACTGTCTGTGAGAAAAAGAGCACCATGACGCAATTCACTTGTACTGCTTGTCATTTGCATTGGAAGTTCCAATACAAACATTTCAAAGTGTTTGGGCATCAATATGAGGACAGTGCAGAAGATTTGGAAAGAGTTGGATGAGTCTAATGGTGATTATCAAGGTATGGCAATTTGGAAAACTGATCATTCTGATAAAAGAACTCCCGAATTTGTTGATGATTGCCTCAGACTCAACACAGAGGCCTATATCAAGTGCCTTAGCGGTATATAGGATAACACCAAATCAGAATACAAACACTAATCTATCACCTGCAGAAATTATGTTTGCAAGGAAAATACATTCAGTGTTCGATAGGATGTTACCAAATAAGAAAAAGAAAAATTATACGAAAGTAAACACAAAATTTACAACGTATAAAGAGGGCAATAAAGTCTTCTTTAAGAACTATCGGTCAGGAAAGTGTTTTTGGAAGGACGGTATAGTGTCAAAAAGAATCGGTAGAGTGGTATATATTGTAAAAAGGAAAAAAATTTTTTTGCAAAAGACATATTAACCAAATGAGATACGGATACATTGAAACCATGGAAAATGACAGCGAAATACCGATGGAAGTGTTATACAATGCTTTCCAAATCCAACCCCCTATAAATAGTGAAGTACCGATGGAGGTAACATTGACTCCAAAAACCACTGCTTTTCAAAAATCAAAAAATACACCAACTCGGAATGGTAGGAGAAAAAGTGATAGAAAAAGGAAGAGGACTGCACGTCTATGTCCAAATCCAAAGAGAAAAAAGTATTGAAAGCAAAATTCTAGGGAAGAATTTAGCTCAGGGGAAGGTGTTATAGTGGAACAACCTGGCACACCCCAACATGGATTGGTCAGTCTATAAAAGACTGACAAACTATTGAAGAAGAGGAAAGTGAGAGAGACAGGGAGAGCAAAGGCGACCCTTACAAACCTCCGTGACTTAACTCCTGTTTTCCTTAGTATTACGAACTCTTGCTCATTTGAACTTTACGTACAATAAACCATTGTTATTTGTTAGCTGATTTCTTGTGTTATTGTAATCTTTCCACTCGGTATTACTTTGTTGTTTATATCATATAATCCATGATATAACAATTATTATGATACCAAAGATCTGACACAGATTATTTGAATCTGAAGAGGTTTCTTTTCTCTTTTAAATTTCACATTGTGTTTGTTGATTTACTTTCAAATTTAGCCAAGATTATTTTTAATAAAACCAGGATCTAAATCCATATACTACCAAACACAGACCTTGACCTTCACAGCATGTAATTCTGGTTTTGTATGGTCAAAGGTTTGGGTTATAACCATTTTTTCATTCAATGAATATAATTATAGAAGACACACATTTAAGTACCAGTGATGATCCTTTCCAGAAAAGGTTTGGTAGCATGTCCTCTTAATGAAAAACCAATGTTAACCCTCAGATTAAATTGAGAGTTGGCCAGATAATATACACAAATTTTGACACCTTACCAACTTCATGGAAGTGGGTTATGATTGTTGCATGGGTCATATTGAAGCCATGTTGCTGAAGTCACAGCTATGCTGGGCAGGGCACGTCTCCAGAATGGGGGACCATTGCCTGCCCAAGACAGCCATGTATGCCGTAATCTCCACTGGCCACCATGACAGAAGGGCACCAAGGAAGTCCCTTGGTACGTGCCACATTGACCATTAGTGCAAATGAAGATATGCAACTAGACCAGAATTTAAACTTGCTGATTGCATTTGATCAGAAGTTCTGAAATGAAGTATGAAGACATTTAGTGCAAATAAAACACAGAGTAAAGATTTTAAAGGTTTTCTGTAATGATATGTCTAGGTATTAAAGACTGTTTTTTTATCTTAATTAAAAGACAATCACCAGTGGTCAACACTTGCTACTGACTGTCAAGCTTGTCACCACATAGTCCACCAGGCCGTCTCCACCTTTGAGGACTCTCACATGGCCAACCTGAAGGAGAAATGTCGTGGGAGGAAGAACCAGGAAGCCATTGCAGCTATACCAGACCAGACCTTTAATTGCAGTCGCTGCAGCTTGACTTGCCTGTCTCACATCAGCCTAGTCGGCCATCAGCATGCCTGCAGTCGGTGTGGACAGCCCACTTCATAAATCTACGTTCACGAAGCCAAGCCGAGAGAGATTGAACAGTTGTGCTATTTATCATCCAGTCAGGATCTCTTTTAATTATGGTCAAGAGAACATGACTTCTAATTGACATTTGCCATCTAGGATGAGGGCAAAGCTTTGAAGGTAGGATTCTTTGACCAAAATTAATTAAACAATTGCTTCCAGTCACTTAAGACATTATTTCTACAGACTGTGTAAATATTCCTCATCATTTCTGAAACTGATGCTTTTTGAACTTGTAAAGCAAGCACCATCTCAGACAGGTTTCATCTACATTCCTTTTTCAAGAATCAAACCAATTCGAAAATGATTCAATTTGACATTACATATTCCTAAGATCAGAACACTATGTTATTGGCATAAATATTCCCTGTACAATCAAATATCAACTATAAAGTTATAATAGCAAATCAATTAACAGAACTTTCTTTCTAACCTAATAGATAAAAAAATTGAAAACTTCTTTCTTTCAGTGAAAAAATCCCAGATTAAGCAGAAATTTATGAAATTTGAAACCAGGCCTGACAAATTTGACAAAGAAAAGATAATCTTATTTTCTTTGCATGATTACTGAGGATTTTTTCAAATGGTCTTATGATATCACAAACAACATTTTTTTCTGCAAGGCAATCAACTTCAAAAACATTGCAATAGAAAAATATCATGTTGATTCAATGACTTCAAGGGTTAAAATAAAAAAGAATTTACATGAAAATTTAAAAATAGTAAAGCAGCTGCTTCTTTCTCTGGCTTAAAGAGAGATGCGTTGATCAAAGTAAGCAGGTGTCAGCACACTGCTGGCTGAAAGAGAACAAAGAAAACAAAGAGGGAAGAGAAAGGAAGAAAAGAAAGTAAAGGAGAGAAGAAAGTAAAGGAGAGAAGAAAAAAGTAATGGAAAGGAACAAAAGAAAAACGAAAGTAAAGAAAGAAAGAAAAGACGTGAAAAAGGAAAAAGAAAGTAATAAAGAAAGCAAATGAAAGAAGGAAGAGGATGAAATAAAGAAGAAAAGAAACAAAAAAAGAGAAGGGAAGAAAAAGAAGAAAAGAAAAGGGAATGAAAAGAAAAGGAGGAAAGGAAAAGTAATGAAAAGAGAAAGAAAAAGGAGTAAAGAAATGAAATGTAAGAAGGAAAAGGAGGAAATAAACAAAAAAGAAATGAAAGAAGGGAAAGGAAAAAAAAGAAAAAGAAAAGAAAAAAGGAAAAAGAAAAAAGAAATGAAAGAAGGAAAAGGATGAAAGAAAAAAGGAAGAAAGAAAATGAAAGGAAAACAGAAGCAAAAGAAAAGGAAAAAGTAAAGAAAGAAGAAAAGAAATGAAAGAAGGAAAAGTGGGAGGAAAGAAAAAAGGAGGAGGGAAAGAAAAAAAGAAAGAGAGATGGTTAAGACAAAATAAGAATATATACCCAGTCTTTTCTTGAAAGTATTTACTTTATATACTTTTTATTCTATGGATTTATGAATAATTCTTCATTTAAATATCAACAAGTTATCAAAGTAAAGAAAACTTAAAGATACTTGAAAAAATGTTCTTGTTAATTTTTTTTTTAATGCCATGTCACTTCAGGGCACAGGCAATCCTGGCACTTCAACATTTCCTTTTCTTTATTATCTATGAATTGCTGTGCATTCTCTGTAAAAATAGTGTAGTAATTTCCTATTGCTTTCTCCACATTTTCCTTCTCTTAAACTGGTTACCACCTAAGATACCCTTGCTGTTTAACCCATATCTGGCAGGAGAAGAGATAGAATCATGCCTTTCCGTCTGGCCATTAGTACAAGTGAAGACATGGGACTAGGCCAGAATTTAAACTTGCTGATTGCATTTGATCAGAAGTTCTGAAATGAAGTATGAAGACATTTAGTGCAAATAAAACACAGAGTAAAGATTTTAAATATTTTCTATAATGATATGTCTAAGTATTAAAGACTGTTTTTTTTTCTTAATTAAAAGACAAATATGACATTGCATATAGGCCTTACACCTATATAAATTACTTCAAATTTAGCGATGAAAATCCTGCAATTTTTTTTTGTCAGTGCTTGGAAAATGTCCTCTGCTACTTGTTGGAAATAGTCAAACTAACTTGGCTACAAAACACAACCAATACTCTCAAGTATTTACTGAGCTTAGCCCAATACAAAGACACAATAATCTGGCACTCAGTAAAGAGTCAACTCATTACAAATGGCTTACAAGATGAGCTTGCTGGTTATCACTGTATAGCACTCACCATAGTAGTGTCTATTGATTAACTGATTGATTTATTTTCTATGACTTAACCATTTGCAGGTTATTTAAAGCCAGAAAATATTTTTAGATTGTAAGAATTTCTGTTTTAGAAATAATATAATTTAGTGATACAAGTCTTACTAATTAACCCACAGCGGGCGGCGAAGAAGAGTTGGATTCATACTTTTCCCTACGGTATTTGCACATAAGTGAATATAATGACTGCAAATGGAATTGGGACCTGGTTCTCTGATTAGCAATTCCAAGCCATTATCCATTACACATCCCACACATCCAATACAGCACCTGGTATTCTGAAGCGATCACCCATCTAGGCACTGACCAGTTTTGAGGTTGCTTAACTTTGGTGATCACACAGGAATTCCTGTTTCAATGTGATGTGGCTTTAAGCTGACGAAGGATAGTACGCTCAAACCCTTAGTCATGATGACTTATGATTTCAAGCTAGCAGAGCCATCGATGGCTTCTAAAAAGTTTAATCTCCCCAATTTTGCTCATAAACCTGAAGAAATCCAGAGAGCACAATTAATCCTAGAGTCCATAACTTTGCAGTGTAGGGTTGTGGACGCTGATCTCGAACGAGGCGGTTTCTTTGATATATTTAAACTATCAGTATCACTTCTCTTATGAAAGTCTTTATTTCTGGATTTGACTACAGGTAACTGAAATGACAAAAAGGAAAATTATAGATTGGTGAGTGAGAATTACCTAGGGATCCTGTAAAACCTTTATACCTTGACCCTTTGAAGGAATAAGGGCTCAACAACTTAGTATTACTATTTGTATAATCAATCAAAAAAGTAAAATATATCCATCTTACCGTTTGGCCATGGAACAAACATGAAGTTGAGCATGCTTCACAATTTGAAGTTTCTTTAGAATAGCATCTAAAAAGAAAAAAAAAAACAGAAAAAAATGAAAATTGAAATGATAAACAATTAAACTGAAAAAGAACTTTTGATTTAACCTTTAGCACTCTGTAGGTGACTATTTTTACCAAGCAACATATTAGTTCTGCCAATGCAAGTTGAATTTGAATTTCTTGGTTGTGTAGTTGTAACCTTCTATGGTGACACCTAAAACAATCTTGACTGAAACTGAGAGTCAGGCTAATGCAATTTCAAATATATGGAACTAATATATAAAACACTGTATTTTGAAGGGATTCCATATACAGTAAAAGGGGAAGTAATATTTATAAATGATGCAGAGTGCTAAATGTTAATGAAATACATTTGATGAGATTTTGCTGGTGTGCCTGAGATTAACAGACCATTCATTGAACCTTGATTGTTACTAGATGTCCTCCACTTGTGGACTTTGATCAGACAATGGTAAGTTCAGTAAACAGGGATATATCTCAGGAAACACACCACTGTGAATAAGCTAGTAGAATGTTTGATCTTCACTTAAGTGTCCTATACTTGTAGCCTTGTGTCAGACAATGTTAAGCAAAGTATATCTTGATATACAGGGCTTCTCATTGGGAAGCAAGATAATCTTGCAGATTATTATTTTGGAAGGAGGCATTCACAGACCTGTTCTATTAAACTAAACAATCTTATATTATTTATGTTGTAGCATACCGATGGACGATAACAGGTATGTCCCCATTCACATAAATACAATAGTAAATACTGTATGTTGATCTGCAGTTAGAGATTCGTTCCAGATGTGCTGGTCAAACTCTTTGCCTCTGGGCAAAGAGGATTCCCAGACGTGGCTATGTCGAAGGGCAGAGTCTTGTTTCAGGAAACAGCTACCCAACCCCATTTTATACAGGGTCTACAAGGAATTTTTGGCTGAGCCTACGGGTTCAGATATCCCATATTAAATTTGGTCTTGTGCCACATCTGACTGTGTGGGGCAGTTGGTAGATATCCTTCAGTTAGAGATTCATTGTGGAATTCACTTGACTCACTTCTAGCAGTTGACTACTACTTCTATGCGCCGCTGGTGAATCTTATATGTGTTGTTCTTATCCTAAGTATTATCGTTCACTAGCAACCTTCGTTTGATTATTCTATTCAATAATCTTCCCTAGGTTACAACAATTTACATTCAGACTAATATCCACATCTTCATTGTTATTATCACAATGTTTCAGCTATTATGCTCTCTGGCCTTCTTCAAGTGTCTGTCAATCTGAGTAATCTTCAGGGAATTTCATACCAAACCCTATATTTAATCTGTGGAAATCGAAGGACTGATTAACTGATTTTTTTTCTTCTTGCTTATCCACCACTTTTTTTTTTTGCAAGTGAATATTGCATTAATAATTTTTTGGAAGATAACAATTTTTCCTGATGCGAGTGCTACTATTTAACCTATAGTTGGGGAAGAGAAGAGATGGATTCATACATTTCCCAAAGGTATTTGCAAATAAGTGAATGCAACAAACTCAACTGGAATTTGAATTTGGCTCTCTGATTTCTCATTCCGAGCCACTATCGATTACACCACCTGCACATCTGGGAAAAGAAGGAATCAGTGCAAATGCCAAGCATTTAGTATGCTAGCATGGTATCAGATGTAGTGCCTTCTGGTCTTCCTCAGGTGCTTATTGATCTGGTTAACCTTCAAGGAATTTCAAACTGAACACTTTATTTAATCTACAGGGGTAGATTGTTCTCGTTCTACTGTCCATGTCTAAGGGATATCTCGTCTATTTATCATTGCTCAGTTATCACATGCTATGAGATATCCCTAGATATGATCAAGACAACAAGAACAAGCTACTCTTGTAGGTTAAATAAAGGGTTGAGTTTGAAATTCCTTGAAGGTTACTTGGATTGAGAAACACCTGAAGAAGTTAATGCAATATTCAATTACAAAAAAAAAATAATAATAATCCAAAATATATTTCAGCTTTAAATAACTCACAAAGGAGGCACGGTGGAGTAATGGATAACGGCTCGGATTGAGGAATCGTAGAGCCGAGTACGAATTCCAGTCGAATCCGTTACATTCACTTACGTGCTAACACCCTTGGGAAAGGTGTGAATCCTCTTCTTCTCCCTCCAACTATGGGTAAATAGCAGGACAGACTGGGTTCTATAGCCTTGGATGGCAACTGGTCTAGGAGAATGTCAACTCTGAATTCAAAACCATTCGGCGTCTGCACCGGCATCCGGCGGCCTCTTGGTTACTCCTGCCTCTGCGTCTGTGGAAATTCTGCGGCAAGTAAGAGCGTATTCCTCCCTCCACTGGGATAGCACGTGAGGTGTGGGGACCGCGTGTGAAGTTCAAACTCCCTTGTTACTCCGTTTCAAGAATTCAGCGCCGTTGGAATCGGGAATGGCTGTCGCTCGTTTCAGCATTGGCGACAGATCGCCGTGCTTGGTCGGCCTTCGTTCCGGACGCGGTGAATTCCTTGGAAGAAGCCGGCTTAACCGATCCAGGGTGAATGCCGCATACATACATACATACATACAAAGGGTTGATAATCCAGAAGAAAAAAATCAGTCAGTCAATCCCTCTATTTCCACAGATTAAATATAGGGTTTCTTTTGAAATTCCCTGAAAGTTACTCAGACTGATAGGTACAATAAATGAAACATAATAGCAAGAATAAAGATGAGGACAATAGACCACATGTAATTAACTTAATGATATTTAATATACAGTATTTACATTAGTCGGACTATTGTCCTCATCTTTGTCGCCATATTTGTCACAACGTTTCGGCCGTTGTACGCTCCGGCCTTCTTCAGGTGGTTGGAATTTCGAACTGAACCCTTTATTTCGATCACTGGGGTAGACTGTTCTAGTTCCACGTGCCATGTCTGACGGATATCAGTTATCAGTTATCTCCTGCTAATTTTCCCTCTGAAAGTTCTCCACTGCCTTAACCGGGTATTGAACTCACACTCTTTGGGTCTGTCACTGGATCTAACCAATGCCTTTATCCACTGTGCCATGTGTCCTTGACCACCTGAAGAAGGCCGGAGCGTACAATGGCCGAAACGTTGTGACAAATATGGCGACAAAGATGAGGACAATAGTCCGACTAATGTAAATACTGTACATAATACCTCATCTCAGAAATATAGACAGATAATTAATATGTGCAAATAATTATAACTTCTGTAAATAAGAAACTAGATAATATTGCACAGACCTTGCTGAAGGTGGAATTTAAGGAAGTATCATAAAAAGAAAAGAAAAATAAGATAAGAAATATCAACCTGTCGATGTTGCATCTTCTGGAGCGACCAAAGGTGTGACTTCCCCATCCCACAAAACCTGCAAGGGTGAAATTGACACTTTTTCTTGGTTTTCCAATGCACATAACTGCTTATATTCTGCCCAGTTTTTTGCTTCTTTTTTTTTATTTTGGTACTTGCTCTGGAAGGAAAATTCCAACACTTCCGGCTGTCCTCTGCTAGTTCGATAATATTTATGGTGATTCATCACCGTTTCCCTATACTCTTGAATATCAAAGTATAGATTTCCTTCTGGCAACCGTTCCCCCAAAAGTGGAACTGTTACAGAATCTGCAGGATGTGGACAAGTCACATGTCTCAAAGACGCAATGTTGGGAAAATTATATTCCTGAAAATCCCATTTGGGGTACATCGAAATTTTACAAGTTGTTTCACTGTTATCATTCAAGACTTGCAACTTCTTAACATCAGAGAGGAAATTTGGTGACAAGCGTCCATTGTTATCAGCTGTGTCTGAAATTTGGCTAATGGAACTAATGTCTGTTTTGTCCAAGAACCAAGAATTGCACATTTGAGCAGTTTGGG
The DNA here is from genome assembly GCA_964036315.1 of Acanthosepion esculentum. Taxonomy (NCBI): domain Eukaryota; kingdom Metazoa; phylum Mollusca; class Cephalopoda; order Sepiida; family Sepiidae; genus Acanthosepion; species Acanthosepion esculentum. The sequence continues at coordinate 57,107,689 of OZ038493.1, forward strand.
AATTGTCCATTTGGCAAGAATTGGGATTACAATTTTTATTAGGATCACAGTACAAAGATGGTATTTCCTCAGACTCTGAAGTTAAACAAGGAGATTTGATTTTTCTTGAAGAATCTTCAAGTTCCATTTCAGCTGGTTCTTTTATCTTTTCATGGTCTGCTGCTTGAGTGTGTAGTAGAGAAGACATCCTTGTTATATCCTGAAATTCCGGACCAATCTTCTCTAGAACTGGCTTGCGGTCTACATTTGTATTTCTAGGATTAGAATTTTCTTCTTCATCTTGATTTCCAGATGTTCCCATTAAATTTTCAATCCTTTCAGCATTACTTGGAGAATGCAAATCCATGGAGAAACATTTGGAATCATCCTGTTTTGCATCTTGGATTTCGGAAGCATTTTCAGTTTTCAGTCTTTTACAAAGATTCCCTTCAGTGTTTGCAGACTCTGTACCATTATCTTTTTCTGGATTAAAGGATTTGTCATCACTGTTGTTTTTGCAAATCTTGCGTTTCTTATTATGGCCATCCTTCAAGTACTGGTTCAATTTGAGGCTTTGTTCATACTGACTGGTGTCTGACCTGCAAATTACAAAAAGAGTATATATTTATCTATATATTAATCCATTAACTGTACAAATATAAAAAAATTTCTATCATTTGGAGTTGGGCCATTTTTTTTTTTTAACCATATCACAAGATGCAAGGCAGCAAAGCCACTAAGATACAAAGGGTTACTGTGTGTGTAAGAATAAGAAAAAAAAGAAACATTATTAAGGAGTGAGAATATTATTAGAAGAGTAATCAAAAAGACCAGAGATAGCAACTGACTTGGCATTTCAATTTTTGAAGATCAAAGTTGGTAGGGAAGCATGAAGCTGAAAGAGAGTTCTACAAATGAGAAATATGAGAGAAGAAACTCTTAGCATAGAACTTACGGTTTTATCTAATCAATTCAAGTGGATAGTTTAAATCAATTAAAGCTGACGCAAAGTCATGATTGGCATTCTGACTATTGACACCTGCATGCACAGTGTTTCCGCAGTTTACAGTACACACAGTGTTACATGTTTAATCAGACAAACTCTAGTTAGAGCCCATAAAATGTTCTTGTTCAAAGTTTTATATGCTTTCTCACAACCTTTAGTCTTTGTCCCATCATAAATATAAATATGATATATACATATATATATATATATATATATATATATATATATATATATATATATATATACAGGGGTTGAACAAAATAATTGAAACACTTGTTAAATTCAAAGAAAATTTATTTAATATGGAGTTGGTCTTTCTTTAGCCTCACAGACAGCTTTAATACGTCTAGGAATGGAATCATACAGCTTCCTGACTTCATCCAGAGGAATTTTCAGTCATGCTTCATTTAAAACCTTCACCAGCTCTTTACGAGACAACGGTGGAGAATAGAGGCTCCTAACTTGTTGCTCCAAAATGCACCACAAATGTTCAATAATATTGATATCTGGAGATTGGGGAGGCCACTCCATGTGTTCTAGCTCACTTTCATGCTCTTCATACCAATTCTTAACCACTCGAGCGGTATGTATTGGAGCATTATCATCTTGGAAGATGCAGTCACTATCAGGGAATAAAGTCTTAGCCATTGGATGAACATGATCTCCCAAAATGTTCAGATAATCTTTGTTGTTGATTCTACCATGCAGGGCAACTATTGGACCGGCGCATTTCCATGATATGGTGGCCCAAACTATCACTGATCCACCTCCATGCTTCACTGTTGGAAGAAGGCAGTCAGGGTTGTAAGCTTCTTTGGGCTGCCTCCACACGTAATCTCACCCTGAAGTTGGGAAAAGAGAAAAACTGGACTTGTTTGAGAATATGACTTGCTTCCATTGGTTTGCAGACGAGGCATTGTGATCTCTGCACCACTTCAACCACTTCTGAATGTTGCGAGTGGAGAGAAGAGGTTTCCTCATGATGGCTCTTCCATGATATGCAACCTTATGGAGCTCACGACAAATAGTTTTAGTAGAAACTGGACTATTCAGATGGTTATTCAACTCAGCAGTCACTTTGGCCGCATTTGTCCGATGATTTTTTGACACATTGCATTTCAATGCATGTCAGTCCCTGTCAGTAAGTTTGCAAGTGCGGCCCGAATTGCTACGGTTGCTAGAGGTCTTGCCCTGTTTCTCAAATTGCATCAGTGTTCTTGATATGGTAGCTCTTGAAAAACCAAACAGTTCAGCAACCTTAGTGATCAAGGCTCCTGCCATGTGAGCTCCAACAATTTGCTCTTTTTCGAACTTGGAGAGGTCACACATTTAGCTCAAATTTTACTAAATTCTAAAAATAAATAAGACAAAGACAGTAAATTAGATAAATAAACGTATTTACAATAGATATAACCTGCAATTACAAAGTTTTAGTTAAAGTTCTTAATATAATAGGTCTTTGAAATATAGGAGTGGATTTTGCAACTGTTCCAATTATTTTGTCCAACCCCTGTATATATATATATATATATATATATATATATATATATATATATATATATATATGTATGTACATATCATATTTATACTTTATTATTAAATTAATATATCATATTTATATTTTATATTTATATTTCATATTTATTATTATATTTTATATTTTATTATTAAATTAATATATCATGTTTTATTACAAGGTAACCAAAAAAATTCTGTCCGTTTTTTGATTAGTCATTGAATGAAGTTGAAATATATACGAAATGCGTGTAGCAATTGTTTTCAAATTCGGACAGCCAGACATTATAAAAAACACACACACAGTGCCCGGCCATCAGTTATAAGCCAGACAGCTGTGAGAAGGATGGAAGTGTCTAGAGATCTCGTTCGGGGCTGTTTGCTTTACGACATCAAAGTGGGCTTATCAGCAGCTGCATCAAGTCGCTACATATGTCAAGTGTTTGCGGATAGTGCTGTGGATGAACGTACTACAAGGCGTTGGTTTCGAAAATTCAAGTTGGGAGATTTGTCTCTCCATGGTGAGCCTCGCAGTGGATGACCACAGGTCTTGAATGACGGAGTCCTGAAGGCGGCCATTGAAGAGGACAGTAGTCTAACATGTGGTGAACTTGCAAGACAGTTCAACGTTTCCAATGAAACAGTTAGACTTCACCTGCACTGCCTAGGTAAGATGTACAAACTGAGCAAGTGGGTTCCGCAAACGCTGTTGGAGGTCCACAAGGGACAATGAGTAGCAGCCTGCGTATCGCTGCTTTCTCGCCACCGTACTGCATCCTTATTCAATAAAGTGCTTACCAGTTATGAAAAGTGGGTTCTGTACGAAACTCCCAAGCATTCCAGACATTGGTTGTCTCCTCAGGATGCTGTCCCTCACACCGCAAGACTGCCTATGCACTCACGCAAGATTATGCTTTGTGTCTGGTGGACAGGTCGTCAAGTGGTTCATTATGAACTGCTACCAACGGGCCAAACGGTCACTGGAGACCTATACTCACAGCAATTGAAACGTGTGCAACAGGCATTGTGCCAGAAGGGGCCAGCACTGGTGAATCGCAAAGGTATGCTTTTCCTCCATGACAACGCCAGGCCGCATGTCGCACGAGTGGTCAGGGATACCATACAGCAACTTGGGTGAAAGACTTTGTGTCATCCACCTTAATCACCTGACCTTGCGCCATCCGATTACCACCTCTTCCACTCCCTCTTTGTGGGAAATCCTTCACCAATGAAGCAGACTTGCGCAAAGCCTTCACGGACTTCTTTGCATCAAAACCACCTGAGTTCTACCACAAGGGCATTGAACAGCTGGAGACATGTTGGCAGAAGATGCTGGATGCCGATGGTGATTACCTCGAAGACTAAATATAAGTTACACATACTGTGAAGCGTTTTCTCTTTTTCCTTTAAAAACGGACAGAACTTTCTTGGTTACCTTGTATATATATATATATATATATATATATATATATATATCATATTTATATTTTATTATTAAATTAATATATCATATTTATATTTCATATTTTATTATATTTTATATTTATATTTCATACTTTATTATTATATTTGTCAGACATTTTTAATCAATATATATATTTTCTCAGTGTTAGCATGATCTCTTTCAAAGTTTGCAGCTTGATGCTACGTACTGAAAAATTCCATGTATATTATTTCAGGAAGTATCAGTTATTACCTTCTGTTTTATTTTTGTTTTGAATTACTAAATATAAAATAATAAAATAATGAAAAAAATAATGAAAGAAATAATAAAAATATATATAAATATAATAATAAAATAGAAAATAAAAATAATTTTACTATAAAAATGCAACGAAAACTGGGAAAGTAAAAACTGTTAGCAGTCAGGAATTAATGTAGGCATTACTAACAGAATATGGTTTTTATAGGTGCATTGTAAATGATTTCAGTATAGAACTGCATTGTAAATCAGGAAAGAATTTTCAGTAAGGATTAATGCAAGCATTTTCAAGCTCTTATGTATAATGTAAATACACTGCTAATGATTTCTATGTTAAAATTTATTTCTAGGCAGGAAAGGATTGTCGCTCATTAGGAATTAAAACAAATATTTCTAGAAGAAGGTTGACTAAAAGAGCCCTTCAAAAAAAACAGTTTTAAATATTGTAGCAACTTTGTAAAATAAAAAATAAGAAAGTAAAGAAAATGTCTTCAAGGACTTGGGACAGTCAAGATTCAAAGAATTCTATTATAATTGTATAAATGATCTTAATTTCTATTTGTAAAGATATATAGATGTAAATGGTTCATATATTGATGATGTTACTTGTCAATAAATTTATTGATTATTGAGGCTAATATTTTAGAATGGCCATCGTTTTCTGTATAACCAATATCTTCCAACAGAAACAAAATAAAGTTCATGAAATAGAGATTAAATTTGATGGATTGTCGTTACTTCCAAGGCCTGTCTTATAAGCTAGCATGAATAAATGACTAATTTTTAAGCAATTTTGTGATTAGAAAAATAATTTTATCAATATCTTACCATTCCTTTAAGTTCTCATTCAACTTTACTCATATTTGTGGGTAGACATTGTGCTTTATATATATGAATTTGATATGTGTATTTATACCAACCTTCCTTGATGTCGAATGACTGAATAGCCCAAGCGACGAAGGTGTGCATAGACTTGGTATTGATTCCGATTTTCAGGTGTTCTAATGAAGATATGATAGGCTTCCTGGAGGCTGAGTGGTACCTCATTATTATAGACTTCCAGACAATTCTGAAAAGTAAAAATAAATTAAAAAATGATCAGCGGCTTTAATGATCACAATGTCAAAGTTCAAGCTGAAGAAAATATTTAAGCGCTCATATAAATTAAAGCTTCTGTGTAAACATGACTGCTGCCCTTGTGCAGTCTTTTACTGATTAGATAGCTTCTCAAATTTTGAGAACATTATCACTTCCACTTCTGTCTTCTCTCATGACAGACTAATGGACCAAATCTTCCATTCAATCAGTGAAAACTCCAACCTAACCCTAACCCTAACCAGCTCTTGTCAGTCTGACTGCCCATGTTTTCACCAACATCTTATGACCCGCCTCTGACTGCAGACTGTCTATTATCTGTTCATCTCCACATTACAACAAATGGTTTCTTACTAACATTTCTAGAATAGAATGTGCCTATATAGTCAGACTGACTATATAAGCACATGACTGGAATTCCCTACCTTCTGGCTGAGTGGTACTTGATCCTGAAAATTTTTATTTACTATATTTGCTCTTTTTTTGCATGTGGACAAGGTGTGGTTGCTTTAAAGTCCTCACATCTCGACTTTACTGTTGGTTGTTTTTAAACACCAATGCTACAGGCCCAGATTAAATAGTTTACAGCTCATTTAACTTTGTGAGTGTTTTTAGTAAATGTGGCAGCTTTGAATAAAACAATAAACAATCAAGAAAAAAATCAGAAAAACAATGATTAATTTAATAACTTCGGACAGGGATTATTTTAATTTCTTTTTAAAAGATTCATTCTTTTTCTTTTTTAAATTTATCTGAAAAAATGTCTCTTCTTTCTCTTGAGATTTCTGCATGTTATCAATGTCAATGTGTGACTTCAGATGGAAAAATATCTCAGCAACCACTCCAGGAAAATCACTGTTTTCACTACATTGCCATCTACTTGAACCATTATCCATTTCTCTACAAGAGTAAGAAGACTTAGAATGAAGAAGTTTCAAACAAGGTATCTTGTATGCTACTACAAGACAATCATTATTTTCATTGCTTCCCTACTCATCTACAAATTGTCTTGAAGCAACATCCGGTTCCTTATAAGATTAAGAAGCCCTGGGGCAAAGACGTTTAGAGCAAGATATCTCATTGGATACTCCAGGGATTAAACTACCAAAGTGGTGATTTTAAAGAGTTTGTTTTTTGGGGTTTTTTTGACAAAATTTAGGCAATCAACACTAAGATGCACCATTGAAATATGACAAAAACATCATAGAAATCTTAGAAATGACAACCAAAAACTCATAACTCTCCTCCGATTAAATCCTTAACTTCAAATACACACTTTTCTTTATATGTTCGAAAAGTTTTCTTATACCATTAATGTATGCAACTTATAGCCATACCACATTGAAACATCAGTTCTCATGTTACCAATGAAGTTAAGCAACGTCAAGACAGGTCAGTACCTAGATAGGTGACTTCTTGGAAATATCAGGTGCTGTAAGCTTGGAGGTTTAATAGCGAACAGCTAAGAATTGTAAATTGGTGAACCAAGTTCCAATTCTAGTCAGCTTTGTTATACTAACTTATGTGCAAATAATTTGGGGAAAGTTATGAATCCACTCCTTCTCCCCCAAGCTATGGGTTAATTAGTAAGACTTGTATCAGTAAATCATTACTAAAAAAACTTCTTACAATCTAAAAATATTTTCTGTCTTTAAATAACCTGTAACGGTTGATAAGCCATAAAAACAAATCAAATTAATGTAAGTACATTTTTTATGATTATTTTATGGTTATTATTTCAATAATTAATGAAAGGTTCTTAAAGAAACAAAAAATGTCAACATATCTTGAAAATGAGCTACAACATTTTTTGGCTGACATTGTAAAATTATGGGAAAAAATTGTATATCTACCAAAACTAGAAACATCATTTTTAAATATGCTATATTCCGTGCTAATAGGAATATATACTTGAAAAAGAAGGTGGATAAAATAAGTAATGGTTTATTGTAAAAAACCAGTACAATAAAAATAATGGTAACAGTTATGCACAAGGTCGTCGCAAGTCAATCCAGTAGTGAGTGCTACTATTGGAAGGTCAGTAGTTCTTGCATAAGTCTGAGTCATACTCAACAGATCCCAGTTAGTCGGTATTTACCTGCCTCCCCACAAGGAAGGATGTGGCACAAGTTCAAGTTTAATGTGGGGCAATCCGAGCCCATAGGCTCGGCCAAAACTTCCCCGTAACCCCGCATAAACAGGTTCGGGTCTGTCTACCTCCCCGGACAAGACCCTGCCCTTCAGCATAACCTCATCCGGGTTCCTCTCTGCCCGAAGACAGAGAGTTCGACAACAGCCAAGATCTGAATAACAGATCCCAGCAAATCTCTGCAGTCCACTGACTTACAGATACTTATAGGTAATTACTACCTATAGTGTAGTCACTCATGGGGTAACAGGTTATTCCATTACATCAGAATATATACCTAGCGCAAATATATTCTATTATTGCATCAAATATACATATGTAGGTGTTTGGCCAAAAAGCTCATTCTGATTTTACTATTAAATGGTATTACAAACATTAATTTTTAATTAAAATTATTAAAGAAAGGATATGTGCAGTTGTCAGAGAAAATAGAGCAAAATAATGAAATAATTCAAAAGAGATTTATCACTGAATTATGCTTCATGAAGAAGTAGATCACAGAGTTGAACACCACTAGCTTTACCAAAGTCTGGTTTTCATCTGAAGAATGTGATACTTTGTATAAGGCTTGATTAAGATGAAATACTGAATAATGAACTTCTTTCAGAGAAACTAAATTACTTTTCTCAATAATGCCTATTGTAGACAGCAATCAATGAAAATGGTTGATGCAGAGTAAGTCATATGGAAGAGTATAATGTTCCATCAGTATTTCTCTAGACTGCACGTTTCTATGGTGATTGACTCCCCAAAAGAGTAGCTCCCAGAAGGATTAAAAGGCAAACAATAAATGTTTAAAATCTTGGCAAAGTTTAACCTTCATGCCTGCAAAAAATAACTACCCCTCCAAAAAAAAAAACAGTGTTTCAAAAGGATGTTTTTTTCTGATGGCACCACTATTACTATATACTACTTTGACATTGTTTATTTACAAGATTATCAATATATGTGAACCAACTACAATGCAATATTTATTATCAATTCATGAAGAAATAAATTTAAAAAGAAATCTTTTTATTCAAAAACTTTCAAAATTACCAAAATATATAAACTATCTGCAATGCAATATTTATTATTTACTATTTTATAAATAAATATGAAAAGTTTTTTATCCATAATTTTATAAAAAAATACCTGTTAACTTGGGACTTATCAGGAATTGAACCTGAGACCTTCTCATAATAAAATGTAGGTTGGCTTAATTTAAATAAGACTGTTTCAGCCAATCAGGGGCAGGCTTGAGATTTTAGCAGGTACTACTTAAGACACACACAAATTTGTTCAGTTGTAAATAGTCATTTGCCTGGGGCACCTCGAGGTGGTGAAATGGTTAGCCAGCTTGTTTCACTAGAACAATTATGACTGAGTAGTGAGTTCGATCCTCACTGGATGCACCATACTTTCGGCCTTGTGCCACATCTGAGCTACGCTTGGAAAATCACAATAGTCATTTGCCGGGGGAGGTGCTAACAGTCTGAGCTATTGAATTAACTCTGTGTCAGTGCTCATTTCACAATAGCTATGAACTATAGAACAAGAAAATTTAAATAATTTTCTTTTCAAATTAATTTATATCTCAGATTGCTACTTGTTTTAATTTTCCAATTTTTTTATAACCATCAAGGATGCCTAATTGGTAAAAATCCAAGGCCCCAAACGCCAGTAATTATTGGTTACACTACTCCCTGCTCCTTTTTTTAAAAAACATAATTTATATATTCATTGCTAATTTTTCTAAAAATGCCTAGAAAATATGATGATTATTTTATTTCAGCTAAGTGGTGAATGATGAAGAAATCTTAAATGAAGTGTGGGCACTAAGCACCTTGACAAAAGTAACTGATGAAATGTGTTCTTTGGAAGGATTGGCAAAACATCAGCTAATTGCCAATTGATTCAAACCTCATAAAATGATAAATAATAAAGATTTCATTATAGATGGTTCACATCTATATCTATAAAGCAGAAGAGTGTGTGTGTGTGTTTATGCAATTTATGCATGTTCACATTTCTTGACTGATTTTGATGAAATTTTCACACATCTTGCAAATTTACCAAGGTAGGTCAAGACCAACCTTTAGATCTCCGGGCCCCACTGAGTTTGGCAGAAAAATCGATAAAACTGAAAATGGGCATGACTTTTTGCTAAAACCAAGTCAAAGTTACACACAAACAAATTTTTTACTGGATGAGCTTTGCACTTAATGTAAAACATAGCTCATGTTACAATGTTTATGTAGAGTGCTTGATAGTTTACCTGCAACATTGGCTTCACACAAAAAATTGCAAAAAAAATGAAAAAAATTATTTTTTTTTTGTGCTACTTAAAATAAAAAGTTGAATAGCTTCCTCATTTTTTATTCAATTTTCTTCAAACATGTCGCAAAACATTTGCCATGATGTAAGAAATAAGATAACGTGGTTTTAGTCCTTCTTGCTTCCCCATGTATAATGAAAAACCATGAAAAACTGTTAAAAAAGCCCTTTTTACAGCCATAACTCCCTCGTTTTTCATCCCATGCTTTCCAAATTAACCATGTAAATTACATATTACACACAAATTGTCTTGCGTGCATGCTTGGTTTAGATTATTTCAGTTAAGTGGATGAAATATGCAAAAAACTAGGTCCAAAATCGGCTTTTGCCACTTAGCCAATAGTTTCTTCTTATGATTCCAATCCTAAATTGGCATCTGAACAACTTTTGATGCAAAGAGAAGAATTATTGAAGCATTAAAAGGTAAAAATTCCTGAAGAACCTCTTATCAACCATAGCTTTACAGTAAACATGCAAAGGAGGGGGCATTCAGGTGTTTGCACTTGAGTTGAATCAAGTTCTGACGCTTCATCCCTGTTTTTGTTTATTAGGTTTGTGAACAATGCCATACTATTTGAAAGTTATTACAGCCATAGAAAATTTACTGAATATCTAAAACATTGAAACAATTTAACCCCGAGCAACAACCACACAAGAAGTTTTTATTGATGGAATTCTTTTATTAAGAAAAATCAAACACTTGCAAAGGACATACTGTAAAAAAAATGAGGAAGGAGGCAAGTAGCTTAGTATACCAAAGGATGATGAATGCAAGCAGACATTTCTAGACAGGGGAGTGGGGATATACAGAGGGAATGCAGTTATACAATTACAGCCATGTACACCTGGGCAATGCTGGTTATCTTGGCTAGTATTTTTATAATTTAATTAATTTTTATAAATTTATGAATACAAAATTGCTTTTATATTTGTTTATAAATTGGTAAATGATAAATCTTGTGTTGTAGTTTGTTTGCATATTTTTATAATATTGTAAATATAAAATTATTCTTGTAAATAAACAATCTAATAGTGTTTAATACTTTTGTTGTAAATTCTCACGAACAAAGAAAATGTATAAATTCACTTTCATATGTTTGGGTTTTGTTAAAATTCTAATCATCACTTTTAAAAAAAATAAAAATTACTGAGGGAGTTGAGATGTAGTAGTAGTAGTGGTGTCAAGGAAAAAAAAACCTCTTTTTGACATTTTTTTTTTTCAGGAATAAAGTTAAACTTTGCCAGAATTTTATCTCTCCGTTAAACCTCTTTGTACTAGTTGTTTTCTGGTGCTTCTATTTGATCATGTGACAGGTATTAATCTGTACTGAAATACAGTTCTACCCAGTTGTGAGTACATTCAAGCACTCCAGGACTGAAAGTACTATCCGAAACTACTCTAATTTATAGTGCAAATGTGTGTCAAAAATAGTGAAGTTTCTTTATATTTCAACTGCTCACATCTCATTTATTTTTTAAGATATTTTGATAAAATTAGTACGTAAACAAAATTTAATCTTTTCTCTTTTTAAAGATACAATTCTTTTGCACATGCGATGATTAGTTTTTATTCCACATCTCGAAGTTATCTATTTCGATGATGGACACTGATTTTACTGTATTTTCAAAGTTGAAGATTTCATAGTGGTATTTTTCAAATTAGTTGTGCTCAGAGTTATGTCCACCTACACATTTCAAAATGGTCCCATCTCAAAGAATAAAAGGACACTTGTCAATTTGATGGGTGAACAATATGGTTCAAAGTGGTCTTTCACAAAAAACTTCAGTGGATCAAACACTAGAGAAATTCAATACTTAAAAAAAAATGAAATTTACATCTATTTGTAGAGCAAGGTTTCATCTTTAATAATCGCTTGGTTTCATATCACCTCACACAAGAATCAAAAAGTGGATATGCTGTATTCATTTCATGCAAAACAGTCAGGTCTAATGCAATGCCATTTGTATTGCTGTGTGAATGAACATCACCAGCTGAATCCAGTTTTAGATCAAACTTGTTTCATTGATGGATATTACAGTTTAAATCTTTTTCTTATATTTTCTAAAGAAAATTGTGCATTTTAAAACTGTATAAAACAATTATTTATTTCTAAAATGTATTTGAGCTGACAGTTTGAATAAAATAAAGCAACCTGTCAACTTGAATTGTTGTTGCCTTAGCTATTCTTATTTTCTTAAAAAAATTAACTGAAAGAATAAGATAAAAAATCAACTGGGTACATTTTTAATCTGCTCATTTTGGCTCATTTTTGTTTGTGCATAAAAAATTAAAGTAGAACTTTTAATGATCATTTATAAAGTATCACTTCAAACTTACCGAATAAAACTTTAAAACACATTTTTAAAAATGTAAAGTCTCCTTTGAAGTTAAATTTTGTCTTTATTTGAAAGATAACAGCCTAAAGCTAATCTGTCAAAAAAAAAAAAAATAGAAAACAATTTTTCATATTTAAATAAGGTTTTAACTTTTTAAGATATTTTTGAAACATTGCCAAAATCACTCACTGAATTTACATTCTTAACAACAAATGAAAATAAAAAATCTAAAAATCCAGTATTAATCTTTTGTTTCAAAGTAAATTAGTAAAATTAAGGAATAACTGAATGGATTATGTGAAAATAATACTTATCTTTTGCTTAATGAAAATAACATTTATTTATGCACAGTAACCCACTAGTTGTTATAACCACAGTAGACTTCTATTGTTTGTTGACACTCGAAAATGGTATTAAACTTTACATTTTTCAATTCTTAAAACATATCTTCATTTAAGAGAAAAATCCCATATTGGAATTTCATAAATGCAATGAAAAATTACATTTTTTTTTAAATATATTGTCAAGATATTTTTGTGTCAAATGTATAAAAAAACAAAACATTAACTATACAAGTAATCAACCAAAATGTTTTTTGAATTTTATAAGTTATTTTTTGTTAAGGTTCATGACAAATTTTCAGTATGTTCGTGTTGGAATTTGAATATGTTTTTTTCTTTTTACTCAAGTAACTTTAGGAACTTTTCTTCTATGTAAGTGTAAAACATTTTCTCAAACACCGTCAAAACTTTAAAGTTTAAATGTGTTAACAATATTTGAAAATTAGATTGGAACTGACAAAAAAAAAAAAAAAATAGAGGACAGGCATCACTTAACCATTGGTCAATATCTAACATACTCAAGCACAACCAGACTTCAGCTTGACTGGAAGCAAAATCAGTAACTGAGTGGCAATCAGTTCTTGGCATTTCAAGAATGCAAGCAAAACATCTGCAGCAAAGACACAATGTACTTCAAAAACTTCATGTAGAGGAAACAATTGCTAGAAATGAGAGACAAAAGAGAAAAAAGTGACAAGCTGCTGCTGCTGAGAAAGAGAGAATGATAAACTCAGTCATCAAGCATGGTGGTCCTGTGAAGTCTATTAAAGATATTCAACAAGCAGTGGTTTGGAAGCACTGAAATATCAACTTAGATATCTGAAGGTTCTCTTAGATATCAAGATCAACACCAGTGAAAGTAAATCAGAGCTGAAAGCTGCTCTTTGCAACTACTTGACAACAGGAAAATCAGTTGATTCATCTCCACCTCTAATACAAAGGAAAGAAGAAAAGGCACTCAGTGATTCTGAGTATTTAAACAACTCTAGCAGTTGTACTGAAGAAGAACTACATAAGGTGACCATCAGTTATGAGCGCCAAGGCTAATGGGTTGCAGTATGACTCCAACTTTTCATTGGCCAAGTCATTGATATTGTATCTCCATTGTGTGCTATGATAAAGCTTTTAGCTCCAACAAAGAACAAAAATGATTATCTCTAATGGTTTTTGTCAGATGATATCGCACAAGTGGAATCAACATTTGTCTTCACAGGTGGCATTGATGTAATGCCAGTTGCAAGTGATGGCTGGATAAGAAATGTTCCAGAAATATTAGTCATATCAGAGGCTTATGAGAAAATTCAGTTGACAAATCACTATTAGGAGAGGAAGTATAGGAGAACCATTCACAATGCCCAAAAAGTCTTTTCTATCAGTTTAAAAGTGAAGAAGTTTAAAGAACTATTATAAAGTTTTTATTTTCCTTTTGCAAAACAAATTTCTAACTTTTATAGTCATTACTGTACTTGTTTTGACAAATTGAAAATTACATTTCCCAAAATTTTCTCAAATAAGATACATATAGTACAGTGAAAAGAGCTGTTTTTGTTGAATTCCTCATCCCAAAATTAGTAAAGCTTCAAAGTTTCAGGCATGGACCTTCAATGGTTACTATTTTTATGGAAAGTTCAGTATGATATACTTTTAACTTGTTTTTGCCCTATTCCCAAATTGTGCTTCTGGCTGTTTTTGTGGTATAAATATAGGGTTTTATTATTGAAGTAATACTGAAAAAAAAATTTGCTTCATCTCTGTTGTACTATAAAATACAGGAAGAAGTTTCAAGATATTACCTGTTGAAATGAAACATATGATCAGTCAAATATGCCCTTTTGTGTTATATTTTAACGGTTTTGTATTTGAGAACAAAATTTCTCCAATGTTTAGGCTAGTTTGATCTAATAATTATTGACTACATTGGATTTATCTTGCTTTTAATTCGAGACTACTCATACAACATTTATAATGATTTTTAACTTGTTTGGAGTTACACACTGTTAAAATTAGCTTTTTGTCCAGTAGGATATGAGACAAAGATATTTATGAATGGTCATAATTTTGTTGATAACTGTACTTCTTCTTCATGTGCTGTGTCCTTTGTTGTTCTCAATAAATTTTCTCTTTTTGCCATTTCTCCTAAACCCTGCTCCGCTATTGACTCAAGCTCACTAAGTACACTATATGATGTTTTCCTCTGTCCCTCTTGCCCTCAATCTGTCCTCTGACTATCAGATTTTCCAAGCCATCATTCTTCATTATGTGCCCCCAAAATTTCAACTGTCTCTTCCTGATGTTAAGTAAAAGTTTCCTTTTTGTTTCCATTTTCTCTAAAACTTTGTTATTGCTCACATATTCGGTCCATGGTATCTTCAGCATCCTTCTGTAGAACCACATTTCTGTTGCCACAAATCACTTCCTCACTCTGAGGAGATTGTCCAGTATAACATGTCATATAGGAGGATAGAATTCACATAACAATTCAGTACTCTTTTCTTTGTTTCTAACAAAGTTTTTTTGTTTCTTAATACTCAGCTTAGCATTTGAAATGCCTCTTTGGCTATTCCAATGCGTCTTTGAATTTTGCATCTTCTGTTAGAAGACTTCCCAGATTGGTACCATTTTTTATGGTTTATCAAGATGCATTTGTACACTTCCAGTATTAAAGCATTAACTCAGCAGAATTTCATGACGACTTCTGATGGTAAATCTAATAAAATAATTATTGATATATGAATATGAACTGATTATTGAATGTTTGGGCTTAACTCCCAAAGGGTTGATAAACTGTAAAAAAACAAATCGATCTTCTAAAATCAGATGAAGCTGTAAGCCCAATGCAGCATGGTTGCTATCTGCCTAAGATTCTCCAAAAGGCTAATAATTATCAAAAGTTCACACTTGTTCAAGATTTACACTTTTGAGACCTCCTATTTTTAACAGCCCTAATGAGATCTCGTTATGACTGAACGCGAGAAGTACACACAGAAAGTTGATAAATTTGGCTGTCACCATTCAGCTTTTTATTTCTGTTGATTTGATCTCTTTGAAGCACTTCTATCTATTTATATTAAAGTTTTCCTATATATATATATATATATATATATATATATATATATATACACCTCTGGTCAAAATCTTAAGACCAGATACAAAAGGTTAAAAAAATATAAAATACTGTTACTTTAATCAAAATATATTTGCAAAACATTTACATTTAATTAGAAAATGTAGTTTATCAACAAACAAGTGAAGCTTATAATTGATTAATTTAAACAAATGTGAGGATTTTATTTTTATAATTAAAAATAAAAATGTTAGATCCTTTTTGTATCCAGAGATAGGTTTTTTTTTCGTTAATTTGCAGTGTAACGCCCATGCTTAGTTCGCAATAAAAATTTCCAGATTACTTACATTTATATGTAATTGTACATGTTCCATTCGAATCTGGCTTGATAAATTTGATAAAATCTTGGTTTTGAAGTTATCAAGAGTGAAAGTTTGGATTCATTCACATCATGGGCAGCCATGACTGGTGCTGTTTGCATACATTCACTGCAGAATTGCTATCAGGGTAGGTATCATTGCACAAACTGTGTGTGTCTACATAAATAGTTCTTGTGTGCTATAATTGAGACAAATTTAGACAAGAAAGATCAGTTCCGTGTGTAGCTTTCCTTAGTTTTCCGCAGTGAATATATGCAAACAATGACAGTAATGGCTGCTGCCAACAATGCGAATGAATGCAAACTTTCACTGTTGTTAACTCCAAAATGGTAGATTTTATCAAATTTATCAAGCCAGATTCGAATGGAGCATGTACAATTACACATAAATGTAAGTATATTGGAATTTTTTAATGTGAACTGGGAGGGTATGTTACACTGTAAATTAACCATTTTTTTTTTTAAATTTCTGCAGGTTTCCCAAAGTAGTGCAAAGAACAGTTGTTGCAGTTTATTTTATATATACTTGCTTCAGAATTATTATTGTTATGGGTATTTTTGGTTCTGATTACATTCATAAAAGTCTTGGATGTGGTTATAATTATTTTGATATTAAGATTAGAGAAATTGTTTTGGATAATGGATGTCAGAGAATTAGTAGGTAGTCTGATTTTATTAGCATTGTTATTTTGGTTAATAATGTTATTATCTTTTTTAATAATAATGTTATTATATATATATATATATGGATGGGGAGAGAGATGTCTGGTTACATTAGATTTATTTTTTCCATATATCACACTTGAAGAATGTTAATCTAAAACTCATGCCGTGACTTTAAGGACATTATGCTTGGCTTTGTAACTGACAGAACAAAACAAAATATTTCCTCTTTTTACAGATTGGGAATGCCAGAAGCTCTTGGCAGAACATCAAATTGGTATAAACCCAACTTAGGGATAATCTATTTAAATTGTTTTTTTTTTGTGTGTGTGCACACATGTTACATACATAACATCTCTCATTTTTTATTTATTTATAAACTACATCAAAATTTTAAAAAAGAAAAAAAAGTGGCTTTATTTATTACTATAATTTATCTATATAATACTAAATATCTGATTTTACATGTCTGTTTGTAACTGTTAAGTAACTGAAATATGGCATTATAGCAAGAGTTACTGAATTAAGGTACCTTTAAAATGCACTAAATGCAATGAAAATAAACCCTCAGTGATTTGCAATTAAATCAATTATGTGCATTAAACTGGGTAAGTGTAGGTGGGAAAATTCTAAACAAAAAAAAAAAAAAAATTTCAAGGGAGATAACCATGATATATGAATCATCACCAATGTTATAAAGGGACACAACACCTAGAATTAAACCTGAGTGCTCAATACTTGCGATCTTGAACTAAAGCTAACTCTATGCATTTCAAATTATGCAAATTAATGTTTTCACAACAAAACTGATATTAACCAACTGGCGTTTCCTTTTTCAAGAGGATGTTTCTCCAATCACAACGATCTTAACTTGTTCATGTCTAGGATATAACCGTTATCTTCCCCATATATCCACATAAAATGTACCTCTTAATCTGTAAACTACTACCTCAAGTAGCTCTGTGGCCGTGTACAAGATGAAAATCACTGTAAAAACAAAAAAACAAAAAAAAAAAAAAATGGTGCCAGTATTAAAATAAACATGATTATTGTTTTATTTTTACCTTTCCAATCAGAATTTGTTGCATCATTAAACAGATATAACCATCGAAATTAACAAAAGTTTTGATTTTAATAAACCCTATGACCCAAATATTACATAAACATCTAGTACTCATTTACAATGCATTTCTATAACACACTGATTCTCAACTGCTGTGCTGTAGCACACTAGTTACAGCATACATACGTGTATGTGTGTGGAAGTAGTAACGGTACAGCGTTAGTATTTGAATAAATAAATAAGTATTAAACTTCTTTTCAAATAATTCTTTTTACTGTTCTTCAATTATGTTATTTTAAATACCTTGTTTTAATATACATTTTTTAAAAGCATTTTTATTTTTTAACTTTTTAAAATTTTACTTTATTTGAATAAATGAATATCAATCTTTTTTTTTCATATAATTGTATTCAACATTCTTTATTTAATTCAAAATTTTTACAGTCAACTGAAGAAAAAATGAGTCTGCTTATCACACATTCAACCAAACATTGAAGAAATCATGAAAAAACATCAGGCACAGGTTTCACACTAAATAAGCTGCACAAAGGTGTGCCATTGCTTAAAAAGGTAAAAAGAAACACTGCTATAACATAACAATTTGAAATGTATTTCAATACATTTTTCACATTTGCTGTGTTACTATATACATATTTTGATATGAGTTGGAGATATGGATTAAATCTGACAAAATGATAAAAAATAAGGAACAAGTAGGAAAAATTTTTATCAATTTAACATACTTCAATATTAATTTAGTTTTAGACTTTCTGAGCAAGTGGAATAATGTGGACTTGTTTCAATTTTTAAATTCTATTGTTTTGTTGTCATTGGTTGTCTATTTTAATATATTTGCTTAATAAATCTCACTCATAACAACAGTTTTGTTTTTCTTGGATCTTGACAATGTGATTGGCTCATAAAAAAAAACAGAAACAACCTTTTTTTTATGGATTATATGCCTGACAAATGCTGAAGAACAGATTGGCTGAAATATTGTGCTAAAAACAATAGAAACACAAAGGAAGAGCTCAACTGCCCAAACATAATTTGTTTCATCTATTTCAACAGCAAAATGATAAGACCTAGTAGCCAATCTAGTAGTACACTTAAGTTCATACAATCACGGTACCATAGGAGGAGATCTCATGAGAACAGATAGAAGGAAGCCACGTCATGGTAGCAATATTCAATGCAGACAAATGGTAGATTTATAAATGATGGGTTCTGGCAAGAAAAATTGCCTATCATGACTCAGTGAACCAAATTTCATAGCATTAAACCATAATTCCATATAATTTCTCCACTTCATGTCAGTAGAAAACATGAGACCAAAGAAGGTGCAAAGAGTTCCTATCCAGAAGATTAGCATCAGCTATGTTGAAGCAGGGCAAAAATTGTTATCTACGATGATCATAGGATAGTAGTTGCATTTTGGGGATATTTATAAGCTATTTCTTGCCCCAGTTAAACTGATTAGAGGTCATTTTCTAAAGCAGCTACCGGTTTGACATTGAAAATGCCAAATACATGGATATTCAGCTTCTATATAATCTTGAAGCCTCTTCATATATTTTATCTTTTCTGATGTAAACAATCCAAGTTTAATCAAGTATGTTTAAATTGGCAATAGCATTTTAACAGGAGATAAATTCATTTTTCATTTGTCATAAAGTCTTACCGTGAATCTTTATATTTTTCCAGAGTACACTCATGAGCCTAGTTGACCTTCTCATAAAAAGGAACATTTAAGTCGACAAAAGGCACTTTTATTTTTTAAAAATTAACCAAATTATGAGACCTGTACAAAGAATGATTAATAGGATCTCAGCTGTAAGAATAAGAGAATGGTGGTAGACAGGACAGGACATTAACTTGCCCAGTGGCAATTAAGAAACAAACACAGACAGATGTTTTAGTAATAAAAGGGAATAAGAACATTATAAAGTTATCTGCACACTATCAGTTACTCAAGTCCAATGTGAGAGGACATTTTCAAAACTAAAGACAAGGTCAAGAGATCTGCAGTCTGAGGAGAATTGGAAATTATACATGTTGCTATCCATTGAAAAGGAATTGTCAGATGAATTGGATACAGAAGCAATTATTGGCAGATTTGCATAATGACGTAGTGAACACAAACAATTGTTCTTAATATAATGCTTTTGAACTATCTATTAATGTGTAAATTGTTCAGTAAACTATTTAAAAATATTAACCAATTACTTAAAATTTAAAAATAACTCAATTATAACATTCTGTATTTACATTTGATATAATAATATCTACACTGCAATTACTAAGAAATACATTTCCCCTGTACAAAAAAAAAAAAAAAAATTAATTATTTCATTTTTTCCAAAAGTATTTTTTTTTAATTTTATTTATTTAATAGGAAAATTAAATGATGGCATTATAGTTGTGGGTGGGCCCCCTTCGTCTTCTGGCAAACAATATTTTTAGACCCAGTCTGCCACTGTGAGAGAATATTCGAAATCTACTGATTATCTTATCTTTCCAACCATCAAACAATGATGATTCATACACCTCCTTCCCAATGTTTTTGTCTTTGCTGAAAATTATTTTCCTTACTGGTGGTGTAGTCAAAGTTTTATCGACAGTTTCATGACAATTTTTGTAGCCTCAGTAAGGACTCTAGCTTGTGTCTCCCCATATAGCTTTTTAGAGAATATTTGCAACTGAAGAAGTTCTACATGAGACGAACAGTCCCGCTCAAATGCAGAGATTTCACTGAATTCTATAATTTAATGTCAACCAACATGCAGATAATGTCATTGAATGCCTTGCCTTTACCAGGAACTGTAGTCTTATCAAAAGTAAAATGAAAGTTTTAACCTTTCTTTAAAAATATTATTATAGATAGCTTTGTCTGGCACAAGGCCAGAAGCTCACAGAGAAGACTGAATCAACTTTCTAGAACTAATAGTGTGCTAGAGATTTACTGAATATTTTAAGCATTTGTAAAAAAAAAAAAAAATGTAAGGGAGAGAACTCTAACAAATATTTTCTTTTCGTAGTTATCTCCTTTAGATTCTAACAATTTGTTTTTTTTTTATTTCGTGCACATAAAATCACGGTGCTACTTTAGCGTGCAGTCTACCTGCACTTTTACACTTCAATGTGCAGCCTACTTCCACTACAAGGACTTTATACTGCAGGATGGCAAAAACAAATTGGATAATACTGAATAATGATTTATCATTAACGATATACACACAATCATACAAATCATAATGATCATAATCATAATAATAAAAAAAGGCTAAATAATGGTCATCATTATGATGGAATTCATTAGTGCTACATGGTTAGGGTGAGGGTTGGTGCTCACGTTAAAATGTTTAAAATTAGGGAAGCACATGAAAGTTAGACCACATGCTAAAGGTCAAAAGGGTAAAAAAAGTTAAACACAGGTAATAAATTTATACCACGAAATACAGACCACAAAATAAAGTTCATTTCACAGCATAGACTATTGAAACTGCGTTAGTACCAAAAACTTGCCAAATTAGTCTTTCTCCTCTGTTTCATTCTGAAACATTTTTGTTTCACAAATTAAGAGTCATTTTTAAGCAATTAATGTACTTTTTTAATCCAACATCATATCTAATTAGTATAAACGTTATACTTAATGAGTATATGCATTCAAGTAGACATCCATGTTCTTTTTTTAAACAATGAAATTAATATCTACAAGCCTAAAGATTGAAAGTCTTATTAAAGAAAATGTGCCTCAACATTTTCTTTAATATGATTTTCATGAAGTCATTGTCGACCAGCCGGGAATAAAAGTACAAGAAAAATGGTTCCAGCTCCAAAATGAACTTCAGACAATTTCTGACGAAATTTCTTCCTTTATTTTTTTTTTTTAAACCTCAAATGCCTCTTGTCTTTAACAATATTTGCCTTCAAGAACATTTGCTACATAAATACACAGAATACATATCAGAAATATATTAAGTACACACAATAAATACACACTTACCCTCTGAAATCTTAGGATATATTGCCTGATTGTAAATAAAATTACTTGTTTTAAAATAATTTCCTGAAGAATTATTAAATGTGTAAAAAAGAAAAGTTTACAGAAAAAAATGTATACATCTAAGAAAATCAGTTTAATTTTTTTTCTGCGAAAAATAACCTGCTGAAGTCAAAATTAAGCCCTTGATCAGAAAATTTTAAATCACAAAAGAAAGTAAAATACTGCTTTGTTTGGCAAATTTTTAGTTTTAATTAAATTACAAACTTCTGGTATAAAAAGAAAAAATATTCATGGTAATATTTTTTAATTTTCAAAAATTTCATCAAATTTAAAAAAAAATAAGAAGCAATAAAACAAACTTCTTAAACATTTTTCATTTAAGAAATTTGTTTTATTGCTAAAAAAGTACATTATTTACAATATTTGGACTATTGTCCTCATCTTTTTTGCCAGATTTATTACAACGTTTCAGCCATTGTACGCTCTGGCTTTCTTCAGGTGGTTGGAATGTCGAACTGAACCCTTTATTTCGCTCACTGGGGCAGACTGTTCTAGTTCCATGTGCCATGTTTAATGGATGTCAGTTATCTCCTGTTAATTCCCCTCTCCAAGTTCTCCACTGCCTTGAACTCACAACTCTTTGGGTCCTGTCACTGGGTCTAACCAATGCTTTTATCCACAGGTGTACAACGGCCGAAAAGTTGTGAATATGGCAATGAAGATGAGAATAACAGTCCAAATAATGTAAATAATATAAGTAATCATAATACCACATCTCAGAGATATAGACAAATAAAAAGTTAGTCAGAATGAAAAAGTTTATCAATGAAGAATGATGTGATATTGTGATTGTGATATGTGTGACATTAGTCAACTATAAAAAGTTAGTAATTAAATATTAAAAGAGGAAGCATGGTAGAGTAATGGATAGTGGCTCGGATTGAGGAATCGGAGAGCTGAGTTCGAATTCCAGTCAAATCCATTGCATTCACTTATGTGCTAATACCCTTGGGAAAGGTATGAATCCTCTTCTCCTCCTAGCTATGGGTAAATAGTAGCACAGACCAGGTTCTATAGCCTTGGATGGCAACTGGTAGAAAGAAATGGCAAGCTACTGCAGGAAAAAAAAATCTGCCTTGTCAGTCATGTATCGAAAGATACATAATAGCCTAAGTGTGTATCACGGATGGCATAAAACTGACTGAATTAAATATTCGTAAATTTCAGAAAGATTCCAAGAAAAACAAAATAGAAATAAAAATCAAGGGAAGCAACTCTTGCCATTTTCAGTTTCATGGTAGAAAATCTATTTTATTTTGAGAAATTCATTTATTTTTCTTTATTTTATCATATTTGACAGTTACTGCTTTTATATATGAAATGATGTCCTTTTAGACAATATTTAGCATTTACAACTGTAAATGACCAAAGTTTTCTGAATCTTCCTAGATTAAATGAGGGAGGTCTTTTATTCTTGTTTTTTTTTTTTTGCAAATGCAGCCTTTATGCCATCAAGTATGTGACATGAATTTGAAGTGAAGTTTTGTTCACAAGAAATAAACATGAGCTGAAGTACCCGACTGCACCATGTAAGAAGTAAAGATTTGATAATAACAGCAAAATGCAGCAAGTTATAATGACAGTAAAATGGTAACTGTCATTATAAAAGACGATTCCACACAAAAGAAAAGATGCACACCACCACACTTTCTTCATGTGGAGTGAAAAGAAAATTTTTACAACTTTCCTCTGAGCCCAATAAGTCTGCATACGAAAACAGGTAATTGTGTATGAACTCTTTCCAATTATTCATATATGTTGTAGCATACCTACGGAGGATAATGGGTATGTCCCCATTACTGTATGTTGGTCTGCAGTTGGAGATTCATCGTGGAATTCATTTGACTCACTTCTAGCAGTTGACTATTGCTTCTATGCACTGCCGGCGAATCTTATATGTGTTGTTCTTGTTCTAAGTATTATCATTCGTTACCAACCTTCATATGATTATTCTATTCACTAACCTTCCCAAGGTTATAACATTTTGGCAACGAGGATTAGCCAAAATTATAATAATATATAACCAATAATTCTCTTCATCAATGTTTACAATCTCACTTCCCCCATGACACATAGGAATGCTTTATTTTACAAACATGGTCAGCACATTGTGGTTGTGTTTGATAATGGCTAAAAGTATAGCCAAAAGCGCTTGAAAAAACAAAACATTTTGACAATTTCTATATAATTTTCATCCCAAAAAGAAAAAAATTATAAGAAGTTAACCATAGTAACCTGTCAGTCTTTTTTAATGAAACTAATGTGTGTGTGTGTATATATATATATATATATATATATATATATATATATATATATATATGCGCATGTGTGTGTGTAAATTTTATGCTTTCTACTTAGTGTTCAAAGATGATAAAGTAAAAAAAATAATTACAAAAAATACATTAAAAAATTCTCAATTTTCAAGAATACTATATGAAAGGGGAAAAGAAAATGAGAGCTGACTGATAAAATGATTAATTCTAAGCATCTATAAGAAATAGCTTTAAATTGAACAGGAATATCCTTTTATGCTGCTTCAGAAATATATTTAAGTTCATGCTATGAAGAGTTGGGACATAAATTATAAAAGTTAAACTGTCTACTGCATAAGGAAAAGAAAGAAAATACAAATATTGAGAAAAAGTTCAACTCACAATTTCCATCAAATACAAGGCTTCTTCAGGATATAACCACTTCCGCTTTTCGTCAACAAAGCCCATTTTGGCCCAAAACTTTCTCTGTAACAGGATAAAGAAAAGGAAAATTTATTCAGACAAATATCAGATTTTCCACTGGCCTAAAGTCAGGTCTGCTTCTAGGAAATTTGTTTACTGTGTCATGCTAAACAATTTTTCTTGTCAGAATACATTTTACAACTGTATACCAATCGTCCATGCATTGAATATTACAGTCACATATGGTCTGGTGCTTCTGCTATGTATTTCGAGATTCTTGACAAAAATCCAAAGAAGAATCTGCAATGTTATTGGTCTTGACCTGGCATGTCAGATTCAGTCACATTCTCACTGCCATAACATACCTTCCTCATCCCTTTTCTATAAATATTTTCATGGTAATTGTTCTGATGAGCTTTCCTCTTTGGTACCAAGACTTTATGAATTTAAGAGTAGTACTAATTGGCAGTTAGGTCTCATAATTTTACAGTTGAAATTCGTAGATGTAACCATAAGTTCTATGCTAATAGTTTCTTCTCTCACACTTCTTGTTCGTGGAACTCTCTTCTGGCTTCTTACTTCCCAGTTAACTTTGATCTTCAAAAATTTAAATGCAATGTCAATCATCATCTTCTGTCTCCTTAAATGCTGTTCTTTTATTGTCCTCTCTCCTTAATAATAATTTTTATTTGTTTTTTTTTCACTATCAGTAACCCTAGTGTGCAGGCCGATAAATATAATACACACTGTTTAAAATTTAAAAAAACAGAGTGTCTATTTCAGACATACACTAGAAATAACATCTGAAGTAATAAAAATGTTGGATTAAAAATAAATCCATTACTTCTTTAGAAATTGCTTTGTTTATGTTTTGGATATGGACTTTTGAGAAAATCTGAACAAGGGAGTGTGCATTACTTAAAAGGATAAATGGAATCTTGCTGTACTGGGATGCTCTCTGTGGCCAAGTGGTCTAAAGCATACCAGATCAAATGGTGGTTACACCTATAAAGGAGGGGGGGACTGATTTGAACGTTGCTACAGAGCACATTTTCTTTATTAAATTTACTCAAGTGCACAGGCTGATAGACCAAATACACACTGTTTAAGAGTAAAAAAAAAACAGGATTACTATTTTAAACACAGGTATCTACTAAAAATAATGTTTGAAGTATATATATATATATATATATATATATATATATATAATAGCCAGCCACTTGTATTCAAGGATACCCATCAACTAGGGCGGCTAGCCAAATGTGCCAGAGCAAGCGTCTGCAACAGAGATTGGTCAACCACCCTAGCAGATGGGAATGCTTGGCTCAGAAACAAGTAGCACATGCACACGCACACACACACATAAGAGAGTGAGAGAGAAAAAGGCAGACTATAGCCAATGTCTACAGACTATGTTGTATATTTTCCTCTCAATTCCTGGTCATTGTAAGAAACAGAGTGGGAACAAAAGGGAGACAAAATTGGGTGGATGCAAAACCTGACAGAAATGTTGGAATAGGAATAATCTATTTTTTGTTATATATGAAACAAAACTGAAGGTTCCATTCAAAAATCTCCAAAGATTGTTGAATAAGATCTATACTCAAGGTCAGAAAGATTAACATCCAAAAACTTTACAATAAAAATAAAACAAATAAGAATGTTTGTCTGAAAGAATCGTTGAATAGAAAGAGAAGTGCTTTAATATTAGGCGGAAAAATATACAAATGACAAGTACTTACAGCATCTTTCTTGTATTCCACTAGATTCTTCTCAGGGTCCCAAATTCCTATGAGAAGAGATCCCCTATAAATAGACAGAAATAATCTTACTATTTAGAAAGTGTAGGAAAAAATTAATAATCAATTGATGGGAGGGGGCAAATATGTTATGCAAGAAACCATTTTTTATATTTTTCTTTTGATTTTTTTTTTGTCAAGAACTCGTAAGAAAAGGAGTCTTCGGCAAATTTGCATGAAGCTGAAGCTTATCTGAGTTTTGATCAAGTAAATTTGTCATAAAATATTTTAGGAGAGTTTCTCTATAAAACAAAAATAAGTTATCTTGCAATTAATATATACTCATCTTTTGTTCTTTGGTCAAATATGTTGTATTTGGAAAGAGTTAATAGCATTTATTTGTTAAGTAGTTTATCGAATACTGAAAAAAAAAGAAAAGAAAAAAGACAGTATATTTTGTTAAGTTCTTCCTAATATTTGTAGATTTTCACAAGTGAGTCTAGGAATATATTTTTATCATTACTCTTCCATGGATTCAGTCTTGTCATAAAGTAGTTCAAACAGTCAGTGTCATAACAAAGACACTTTGGTGATTAATTCAACAGAGATAATGAGTACAAAAAATATCTGCTGTCATTGCAAGGGAGATAACTTTAATAAAAAAAAGACACTACAGACAAAAGAAAATCACTTGGCTTATGGTAAAGAGGAGTATTAGTATTTAGTAATGGAGGTATTTATTGTTAATAATTAGTTATGGGAATATTTATAAGGATGAACCATGTCTGGTTTAAGGCTAAGTAATTTTGAATGAAACCAAAAAAAAAAAATAATTTAATGAAGTGATTGATGAGATTCTTCATGAGGTTCCCAAATTCCTATGAGAAGAGATCCTCTATAAAACAAAAATATGCTATCTTACAAGTAATTAGTAACCAATCTTTTTTGGCCAAATATATGTTGTTTACAGAGGCTAAATAAACTAAATAAAATTCAAGGAGTTTATCCATACTGTAAAGAAAAAAAAAAGCCTGTATATTTTGTTAAGTCTTTCCTGTTATTTGAAGATTTTCAAAAGTGGGTCTGGAAATATATTTTTATCATTATTACTGAACTCTACTGTTTCATAGAATCGGTCTTTTTATATCCTGACTTCATAAACAGTTTTTTTTTTTTGGCTGACAGCCATATCACATTGAAACAATAGTTCACGTCTGATCACTGAGGTTAAGCAATGTTGAAACTGGTCAGTATCTAGATGGGTGACTACTCAAAAATATCAGGTGCCGTAAGCTTGAATGTGCAGGTGGTGTAATGGATGAAGGAATCGGAAAGCTGAGTTAGAATTCCAGTCGGGTTTGTTTCCCAAGGGTGCAAAAGAAAAGTACGAATCCACCTCTTTTCCACTTAGCTATGGGTTAAATGGTAAAACTTGTATTAAATAATCAATATATCTCAAAAAAATTCTTACAATCCCAAAATATGTTTGGCTTTAAATTAACTGAAAAAGATTGATAAACTTTAAAAATCAAATCAATCAAAGACACATTGGTAGCCAATTCAATGGAGATAATGAGTACAAAAAATATTACATGCTCCAGTGCAAGGGAGATAACTACTATAAAAAGTTACAAACATGACAGACAAAAAAAAATTACTTGGCTTATAATACAGTAAAGAGGAGTATTAGTATTTAATAAAATTTACTGTTAGTATTTAGTTATGGAAATGATAATAAGGTGAACTTAGTCTGGTATAAAGTTAAGTAATTTTGAATGAAGCCAATAAAAAATTATTTAATGAAACAATCCATAAGATTCTTCTCAGGGTCCCAAATAAAACAAAAATGTTATCTTACAACAAATTAGTAACCAATCTGTTTTTAGAGATTAACTAACATTTATTTAAGTAGTCTATCCATACTATATAGAAAAACATAACCACATATTTTGTTAAATCTTTTTTTAGAATGTTTTCACACGTAAGTTTAGAATTATTTTTCCAATTATTATTGTGGTTTACTATTTCATAGAGTCGGCTTTTTCACCTGGCTTCTTAAATATATTCAAACAGTGTCAGGGTCATAACAAAGACACAATGGTGACCAATTCAATAGTGATAACTAGTACAAAAAGTATCACATGCTCTGAATGCAAGGGAGATAACTCTACGTTAATTTTAACTGAATTTTACAAGCTTTGAAGTTGCTTAAATTAAATATTAAAATTTTAGATGTTTTAATTTCTTGTATTATCTTATTGAAATGTCCAGTGTTTTAATATCTGTCAAAAATCATTAATAATCATTTTTTTTCTTAAGAACTGCAATGTAATATCAATCTTCCTCCATGGCAGTGAATGCTGGACAATTTCCTCACAGATGATGAGGCAACAGAAATGTAGTTCTACAGAAGGATACCATGGACAGAACATATAAATAATGAGGAAGTTTTAAGGAAAATGTCAATGAAAAGAACACTTCTGGTTAGGATCAGAAAGAGACAGTGAAAATTTCTGGAACACATAACGAGGGAGGTAGGGTTAGAAAATTTACCACTCACAGGACATATTGAAGGCAATAGGTGCAACGGGAAACCCACCTAAGTTTGTATAAATTAATGACAGAAAAGGTAATGGAAGTTATAGTAAGGGGACAAGTATTGCTTAGAGCTATGAAGAATAGGAAGTCGTGGAGAAGCATATCTCCCACATCCTTCTATAAAGGAGAAGATAAAATTTATTTAAAATAGTTTAATACATTTATGGCAGGTGTAAAACAGATTTGCAAATATGTTTTATTACAGAAAAAACATTGCATATAATTTTACAATAAAAATTCCTTGAAAATTAGGAAGGATGAGATTGTCAATGATCCAGAATTAATATAGGCATTACCAACAGGATAGGGAATTTTATATATATATATAGAGAGAGAGAGATTTACAAACACTACGTTTCATTCAATTTTGCAAACCAATTGAAATTTAAATCAGCTGATTTGTTTGGAAAAATATTTTGACAAGATCCCTACCTTGCAGTTTAATAATTTCTTTAATTTAATTTTATAGGACACAATTGGTAAACAATATTTTTTAAGAATATTTCTTTTTTTCCTTTTTAACAGCAAAAAATAAATTCCTAGGACTTTTTTAAGCATTTGGCCTTGTGATTTGTTTATAGTTCTTGTAAACACAGGATGAAATGGAAACTGGATTCTTGTATATAAAAACTTAAAGATATGCAAAAAAAAAAACAATGTTGCATTTTTATTAAATAAGCATTTGTTATTTTAATCACTAAATTGTTTTTAAAATAGTTGGAATATTTTGTTGAATAAAAAAATTAATTTTTCCAAAATAATTAATAAAAATTTATTGTATTAAACTACATGCCCTAGTAAAACCAATTGTACTTTGCATCCTCTTATCTGTTTGCACTTCTCACCAAAATTTGTTTTTGATCAGTCAATATATGGCTATTTTAGAGGGTGTGATGGCATGACAGATGGACACACTAAGAGAAGTCACATAATTTCATATATATATATATATAACATAATTTCACTAGAGAACTACATTGCAAATCAGAAAAAGAATTGTTTGGGGTCTGGAATTAATGCAAACATTAATAAAAGAATAGAACTATTAAAGGTTGAGAATCCATTATCCAAAATTCTTGGGACTGGAAGTGCGTCTGTTTTTCAAATTTCTTTCTGATTTTGGAATACAGGCTATTTAATTATAACATCTATATTCCAGCTTGGGAATGGAACCCAAGTATAAACACAATATCCTTTTACATTTTGTAACACAGCTTATACACATACCTTGAAGGTATGAAGGTAGTTTTATATTAATAGCATATACCTTGAAGGTAGTTTTATATTAATAGCATATACCTTGAAAGTAGATCTATATAAAATTTAATAAATTTTGTGTATATACAGATACAAGTAATAATGCTAGTCATGCAATGCTCACATGGATTTTTAAGTGGTGAAATTAAGATTTAAAATGTAAAAATAATATTTTGTACTTTCTGTATGTGTACAAAAAACATGATCACTTCTTACAAAAAATATATAAATATTTTTGCTGAGCACGAAACACCTGGTAAGTAACCCATGCACGAAGGTGTTGCTGATACATTCACTAACAAAAAAACTGGCACCAACATAGGCTAGGTAGCTGAGCTAGAAAACCCCCACCCAAGACAGATGAGGTCACTTACAACAGCTGCACATCACCTAGGAACCTTCACAGTTCTTTCTGAAATTTTCCATTCGTGGCAAGTCATATCAGCAACTTCGGATTTTGGAGGTATTCAGATTTTGGAATTTTCAATAAAGGCTACTCATCCTATATCTAATGCATTGCTAATGAATTCCCTGCAGAAATACTTTTCAAATCAGGTAGGAATTGCCAGAAGCCAGGAATTAAAGTAAATTTCTTATACAACAAGGTGCTGAAAAATTATAGGCCTAACCAAAAAGCTGTGAAAAAAATCTGATGATTGGTTATTTTGACAGAATTTGGGAAGTCGATCAGGCTAAGAATTATTCAGTATAAACAGTTGAATTTATTTTTAACGGAGATAATTGCAAATCTAATAGAAATTTACAGTGAAAATGTTTCTCAATGAAATACTTGTCAGGTAATAGTATAACTGTGTCACTGACTGATTACATAACACAAGTTTAATTTAATTTGTCAACAAGCCTAACATGTTTATAAAGAAATCAATGTAATATTAAATTAAGTTGAAATATTTCTAAAACACATTTTATTGTTCTTTTAGCTGTTAACAAACTCATCTTCACAGTCCATTTCACAAGTTGGGTATTCAGTTAATACTGTGTGCCCAACTACTGTGGTCTTGTGTCAGACAAAGCAATACTTTGTATGAAAAATACACTCAAACTACTTTCCTATGGAGCAATGATTAGCAAGGTAGATTTACATACTATTAATTACTACCATATTGCATGACAACAATGTAATAATTAATCACCTATATGGTGGCTAATGGAGGACAATTTCCACACAGATGAAGAGACTCGAAGCAACAAAGATATGGCTCTACTGACAAAAGATAAAAATAACAGAGCATGTGAGAAATGAAGAAGTTTTAAGGAAAACAAGAATGACAAGGAAACTTTACTTATAATCAGGAAAGAAACAGATGAAACCTCTTGAACACAATTTGAGAAATTGATTGAGAGATTGATTTGTTTATCCATTCTGAGTAATTATCAATTACACAACCATCACAACCAACAATGAAAAAAGAAGGCTTGGAGAATTTAACATTCTCAGGTAGGGGAAGCAGGAAGAAACAGTGAGTAACCTACAAGTTTGGGTGAATGGATGGCAGAACAAGGTCTCTACAAAGACAAAACACAGTGGTAAAGAGGCAAGAGTTATCTAGAGCAACAGAAGATAGGCAGTTGTGGTGAGCCATGATCATCCACATCCTGAAAAAAACAAGGCATATAGAAGAAAGTTTGATTCTCACTAGGTGCCTTGTGCTGGATAAAGTTAAGCATAATACCTATAAAAGTAGATCACCGTTAAGGAGTTGCTAGCCAGCTAGTTTTACAAAGCATTACTTTTTAGGTGATTTTATCCCTGAATCACTTGCGGCTTGTTAGTTATCCCACCATGAATTTGTTTTGTTTTTTTTCTTCATTTCACCCCAAGCAAGGTGATAATGTCATTGGAACGCAGGGGGGTTACAGGGAGTGAAAGTGAAAGAGAATGAGAAATCTGAGAAAGGGAAGGATTGAGGAAAGCACAAAAAAGAAACAGGATACAAGAATAACATAAGATAGTGATTGATGTTGCATTTAAATTTTTGAAGATTGTAGTTATCAGGGAAGCAAGAAAACAGAAGGGAATTCCACAGGTGGAAAGTGCAAGGAAAGAAACTGTTAGAGTAGAAATAGCAGTTGCATTTAGCAATTTCAGCAGTAAAATGGTGAGACCTAGTTGCCAATCTAGTAGTGTACTTATATCCATGTAGTTGGGTCACCAGGGAAAAAAAGTTAATCCGAGCAGTTGACGTGAAAATATTTGTAGAACAGGCAGAGGGAAGCCATGTCACATTAGTAAGAAAGTGACTGGAGACAAGATGCCTGGTCCGGATCGATTGCATTACAGACCCTTCTCTGGATTTTGTCAAGAATCTTGTGATGCATAGTAAGAGCACCAAACCAGATATGGCAACAGTATTCAATACACAGATGAATGGTAGATTTATAAGTGTGCAAGAAGGATTCAGAAAAAAAAAAATTGGGGGGACGACACAGTGAACCAACCTTCCTCGCAGCAGACGTAGCAGTTGACTTGATATAGTAAT
Source organism: Acanthosepion esculentum (assembly GCA_964036315.1). Lineage (NCBI taxonomy): Eukaryota > Metazoa > Mollusca > Cephalopoda > Sepiida > Sepiidae > Acanthosepion > Acanthosepion esculentum. The sequence continues at coordinate 57,140,134 of OZ038493.1, forward strand.
AGTTAACAAGCCGCAAATACGAGTGACTCATAATTGTGGCTTTATGTCATGCTAGGCTATCAGAAATTAAGCATAAGTTTACCAACCAAACCAGTAACATTCCATCACCAACAAGCAGACCCCAAACCTTCAACTATCATGATAGATGGGTGTTCTCTCAAGGAAGCTCCATGCCTTGAACATCTATTGGGACTCAACCTCCCCCAAGACCTCAGGTGGAGCTCATATGTGCAATCTATTGCTAAGGACATTTGGCGGGAGCGGGGGTTCATTGTGCCATTCCAGTAAGTGTTTGACTCCCCCCGTTTATACTCTAACTTTACAAGAGCCAGATCGGATCATGGGTGGAGTATTGCTGCCATGTCTGGGATGAAGCTGCCCAGTCCTCACTTGCCTGGTGATGGAGTTCAAAAGCATCTACACAGCGACCTTGTGGGTGACGGATTGTTTCCCAGCCTGCGGACTCTTTCCCACAGATGAGACAGCACAAGCCTCAGTCACTATTTCCATGGCAGGTGTTTTGGCAAGCTACATTCCTTGGTTCCCCAGCCCAAACCTTTGCAGCTGGGACCTGCCATGCCACTTCCACTGGGATGTATCATCCTCATTCCCATTGTATTACACTAGTCAGAGTCACTAGTTGACTGACACTTTTTGGAGTAGACTCCTGGTGGAATGTTTTTCCCAATTACTACAATCTTGACTCTTCAAGTCTAGCATTAACCACTATCTTTCTTGCATAACCCCATGAGATTCATTCCTTAACTTTTCTTAGGCTCATACAGCACCACACAGTAACCGTCTACCTTGAGTGGCTCTTGTACTGAGCGAACATTAATATAAAATAAAAGATAAATAAATCTATTCTTACAGTTTTTCTGTTCTTGGCTCAGTCAGTAATGTTTCCATTCTTGAATAGAACATGTTCATTTTTTTCGCCTGTAGACAGGATTCATCAGGCTCAAAATCTTTATGGCCACCTTTCGAAGGAACTGACTTTTCTGCTCTTCTGGAATGATTATACAGCTGTTCACCACTGGAAAGGAAAATTTTAAAAAACGATAAATATTAAATTATGTATTATGTCCCAAAACTCAAAGAAATTGCAATTTTACTGTTTTGGGATGAAATGCTTAAATTAATCAATCGGTTAAAAAAAATACACTGGATAATTCCATCTCTTTGCAAGCAAAAAGATTTTCTTTATTCCTTAAAGTTATCCACTATAATTTAAGTTAGCCTACTGTCCCATGATTTTTCTTCTTTTCTGACAGGTATAGACTACTTGTAGAATGTTTTACCTTGTTTTATTGATAACTAGCCTAGAAGCCACCCTTTGTGTGAACTTTAGGTTAGCTCCTGCAGAGGACTTTTGGGCCTTCAGCCTTTTACCTTTGTGTCCTATGTACATAAAAGTTACAAGAATTTAGAAATAATAAAATCATTTTATCTCTATTCGACATAAACTTTCTTCATATACACAACCTATCTCTGTGCTTTGTTTACATTTATTTTGCATGCAGTTTTTAATTTCTTTTAAAATTCCCGTTCTTTATGATCTCTTCACATAAAGTCACACTTGAAAAGACATTCTTTCTTTCTTTTTATGTGCCGTGTCCTTTCAGGGCGTAGGCAATCATGGCCCTCCACTTTCCCCTATCCCTTGTGGCTGTCAACAGGTTTTGTGTTTCTACCAACTCCCCCAGACCATGCTCCGCCATCCACCTGCCCAAGCCCGCCACGTATGTCATGCACTGCTTTCCCCTGTCTCTTTTTCCCTCTATTCATCCTGTGAGTATCAGATTCTCCAGGCCCTCCTTTCTCATTACGTGTCCCAGAAATTTCATCTGTCTCTTCCTTATGTTAAGCATAATCTTCCTCCTTGTTTGCATCCTCTCCAAGACCTCATCATTGCTCATATACTCGCTCCATGATATCCTCAGCATCCTTCAGTAGAATCACAGCTCCGCCACCTCGAGTCTCTTCTTCATCCTTGAGAATACTGTCCATTGTTCTCTGCCGTATAGGAGGATGGATGTCACGTAGCAGCTCAGTACTCTTTTGTCACCATAGAAATCCTCCTGTACCTCCTTCGCAGTACTCTTCCCAGCTTCTGGAATGCATCCTTGGCCATCCCAATTCATGTTCGGATCTGTGTCGCACTTACCATTCTCCGTCAGTACACTTCCCAGATACTTAAACTTTTGCACATATGTTATTTTAGCATCCCAACCTGCAAATCGCATTTTGGGCTCATCCTTTTACTGATGACCATGCATTCTGTCTTCTTCTAGTTTATGGTTAGTCCTTTCTTTTCACTCTCCCTCGCTACCTTCTGTAGGAGATTTTGTAGTTTCTCTTCCATGTCTGCTATCAGTACAGTGTCATCTGCATATCTTATGTTGGTAAGGTTGTGGCCACCAATGATGAATCCTGGTAGGATCTCCAGTTCCCTCAGAATGGCCTCACTGAACAAGTCCGGTGGGAAGACACGTCCTTGTCTTGCGCCTCTTTCCATTTTTGTATATTCGCTGAGCTTATTCTTGATATGAATGCATGCCGTTTGCTGCCAGTATAGGTTCTTGATTATTCTATCTTTCCCAAATATATCAAGGTTGCTGAGCAGTTCTAGCAGGTCCTTGTGGCGTACTTTGTCGAACGCCTTTGCGTAGTCTATAAAACATAGATACATGCCGTTCTGCATCTGTATTGCTCTTTCTGATAACATACTAAGAATGAATATCGCGTTCCTTGTTCCAGTGTCTTTGACGAACTCACACTGTTGTCCTATCTCTGGCCCGATTCTGCTGCATGCTCTCTTCATCAGAATACGGATGATGAGTTTTGTTACGTGGCTCATTAGGCTGATTGTTCGGTGGAGCTCGCATTTGTCTGCATCTGGTTTCTTAGGTAGTGCTATGAAACTAGATCTGCTGAGATCCTCCGGTATGTACCCACTGTTGTAGATTTCATTTATTATTTCTATGATCTTGTCTATGCCAAATTCATCCAAGGCTGTCAGCATTTCCATTACGATTCCGTCTGGCCCTGCCACGTTGTTTCTGTTCAATTTGACCGGTGCAGCTTCTACTTCGGTTTTTAGAATTTCAGGTCCGTCGGTAGTTCTGTGTATTGCTAGTTGTTCTCTTTCATCGTGGAAGAATTTGCCAATATACTCACCCCAGCATTGAAGAATTTTTTTCCTTCTCTAATATGAGTGTTCTATCCTTTGATTTTAAGCAGCCTGTTGACAAGCATGTCTTCTGTCCTGTTAGTTGCCTTGTTTGTGCATATCTCCTTTGTTGATGGTATTCAATCTCTGTACTTCTGCACATTTTTTGTTTATCCCCTCTTCTTTAGCTTCTCTGCAGACTGTTCCCCACTTAAGTTTTGCTTACTGTTTAATGAGACAATTGCAATTGCGACAAAAAGTGAAATTAAAGTTAAACCTTTAGTAAAGAATTGTTTTTTAAACCTTTCACTCTTTAAATGAGTTATTTATTTAATTTTTAATGACATGTAAATATAGTAGTTATTACCTGTTACTTCAGGTTGTTTATGAATCATTGAGATTGAAAAACAGACAGATGACGGACATATGTACACTGCACTTTATTTATATAAGATTCTGCATTATTATTTAATATTATAAACTTATCCATGATCCTCTTTGATAAAGGTTGATCAAAAAGTTGGACACTTAAGTGCATTTACACTGCATTTTTCTTTTTGATGTTAATTTTCAGCATGTCTCCACTTCTTCAAGCCACATTTATTCCAACAGACAGAAAGATGTTGACCTGACAAAGTAAAACTGGCAGCTGCTCACAAAAATAATCTCCAATCAGTTATTAACTAGAGCAAGAAATGGCTTAAGCATACTACTAGATTGACAAATAGGTTTCCTCATTTTACTGTTGAAATAATTAGACGTAACTGTAAGTTCTATTCTAATAGTTTCTTTTCTCACACTTCCCACCTTTGGGACTCTCTTCCAGTTTCTTGCATCCCTGTCACCTACGATCTTCAAAAATTTAAATGCAATGTCAATTGCCATCTTCTGTCTACCTGTTCTTTTATTGTCCTTTCTCCTCACCAATCTTCTCATTCTCTTTCACTCCCAGTAACCCCTTGCATCTTAGGGGTATTATCACCTTGCTTGGAGTGAAATTATTAAAAACAAAAACATACAAGAAATTACCATTAACAATCTGAAAGAGGCTCATCTGCATAAGAAGAGTTCTGGCTTGGGCATGGAAAATGTAACACAGAAATCCAAGGGTGTGATGGAATTTTGAAATATGCCTTCCAGAAACTAAACAAACTATTAAGAGATAGGAAGATTTCATTAGAAACAAAGAAAAGAGTGCTGAACTATTATACCATATCTACACTTGTATGGAAGTGATTACCGAATAATTTTCTTAGAAATGGAAAAGAGACTTGAAGTGACAGTTTGCCAAGAGATGTTGGGAAGACCATGGATGAAACATGATCAACAGGAAAGTTTCAAGAAAAATCTGAAAGAGTTGAAATTTAAGGAAGGAGGAGTAGGAGACTTTAAAATTCACAGGACATATTGAAAGCAAAATGGAAACAATGAATAACCTAACTAATGAGCCTGTGTAAATGAATGGCAGAGTGGAAACTGGGACAGATGGTAAGAGGACAAACATTGCTTAGAACAGTGATTCTCAATTGCCATGCCACATGGTCCTCTTAAGTGTCCTAAGAAATATTGTCACGGCATACATATATATGCGGGGGGGGGGTGTCTGGAAGTAGTAATGTTATAGCATTAGTATTTGAATAAATTAAACTTTTTTCAAAGAATTCTTTTCACTATTATTCCATTATGTATTTTAAATACTTTGTTTTAATATTTTTTTTTTTTTAAATACCCTTTAAAAATTTTTCTAAGTGTGATATTTTCATTTGCTCTTAGGTGTTCTGATGCTTAAAAAGGTTGAGAAACACTGACTTAGAGTTATAAAGGACAGGAAACTGTGAAGATCATTTAAGTCCTGAAGGGACATGACCCATAAATGAAGGACTTGTTGCAACTTATTATTGAAAATTTACAAATTATTAAAACAAGCTAATTCTTAGAAATCATATTTTCAGCAAACCAATATCTGCTTCTACAAACAGTTATATTTTACACAACACGAAAACAATTTCTTTTTTAACCACATTTTTAGAACTATTTTTGAAGCATTTGTTGTTTTCTACAATCTTACCAAAAACTGTAGATAAGCAAGCAGTCTTTATAATGTTTTATTTTTCTCTCTCTCTGGCTACCAGAAATAAAACCCTAATCATTAGCTTTAGTTTATGAGAGTTGGCTGAAAAGTTCATAGGCTGACCAAAATACTCTCATGGAATGTGAACAAATAAGGTTTATTTTTCAACGTAGTCCTCACTTGTGATCTACACACTTTTTCCATCAGTGTTGCAGTGCTTGGAGTCCATTGGTGAAGAAGTCATAGTCAGTCTACAATCTTTTCAGCCCACCTTAATAAATCAACTGGCCCTGATCTGTCATCTCGTCTGCAGTCGCTCTCTCACAGACGCGATGTTGCCTTGCTCTGTCTTTTTTACAAATACTTTCATGGTAATTGCTCCGAGGAGCTGCTTTCGCTTGTCCCTAGGCCTCGTGAATTTAAACGTCCTACGAGGCTGGCATCCCGTTCCCACCTCTACACCGTTGAAACTGTTAGATGTAGACGTCTCTTCTACTCCAATAGCTTCATGTCTCGCACATCTCGCCTATGGAACTCCCTTCCCTATTACTGTTTCCCTGACAAATACAATCTCCAACGGTTTAAGTGTAGCATCAATCGACATCTCCAGTTGCCTTGATCTATCCACCTCCCTTCTCCACATCCTTTCACTCCTATCTGCTCTCGCTCCAAATCTTCTGTAACCCCCTTGCCTTGATCGACCCACTGTCTTTCTCTTTCTCCACATCCTTTCCTTTACCACTCCTATCTGCTCTTCCTCCAACCCGTCTATAACCCCTTGCGTGATAGTGGCCTCCAGCGTTGCTTGGGGTGATACGCTTAAAAAAAAAAAAAAAAAAAAAACTATCCCGGAAAGTAACCTTAAAGAAAATGAACACAATAAAAGAACAACTCAATTTCCAGATGGTTATGTTTGAATGAAATACACTAGTTTATGCTACGGTTTGAAGGGGTGACGTTAAGAAAATTAAGAAAAAAAAAAATTATCTTTTTCAATTGTTTAATGTCCAAACCAGCTGTTGAACAGATCTGGTCATGGTAAGTGTTTCTACTGAAATTTTTTTGTTTCTTAATATTTTGTGGGTTATGGCCATATAGTGTTGAAACACTAGTTCCAATACAACCACCAAAGTTAAACTATGTCAAGACTGCTTGGTAATACCAGGTGCTGTAAACTTGGATGGGCAGGGGTGTAATGGATAATGACTCAGAATTGTTAAATAGAAAGCCAAGTTCCAAATCCCATTGTGTTTGTTATTTTCCTTTATGCCCAAATACCCTTAGGAAAGGTAAGAATCTACCTTTTCTTCCACAGCTATGGGTTAATTAGTAAGACTTGTATCACTAAATTATTATTATCTAAAAAAAAAAAAAAAATAGAATTCATACAATTTTAAAATATTTTCTGGCTTTAAATCATCTGTGAAATGTTGATAAACCGTAAAAAATGTATCAATCAATTAACAATACTTTGCTTAGCTTTTAGAAGGCATCTTTCACTATCCTAATCCACCATCAGATGAGAATGTCTCACTTTCTATCCTAAAACGCATTCCAGATATTTAAATTGTTTGTACTCATTTGATTTTGGTATCTCCAACCTAAATGCATGAAATAAAAATGTATTTTCGACTTATTGACAACAGTTGTTACCTGTAACTAAGCAAACAAAGGTAGGATCTATTTGACAATCTCTTGGGCAACTGTAGTGTAACACAAGATCTTTCCTATTGGAAGACTTACGCTTTCACATGGAGTTTTAAATCAATTTTAAAATTTAAAAGGAATCGTAAATCACGAAGTCATCGAAAGGGGACAGCATTAAAAAAGAAAATCTAAATTTTCTCAGAATTTTATAAGGATAGAAATATAAGTGTGAAAATAAACAACTCATGCATAATATCAAAATCTAAGGTTGGATGAAATGAACACAGAATGTATTTGTAATGCACATGCGTGAGATTTAAACTGAAAATTGCGACGGAGAAGTTTCCATGTCGATACAAATGATCTCGCTAGAAAGGACTTTTAAAGTGGCAAATGGAGTAAAAAATGTTTCACGTTTATTTATTCAAATAATAAAAAATATATAACAAAGTAGATAAAAATAATAATCATAAATACTTTAAAAAAATGTTCGAACACGTGAGAGCTCTCGGCCATTACTGTGAACAACAAGACAAGATGTACCCTAACTTTACTAGTCTCTTCTCTCCTGAGGTGCTGACTTCAGGATAGATAAATGGTCGCAAGATGAAATATTTTTTTTTTTCGCTGAAGTAGTCTGAGGAGAGAGAAACACAAACTAAACTTCTGATCTAAAACAATTTCGAGGTAAGTAAGTAGTGTCACTAACTGCCGTAATCTAAAAAAAGCACCGAATTATAGACAATCACCATCAATATAGCCAATAAATAACAAAAAATGAATTTTCAATATTTTTTCTTCAAATGAATAGTTAAATACTTGTAAAATCCACGATGACGCAAACGGCAAAACGGAATTCCAGGTAGAAAAATAATGTATTTCGGTTAAGTGTAAAATGAAGAGAGGAAATTAAATACTACCTCAAGATGGTATTAGGTTTAAAGTATTTCATAAAATCCAGTTTAGGGTCTGTCACCGTATTTACATCGCTATTCGATGGGCAATCAGACATATCATTCGAAATCGAAGCAACCGGCTCTTCCATGCTTGCTTGTGATTGTAACTTTTTCGCCTCTTTTCCTTTTAGCACCGGAGAATTCCATCGAACCAAACAAACGTAGTAAATGATTGAATTTTACAACTACGGTAGTCGCAAAGAAAAACAATTTTCATACTCATAAGAATACTTGTATACACATTTTTTTACAGGCAATATCAATTGAAAAACACTGTTCATTTGTTTAAATGGTACACTATTATACTGCGGCAACTTTTAAAGTGAATAAATATTACAGCGTACATAAAAATATATGTTTAAAAGCACTTAATGCATTGCTCATAACGTATATTAACACTGAGAATTGGCGTTTTGTTCACTTTAGTGCTTGAAACAATTTCGCCTGTTACATACTGAATTATCTCCCTTAGATTGCTTTATCTCGCCATATATTCTGAACATGACCAGACTTTGGAAAATCATTGTATTTGTTAGATGAAATTGAAGTAAATTAATTTGGATTTCAGACGGTCATTTATTTTATTTCCGAAGTAAGACTAAAGGAAATCAGTTCGTCTTTTATTTTTCTTTAGTTTTTTTTTTCATTTTTTAATCGGTTTCACCCCCTGCAAGGCAGTAAAGCCACTAAGACACAAGGGTAACAGAAACATTAATAATGAGCGGGAAGAGAAATGAGTAATCAGGGGGGCAGTAGATAGCGATTGATATTGCATTTATAATTTGTAAGTGTTATTGGTCACAATTATTGAATTATAGTTCAATTTTCCTAACTCACCCGAGTTGGGTGGTTGAAATTTTTTTTTTTATAAGCTTATCACCGCAAGCAAGGCTGGAGGCCACCAGCACGCAAGGGGTTACAGAAGGTTTGGAGGAAGAGCAGATAAGAGTGGTAAAGGAGAGGATGTGGAGAAAGATAGTGGATCGATCAAGGCAAGGGGGTTACAGAAGATTTGGAGCGAGAGCAGATAGGAATGAAAGGTGAAAGGATGTGGAGAAGGGAAGTGGATAGATCAAGGCAACTGGCGATGTCGATTGACGTTACACTTAAATAGTTGGAGATTGTATTTGTCAGGGAAACAGGAATAGGGAAGGGAGTTCCATAGGCGAGATGTGCGAGACATGAAGCTATTGAAGTAGAAGATACGTCTACATCTAACAGTTTCAACGGTGAAGGGGTGGGAACGGGATGCCAGCCTCGTAGGACGTTTAAATTCATGAGGTACAGGGACCAGCGAAAGCAGCTCCTCGGAGCATTACCGTGAAAGTATTTGTAAAAAAGACAGAGCGAGGCAACGTCGCGTCTGTGAGAGAGCGACTGCAGACGAGATGACAGATCGGGGCCAATTACATTGCATATCCGCCACTGGATCTTATCAAGAACCCTGAGGCAAATAGCAGGGGCTCCAGACCATATATGGCAGCAATACTCCATGCAAAGGCGAATGGTCGATTTATAGATTTTGAGGATCGATTCCGGGGAGAAAAATTTCCTGGCTCGGCACAGGGAACCAACTTTCCTTGCGGTGGATGATGCAACTGACTCGATGTATTTGTTCCATCTCAGATCAGCGGACAGCGTGAGACCGAGCAGCCGCAGAGAGGAGCACTCGAGAAGTTGGTCTTCAGACATTCTAATGGGATGCAGGGATGGATCCTTGTGGTGGTTAATAGAGAGCAGTTTTGTTTTAGAGGCGTTAAAGTTAACCATTCATTTCTCGCCCCAGTTCACAACCGATTGGAGGTCCTTTTTTATTTGAACTGCCAGGTTAACTTTGTCAGCATCACTAGATTTGTGTTTGAGGCAGGAGTAAATTGTGGTGTCGTCAGCATAGATGCCGACTTGGGAGTCTATGGCGTCAGGAAGGTCGTTTATGAATATGAGGAACAGAGTAGGGCCTAGGATGGAGCCTTGAGAAACACCTGCGTTAGTGGGATAGGGGCTGGAGATTAATCCATTGAGAACGACCTTCAATTCATGGTTTGACAGGAATGATTGTATTAGGTCAAACAATCGACCTGTGATACCATAACCCTGGAGCTTGCGAAGAAGGCCAGCATGTCAAACTCTATCAAACGCTTTGGAGATGTCTAGGGCCACGACACGAGCTTCACCGTTATTATGAATAGCTTGGTAGACAAATTCAGTGATGGCCGTAAGCACATCGGCTGTAGATCGGGCAAAGCGGAAACCATACTGCTTGTCTGAGAGCAGATCATGGGATATCAGGTGATTAATCACTTCGGTGTTGATAATGGCCTCGAACACTTTGCCGAAGAGGGGTAGGAGACTGATAGGACGGTAATTAGAAGGGTCGGAGGGGTCACCAGAGTTCTTAAAGACAGGAGCAATGGTTGAGGACTTCCAGCAGTCAGGAAAACAAGACTCCTTGAGGCAGTGGTTGTATAATTTAGAGAGGGCAGGCGCCAGTTCAGGCGCGCATTTCTTCAGGACAATGGCTGGTATCCCGTCACCACCAGTAGCCTTGTGGTGATCTAAGTTAGAAATAATGCCCAATACCAACGACGGGGATATGTACAATCCGTTCAAAAGGGCCTCGGTTCTGGGAGGGAAATCGGGCATGGGTACCCCGGAAGAGTCTAACGTTGAATTGGAAGAAAACTTCCGAGCAAAGCATTCAGCCTTGTCGGCAGAGGGGGTCAGGACCTCAAACTGATTGAACAGGGGAGGAATGGAGGGTTTGCTATTGTTCAGAACGCTCTTGCAGAGGCGCCAATAATCTTTGGAGCCGAATTTGCGAGATGCAATACGTTCCTTCATCCGAGCAGCAAATAGTGACTTGGCTTCGTCGAGGATACGCTTACACTCGTTACGCGCAGAGGTAAATAGGCGTCTATTACAGTCAGGCATATCACTACGAAAACGGTGGAAGAAGTGGTTCCTATAGGCAATGGCGGCTGAGCAAGCAGCTGTGAACCAAGGGGAGGAGCGCGGTTTGACCTTGAATTTCCTTGAGGGGATGAAAGCGTCGATTCCAGCTTTAACCCAGGAAGAGACCTCTGAAGCTCATTCTTGAATGGGGAGCTTAAATATAGAATCCCAGGGGACATCGCGGAGGAAATCACGAAACGAGTCCCAGTCAGCCCGTTGGTAGCAGAATGAGGTTCGGGTGGTAGGAGGCTCCTTGCAGGGGGTGGGACTGAAGGAGATACTAACAGACACTACAGCATGTTCGGAGTTACTGATAGGACAGAGCTGCGTGGCACTACAAGACTCAGGGGTGGAGGTAAAACACAGGTCGAGGGGTGAGGCCTTACAGTCCCGGTTGTAAGCAAATCGCGTGGGGAAATCAATTATCTGTGTGAGGGATTGAGAGACTGAAAGGTTGAGGGTATGGATGCCTGCGAGGTCGGTAGTAGCATTCTTAAGCCATTTGTTGTGATGGGCGTTAAAATCGCCAAACACAAATATGTGAGCGAACGGATGGAGAGAGAGGGCCTTGTCTATGCTGTCAATAATGTGCTCAAGCCCCAGGTCAGCCTCCACCAGGTAGTACCTCTCCTGCTAGACCGGTCTAAGGTCATTATCTTGTACCTGAGGTGTCTCCAAAAGGGAAAGTGTCGAGGTGGTGGATGAGCAATTTATGTCACTGTCCATGTACACGTGAGCATACATTTTAAACTTGACCTTACGCCCCATTCCGTTCAAATAGGCTGGGGAATAAATATATTTTTTTTTTTATTTCTGGAAAATGTGCCCTCAGGATATGAAAAAAAAAGTTAAAGCAAACTGACGGAGATAATTTGGTATGTGAAAATTGTTTTGGGCGTTAAACTTGACGATATCGGAGATTTTTTTTATGCCAATGACCCACGTCAAAATGTAACTTAATCTTTCTAATTATTATTAAAGAATTTTTTTGAAACTGGGTTGTGGAGTCGTTCAAATTTCGGTCTAGTCTGTTACATTCACTTTCGTGCTAATGCCCTTCGGAAATTAATGAATTCTTCCCTAACTGTAGCGAACAGGCCCTGTGTATGATGGAGTGTGATGGTTTTAGCCATATTTGTTGTGCGTGTGTGAAGGGCTGTTCGCCACAATTATTTTGTCTAGGAAAGGTGTGGAAAGGATTATGCCATTATGCTGGAGGTCGCTATCCAATGTGGTGGAACAATGCAAATTATATTTGACGTGAAATAGCAATGGTAAAATACAAACAGAACGTAGAGTTGAAAACATAACAATTGAATTTATTAAGTATTGAATATACATGCATGTGATTTGAACTAAAAGTTAGACGGAGCTACATTTCTTTGATTAGGTGATATTTGTACCTAGACTTATAACGAATGAGTTGATTATTAAAATGCAGTTTATGTTTTGAATTGTGTATTATGCAAGTTGGATAAAAGATGCTGGAATTATACTTGCATGAATTGTTGTAAAGTTCTTTTACGTCTGACTGCATTAGTCAAGACGGGAGTTCTTTAAGAGTCACGTTTTGGCAGCAGTGTTGTGACGTAGAGAATTTAGGTTCGAAAGTCCGCATCGAAACAGAGATTTTTTATTCCTGTATATAGCAGAAAATGTGGCACAAGGCCGAAGTGGGGGATGGGGAAAAGGTCGGTCTTCTGTCTTAACTTTTAAATTTAGCTAGCCACAAACGCTGACCCAATCATACTAACAATATTTCTTGCACCAAAACAACACATTCTTACTTACCTTTCTTGCCACACCCACCATAATACCTCAATGACTCTATGAAAATACTAACTAGACCCCCTATGTACAATTTGTTTTAACAGAAAATATTTTTATATAACAACAAGTACACACGATATAATAAAGTTGTTTAAAACTTTAGAGTTCTTGGTTGTGTGATCAAGGGTAATATAAAAGGTGTTATGCTATAGATCTGGTAAGGAATTAAACAGTTTATTTTGATGGTGAAATTGAATGAAATTGTAGCGGACCGTGAGTTTACGTGTTGTTAAATTAGGAACACGTGTGTAACTCCTGATAGAATATTAAAAGGTCTACTACAAGAATATGGCGGACTCAAGTTGAGTCCAATCGAAGGTGTAAAGAAAACAAACAAGACCGATATATATATATATATATATATATATATATATATATATATATATATTGTGACGAATGCAAGCCGACATATAACACCCATCCCCTTCCCACACCATGGCCTAAATCACACACGCGTAGGCGAGTCATAAAAATGGATTCAGCAGAAGCAGCACGCGAAAGTGGCAATGCGATTAGTCAAGAGCAGCCAATCAGCAAGTAGGAAATTAGGCGCCAAAACGGAAGAGACGCACGTGGTGACTCTAAGAAAATTATTAACAGGCCAGCTGTTGACGAGTAAGGTCACACCAACTGCAAACTCCAAACAATAAGCTGAGACCGCACGTTCCCCGAGGCCGAGAAGCAGACCAGGTTGTTCCAGTGCCGAGAATGTGAGAAGCGTCTAATGCAGTAGGCCTTTGCAACTCAGATAACATTACAACAGTACAATAACATTATGTTCATGCAAAACACCATTACATATGCAACACCAGATTACTAATGTCATCCCCTTTCATATGTTGAGTTCTGCATTCGTTATCGCTCATCTTCTCCCAACTCTGGCTAGACGCAACATTTCATGCTATTCTTTTAACCGTTATTGTCATTTGTCCCATGTTCTTGTTTATTAAAAATAATATATTGTCAACATCTGTTGTTTCGTTTGTCTCTGGTCTACGGTCGGTCGAATGTGTCATTTAGGGGACCCGGGAAATTTAAATTCAATTAAATCCTAATTGAATTAACATTTATTTATTTTTTACATTATCTATTCTGCCGATGATACAATAATACAGGGGAAGCAACCCTAACCCTTATTCAAGAATCCTTTAACGGAACGTTAACTGAGAAATAAAAGAAAATATCATTGTGCAGGATATATTGATCCTGACCTGGCGTTAATTATCCATATGATGATAACGCCTGGATAGGGTCTATGATAATATATATATATATATATATATATATATATATATATATATATATATATATATATATATATATATACAAGTATATGTATTAAACAACAAGATTTACAATGGACAAAGACATTAACATTTGTGTTTGTACGTGAACGTGTAAGAGTTTGTATTTTGATGAATGTTCGTACGTACGTGTATGTGTGTATGTGTTTCATAGCGTTTTCCCACAAGTGGGCAAAGCGCAGATCTCAGCAAGAGATCACATTTTTTAAATGTGTCCGCTGAAATGCAAAGTAAAAAGAATATTTATTTCTGTAGAAAACAGAAAATGTGGCACAAGGCCGGTCTTCTGTCTTAACTTTAAACTTAGCTAGCCACAAACGCTGACCCAATCATACTAACAATATTCCTTACATCAAAACACCACATTCTTACGTACCTTTCTCACCACATCCACCATAATACTTCAATGTCTCCATGAAAATACTAACTAGTCCCCATATGTACAATTTATTGTCTCTGGGGGTAGGGGAATAAAACAACAGTTTTAAAAATTTAAAAACTAGCCCCAATGAGTATTTACAATATGAAGAAACTAAGACCGAGCTCGTCAATTAGTTCATCAATAACGCCCCGCCCTAACACCTGATATAATGCCTTACGAGACAACGCCTGGGCGTTGGAGATGGCATCCGACGCCCCTAAGAGACGTTTCAGAGCACGACGACATTCACGGTAGAAGGAGCACTCGACTCGGGGTAAACGGTGGGCCTCCTCCTAGCACGAGTGCACACTTCTCAGGGATGGGAAGTTCTTACGGGCGTCTTCCTTCCAGAAGGCGCCCTCCTCATCCGATTCGCGACATATTCGATCCAGGAACCCGATGCGAAGCATATATTGACGAATCTCAATGCTAGGCATACCTAGACCGCCTTCAGAAGGATGAAGGCAACATATCTCCCGAGAGACTCTGGCGGCCTTGCCTCCCCACAAGAAGGAGAACAAGAGCCTCACTAACGCCAGTAAAGTGTCAGACGGAAGTGGAAGCACAGAGAGTTGGTAAAGGAGAATCGGGTAGATGTGTGAAGCACATACTTCCGCCCTCTCCTTTAAGAAAAGATTCCTCCGAGACCACAAATTAATTGCGATCTCGGCCTTCTCTTGCACCTCCGACCAATTCATTTCCAACTGGAGATCAGGACCGAACCAGACGCTGAGAATCTTGACCGGCCCATCCGCCCAGAGGAAAGGTCCGGGAAGAGAAACACCCTTCACGCACCCAACCGCAAGCCAACAGACTTATCGCGGTTGATCTTGGCCCCTGTCACCATCTCATAACCACTGATTTCTTTGCTGACTTCGTCAATCTCAGCCCTGCTCGACACAAGAACCGAAACGTCGTCAGCATAGGCGGAATACCTGGGCGAGCTGGTAGCACCAGGTAGAGAAATTCCGCGTAGGACCGGATTCGCCTTTAACTTGCGAAGGAAAGGTTCCAACGCAAGAACGTAAAGCAAAGGCGAAAGCGGACAACCTTGACGAATGGAGCGAGACAATACGAAAGGCTCCGATCGTACTCCGCTCACCTCCACCAGCGCACCGAGGGTCGCATACAGAAGTCGGATCCAGGTGCGAAAGTACGGCCCGAAACCTGCTGCAGAAAGGACAGCCTCGAGAAAGCGATGGTCAAACTTATCGCTGGCCTTGGACTGATCAAAATTGATCAGCGCAGCTTCACTGTCGACTTGCTCGATGATCAAGCGCACCATATGAAGGTTGTCCTGAATAGTCCTGCCCTTTACAGCACAAGTCTGTTCGGAGCCAATCAGACTAGAGAGGACAACCTGCAACCGGTTCGCTAAGACCTTAGCCAAAATCTTTAAGTCTGTGTTTAGCATAGTTAAAGGGCAAAAGTTATCTAACCCATCCCCACCGTTTCTGTCCTTACGTAACAACTTGATTACGCCCCTGGTGAAGCGTTGCGGTATAGACCGCTGCTTCATCCAGTTGCCGAAAATCAGTGCCAGCAAGGGAACAAAAACAGGCGACTGCCTCAAGTACACTTCGTACGGAAGATCATCTAATCCCGGAGATTTGTCCAGGCCAACCTGTTTCAGCGTTTCCCGGATTTTCGACTCCGTAATGGGATCCTCGCACCTAGCCGCTTCAGCTGCCTTAAGGCAGGGAACGTCAGTTAAATAGGCGTCGAACTGAGCAGGGCTCAGACCGGGCTCCCTGGTGAAAAGTTCCTGAAAGTACTCACGAAAAGCCGCACATATGCCCTCGTTTGTAGTCACAGTCCGCTTATCCGGCAATGTGATGCACGCGATATGCCGCCGAGACGCACTCCAATTCTCCTCTGCACGCAATTCAGCAGCCGTATTCGTTGCCCCAGGAGACATTCTATTTAACCTAGCCTTAACTCCCAGAGCTTGATTCTTCTTGATAAGCAAGGAGGCCAACTCTGCCTTAGCTAAGGCTATTTCCCCACTATCACGCGATTTAACTGCCCGATCAACTTTTTCTTCTAAAGCCGTTTGCGCCGTTAATCTATCTAGATTGAGTCGACGACTAAAATCAGAGGGCAAACATTCTAATTTGGGATTTTAATTTATCCCACTGGGCATTTCCCACCACAGCCCCCATCAATTCCCTCTGTATCATAAGTAGCAGCTGTTCCCGGAAATCCCGCTCACCAAACAATGAACTGTTTAATTTCCAGTAGCCAGCCAACCTAACCTTAGGCTTATCTAAGTTTACCCGAACCCGGACAAGCCTATGATCCGAATAAACTATATAATGGAAACTTGGACACTCTAAGAGCCCTACATCGACTCTCCTAAGTCTCGGTCAAGGTAGATAGCAAGCGTCCCAGGAGCCGAGTTGCCACTATTCGTCCAAGTCCATGCTACCTCCCGAGGGTTCTCATTCCGGTACTTATCGACAAGATCAAACCCGCCGATAAAGTCCCGAAATGGTTTCACATCCCGATAGTTAGTACACGTATTTGGTCCTATACGATCTAAATCGGAGTCAAGGACGGCATTCCAATCCCCCGCTAAAACTACCCGACGAGATGTCGTCAAGAGCGGCTCGATCTGCCGAAACAAAGCAGGTCGCTCAGAATGGTTATTGGGAGCATAAACCCCAATGAGACGCAGAGCCTTATCCTTTATGGTAACATCCAGCACGCAAAGTCTGCCCGCCGGATCTGTGAAGACAAGAGCACACGCAGCCTTCAGAGACTTGCTCACCAGCCAAGATACACGCCTCGAGCGTCCATCAAAACATGCTGAATAGAGGGAAAAACCCTAGACAGAATGCTCTCATGATCACGAGAAGAAAAACGGGTCTCTTGCACACAACATGCATACACCCTGTGACGCTGAAGGTCACGTAGAGCCTCGCCCTGTGAGACTCCGCCCTCAGGCCTCGGACATTCAAACTAGCAAACCAGAGGGACATTATCAAACCGATTAGGGTTGCTTACCTGAATTAAACATGGACGGGGTCAGGTTACCGACAGCCTCCCCCATCGACCCGTGGCCCATCTCAGTCTTGATGGTGCCATCTTGGGAGAGACCGCCTATATCCCACGGGAAAGTCAACTTTAGTGCTCTATATAGGGAGGGGTGAACAAAAACAGGCCCCCCCCCCCAGTACAAAATTGCTTCATCTTTAATTTATCGTGTTGAACGATAGCTATCGGTGAGGACATCTTAAAAGAGGCTATTGCCTCGTCAAGCATAGCCCATGCTTGTCGAGCCCCCGTCCCAGTTCTAATCACGGTCAAAATTCGATCGGCTTGTGGAAAGTTTTTTTGATCTTCGATGTCTCTGTCAGCATATTGCTTGACAGAGAGGAGATACTTTAAATCTTTGATCCTGTTTCCATAATCCCTGGCCTTTTCTGGTTGTGCTGGGTAAATGCGGCAAAATACAAAATAAAAAGAGAACGAGCCAAGAAATCGCCCAGTATTTATAGCGTACCGTAGTGAACAGTTAGCAAATTAAGGAGGAGTTAACTCCGACAAAATAGATTGCTTGACTTACTGTAGAGTTGTCTTGCTTCGAGTGATATAGTTACGATTTCCTTTATGTTGTTAAGATATTGGGTGAGTTGGTTTCTGAATCTCGTCTAGGTTTAATTGGTCACTAGATGAGTTGATGTTGAAAAGAAATTGAATTCCACAAGCTAGGTTGATGTTAATAAAAATTAACTTTTAGCGAGGAAGTTGGATTTCATGGATTCGTGTGACGAGTTATTTTAAGGACTCATTGACTAAGTCGCGTCGAAGTTTCATATTTATGAGTTTTCTTGATCACGTGGGTGCATGAAAACGTTTACATTTTTTTTTTTGGCGCGAGGTCAACCGTACGGGCGTAGGCAGAAACATGACATTATTATTTATGGGCCAATCAGAAAGCATTGTTTCGTACTGAACTCTGGAACCGATTTTAATGTGTTCAGCACAAGCTTAGAATACTTAGCTGTGATCCTCTTTTAACAGGTTTAAAACAGAATGTAGAAATCTAATTCTACACTTCCTCTTTTATCCTCTCTGTCTATAACGAGAAGGCAATCTTGTCATATATATATATATATATATATATATATATATATATATGAGAGAGAGAGTGAGTTTTTTTTTGCGGGGGGGGGGGGGAGTAAATAATAAGCAACTGCGTCCGTTACAAATTTGCAGCACCATCTTCGCTACACAGTTGTAGCTGGTTTGGAAATGTTTCGTATATTTGTAATGTATGACTTTTATTTGACAGCAAACACCATGAAATAATTTACATTATCACCAGAGATCCAGTCCCTCCTCATTGCACTCAAAGGAAAAGGTCACTGCTTTTTTTTTTGCATCATCCTCAGTTTTTTTTTTTTACTCGTTATTTGTTGGTCTGTTAGCTTGGTCTAACGTACACACTCTCTTATAATAACACAATAGCACAGGAAATAATTGACAGGTCATCTCAGTGAGTGACAATATAACAAAACCGACAATTTAAGATACAAAAATTGTTAAATTGACCCAACTAATTATATCACTTTTGATCTTCCGTATATTCGCGAAATGGCGGATCACTGTTAAGCTTCCTGGGCAACGGTCTGTGAAGAGAAGACAAACAATTGTATAAGCTATGTCGCCGCCGCCGTCGTCTGTTTCTTCAGTTTGTTATTCGCCTGGTAATATGATAAATCAGAGAGGGACATTTTACATTTTTTTATCAATTCTGAATGACAGTCTCACTTGTTGAATGTGTTGAAATGAGTCCAGAACACCTGCCGAAAGAGTTTTTTTAAAAGTTTCACAACATGGATAACAACAGAGAGTGTGAGTAAAAAAAGCTTTTAAAAAGTTGATAATTTTCAACTATTTTAGTTTACTTGGCAATCAAAAGGTATAAATTAAGTATTATCCCGATTTAATTTGAAATTTTGTGATTGTATATTTTTTATTCGGTATTTTTTTTTTGCTTTGTTTATGTTGCGATGTGAAAAAACAAACAAAATTAAAAAGTAAAAAGAAAGTTGAATATTTTTAAAAGTTGAACTAAAAAGGAGACCAAAAGTCCTTAAAAATTCTTAAATTCTGGAAAAAAATGATTAAAATAATTTCAGTTGATAGCAGCAATTTGTCTGAAGTTTTTAACTTCGAAATTATCAATGCTGTCAAAAAGTCTTTGGTAAATTAAATATGAAACTAGTAAAGTTTTTACTTTATGGTGAAAATAAAATAATAAAAAATAAATGGCTTACTACGTACTACTCTTTATTAAATTCATCTTTAACCCTTAACAAGCCTATTGCAATAAAATTATATTACCTTTTCCTTCAGTTAAAGTATTTTTTTAAGTAACTTTTTTTTTCTGTGAAATGAAAGTTTTTGGACAAAATTGGATGTTACATATTTTTTTACCATGCTTCATATTTTAAGATGCGTAGAAAATTATTTTTGGCAAAATAAAGGGTCAGGTTGAAAAAAAAAGACTGAAAAAAGTCAAATTAACAAGAAAAATAAAACAGTAGAAAAAATAGCAAGCAAATTTTTAATATAAAGTGGTCACTTGATTTGAACAGGAAAGGTTTTTATTCGGCACGTATATATTTGCATTTTTTTGCAGTACATGAGAAGAAATACAGTATTTAAAAAAAATTTTTGATGGGCA
This sequence comes from Acanthosepion esculentum, assembly GCA_964036315.1. Lineage (NCBI taxonomy): Eukaryota > Metazoa > Mollusca > Cephalopoda > Sepiida > Sepiidae > Acanthosepion > Acanthosepion esculentum. The sequence goes on from OZ038493.1 coordinate 57,160,182, forward strand.
ATTCTGAATGTTTATATCTTTCTTTTAAGTAGATTTTTTTCATCTTAACGCTTTCGGCTTTATGCTGGAAAACTTTTTTAACTGAGTTTATTTTTTGTTTATTTTACAAAATTAATTTTGATAAAACTTAATTTTATTTTTATGATTATTTTCTAAGCGTGAGGAAACTCATTACTTTTATTCTGTCGTAATTGATCTCTCTCTCTAGGGTGACACAAGCTTGTTTACTACACAACCGTGAAGTGCCCTCAAAAACGAAAATTATTAGTTTGAATTATTTAGCTGTTATTTATTTAATAGTGGGAAGAATTTGTGAAAAAAAATATAAATAAATAAATAAATCAAGGGAAAATTTGGAGTGGCAAAAAAAAAATGAAGGTGGAAAGAAAGGAGATAAGAAACCGAGAGAGAATTGAAAAAAAAAGAGAGCAGATGAAAGGAATAGTGATTTAGCTTAAATGTGACACAAGGCCGAAAGTATAGAGCACTTGGTGAGGATTGAATTTACTACTCAGTCGTAAATGATCTCTAGTGAAACCAGTTTGCTAACTATTGCAATACACTACACAGCAAGGTGCATAAATCTCTCTCTCTCTCTCTATGCACATGAAGATTGCAAGAACTGCATGAAACTCCTAGTTGTGCTATCGATGTTGGATGTTCACTAGCTCTGTTTCATAACATTGAGCACTGTATTTATAACACCCAAGGAAGAAATCAAGTATATATATGTAGATTTTTTATCCTACCCATTCTTATATATATATAATTTTTACATCTTTGCATCCTTACCTCTTTTGTTCATTCTCTTTTAATATGTAGACAGTAATCCTATCTCTCATATCTATTCCAAGTGAATCCTAATACAATATAAAATATTAAATATTAAAACTGTTTCACACATAGAGCTCAATGTTTTAATTAAACAGAGCAACATATTTTATACAATAAGAATTAAGATGACATCAGGTTAATGATCTTTTTCACCTTGTAAATTTAAATAAAATAAACAAGGTTGATACATTATTCTTCACTATTTAGAATTCAGAGTTTGCTTTCTCTTAGACTTGTTACTACTAAAGAGCCTAGTCTACCATACTATTTAACATATAACTGTCTCCCCACCGACATTTTTTTTTTAAGCTGTGAAAAGAAGTTGAGGCTGTACAATATATTTTGCTTGAACAAAATTGTATGAACATTTTCTGTTGATATCAGTTGTCTTTTCATGCCAGAAAATTTGTTGGATAATTTGTCTTAATTTTATTAAATTAATTAAAGGTTAATTTCTTGTTGGATAATTTGTCTTAATATGTTCCTTCTTTGATGTCTCTTCACTTAGTGGGCCCAAAAAATGTTGAAGGGTCAGGTGCTGTCTCTGGAATTAAATCACACTTTCTTATTACAGCAATAAAATTCAACAAGGCCTCAAAACGGAACAATTTGTTGAACTGTTTTTTTTTTTTTTAATTTTTTGAAGCTTTTCATTTACACTATTTACAATGTTCGGACTATTATCCTCATCTTTGTTGTTATATATCACAATGTTTCGGCTGTTGTATGCTCCGGCCTCCTTCAGGTGATTGGAATTTTGAACCAAACCCTCTATTTCGTCCACCAGGGTAGATTGTTCTAGTTCCACAAGCCATACCTCTTCTGGCTGTCACATTTTAAGTTATTTCCGTTTAACTCAACTCTCCAAGTTTTTTGTTACATCTGCTGTAGCCAGATATTGAACTTACAACTCTTTGGGTCAAATCACTGGATTATTTCAACCTACGCTTTTACACACTGTGCCATGTGGGTGAAATAAAGCATTCTGTTTGAAATTCCACACATACTGGATTACTTCAACCTACATTTTTATCCGTGTATGAATTTTTGGGACTTATAAACCTAACATCTCAGTTACATTGTTTTACCAGAGCTCATATTACAATTTGTTGTTATTGTTGTTTTTCTCTAGCACTCCTTATTACTGGTTCCCATATTGTATTCATTTCTATGCTTGGTTGGCTCAGGAGATTTTTGTTGCCTAACATATGTGCTGATTCCTTAAGTTTTCATATTTTCTAGTGATGTTCTCTGTCTATTATTCCAACTTCATCTCACAGGGGGTGGTGATCTCCCTTTTCCCTGCATATATAGACAGATATTGAAGATTTTCAGCTGCAAGAAAAAGGGAAATTAAGTCAAGCTCACTTACATTTTTTTTTTTTTTTTTAAGCATATCACCCCAAGCAAGGCTGGAAGCCACTAGTACGCAGGGGGTTACAGAAGGTTTGGAGGAAGAGCAGATAGGAGTGGTAAAGGAGAGGATGTGGAGAAAGATAGTGGATCGATCAAGGCTAGGGGGTTACAGAAGATTTGGAGCGAGAGCAGATGGGAATGAAAGGTGAAAGGATGTGGAGAAGGGAAGTGGATAGATCAAGGCAGCTGGAGATGTCGATTGACGTTACACTTAAATAGTTGGAGATTGTATTTGTCAGGGAAACAGGAATAAGGAAGGGAGTTCCACAGGCGAGATGTGCGAGACATGAAGCTATTGGAGTAGAAGAGACGTCTACATCTAACAGTTTCAACGGTGAAGGGGTGGGAACGGGATGCCAGCCTCGTAGGACGTTTAAATTCATGAGGTACAGGGACCAGCGAAAGCAGCTCCTCTAAGCAATTACCGTGAAAGTATTTGTAAAAAAGACAGAGCGAGAAAACGTCGCGTTGGTGAGAGAGAGACTGCAGACGAGATGACAGATCAGGGCCAATCACATTGCATATCCGTCTCTGGATCTTATCAAGAACCCAGAGGCAAACAGCAGGGGCTCCAGACCATATATGGCAGCAATACTCCATGCATGGGCGAATGGTCGATTTATAGATTTGGAGCATAGATTCCGGGGAGAAAAATTTCCTGGCTCGGCACAGGGAGCCAACTTTCCTTGCGGTGGATGATGCAATTGACTCGATGTATTTGTTCCATCTCAGATCTGAATGTATCATAGTCATCATCAGTTCCATAACTGGGTGTGATTGTCACCAGTTCTCTCCACATATATGAATTGAAAGCTGGAGAGATATTCACTCAAGTATAGTATGTCTCTGGAAAGTAGACCTGGTGGAGACAGTCTCCTTTTAGGTCAAACCACAGCTGATGCCTCCAACTTGTAGGCTTGACATGGTCACAGTCATGTGGCTGTGGATTCCATCAGGAGAATCCTCTACTCTTGCTCTTATCATCATACCCCTGGGTATGATGATAAACTACATCTGGCAGCAAAGCTTCTGATCGGGAGGTTTTCCAGAGCATGGAACCACCTCTCAGTCGCTGTTGTTTCCAGGTCAACCCTGACCCAGAATGGTAGCATCTGCAAAAAAAAAGCAGTTGGTGTGTTCAAGGTTATGGGCAAATAGTTAATACTCAAACTGGGATCAAAATTCTATGAAAGTATAAAACTTTTTATAGTAAAAATTCCTGTAATACATTTTCATAGTAAAAACTATTACCAGCAATACTTTTTGTTATAACAAAAAAAAAAAAATGACCAGCAATGCATTTGCCAAAGAAATTACTAATGTTCCCAAGAAAATTAAATTTTAGCATTAAAGGAGTTGATATGCTACTAAGCAAACAAATAATCTGGCTGTTAACTTCAGGTTAGGAAGCCCTTTGCCTAGCACACTGTCTGCATGCACAGCTATAGAGGCCAGTCTACTCCATTGTGTTGCATGGTCTTTGATCCAACAAGAAGTTTCATCTGCCTTTTGACAGGTCTTGTTTTTAATCCTGTTGGGTTTCTAGCCAGGTGAGGGGACCCGGTATAGTTTCCAATGACCTTACCATGTAGCGGTTATTACTGGGTTACATTGTGCCAGTAACACTTGTAGACTGTCTTGAAATAATGTCATAAAGAAAGTTAATGACAAATGCAGTAGTCAGCGCAGTCAGTAAAAAGAAATTCCTGAATGCAGTTTTTACGTTAATGTACTGAGTGGATGTGGCAAAACGTTTTTATCTTGCAATAATCGAGTATCCCGAAGAGATATTGTTGCTATATTTTTATCTGGTGGTAGAAATGATTTAAACTACTTATAGCATTGACTGACACAAATACTTGTAATATATTTTCTATTTTTGATGAAACCTTTTTGCTAATAGATTAAGACTTCATGAAGCATTGATGATGCCTGTTTTTAACTTGCATGCTATTTATGAATACAAGAATGGCATTAAGAGTGTAGTTTTGGTCAAAATGTAGTACTCTTGAGAGCAAATCGCAGACAAAATTGATTTATTCTTATACAAACAACACATTTTGTTATCCTTGATATCTACTTTGTGCTGTTGGTAGGAGCTTGAATACACCAACTGCATTTTTTACAACCAAAGAGCCTTCTACCAAGTGTATTCTTGTGAGCTCTGGTGTAGACACAACCAGTGTTTGCCTACAGACTCGACTGTAGATACAGCCACGGTCTGAATGCAGGCTCGAGTGTAGACACGGCCACGGTCTGAATGCAGGCTCGGGTGTAGACACGGCCACGGTCTGAATGCAGGCTCGAGTGTAGACACGGCCACGGTCTGAATGCAGGCTCGAGTGTAGACATGGCCACGGTCTGAATGCAGGCTCGAGTGTAGACACGGCCACGGTCTGAATGCAGGCTCGAGTGTAGACACGGCCACGGTCTGAATGCAGGCTCGAGTGTAGCCACGGTCTGAATGCAGGATCGAGTGTAGCCACGGCCAGAACGCAGGCTCGAATGTAGCCACGGCCTGAATGCAGACTCTAGTGTAGACACGGCCTGAACGCAGGCTCGAGTGTAGACACGGCCACGGTCTGAATGCAGGCTCGAGTGTAGACACGGCCACGGTCTGAATGCAGGCTCGAGTGTAGCCACGGTCTGAATGCAGGCTCAAGTGTAGCCACGACCAGAACGCAGGCTCGAATGTAGCCACGGCCTGAATGCAGACTCTAGTGTAGACACGGCCTGAACGCAGGCTCGAGTGTAGACACGGCCACAGTCTGAACGCAGACTCGGTGTAAAACATGACGTATGTTTGCCTACAGACTGTGGTGTAGACAACCAATGTTTGCCTGCAGCAGACTTAATGATAATAAAACGAAAGCAAATTTTTCAGCACTAAATATCCAAATATCACTCAGTTTATTGGAGTCAAGAATATGCCAAGTGCAAAGCCCCCCCCCCCGCCCTCACAAAAATGGGCTCCAACTGTTTACCATATCTATGTCTATGTTTTTTAAGCCTCATTCAAACAGGACCACTATCATTTATTAAAACAACTGCATTTGGTATTAAATAACCTGGAAAATGTTGATATGTCACGAAACAAAGTAAACAAAATAACCAGATAAGTGTTGCTATGTTATTAAATCCACAAACACAGCCATATTTTAGATACCTACCTCGAGTACTCTGATAACTCATTCTGATGCACTCATAATAATCAGCTAATTCACAATATGTGTGTAACAGAACTAAGGTATGTTTCAGATAGGTTAAGGAACCAAAGAAGAACTAAGGAATCTTTCAGAGAGGTTAAGGAACCCCTCTTTGTCTAGTCATCACTCTTAAGACTTCTTTAAAATTGTGTAAAATACTGTGCCAGGAACTTCTGCCTTAACCTCATGCCCAACACTGCAAGTTGCTACAATACCAGAATATTAACCTGAGAACTCTAGTCATGTTCTTAAATAGCCTGGATGTCATGCATGGTGTCCAACTCGTTCATAAATGTCTTAACTATCATTTATTTACAACTGTTTTCTCAGATCAATGATTGAAAATGACTTCAAGTTCAAGCAAATAAATCATCAAGCTCTTAAAGGAGACAATCCTTCATCATATTTTGTAGACTGGTGCTACAGAATGACAAGCAAAGAGCTTTACAAAATAACAAAAGCTACATCACTTCCAATAGCAGCAACGGCTAAAATAGATAGCACATGTAACTAGAAGGGAAAAGCATAATATAATCAAGATGTTGACTTTTCACATTACCTTTTTGTCAGGAAAGAAACCCTTATCAAAAATAGAAGGAGCGATAATTAATGGACTTAAGAAACCTTTTTTTTCTTTTTTTTGTGTTTTGTTTGCAAAACTGTTTTAAGAAAGAGATTTTTTTTATAAATTTTAATTGACAGTAAAGGTATTTTATCAATGAATGCTGAATTTTTCTGTATTGAAAATGTCAATGTTATCATTAATATTCTTCTTCTTTTATGTGCCATATCCCTTCAGGACGTTGGCGATCATGGCTATCCACAATTTCTTGTTATTTGTAGCTCTTAATAACTTTTGTCATTTAGCTATTTCTCCTAAACCCTGCTTTGCTATCCGTTCACTCAAGCTCGCCAGATAGGTTGTGCATTGTTGTCCTTTGGCCCTCTTACCTTCAGTCTGTCCTGTGAGTATCAAATTTTTCAAGCCTTCTTTCCTCATTATGTGCCCCAGAAATTTCAACTATCTCTTCCTGATATTAAGCATAAGTGTCCTTTTTGTTGCCATTGTCTGGAGAACTTTGTCGTTGCTCGCATGTTTGGTCCATGGTATTCTCAGCATCCTTCTGGAGAACCACATTTCTGTTCTTTCAAGTCTCTTCTTCATCTGTATGGAGATTTCCAGCATTCACTGCCGTAGGACTGATACTACATAACAGTTCACTAGTCTTTTTTTTTCTTTTTTTTTTTTGGTTTGACCATTAGAAGTACCGTTATAAATTACAAATTAATGTCAAGGGCAATAACTTATTTTTAAAAAATCAGTTATTATTTCCCTTGAATACCGTATCGCAAAGTATATCCATGAATGAGAAGTATTCTTATATGGTCCGTGTAACCTTCAGGACGTAGGCTATTGTGACTCTACAATTTCTTTTTTTTTTCTTTTTTTAGTTTTGACCCTTTACCCCCCCCCTTTTTTTACCCCGTTCGCTCATTAAGTTAATTTATTCCTATTACTTGAGATTAAATTTCAATGCCTATTTTCTGTTATTAGCAGGTTCCTCATCAGGCCGACATCGAAGAAAATGGAATGTTCTCCCTGTGGATTTAGAAGTTCCAAAAGAAGTAAGCTCATCCTTTTCTTGGAAATTTGCCATTAACGTATCAATTTTATTTTTTTTTAAATATCCCTTTAGTATGTAGCCAATCATGATTCTCAACACCTTTTTTCTCTTTTTTGTTTTAAATTATCTGTAACCTTATTATTGTCATGATTATTCTTAGATAAGATAGTGCCATGTTTTTTCTCTTGATTTTTACATGGTCTTGAATTCAAAGTTTTTTTTTCTCCTTGAGTAATCAACAAAGGCTAGAGATAGCCCAGTCTGCCCTACTATTTTATCATTTGGTCTGGTTCTCCTCTATATTTAGAGATTCTTGATAAAATCCAAAGAAGAATATGCAGTGTTATTGGTTCTGACCTGGCATCTCTGGTTCAGTTACTTTCCCACCCCGGTAATGTAGCTTCCCTGTGCCTTTTTAATAAATACTTTCATGGTAATTGTTCCGATGAACTTTCCACTATGGTACCTAGACTTTATGAATTTAAGTATAGTACTAGATTGGTGGCAAGGTCTCATCATTTTACAGTTGAAATGCACACTTATTGCTTGTGGAATATTCTTCCTGCTTCTTGCTTCCTCTTAGTTAAGTTTGATCTTCAAAAATGTAAACATAATGTCAATTGTTATCTTCTTAATTCCTGTTCTTTTACTGTTTGCTCTCCTTAATAGATTTTTTCCTCATATTCTCTTGATGAATTAGAAGCCATTGTCAAAATGCAAGATAAATAACACAAACAGAATTAGTAAAGTTTACAATGAAAAGAAAAAAAGTAAAAAAAGATGAAACAGCAACAATCATTCAAGCAAACAAACAATATAGTGAAAGCAAATCAAACAGATAAGAAATCAAAAGAATTCACAAACTATGAGTTGGTGTTTGTACACAAAAGCAAGGTCGGAAAAGTGAACGCAGTTGGTCTGTCTTGTAGTTAAGGCAGAGCTGGACTAAGTCATATCAAAATGCAAGCTGTCACATTTTATTGGCTAAGAAAAATATCCCAGCATGCATTTTGTGTCCTTCTGACTATAAGAGGGGAAGGGGGAAAAACTTTTGCTATCATTCCTAATACTTTTGTAAAATCAACATATTCAGTAATCTCTTGTGTCTTAGTTGCTTTATTGCCTTGCTTGGGGTGAAATGATTAAAAAAAGTGTACAATCGAAAAAGCCACTAAGATGCAAGGGGTTACTGAGTGTGAAAGAATATGAGATAAAGAAAATCATTGTTAAGGAGAGAGAACAATAAAAGAACAGGAATTAAGAAGATAGAAGATAATGTTTGATATTACATTTGAATCTTTGAAGATCAAAGTTAACTGGAAAGCAAGATTCCAGAAGAGAGTTCCACAAGTGAAAAATGTGTGAGAAGAAACTGTTAGCATAGAACTTACAGTTACATCTAGCTATCTCAGCTGTAAAATGATGAGACCTTGCTGCCAGTCTAGTACTTTGCTTAAATTCATAAAGTTGTGGTACCAAAGAGGAAAGCTCATCCGAGCAATTATCATGAAAATATTTATAGAAAAATTACAGTAAAGCTATGTTATGGTGGTGGGAGAGTAACCAAAGTTGAGATTCTTCTTTGGATTTTTATTGGTGTTGTGTATGTGGAGAAAATATTTTGAGTAATTTTGTCCATTTGAAGAACGCTGCTGGTGCAGACAATTGTAACAACAACAACAACGACAGTATATAGTGGGCGAGGAGAAATAAATGGATTGATGCATTTAGAAAGGGAAAAAGGCATGAGTTGAAGCATTGTCACTACACTGCTGAAGCTAGCCCCAATATCAACAGAGCTAGGTGGCTGGAGTCAATTTCAGAACGGACTGTGCATCATTAGTCACAAAAATTCACTTCTGGTGATTTGGATCTCTAAGTTGAACCTGGTACATTGTTTCATATTGTCACCTGAAAATGGAATTGGGTAGAATTAGTGTATTTTACAACTCTGGTTATTTAATGTTAAAATCTGGCTTTGTTATATTTTTGTCTATACTATATACTTGAGTCTATGAGTATATGTTGATCGAGTTTAATAACAAGTTCTTTGGCACCCAGGTTTAATAACTGAGGCTGTAGACACACACTGGTCAAGTTTAATAACTGTCTACAAGCATCCACCTAAGAGGTGATTCTTTTTAGTGGGTGTTTCACCTTTCTGCAAGGAAAGCATTCAGCATATTCTAGACTTTGCTGATCAGGCAATTGACAATTAAAAACAACAGCATTGTTCATCTTGGAGCAACAATGGAGGTAGCTCCTGCAATTAAGACGTTTGGTACAAATTGGCAAAGTTAAAAAAAAATGATGCAACAATTTACTTGATCATATGCTTATTGTTGACGGGTTGAAAAACTTGCTCTCTGTCAATATTCCCAAACTAAAATCCTAACTTGACTGGTAGTGAATTCACAGAGTAATGTATTGCAACCTCTTGTAACCTGACCAGAGTCCTGTGGACATAATTTTCAGTTGATGCTTCAAATGTTGCAAATGTTTTCACCAACAGTGGTAAAAGAAGATGGGATGACTTACTTCGGAGCTCGAAGCGTGTGAGAACGTGTCTTGCTTGTATGATAATGCCGAGAAGAAACATGGCTGCTGTTGAAGATGCGATTTATGTGCGCCGGTCTCGTCCAAAACGAGATTATACCAGTACACATGCAAATTTCAGCAGTGTCGGACTAGCATAAAAAGGCGAGGCGGCATGGCAGAAGGCAAGTCATTTGGTGGACTTCGTGCAACAGAGTTGGACGAAGAATCAGTTGAAGTAGGCACGTCTGATTTGGGTGTCTGTTTCACGACTGCCCGGTGTAACGGCCGAGAAAAGGAGTCTCATAATTCATTTCTTTGAGGCGACCGACGGCAAAGAAGAACAGCTGGTTTGCTGGTGAACGGCGCACTGCACTCTCTGACCCCCCCTCTTGTCATTTTTGTTTTTTTTCTACAGAAGAGGTCTGTTCTGCTGCAGGATATTATAAAAATGTTTATTTAAATCCATTTGGCAAAAAACTCTTGTAAGGTCTTGTAACACTGCTCAGTTTAAAACTGGACTTTTCTTCTGTTTGCCTTCTTTAGTTTTTTGGGGGTTTTTTTTAAACATCGTTTGGTGTCTTTACTGATTTCAACCTAGCAACCCTGTGTGCCACACACCCAAATTAGTTTTACTCTTGTAAGAATTTAAGTGAGATAATTTTTTCTTCCTAAAAATATAACTATGCATGCTAAAGTGCTGTGTGAAACAAATATATATATATATATATATATATATATATATATATGAAAGACAAAACATTTGTTTTACTTGCAACATCCAGTTTGTGAGTTTGAGTTAAATATTTAATTTTGTTGCAATTGAGTAAATGCACACAATCCTTTTCAAAAAAATAAAAACCATTTTAAACAAAAAGCACAAAAAACACAACATTTTGGTTATAGAGATCTATTAAAAAAGGCATATTTCACTTGTATGGAAAACTAGAAGCCTGGACTGATAAAATTTTTTTTTTTTTTAGAAACCTAACCTGCAAAAGCAACAGGCTGCTTTATGTAAACAAACCTCAACTTCAAAAGATGTACCTTCTCTTCCAAAAAAGAAACAAAGGCGAATGACTGCAGTTTCTAAAATTTGTGCACAAGCCAGATTGGAACAATTTCCAGAAGATCTTTATGTTGATGGCAATGTGTTTTTCTGCAAATTTTGTCATCATAATGTTGACCTTGTTAGGGTGGATACTATAAAGGACCATATTAAGTCTAAAAACTATTTGGCAAAAAAAGGCTTCTAATAAACGAACCACAATAAAACAGATTACTATAACAACTTTAGTGAAAAGTAAAGTTATCAGAAATGATTTCATTCTTGATTTTTTAAAATGTGCACAATGAGTGACATATCTGTCAATAAAATTGATAAGATGAGAGCATTTTTGTTAAAGTATTGTAAGGAAGGTGGTACTATTCCTAGAGCTAAACGTATTAGGCAACTATATCTACTAAAATTGTTTGATAGTCATTTTGCTAGAAAAGGTTACTAAATGAGGAATAACCAAAACAGGTTGGAAATGAAATGGTAATCTTCATAACATCAACAAAATACAATACTTGCCAGCGGCGTGAAGTAGGTAAACTATTGGACTACTTAGACAGCATACAATACTGTCCAACATATTTATGAGGACTGAGACATACTCATTAGTGTTCATAGGTACAGTATATAACACTGCTCTAAAAACAAAGCTTACCAACACGACCATAAGTATCGTAGTAGATGAAACAACTGACAAGTGTGATTGAAAGCATTCGTGGGAGCCATTTCTTATCAATGTTGTCCCCATGAAAGAATGCAATGATCAAACTGTAAGTGAGGCTTGCATCCGAGCTGTTACTCATGTTGCCATTGCATTTGATGATATCAGTGCATTTGTAACTAATGCAGAAACATATTGTAAAAAGGTGTATAGGGATGTTTTATTCAATATATTTGTAAACAGTCATCATATTTTGTGTTTAGCACACATTTTACATCTTTACGTTGGTTTCATGTTTTCCACTGGTGGTTGTCTCGATTGCTTTTTGTTGTACTTTGCTGGAAAGTTAAGCTTGAATGTTTGTTTGGTTCAAATTCTTCTTAGGAAGACACAGAAAAGAATGTTCTGTCTTGGAGGTTGTATCTTCCTTGAATCTGTTGAATCTTTCTTTCACTGTATTGATTTGACTCCTTCGGCTGGACTAATCCTCTGTCCTTGAAGTGTGGTGCTAATGCTTCCTCCTTGATGGTTAATTGCTTTCTGTTGATCCGCTAATAGCAGTCCCTTTTATTGAATAAGAGAGGATCACACTGGCTTCATCCATGATTTCACAAGGGCTTGAAGAGTATGTCTTTCATTGGCCAGTAAATATGAAACCTTCTTTCTCCATGAATTCTCAAATAATTCTGGCAGTTCTTTAACCACTAATTTTAAAACAGATTTTCACAACTGCAACCATTTATCTTTACAAACACGTCTGGTGCAAAAATACACTTTTCTCAAAAGCATGTGTGAAAAAAAACGTTAGCCTAGTTATAAAATAAAATTTTTATAACTTGACTATGTAACTAGTGAAACCCTAGTGAAGCAACCTGATAGAATTCATGGTTCAATTCAGCCACGTATCACTCTTCATATGTTCAATTTTATGAAGGATTCTTCAAACTAGAAAAAAGCCGCAGCTTAGCAATAGACCAAATTTTGGAATTAGTAAATCATAGTAAATTGCAACATGCATCATACCATAATTTACATCTCACCAATGAGAACTGCACTCATTTAATAAAAGCCTTGAAAAGCTTAGAGGAAACCAAGTTACCAATTGCATGTATTGTGTACAACCTAATGGAAGATTTAAAGCATTACCTTGATAATGGTAGGTTGAAAACAACATTTAGTCTAGAAACTGACCATCTTCTGTCTGAACTGGAGAGCATAGAGAGGAATAAGTTTACATCAAATTTGCAGCATGTATTCAGTACAGCACTTTCAAAGTTGAACAAATGCTTGGATACTTATTCAGTGTATGAGTTTTACAAATCAGCTCATCAGTTTGATCCGAGACAGCTATGATGACATTGGCAATTTTGCAGCCATCAAAGGTTTTCACTGTACTCTTTGAAGAATTTCAAATTTATACAGACTACAAAGATGACCTACCAAATGCCTTCAGCATTCCAGCATTTTGGAGTGCCAATAAGAGCAGATTTCTCATTTTGCCACTAAAATTATATCAATGCATGTTACTAGTGGAGGTATTGAACGTTAATTTTTCTCAGTATGAACATTTGCTCAGTGACAGATGTGAAGGTTGAACTAAGGAAAATACCAAACAGCTTATGATGCTGTACTTTAATGGAGAAAAGATTTTAAACCTTGTTGATTTCTTGGTTTGAAATTAATTGAAAATTATTGATTTATTGTATGTAAAAATAAAATCATAATTTTATTTTTTCATACAATAAATCAATAATTTTCATTTATATCACTACCAATTCAGGTTTCAATTTTGGGTGTGGAAAAAAATCTGTTTCAGCAGTTGATACTTTTACTTAAAAAAATATTTGAATTTATTAATATATTTTTACATCATTAGATTAAGGGCTGAAGCATGAGGTTCAAAGCCCTATCAAGCTGGAGCAACTTATCTAATGGGTGAATATTCCAGCTAGTAAAAGTTTTCATTTTCCTTTTATTTTCCTAAGAACATTTATATATTGTTACACTTTCACAGTAAGTATTATAATGAAGCAAAAACAATTCTATACTGAAAATGGGGGTGGGCATGGAATTCTATACTGAAAATGGAAACAGAACAGTATTCCCTAAAACCTAATATGGAATTATGGAAAATTTGAAAAGGAAAATCGATCCCTCTACACCTGGTATACTCAGTAGTCAGACCAAGGTCGATGTTGCTTAACTTTGAGAAACTGGTTTTTCTACTTGATATAGCTGTAAGCCAGTTCACTGCTGGATCATTGGTAATGTTGTCAATTCTAATACTACTTACTTTGGCTAATAAAATTTCTATTTCTACTATCCTCTTTTACTATACTGATCGCCTTTCTCTTCTCTATGCTATTCTCATCACTATTTGGTGGTTACTATTCGAGCGAGTATTATCGTGCAAATACTATTAGTGTGAGTGTTATCCAAAGGCGTCTGACACCAGTATCGTTCAATGGCGTTACTATAGATGTATCTGCGCTTACAAAGTCTCTACTACAACGAGCACTACGAAAGTGACAATAAGTATTCATTGACATTCACAAAAGTGGCAACGAGTGTTTGTTGACATCACAAAATTCATTCAGTTTAAATTTTTTACATTTATGATTGACAATACTAGCATAAATAACAAAATCTGTCTTTTTTTTTTTTTTTTTTTTGAGATTTAAGCATTGCCAGACTGTATAAAATAGAGAGCTTCTTTCACTGAAAATTTTAGACAAAATTAACATTTTCATCAAATGTAATATTTCCTGTTATTTTTTTCAGGTAAAATGTAATTACAATATTTTTCGTGCTGTGATGAACACAATTTCCTTAAAAGTAAACATGCCTTTTTTCTTTGTACCTTCTGTAATACAACAAAAACGGGTTATATAAAAATTTTCCAATAGAGTTTGTGATTGCATCAGGCGTAAATTAACTAGTACTAGTTTCATTTGATTTCTGCAATATTGCTTCAAGCATCCTTGTCTGGTTTTCCAATATTTTGTATTTGTGAGAATATATGTTTAACTACTTTTATGGTCCTGTCTTGAAGGAATCTGATCCTTGGAGTATTCAAACTTTTGAGACTGGAAGTGTCCAAATGTATCTGCAAGTTTCCCATGCTGTCCAAAAGCACCTGAAGGAACTTGCAAATTGGTAGCACTGTATTTGAATATACAGAGACAATGTCCATCACATGATCAACTAGAAGCACGAGAAATCTAAAGAAAGAGTTGTACATTTCCAAAACCATATCTCATAGCCAATAATGATCAGGAGGCTTAATTTGGTATCTGAAAGAGAAATCAATTTATTTTCATATAAAATCAACTTGTAATACTTTATTTTCAATAGTGTTTGAGATATGTCAATTTAATATCCATATTTTTCAAAAATTTAGTCATGACTTCAGGGATTTAACAATTGAAATCTCTTAAGGAGTGACAGAATTCAAATTATCTCTAGACAATAATTCCAATGAGTAAATGATTTAGGAAAAGTATTGGAAGGGTAAAGGTACTGGGCATTATCTGCACTTTAGAAAGGAGTTATTATCATTCCAATATCCTTTTGTTTACATTCTTTGGACTGTTATCTTCATCTTTGTTGTCATATTCACAATGTTTCGTCTATTGTATGCACCAGCCTTCTTCAGGTGATTGGAATTTTGACTCAAACCCTTTATTTTATCCATTAGAATAGATTGTTCTATTTTCCCGTTCCATACCTCTTCCGGCTATCTCAGTTTCAGTTTCCCTTTAACTCAACTCTCCAAGTTTTTGTTCACCTCTGCTGTGGCTAGGTATTGAACTCACAACTCTTTGGGTCAAATCACTGAATTACTTCAACCAACACTTTTATTCACTAGGCCATGTGTCCTTGTTTTATTGAATTTTAGAAATATTGACTTTAAATTTACTCTTATTTTCTAATGTCGTGTATAGTCACCCATACTTACAAAAATTGCCACATTTATATAACAAAAAAAATTCAAAATTATTTTAAAATATATGTTTTTGATGATTTGTATTAAGCCTTTCCATTTCTAAATATACTTTTCACCTAATAATAATATAATCTAAAAGGCTGAAATTAATGCAGAATTTAACAAAATTTAAAACTTAATCAATTTTTCTAATTAAATAGCATAATAGTTTTATTTCATTTTTATTTTATGATTCAGAGCAGATTTTTGGTAAATGTTTCTGTTTGACAAAAAACAACTTGATTTAAATTCCCCAAGGAGTTTGGCTTTTAACCAATATGAATATGAAGAGGCTGAAATTTTAATTTCTTGAAATTTCATAAAATTAAGTAAATGGTGGTAACAGATGTAAAAAAAAAAAAAAAAAAAAATTTTTACCAAGATTTTCTAAAAAAATCGAATTCAAAAATAGTTTAATTCTTTTGTGAATATGTCCTGAAAATATCATAAAAATCTGGCAATTATTTGATTTTTGCAAGAATTTTCAAAAAATCTCTGTGCATGAAATTAAAAAAAGACACATTTTGGTATTTTAATATTAATTGTAATAATTCTATAAAAATCTTATTTATAAAAGCAATTAAAAGATTTTATAACTAAATAATATCATAGTTTTATTGCATTTTTTTATTTTATGATTCAGAGCACATTTTCAGTAAATGGTATTTCTGTTCAACAAAAACAAATTGATGGTTTTAATTCTCCAAGAAGTCCTGCTTTTAGCTAATATAAGTATGAAGAGGCTGAAATTTTAATTTCTTGAAATTTCATAAAATTAAATAAGTGGTGGTAACAGATGTTGAAAATAGAAAAGAAAAATTTTCCAAAGATTTTCTAAAAAAAAAAAAAAAAATTTCAAAAATAATTTCATTCATTTTTAAATAAATCCTGAAAATTTAATTAAATTCTGACAGTTATTTTCTTGCAAGAAAATCCCTAATCCCTGACACAAGAAAGCAAGATTTTTAACCAAAATTTCAAACGTGCTAGAAAGGATTAAAAAATTTAATAAAATAATTAAAAAAAAAACGCTTTGGTCTTTCCTCTTAATAATAACAAACATTTTGATGATATATCTTTGTTTTTATCAAGTTTGGGACATTTTTTCATCATGGTATGTTCTTTTTTTTTAGAAAATTTTTTGAGTTAGCTACATGCATTTATTTTATTTAAGGCTTCATCTGCTTGTCTGCGTGGGTCAGTCAGTTATGTGCCATGCGGGATACACGCGTAGGCAATCATGTATCTTTCAATACATGACTGACAAGGCAGATTTTTTTTCCTGCAGTAGGTTGCCATTTCTTTCTGCAGTAGACCAGTTGCCATCCAAGGCTATAGAACCCAGTCTATCCTGCTACTTGCCCATAGCTGGGGGCAGAAGAAGAGGATTCATACCTTTCCCCAAGGTTATTAGCATGTAAGTGAATGTAATGGATTTAACTGGAATTTGAACTTGGCTCTCTGATTCCTCAATCTGCACCACTATCCATTACTCCACCGTGCCTCCTCTGGGTGGGTAGGTAAGTGATATCTGGGACAACTTCCCTCTACCAACTCCTTGCTCATCTATTCATCCAGACGTGGTGGCTGACAATATAAAATGGAGGCTTCAGAATTGCAACATGGATTCATCCGTCTCCTGCCAAGGACAAATCAGCACATTCCCTGATCCCAAGTAGATGTGTTAATATAGTCCAGAACCGAAATATAACTGATTTCCAGTATTGTTGTCACTTGATCTTCAGAAATTCTTCATCCACCCCTTTACTTATACATTACCCTGTGGTCAAAGTGGATATCACTTACAAGACCAAACTTCAAAAGGAATTATCTGCTGGTTCATCAAACAGAAATACTTGATCGAGATAAAACCACCTCTTCCCCTTCTATGTGGGTGTCCATGGTATCGTGACCTGTCATTGTTTTATTTTCTCTCGGATGTTGGTCACTTTTCTATCATATTTACCAGATATTGTACCTTTAGATTAATATTTATGTCAGTCTCTACTGTATTATTTTAACAATGTCAATTCCATTGAAGATTGCAAAAAGTAGCAAGAACATTTCTTTATTAAGAAAAAAAACAGACCAAACATTGTGAAGTTAGCTGAAAGATGTTAGAAACAGTGTAAGAAAAAGGTAAGTTGTTGCATAAAGTTAATGTTGGAAAAAGCAATTCTCTTTTATTTTGACTTAATCACAAAAGGCTTAACACAATCCAGCAAATACTTTTTGTTGTAGTATATTATTCAATTATCTAATTATTTCTAACTCAAAGATCATTTATTTATTTTCAGGTTGTTGCAGCAGTGAAGGAAGAGGTATCTCCTCAGTACGAACACTATTTATTACTTCTACAACAACGTAACAGGTATGAAAATTGGTCTTTATTGAAAACTTTAATTCTTTAGGAGATTAGCTAATACTGTGGCAGTTTAATAGGGACAACAAAGAATAGGATATTAGTTCAAATAATTTTGGAATAATGACTCTATTAAAATGACAAAGAATAACAAAAATGACTTCAGGCACCAAAATAAATTTTCTTAGCAGTAAGAAAATCTTGTAAATGATTTATTTAAGAAAATGTATTCAAACTAACATATCATATGTAAAATTTGATCGGATGATATGTGCATGTATCAGCATTGGTCTTTGATCAGAATATCAAGCTCTAATGAGGATCAAAGTGTAAATCCCTGTTGCAGACACTGGCTCAGCTACATTTGTATTTCTTCAACACCCATAAAGCCAACCTGTGATTTATATTGCAAATATACCTTGGTTACATTTTCTGGAAAAGAGTGCATAATCTGGCATGTCCAGTAGTTGAATAAGGCCTGTACGCTCAGACATACATATACATACATACATATATATATATATATATATATATATATATATATATATATATATATATATATGTATGAAGTTGACAAAGTCCGACAATTATTTCAATATATTTTATTGTTATATGTTATTTATATAGACACAAATATTTAAGTAAATGCTCTGTTTATAATAAACAGTATTAACAACATTTACCGGCCTGAACGGCTGAGAAATTTTCATAGAAAATATGTCCTCCAACAGGAATCGAACCTGTATCCTAAAGGGAATGGTCATATAGCCTGACATGCTATACCAGTTTAGCTACAGAGGACTGTCAGGTTAGCTAGGTTGATTTTACTGTTTTCAAACTACATTCATATCTGCTCAAGGTGTATTTAAACGTAAACAAATGACGTCACACTATGAAATGGACAAATCCAACAATTTAATATATTTTATTGTTATATGTTATTTATGTAGACACAAATATTTAAGTATATGCTCAGTTTTTAATAAACAGTATTAACATTTACTGGCCTGAATGTCTGAAAAATTTTCATAGAAAATATGTGTCCTCCAGCAGGAATCGAACCTGTATCCTACACAGAATCGTCATATAGCCTGACATGTTACACCATAACATATAACATAAAAACTGTAGCTGTGATTTAGTTGGATGTTATCTCCAAGAGATTTTAAATATAGCTCTCAGCATCCAGGTTCCATCAAGCTTAGACTCTAGGGTTTTAGCTAATGTCCAAGCAGTGATACCATACATTAATACTGCCTCTACAGTAGTGTAAAAGTGTTGCAGTTTGACGTTGTCTGCTAGATCAGATTTCCAGATTACGTCCATTTTGTTCAAGGCAGCACAGACTTTAGCTATGTAAATTTTCACATCCTTTTCAGTAGAATTTATTTCACTTCCCAGGTATGTAAAAGATTTGACAGATTTTATTGCTTCACCTGAGGCAGTTTGTATTAAGCTTTGCTAGCTGAAGCCTGTGAATTCAGTTTTAGAAGCATTGACATAGTCCAACATTGTTTGCAGCATTTCTAGATTACTTGAATGTTGTTATATTATTATAGTTATTTGTGTACAATGGTGCAGAGTCAAGAGCTGAAATCCATAAAATATTGGCGACCCTTTTTCTAAACTTGACTCAAATTACAGCAGAAGGATTACTAAATTTGAGAATCTACAAACATTTCAAAGATCCGAATCATTAAATTGTAATAAGTTCATCTTTACTGTTTTATTCTTAATTAGGATGTTGCGTAAATTGAAAACCAAAAGTAGCCAGGAGATTGCACTAGAGAGAAAAGAGCAAGGATTCACCCTCTACATAAATGGAGCTAATGCTGCCTTTACTCCAGGAAGAGTTGCTCCCCAACCACCCTCAACCAACCAAATTTCTAATCACAAAGCCCATTCGAGAAGATACCTGGCAACTACACAATTAAGTAAGTTGATGTCTTTCTTTTTAAGAATTTGTGATTCTCCTTTTTTTATTGAGATCAAATATACAATTATCATAGCGACACTGATTACAAAGTGCATTTCAAATGTTTTGTTATCTGGTATAGTACTGTGGAACTGTATTGGTTACCGTATGGTTTAACTGCAGCGATATTCTTTCATGGTTCTTTAGTCCAAGAAAAAATTCCACTTAAGTCACATCTCCAGAAATTGTAAATCAAAAAAGTTATGGTATTAGTGTTCTTCAATTTGGTCTCTCTTGAGTGAAAGCAGTACATTTATTGTCTCTGAAGAACATGTTGACCAAAGTTAAATCAAGATTTAATCACATAAAATATCTGTAAATTTTGTGTTTCATTTTTTTTTTTTTTAGATAAGTCTTGGAATATCTGTTACAAGACAGATTTCGAGCAAGAGGGACAGATTAAAACAATGCATAACATATTTGACGAGCTTGAGAAAATTGATGGCAGGACTGGGTTTAGAAATAAAGAAAATTGTGTAGAGTCATGATCACTTACATACTGAGGGACACAGCACATGTCAATATAAAAATTTCATAATTTCGAACTGTTGTCCTCATCTTGGTGGTTATAGATGTTATTAATTAAAGTATGTAGGCTATTCTTCTAGGTGCTGTGTCACTTCAGGACATAGCTGATCATGGCTCTCCACAACTTCCTATCACTTGTGGCCCTTAGCAGTTTTTCTCCCTTTACTAAGGCTCTTCTCACTCTGTTCCGCCATCTATTCACACAATCTTGTCAGGTAAGTGACTCTCTGCATTCCTCTACCCCCAGTGACGATTAATATTGGCTCTTATGCATCTCAATTATCAGAAGTGGTATAGAAACCCACTATGTTGATCAAATGTTGAAACAATCTGACATTGTATATAAAGGCTCCAAAAACACAACCCAAGATGGTGGCATAGTGGATAGAGTTGGTTAAACATGTGTTACTGTCATCTAGTGGGTGTGAGTTCACCCAAGAACAAACAATAACTGGCATCATGGGGACAAAATAACACAACAGTCAGCAGATATCCCATATCAGCCAAAAAGCAATGGATATCTGATGATGGCCAGAGGGTATCTATTTGAAATGTTTTGTCTATAATAACATTTATAACAAACCAAGATGAGAACAATAGTTCAAAATTAAAGTATAATGAAATATCTACGTTGTACAGTTCCAGTCATAAAATATACAAAAACAATGAAAACAATAACATCTTCAAATTCAAATATTTTTCCAACAAACTTGGCAACCTGCTAAACATATAAAGAAAGAAATTTTTTTTTTCATTTCACTCTAAGCAAGGTGATAGTGACACTAAGAGGTCAGGGGTTTACTGCCAATGGAAAAAAATTGAGAAAATGTTTAGGAGAGAGAGGGCATTAAAAGACCAGAAATCAAGGAGACCAAAGATAATGATTGACATTATATTTAAATTTTTGAACGTCATAGTTGATTGGAAAGCAAGAAGGTGAAAGTGTTCTGTAAGTAAGAAGTGAGAGAAAAGAAATTGCTAGCATAGAACTTATGGTTACACCTAGCAATTTTGACAGTAGTGCACTTAAATTTGTAAAGTTGAAGTACCAAAGAAGAAAAGGCAAAGGTAAGCTATGTTGTGGTGGTTGGAAAGTGACTGAAGCTGAGTTTCTGTTCCAGATGCCTGCTCACATAATATCCATACAACACAAAACATCTGTGCCTTCTTGGCCACATTTTTTCAACTGACTTAAAGTGGAGCGACTACATCAAATCAATAGCTGTATCTACTGCAAGAAAAATTGAGTTACAGTGTTGTGCCAGGAAATTTTTCTCATCTGAGTCCATCTTTCACATTTACAAGTTTATCATTTATCTGGGCATTGAATACTGCGACTATATCTGGTTTGGTGCTCCTGAAATTAATCTTGAGGTTCTTGACAAAATCCAAAGAAGGATCTGCAATATAATCATTCCTGACTTGGCATCTCACTTTCAGTCACTTTCTCACTAACATCTACAAATATTTCCATGGCAACTGCTCTGATGAGCTTTTTTCCCTGGTGCTCTGACTACATGAATTTAAGTGTGCTACTAGATTGGCATCTAGGTCCCATCCTTTTACTGTTGAAATAGCTCAATGCAACCGCCACTTCTCCTCCTCCTCCAGTATCTTTTCTTGCACTTCCCACCTGTGGAACTCCCTTCTGTTTACTTGCTTTCCTGATAACTACAATCTTCAAAAATTTAAATGCCGTCTTCTGTCTTCTTCAATCCTTTTCATCTTTTGTTCTTTCCTATCCTCCTCTTTTTCTGTCACTTCCACTTCCTGTAACCTCCTGTGTACTAGTGGCATTCCCACCTTGCTTCTGGTGAAATCATTTAAAAAAAATAAACATGTTCATTAGCCAATAAAAACAATGATTCAACCTCTAGCATCATGCTATAGAGTGCCATAAGTTAAAACTTTTGCTTACCTTTGGTATTTGTGGAAGAAATGTTGAACATAGTACACGAAGGACATTGTTTAATCCATTCTGTTGCCATCTCCTGCAGTATGAAGGCAATGTATTATTCCAGAATCATAATGCCTGCCCGCATGATGCCCATACAATGCAACATGCTCTGCATGATGTTCAGCATCTTCTCTGGCTGTCATGTCCCCCATTTGACATGTAGAGTGCATGATAGTACAATGCTTGACTTGTTCATTTAGTCCACTAACAACTTTTGTTTTACGTCAACAGATGCAAGATGCCTAGAATATGACTACACAGGATGGTGTTCAGCATTTTTACAATTGCAGACATGTGAATATTATCAACCGTTATTGATTTTTGGCTAGTATTGATTGTTTAGAGTTTTTTTTCTCATAATAACTGCTTTACTGTGTCCATCAATTAAGTGTAGATTGGAAAGAATGAACCAGCTTCAAGCAAGACTTAAACCAGTATCCATTTTACTTCAGGAAGCCTGTATATATGCTGCAGAATCTCTATCATTGGAACTACGAGCGCTTTATGGCTGACAGGAAATAAAATCTAACATAACAAATACTAATAATGAGTAATTGTTGGAAAGATTCAGTTTCTGCTGCCATAACGCCATCATCTGCTACTGACAAAATAAAATAGGAGACATTATTTTGGGAGGAATGCTTGTAGAATAACAATCCTGCTACAATGGCCTGTACATGTAAACGTTGCTACTTACCTCTTTCAATTTCAGTATCTAGGCGATATAAAACAATGATGGATCATCAACAACTGAAGGAACTTGAACTTGACTTGGAACGAGAACTTAAAGAACGCCAGGCAGCCAGAACTGCTCCTTTAAACAGACCACGCAGGAAACGATGGAATTTAAAATCTCTCGATCTCAAATTGGCAGGCATGAGTGATAGTGGTAAGTAGGTCTTGTGTGTGTAAGTAAGATGAAATATGTGAAAATCAGTTGAATGTTTTTATTCAGTTGCCAGAAAATCATCATTGGAATAAGTGAAAAAATTTGATTGCTATGGTAATGATTTTTCCTTAATTTTTTTTCTCTTGTTCTGATATTGTCCTTATTGTCAATAGAATAAAAAAATTTAATCATCCAACTGGTTTTCACATATTCCATCTTACCTTGTTCGGATATTTCATATCACTCATTTTATCATATATATATCAGTGGCGACTCTAGGTCATCAATCTTTGTCGGGCACATTACAGTCTTTAATAAAATATACTATTGGTATAACTTGGATGCTAAAATGATTCTTTTACTCTAACTAAAATATATCATTTTTTTAAATTAAAATTTTTAAAAAACACATTTTAGTATTTTAATATTAATTGTAATAATTCTAGTAAAATAAACATTTTTAAAAAATTTTCCAGACATGTAAGAAAAAAGGGTGAATCTAGATATGTGTATCTATCTCGAGTGTGTGTTTGTATATATATGTCTGTGGATTAGTGTGTTTATGTATATCACTGTTTCTGAATTTTATTGTACATTTATGATTACTACTGCTGACTGATATCATATTTCCTCAACACTAACCTAGTCACACTCCTCACCCCAACCCTCTAGTTGATGATTTTTGCTGAATTTAAAGTTGAGCTAAATTTAATTTGCCCTTTCTCAAAAGATACAGTCAACTAAAAACCTTATACTGTATGGAATAAATTATTTAAAATGGACATTTAAAAATAAGTTGAAATAAAAATGTGATATTTGAAAAGCAGGGCATACAAGTCATTAGAGAGTTTTAAAAAATTATTTATATAATTAAATCAAGAAATACATTGCCTATTTGTATGTCTCCAGCTTCGATCAAGCTCAGACCAACTCAGCCCTACTAGCTACATTCTTTTTTTTTCACTTTTTTTTTTTTTTTCTTTCTTTGTTTTTTTCTTTCTTTCTTCTTTCTTCTGAACAATATCAACAAAATGTATTTCTATCAATATTTAAAAGAGTTAAAACTATTAATTTTGGATCCGGCTGAAGTCAAGAATGGAAACGATACACTATGAAAACTTTTTGTTGCTTTGAGATAGATATACTTGAATGCTGATTCACTCGAGCTAAACTCTGACCAGCCTGACCGCCGGAGTTTCCACTATATATATATATATATATATATATATATATATATATATATATATATATATATATATATATATATATATATTGGCAGTGATAATTCTTTCAAACATGTTTGATTAAATAATATATATTTCTAAAAAATTAATGGATTTTATTTTTAATCTGACATATTTTTATTACTTCAGAAGTTATTTTTAGTGGAGATCCATATTTAAGTAGATGCTCCGATTATTTTAAACTGCATTTAATTTGTCTAAATACATATGTTTGCATACTCAAGAAAACTTATAAAAAGAAAATGTGCCCTCCAGCAGGATTCCAATCTGTGTCCCTCTTTGCAGGAGGAATCACCATGTGATCTGGTGTGCTTTTACTGCTTGACTATGAAGAGCATCACAATAAAGCAAGGTTCTATTTTAGCCTTGAAAAATCATTGGTAAAAATCTTCAAAAGGTTCTTTTTGCTTTTAAAGGTAAAATAGTACCTTTGCTTTATTGTGGTGCAGGCTGGTACACAGGCTGGTAGCTGAAATAAATACTGTTTAAAATAAAAAAAAGCATCTACTCAAAAAATAAATATATATATATATATATATATATATATATATATATAAAAGTTCAAGAGATATGTCCTCCAATTTCACATTTCACAGATATACCGTTTGTCAGGGTAAGGTAAAATCTTCTTTTTCTTTTTATGTGCCATGTCCTTTCAGGAAGTAGGCGATCATGGCTCTCCACCTCCCTCTATCTCTTGCAGCTCTCAAAAAGTTACTCTCCTTTGCTTCCTCCCCCAGGCAATGTTCTGTCATCCACTTGCTTAATCCCGCCAGGCATGTCATGTGTTGTTTTCCCTTGTCTCTCTTTCCCTCTATTTGACCCATGAGTATCAGATTCTCCAGGCCCCCTTTCCTCTTGGTGTATCCCAGAAACTTCAGCTGCCTCTTCCTGATGTTATGCATAAGCCTCCTCCTTGTTTGCATCCTCTCTAAGACCTCATCGTTGCTCACACGCACGGTCCATGATATCTTTGCATCCTTCTGTAGACCCATATCTCTGTCACATTGAGTCTCTTCTTCATCTTTGAGGAAATTGTCCAACATTCACTGCCGTAAAGAAGGACAAATGTCGCGTAACAGCTAAGTATTTTCTTTATTACCAAAGAAATCCTTTTGTCTTGCAATACTCTGCCTAGCTTTTGGAATGTGTCCTTGGACATCCTAGTATGTCTACGGATCTCAGTGTCACACTTACTGTCCTCTGTCAGAACCCTTTCCGTGTCTGCTTGATTCTAGTGTTCCCGATGTGCAAATTGCATTTCGGGCTCATTCTTTTACTGATGACCATGCATTCTGTCTTCTTATATTTTATGCTTAGTCCCTTCTTCTCACTCTCTGTCACTACCTTCTATAAGAGATTTTATTGAATTTATTAACAGATGTATATGCTACATCACTGATTTCAAAATAATTTCACACCTGCTCTCAACTAAAAATACACAAGATCTTTTAGTTCAGAATTTTATGGCACTGCTTAAATGTTAACAAATGTTATAATGGAATAAAATTTAATCTGAAATTTTTTGATTTCATGTTTTTATATATATTTTTTTAATTTCATTTTTATAAAAGTCATTTGCACAAAACAACTGAGGAAAATAAATTTGGCAAATGTTATCAACAATCATATAGTTTAAAATACTAAACATGTTTAAATTATTGTAATATTTATATTTACTGATTATTTTCTCAGGCAAATTTAGTTTATTTCTTATTTTTAATTTTATTTTTTTCATCATTGTCTCCAAACAAATTTCAAAATATTTGTTCCTATTGATTCTTTCAGCCCTATTGCTCCTCCTCTTTATCGTTCTTTATTATTATCACTGCTGTAATCTTCAGCCGTGTTTCTGTTTGAATTTTCTGAAATGTTACAATAATTCTTTTGATCTATTTTTTTTGTCTCTGTTGTATTCATTTTCAGTCAAAATTGATTAAAGTGAAATAATAAATTTAGTTTTCAAAAGACACTTTTTACCTATCCTCTTTCTGATTTTCTTTTTTTTTTTTAAATGAATTATTTTTAAATTTTTACCAATGATTTTCAGAGTTGATTTTGAAGATATGATTTTCTTAAAAATATCTTTTCAGTTACTTCTGTGGAAAGTTACGATGATGATTTTGAATCAGATCATAGCAGCAATGAACAATCTCTTGATAATGATTGGACTGTAAGTAACTGTTTGGTTTTCTATTATGCATGCAAAAAATCTTGTAAATTCTAAAACAAAAGAGTAACATGTCAATATTAAATTAAGTTTAAAATTCTGACTTTACTACAAATGTTTGAAATTGAGATCCAACAAACTAATTGATCACTATTGAATGTTACTCTCTGCTTAATAGGGTAAATTTAACCACTAGGGAATGGCTGATGAGATATCTCCAATGAAATTTCTTTTCTGGATTGGCTGATAAAATATCACAAAAGAAATTTCTTTGCTTTCATTAAATGAGCTGGCAGCTAGTAAGATTGCTAATCCAGACAGACCAGTATTTTTTTTAAAATTTTTTTAACACCATCATATAGTTGAAATGAAGCTTTCAGAAAAGGATAAACAAAAAAGAATTTCTGCCAACAACAATGACTGCTTTATCATGGGCCACAATGCCTCAAGTTCACCAATCGCATTGCAAGCTATCAATTTACATAAATAGGCAAAGAATCACTTGTAAAGTTTAACACATACTAAATAAAAATGCCTTCACTTAATTGCCATAGAGGACTTTTTTCTGCCTGCCATCAACATAGCTGATGCTAATCTTTGGGAGAGCAACTCTTTGCACCTTCTTGGGCTCACGTTTTCCACTGTCATGAAGTGGAATGATTACATTGAATCATTTGCTCAGTCTACTGCCAGGAAATTTGGTTCCTTGTGTCATGCTAGACAATTTTTCTTATCAGACTCCATCTTGCACATTTATAAATCGACCATTCATCTGTTCATTGAATATTGCTGACATGATCTGGTCTGGTGTTCTGGCTATATATCTTTTCTGCCTGCCATCTGTATGGCTAACACTAGCCTTCAGGAGAGCAACTCTTTGCACCTTCTTGGGCTCATGTTTCCCACTGACATGAAGTGGAATGATTCTATTGAATCAACAGTCAGGTCTACTGCCAGGAAATTTGGTTCACTGTGTCATGCCAGACAATTTTTCTTATCAGAATCCATCTTGCACATTTATAAATCGACCATTCATCTGTTCATTGAATATTGCTGACATGATCTGGTCTGGTGTTCTGGCTATATATCTTTTCTGCCTGCCATCTGTATGGCTAACACTAGCCTTCAGGAGAGCAACTCTTTGCACCTTCTTGGGCTCATGTTTCCCACTGACATGAAGTGGAATGATTCTATTGAATCAACAGTCAGGTTTACTGCCAGGAAATTTGGTTCACTGTGTCATGCCAGACAATTTTTCTCAACAGAATCCATCTTGCACATTTATAAATCGACCATTCATCTGTTCATTGAATATTGCTGACATGATCTGGTCTGGTGTTCTGGCTATATATCTTTTCTGCCTGCCATCTGTATGGCTAACACTAGCCTTCAGGAGAGCAACTCTTTGCACCTTCTTGGGCTCATGTTTCCCACTGACATGAAGTGGAATGATTCTATTGAATCAACAGTCAGGTTTACTGCCAGGAAATTTGGTTCACTGTGTCATGCCAGACAATTTTTCTCAACAGAATCCATCTTGCACATTTATAAATCGACCATTCATCTGTTCATTGAATATTGCTGACATGATCTGGTCTGGTGTTCTGGCTATATATCTTTTCTGCCTGCCATCTGTATGGCTAACACTAGCCTTCAGGAGAGCAACTCTTTGCACCTTCTTGGGCTCATGTTTCCCACTGACATGAAGTGGAATGATTCTATTGAATCAACAGTCAGGTTTACTGCCAGGAAATTTGGTTCACTGTGTCATGCCAGACAATTTTTCTCAACAGAATCCATCTTGCACATTTATAAATCGACCATTCATCTGTTCATTGAATATTGCTGACATGATCTGGTCTGGTGTTCTGGCTATATATCTTTTCTGCCTGCCATCTGTATGGCCAACACTAGCCTTCAGGAGAGCAACTCTTTGCACCTTCTTGGGCTCATGTTTCCCACTGACATGAAGTGGAATGATTCTATTGAATCAACAGTCAGGTTTACTGCCAGGAAATTTGGTTCACTGTGTCATGCCAGACAATTTTTCTCAACAGAATCCATCTTGCACATTTATAAATATACTATTCAGCCATACATTGAATACTACTGCTATATCTGGTCTAGTTCTCCTAGGTTTTGTGATGCCAACAAACTCTTGTTGCCACTTTTGTGATGCCAATGAATACTCATTGCTCATTATCACTTTCGTAATGCTTGTTGTAGTAGAGACTTTTTAATCACAGATACAACTATAGTACGCTGTTGAACAATGCTGGTGCCAAATGCCTTCGAATAAGTCTTGCAGTAATAGTACTTGCTCACTAATACTCGCTTGACAAGTAACCCGTATTGTGATCTGAATAGAGAAATAGTGATCTTTATAGTAATAGAGTAGAAATGGTGATCTGAATAGTAATAGAGGATAGAGTAGAAATAGCGTTCCTTAGTCATTAGCTACTTCCTACATGTATGCTTTTCCTCTATGGTCACATAGATTCAATAATGGGATCACCTGTGTTTGCTGACTGGCAATCTATGTTCAAACTCAAGTTTCGACAGTGACAGTTTATTCCTATATAACACTCTGATATATTTTGAGATTCTTGACAAAATTCTAAGAAGGGTCTGTAATGTAATCAATCCCAACCTGGCATCTTGACTTCAGTCACTTTCTCATCAATGTGATGTGGTTTCCCTCTGTCTTTTCTACAAATATTTTCTTGGCAATTGTTCCAATGAGCTTTCCTTCTTGGTGCCACAACTGCATGAATTTAAACATACTACTGGATTAGAAACTTGGTCTTACTGTTTTACTGTTGAACTCGCTAGATGCAACCTTCTGATCTATTCTAATAGTTTCTTTTCTTGTACTTCACACCTGTCAAACTCCCTTCTGGTTTATTGCTTCCCTCCATATACAATCTTCAATGATATAAAACCAATCTCCATCTTCTGTCTTCCTGAATCCTGTTCTGTCATTGTCTTTTTGCCTCACTTCAGTTTTCTCATTTTCTTTCACTCCCTGTAACCCCTTGCATCCTAATTACATTAACACCTTGCTTGGGGCTGAAATGATTTAAAAAACAAAGTTCACATCGCAACCAATCAAATTCATCACAAGCTCCAATTTTCTATCACAGTCTTATTTTGTCAGTGAATCAGTTTATTGATTCTAGAGGATGATGAAAGCAGTCAAAACTGATGTAGCTGTCAAAATATTTAACAGTACAGTACTTCTTCGATTATCTGTGTCTTGATTTTTCAATCATCTGTGTAACGAAGAGAAAAATTGAAATCCGGATATTTTTCAATTATCCAAATGAAACTCGTTTTAATATTTCCTCTCAGGCAAGCATTTTGTGAATTTATAAAACCAAACCAATGCTTGATAAAAACACTGATAAAATAAGTTCAATTCTTATTAATTTTCTTGTTGTTTTCATACAACGAACATACATTTGTATTATCAGAGCTTGGTCATGCAAGAGATTATGGCTTACGCAGCTGTCAGAAATAAATGACTGGTTCACTGCAATCAGCCTTGTGTATGAACACCTAAATGATCAGGACCTTGTTGAACTTATAACTGTGCTGGAAAATATTGAAGAGGAGGAGGAGGATAATGATATTGAAGTTCAACAGTTCCAGTACCCAATTTCAAACACTGAAGCAATGTGTCTTGAGTATGATGATATTGCTGCCACATATGGTCCATTGCTCCTGCTCTATATTTAGAGATTCTTGATAAAATCGAAAGAAGAATCAGCGATATTATTGGCCCTGACCTTCAGTCACTCTCCTACTGCTGTGATGTAGCTTCCCTGTGCCTTTTCTATAAATATTTTTATTGTAATTGTTCAGATGAACTCTTTGCTATGGTACCTAGACTTTATGAATTTAAGTGCAGTACTAGATTGGCAGCAAGGTCTCATTAATTCAGAGTTGAACTGACTAGATGTAGCCATAAGTTTGATGCTAACAGTTTCTTTTCTTACATTACTTGCTTGTGGAACTCTCTTCTGGCTCCATGCTTTCCAGCCAACTTTGACCTTTAAAAATTTAAGTGCAATATCAATTGTTATCTACTGTCTTCCTGATTATTCTTCTATTGTTCTTGCACCTTAATAATGTTTCTGTTTTCTAAACTCCTTGTGTCTTAGTGGCTTTTTACTGCTATGCCTGGGATAAACTTGATTAAAAACAAAAAACTATTCCTTGAAGCTGAAAATGTTGAGGTTATAGCATGGTCTGCCCAAATTCTAGGTTTCATCGCAACTGAGAATTTTTGGAAGATCATTTGAAATAATCTTAGGGCAAGTAAACTGATGATAATAACCGATTTGTGGCAGAAGCTGCAGGATTTGATTGATTGATTTGTTTTTTATGGCTTATCAACCCATTGCAGGTTATTTAAAGCTAGAAAATATTTTTAGAGTGTAAGAATTTTTTTTTCATAATAATGATTTAGTGATATAAGACTTACTAATTAACCCATAGCCAGGGGAGAAGTGGTAGATTCACACCTTTTCCAAGAGTATTTGCGCATATGTTACTAGAACGACTGTCCAATTAACAATTCTGCGCCAGTATCTATTACATCACTGGTACATCCAAACTTACAGTAGCTGGTATTCCCATGAGGTCACCCATGTAGGTACTGATCCGGCTTAACATTGCTTAACTTTGGTGATCGTATGGGAGAAACTGCAGGAGGAATGGGACAAAATCACACCTGAACAATGTGAAGTTCTGTGGTCATGGATTTGCAGAAGTAATTACTAGCTAT
Organism: Acanthosepion esculentum; assembly: GCA_964036315.1. Taxonomy (NCBI): domain Eukaryota; kingdom Metazoa; phylum Mollusca; class Cephalopoda; order Sepiida; family Sepiidae; genus Acanthosepion; species Acanthosepion esculentum. The sequence goes on from OZ038493.1 coordinate 57,191,415, forward strand.
GGTTTCTATAAGTATTATTAATATTCTGTAACAATATTGTCATTATTGTTGTTAAATTGCAATTTTGTTCTCTGTTTCAGGATGCTACATTTTTTTCTTTTTTTTTTTGTAATAAACATTTTTTTCTTTTTTTTAACTTGCTTTTATCTTTGGTAAATTTGTATTAAAAAAATCAAAGTGGAGAACAAGTTTTTAAGAATATTTGCTACAGTTTTTATCAAGTCTATATAATAGGAAACTATTGATTTTTTAAAACTTTTATTCTCTGATATTAGATGTTGCTACATATACTAAATGTAAAAGCATGCATGCAAAGAGACCTGTTTACTAACTTTAGTCAAAGCTATGAATGCTTAATATCCAGTGGAGATTGGAATCACTATACATGCAAATCCTATCCTGGGTATGATGATAAAATACATCTGGCAGCAAGGCCTCTGATCAGGAAGTTTTGAGGAGTGTGGAACCATCTCTTAGTTGCCTGTCCTGAGTATGATGATAAACTACATCCGCACTCTTGGTAAGATGATAAACTACATTCAACAGCAAGGCCTCTGATCACGAGGTTTTGAGGAGCGTGGAACCACCTCTTAATTGTTGGTGTTTCCAGGTCCACCCTGATCCGGGGTGGTAGCACCTGCTAGGATCCCAGCAATGGGCAAATAGTTAACCCCGAAACTGGGGTAAAAACACAATGAAAGTGTAAAAACAGGTTTTAATACCAGAAATACTTTGTAAAAAAATTATTACCAGCAATAAATTTTTCAAGAAAAAAAAACTATTAACTGCTATTCATTTTTGAGGAAAAAATTATTACCAGCAACACGTTTTTGAAAAAAAAAAAATTATTACCAGAAATAGATTTTTGACAAAATAAAATATTACCAGCAATGAAAATTTTGTCGGCATTAAATAACCCATTGGGGTGTTGATATGCCGTAAACCAAACCAAACCTTAATTGCTGTTGTTCCCAGGTTCACCCTGACTGGGATTGTAACACCTGTTAGCATCCCAGCTATTGGCAAATAGTTAACCCCCAAAGTGGGGTCAACATACTATGAAAGTATAAAAATAGATTTTTATAGTAAAAATACCAGCAATAGATTACAACAATATATTTGGCTCTCAACAAAAAAACTCTCTTTACAAAAATACATCAATAAAACCTGATCTACAAACTGATTTATTGCAAAAAATACCTATTCTGTTCATGAGAATCTACCCTAAAAATTTTGTTGGCATCAAATAACTGATTGAGGTTCATATGCCATAAAACAAAATAAGCCAACCTTTTCCATAACTGCCATTCTGTCAAGAGGAATTAACTCAACAGTCCTTAGATAGAAAATTTCATATGGATGTCATGCATGGTGCCAAACTTGTTTGGAAATACCTGTCAGCAGTATACAATGGTTTCTTTAGATCAGTGATCAAAAATGATGTCGAAGTGAATGAAGCTTGTAGGTCAGAACAAGGATCATTCCCCCTTTGAATGTCATGGACTCACAAAGAACTGTACCAAATAACAGAAACCACATCAATTGAAGACTTTCAACAGCAGAAACAACTAAAATGTGGAATTACCTCTTAATTACTGTGGTTCCCAGGTCCACCCTGACCCAGCGTGGTAGCACCTGTTAGGGTCCCAGCTATGGGCAAATAGTTAACTCCCAAACTGGGGTCAAAACAATACAAAAGTAGGTTTTTATAGTAAAAATAGCAGCAATACATTTTTGGAAAAAAAAAAAATTACTAGCAACACATTTGACTCTTGACAAAAACCTCTTTACAAAATGACATCAATCAAACACTGATCCTTACTGATTTCTTACAAAGAATATATATTCTATTCATATGAACCTGTCCTAAAAATCTTGTCAGCAACCTATTGTGGTTGATATGCTATAAAACCAAATAAACCAACAACCAAACATGCAAATCTGTCTATGAGGCTAGTTTCTAGACTTTGCTTGAAAGAAAGACACTGTGTATATATACATACACTTATATAATTTATATAATGTTAAAGATAATTAAAATATTTGCAATATAATGGAAATTATCTGGTGCTGTTTTAGTAGAAGGTAATTTACAAGAAAAAAATAGTGAAAAAAAAATTCTTCTAAAACAAAAAAAAAAAGAATCGGTACGAGTCACTTTGTTTCATATCATTCTGAAAATGAACATTGAAATAGCAGTGCCTACAAAATTTTCTTGTTTGCAAATCAAATATTGATTTGCCTATGGGAATGGATTTCTGCTATTACTTTTATCATGTATGTATGGACATGTTTCTTGAGATATATATATATAAAATGTGTGTGTGTGTGTGCGCACATGCATGTTCTCATCCAAATACATCAAAGTACATAAATGTTTGAAACAGAAAGGAATTAAATTTGGTTACCAATGGCTGATCTGTTTTGAATTTGGCAAACCATATTCAGTGTCATACGTAGTCTCCACCATCCCCACCATGTCTAAAAAAACATTTCCCAACTCAGTTTAGGAATCTGGAAGGCTAATGTTTACCCAGATACCATAATCTCTCAAAGAATCATTTCCTTATGACTGGTTGTGATGAAAGCAGAAAACTAATTCCTTTTCAATATTGCCAATTTTCAAGGCTGATTCTAAGATTTCCAAAATGTATAGAATGCAAACTTTTAAAAATGTTTTTGCAAATTCTCCTAAAAAAATGTAAGGTTGAAATTCGTATCTGTATTGCTGATTACATTTAAAAATTCAACTGTTGCAAAACATTAAAAATACATTTTTTTCATTTTTAAAAATTTTTTTTTTTTTTTTACTTGTCCTGTACAAGGCCCAAGAGCCACTCGAGGTAAAGAGTTACAGTAAGAGGTACAGTTTATGCAGATATGTGAGGAAGATAATGGTTAACCTTAGACTTGAACAGGTTAACATTGTAGTGATTGGGGAAATATCTTCTTGAGAGTTGGTTCCACAAATCAGTGGTTCGTGGGAAGAAGCTGCTCCAGTGGAACTTAATTTTGTCAATGGAATACAAAGGAAATGAGGATGGTTTGCTACAATGTGTGTGGTATGGTGAATCTTAGCCATGAAGATTAGAACTGTTTGAACTAAGCACTGTTGTTTGTCTGAACTCTTTCCATGGAAATAATGATAGTGCAGTGAGAGGCTTATGGCAGCAGTACTCCATTTTCAGCCTGATTTTGTCTCTTGTAAAGGTAGTGGATAAGTGTGAGGAGTCAGGTACTTACTGGAGCAGTACAGGGAACCAACCATTTTTCCAGTATCTTTAGTGATGGGTCATATGTATGATTTCCACTTGAAATCTGGGTTGAGTTTAAATCTCAATAGGCGCTCAAGAAAGAAATTCTCACATAGTATATTCAAAAATTATCCTACATCCGATTTCATTGGACACTTGCCATGGAAGAGTGGTTTGGAAGCTCATCTTGTAGTTTAATTTGCTAGTGTTGTAATTTTGATCTTCAAAGGCCCCCCTACAATTGTGGCCTTGTGCAAGAGACTAAGTTATATTTAGTAAATAACTATACATCATTTTTTGTTTTGTGGCAACTAAGTTCAAGAGTCCTAAAGTGATTTATATACAAGTTAAGCAATGTAAGTCAGGAATGCTTTTCTTTTTAAACAACTGATAGTACATAAAAATTTAGAAAAAATATATAATGTAGATAGTGCAGTTTTTATTGGTATTGAAAGGAAGACAATTTTCATGTTTTTGAATAAGTTATTCTTTTTCTGGTAGAATATAGTGCCAAGCTTCACCAACAAGGCAGCAAGAATGCAACATAAATTCTTTATTTTATTAGTCCTCTACTTGGACCACATTTCCAAAATTCTTGGTTTTTATTGTCTTTAATGATAGTTTTATTTATTATTTTTGTAGAAGTTTGTTGTGTAGCTGGAGCTTTTTGAATAAGGATATTTTTTCTTTTAACTGCCATTTTTCATATCTGAATAGCCATAGGATTAAAATAGACACTTTGGAATATTGTTTTTCCTTTGAATAAAATTGAGTGTCCTTATTTATATATTTGTAAAACCTTTATAAATATATAAAACTGGTATTATGCATTCTTTATATACTTTGTGTTAAGGATATTGGCAAGGTGCTTTTCATTATATAACTTTTTTATTAAATACATGCCAACCAATTATTTAATTTTTGTGGCCTTTTTTTAAATAATATCACTTTTCTTAAATAGCTTAATTTCTTCTGTTTTTTTTATCCTTTTTGGAGCATTACAACTGAATATTACTTTTTTTATTTTTTTCTCATTTTTAAGAATACCATTTCCCTTTTCAGGTACTTCAGTAATTCTTTTATGGGTGCAGAACATAGAAATTAACAAAATTTTAATAAAAACAAAGTTACAAATATTTAGGCTGTTATCCTCATCTTTGTTGTCATATTCACAATGTTTCGGCTGTTGTATGCTCTGGCCTTCTTCAGGTGATTGGAATTTTGAACTGAACCCTTTATTTCATCCACCAGGGTAGATTGTTCTAGTTGCTTGTACCATGCCTCTTTCGGATATCTTAATTTTCAGTTATTTTCTCTTTAGTAACTCGACTCTCCAAGTTTTTGTTCACCTCTGCTGTGACCAGGTATTGAACTTACAACTCTTTGGGTCAAGTTACTGGATTACTTCAACCAATGATTTTATCCACAGGGCCATGTGTCCTTCATCTAAAGAAGTCCGGAGTGTACAATGACTGAAACGTTGTGAATATGACAACAAAGATGAGGACAACAGTCCAGACAATGTAAATAGTGTAAATAGTTACAATACCTCATCTCAGAAGTATAGACAGATAAAATTAGAAAGGCACAAAGATCAATGGAAAGATCAATACTAGAGAGAATTCTAAGAGCTAAAGAGTTCATTACAGTTACAGAACAGACCAAGATATCATTGATGTGATTAAATGTCAAAAATAGAGGTGGACAGAACACATTAGAGGATAACACATGGAGCAGAAGGTTGGTTAAATGATGCCCAATAAATTGGAAACTAGTAGAAAGGGACCAGATAAAAGATGGAGAAATAGAGAAATTTTCTGGGTAGATATACCAAAGAATAGCCCAGTTATAGTTGCCCAACAGTGGACATGGATACTGCTGTTTATTTAATATAATTTCAATTTGTATATGTAATCCTTGCTTCTTGCTTGGTGAAGCTCAACCCTACATGGTACCAGAAAACATGTGTTTGCATGTATAAACATTGATAAACAGACTAATTTCTAGCTTTAAATTCTGTAGTAGAGTGTTGTCATATTACATTTTTTTACTAGAATCTTTATTCTTATTGTTTTGATCTTTGTTTTAGTCAGTGATAGGTTTTGTTATCATTCATAGATTCAAGTAGCAAATTTCAAGTGAAATCAATGGGTTCATAGATTCTGTTCAACGTTCATCAGTGTTCACTTTAAAAACAAAGAGGATAAGGAAATCTGGAGAACTCACCAGCAGAAACAGTTGAAAAAATGATCATATTCATTTGAATAATTGATAAAATAATCCAATACTTAATCTAAAATCTTTGTGTAATTAAGGAGGCTGGAGAATACACCAGCTGAAATGTAGTAATCAACATGATTATGATACAAGTCTGAATTCTTCCATCTACCTATCATTCATAGCTCTAGGTAATGTTGTTTCACCTTCCTGCCTCTTCATGTTTGCTATGTGTAAGTGTAAATAAGTCTGTATTGCTACGACGTCACTTGTACAAATCAAGATACAGCTGGTTCAATTTGCCGTTCTTGCTTTCTGCACTCCTCACAATGTATATCAGTCTTTTTTCTTCCCGTTTACACTGCTTCATCCCACTTTTATCAGGCCAACACTGCGGCCGACTAACCAATCGGCGTTCTTCGCTTTTATTCTCGGTTGCCCAGGCAAATAGCCTTCTCGTAGCCAGCTGCAAATAGGAAAGTGGCCCACAAGTTTTCCACATAATGAGAATACGCGCCGGCGAGTTATCCTCACAGGGATATCGAGGATCTCTCCACCTCGCCTCCATCTTTTATCAGGCCAACACCACGGTTGACCAACCAATCAGCATTCTTCGCTTTTATTCTCAGTTACCCAGGCAAATAGCCTACTCCAGTTCGACCAATCAGCACACGACTTGCTATTGGTGGAAGCATGCCAACCTGTACAAAAAAAACACCCTCGTTACCGCACATGCTGCTGGAACTGCTAGATGGGAGAGTAATGCCATTTTCACGGGGCAAACTTGCCGATGTCACATGCCGCCCGTTAGGGTAAGACCCTTATTTTCCTATGCACCAAATGCAAGCCACTCTGGCTCGAGTGGCTTGCATTTGGTACATAGGAAATTAAGGGTCGCTTGCTTCTATGGGGCTGTTCACCACACTCCACCCCTGGTCTCATGATCACAAAACATACAGTTGTGAGCAGGTCGCTGTTGCCAGGTACTTCGCCGAGGTGGTGGAGCAACCCGACCTTCATCTTCAGATGAACTGTCATTAGGGGAGCTAGCTGGATGTACCACATTAGTATTTTGGCCACTAACAGTTGGGGAGTCATCCTCTACGTTTGTGTAATCTTCAACTTGACTCAGTATCAAGAGAGTGATGAGTTTCATCTAATGGGGTTGATCTCAAATTCACTAACCGCTCACTATCTTCAGAATCGGTGCCCTGTGTAGCCGTCGGGACCGATCCCATGAAGGGTTGCAAGTCCTTCACATGACATGGAACATGCACTGACTGAGGACTATTAACCCGCGTCACGTGACCCATTTGAAATTTAGTCGTGCATCTCCCATGGGGAGTTTTCACCCAAACAACGTCTCCCACTTCATATACTCCTTGAGTATTCTGAGGTTCAATGGGGGACATAGCCTCGATGCCCCATATACAGGTATGGTACCGATAAATTACATCATCTAATGCAGTAGTAGGCGAATGATTATCTTTAGGCATAACATTATACCAGTAGACCGCCTCTGGTATAGAGGACTGCTTTCTAGCTGCAATGGTTTTGATGCTTCGCTGACTTTTTTCTACTGTACCATTCCCGGCAGGTGCATAGGCACATTGGAACCGTAAACGTACACCTCAATTACTCAAAAAATTCTTCAAATGTTTGCACGTGAATGCTGTGTCATTGTCGGTCAATATCTTAAGTAGTGGACCCAGTTCGTAAAAAATTGCCTCTAACTGACGAACTACACTAGTAGAATTTTGTTGACGTAGTGGTCGCCATATCGCAAACCGAGAAGGTCCACAATCAATAATTGTCAAAAAGTGTTTACCATCATGGTTGGTGATGTCCATTCTATACCTATACCTATTCCAGTTGTCCCTCACGTTTAGTTTTCCTTTTTGCCAATGCACCAGAGCTGGATCAATGGTTTGGCATGCCTCACATTCCTTGACAACAGCTTTTACAATCTCTGACAATACTGAAGGGTCTATCACCCTAACAAAGTACAAGGTCCTTTTCATGCCCGGTTTTCCGGTGGATATTAGGCACTTGCTGTGCGTCCAACTTGGTCTTTGCAGTGGTGCATACTGACTGCACTGGCTCCATTCCCTCCTTGTGTAGGTTTAACCATCTCTTTGGCACCCCGGTCAGCTGGTCTGCCAGATTCATGTTGGATTTGACCAGTGACATGTCCACCGTCAAGCCATATTCGGCTACAAGCTCACGAAGTGTGTTCAACTGTCTCCGCACTACCATTTCCCCAGATGCCTTCGTATTGATTCGAGCCTTGCCAGTTAAGGTGTTTGAAATCCACTGATGAACACATGCTGAATCAGTAAAAAGATGTATTGTCGACACCTGCCATTGAAGAGCCAAATTGACACCCTTTATCGTTGTGTCTAGCTCGGCCAAATTGATGTGCTTAGCATGTCCAGCTGGGCGCAGCCACGACACATCTTCAATGATGTTTCCATTTACCTCTAATACGACACCTGTGGCCACGGAACTCACATCCACCCACATGTTCATCTCGCGGCCACTCACACACCAGTCTCCTCCTACTGGATCAGCCTTGCGTATTCTGGCTATTATATTGGTTAACATGCAATTAATAGAGGCATCCTCAACCTTGTCATCCCATCGTGTGGTGTGGGTGCTTGCTTGTCGTTTCACAAATGCAGTTGCCACTTGTAGCCAGCCGCAAACGGGAAAATGGCCCACAAGTTTTCCACATAAGGATAACACACAACTACGAGTTATGCTCATAGGGATATCGGGAATCTCTCCACCTCGCCTCCATCGGAGAGTACGATTATCACTCCAGACCTTCAGGCCCAACACCTTAGTTCCGTCTTCTAATCTTGTCGGTTCCTTACATACAAATCCATACTTGGACAGGAGGTCTCTCACATGTGTGACAGGAATCCGATTTTCGTTGACATAAATGTCATCAATATATGCTGATGTGGCATTTGCAATGGCTTCGTCTTGTGACAGTACTGCGTCAATTACAGCTTTCATAATGAGAGGTGCCACATTTAAACCGAATCCCAGTCGGGTGAGGCAGTATCTTTGACCCTTCAATATGACAGTTTGATAGGGCCACAAAGCCTTCTCAACATGTATCTGCAGATAGGCCCTCCGTAAGTCCAATAAAGATACATTGGACTCTAAGTGTCGTCATTCTTGCAACTTATTGCACAAACCTCCGAGTTAGCAGTATATGGTTCCACAAAACCATTCAACTTGCGGTAATCCAGTACTGGACGGACCTTCTGCTTGTTCTCTTGTATCACTGCCATTAAAGGGATTAGACACTTAGGTGGACCAAGTTCGTCTTCGGGGTATGGTCGCAGCCATCCATTATCCAGCCACAATTGAAACTCTCTTTCATATTTGTCCTGTGCATAGTCAGGTACTGAATATTCTGCCATTCTATTCTTCAGGCTTATAGGCGGTTGTCCATTCGGCCACTTCCATGAAGCTGTCAATACTTTATTACAATGGTCGAACTCTACACTAAAGTCGGGTTCAATGATGGAAATAACAGCACATTGGGGCTTACTTTCTTCAGAAAATTGAACTTCTCCTAATTGTGTCAATCTCAAGAAGAAGATCGAACCCAAGTAGTGGCCAGTCCACAATTAGTGCATCAATGTACACGGGTTGAGCATGACTAACATTCAATGTAATATTGCCCTGTCCATGGCATTTTAGTACCTTACTGTCGGCAGTTAGGACTTCCGTCTTCATTGCTCACCAACGTCTGTGAGCAACCAGAATCAACCAGCGCCATGCACGTCTTTCCATCTATGGCCACCTCAATGATAGGTAGCGCCGTGTTCTTTAGTCACTTGGGGAGAAGACTGGCGCTGATGTCTGTTCCCTGGATCTGTTTCCCTCGCACTCTGAAGAAATGTGTCTGACCTTGTTGCACTGAAAACACTGTCTCTCGCGGCAGGATCTTTGGGTCAGGGTAGCCGTCCTTTCCGAGTAGCCTTGCTTGCAATCCTTTGCCTGGTGGTTGGGACCAAAACACTTAAAGCACACGATGCTGCCTGTCTGTGTGGTAACGTCAGAATTTGTCTGTTGAGCTGCTGAGGCAACTGACTCATCCGGCTCTTTGCTATTGGTCATAACGCCCCGAGCGCGAGTCAGAATCTGGTCCAACATCATAATGTCCATTCTAGATGATGTGCGGAGAAGTTGCTTGACTTGTTGTGGCAGTCCAGAAACGAAGGCGCACGTCATCCATCACTCAGGCAGTTGACCGCCAACCAACAAAGCTAGCTGTTTCAACTCTGCTAAAAATTTGTCCACGGTTTCTCCTGGCCAAAATTGTCGTGACACAAACTGATCATACACAGTGAATGACTCCACCGCATATGCAGTTATAAGGGCTTGCTTAATCTGCTCTGCATCTGACTGCTGCTCCTTTGTCAACTGCCGATATACAAAGACAGCCCCGGCTCGCAAGCGTAGTGGCAGTACCCACTCGACTTTCTTCATTTCGCAGAGTTCACAAACCAACTCCACATTCTCAAGCCATTCTACAATTGGTAGATTGGTAGCAGCTCCACTGAATTCTGCCTAATATTGAAACTTCTGTCCGCCATGATTTAGAGAAAGGCCAAAATAGCTTGTAAGTGTAAATAAGTCTGTATTGCTACGATGTCACTTGTACAAATCAAGATACCGCTGGTTCAATTTGCCGTTCTTGCTTTCTGCACACCTCACAACGTATATCAGTCTTTTTTATCCCAGTTTTCACTGCTTCAGCCCACTTTTATCAGGCCAACACTGTGGCCGACCAACCAATTGCCGTTCTTCGCTTTTATTCTCGGTTACCCAGGCAAATAGCCTCCTCGTAGCCAGCCGCAAATGGAAAAGTGGCCCACAATTTTTCCACATAATGAGAATACGCGCCGGCAAATAGCCTCCTCCAGTTCGACCAATCAGCAGATGACTTGCTAATGGTGGAAGCATGCCAACCTGTTCAAAAAAAAAAACCCTCTTTACCGCACATACTGCTGGAACTACTAGACGGGAGAGTAATGCCATTTTCACTGGGCAAACTTACCAATGTCACATGCTGCCCGTTACGGTAAGACCCTCATTTTCCTATGCAAGCCACTCTGGCTCGCTTGCTTCTATGGGGCTGTTCACCACACTATGGTACCTAGACTATTTTAATTTAAGAACAGCACTAGACTGGCATTGAGATATTATCAATTTACAGCTGCAAATTCTATGCTACATTTTCTTTTCTTGCACTCCTCATATGTGGAACTCCCTTCTGGCTCCATGCTTTCCAGCCAACTTTAATCTGCAAAAATTTAAATGCAATGTCAATCGCTATCTACTGTCCTGATTACTATTTTCTCTTTCTGCTCATTATTAATGTTTCTGCTCCTAATTCTTCTATACCCAGTAACCCCTTGTGTCTTCGTGGCTTTACTATCTTGCATGGTGTGAAACTGATTAAAAAAAAAAAAGTTCTGACATTTATTTACACAAGCTCATTAGGTAGGTTACTTGCTGTTTCCCTCTGCCCCTTTTGCACCGAATATATCCCATGAGTGTCAAATTTTCCAAGCCCTCTTTCCACATTATATGTCACAGGAGGAAGGCTAGAGAACCATCCAGTGGTGGAAACAATGATGGTGAAAATATTTGAATAATTCATATAAAATGTTTATGGGTTTGGTTTTGAAAGTCAGCAAAATAACAATATCAACAAGAGAAAACCAAATTGACAAGCACTGAACAAGTTTAAAAGAAACTGGAAGCTGGATAGATGTGTTATATATTCACCCATATTTGTCTATCTGTTTGTACAATATATCCAAATGTTCTCTGTGTATTTCCATGACCTTTTGTGAAAGGTGAATGATGGGCCGAGAAAAAAAATTGATTAAATTTAGAAGCAGATCTAGGAATTTTTAAGGTTAAAAAAATGTCTCTTTGTATTTATCCTGAAATTATTACTCCTACCAAAGGAATTGATCAGAGTTTCTTTCTGTTTTTGTTATACCTGTAATTAGTTAAAATAAACTTTTGTCACAGCATAGTCTGAGATCTGAACTGTGATTATTTTTGATGATATGTTTCTAATAAATAGCTGCAACAAGCATTTGTCATGGCATAGTGTGAGATTGTTCTGTTTTTACTGACAATGATGATGTTGGCTGGGAGGTATGTGCATTCTGAGTGCTTTTTCACTTCAGATTCAGAATTGAGTGAAATTGAGATTAAATCTAATTGTTCAAAAACGGGGAAATAAGATGATATATTGACTCTGTTAAAACATTGTATTTTGCTTGGATGCTCTTGTATTGAGAGTGATACAGGTTGTGAACAATCCTTGAGAGAAAGTGTTAATATTTTTTCTCTTATTTCAGGAGGAAACCAGTCCTTATGAAGACAATGAAATACTTACCCCACAACCTCCATTGAACAGTAAACCCAAGAATAATTACAGCAGACCTCATTACAGCCCACGTGGACAAAAACTGACCTTGAACATTACTGATATTAAGGTAAATTGTTTTTCATTTTTTCTTCCTGTCAATGAACATACTTCTGGTTTATTGACTCCTTTAAAATGTCCCTCTAGTTAAGAATGAATCTTAAAGATTTTCATTTACTATATTCTGAAAATTTGTTTCATAATCATATGCTAATACAGGGTGAGGTTGTATTGTATATCAATAATAATTTGTCAGTTTTGTTTATCTTTGAAATAAACTGTTATAGTGAGATGTAAAATTATCTTTAAGGTACAGAGTTTCATTTAAAATAATAGAATTCTGTAAAAAGTTGAATAGAATTTCTCAAAAAGTCCAGAAGTTTGCTTCACTCACTCTCAGCAACTCAAGGTCAGGCTACTTACTGCAGGGGTTTTAAAGCAGTTCACTCAACTTGCTTAGTTTTACAATTGGCTAGGAGTGAAACTGATTTGCATGTTTACTGATCTCATTCACTGGAAAGGTATTTCTTTTTTCTTTTTTACAAAAGCAGCAAACAACACTAGCAGCTATTTACACTATTTACATTGTCCCGACTGTTGTCCTTATCTTTATTGTTTTATTCACAATGTTTTGGCCATTGTATGCTCTGGCCTTCTTCAGGTGATATGTTTGAATTTCGAACCAAGCCCTTTATTTCGCTCACATGGCGCAGTTGATAAAAGTCCGAACAATGTAAATAGTGTAAACACTATTGAATATTACCGTTTTTTTTTTGTTTTTCTTTAAATTTTTTTCTTATTTTTAAGATCACCATTTCCCTGTTCAGATAATTCAGTATTTCTTGAATGGTCGCAGAATATGGAAACTAACAAAATTGTATAAAAATGGTTAGAAATGTACAAAAATCAATGGAAAGATCAATACTAGAGAGAATTCCAAGAAATAGAAAGAGTTCAACATGGATTACAGAACAGACCAAGATATCATTGATGTGATTGAATGTCAAAATAGAGCTGGGTAGGACACATTAGAGGATAACAGATGGAGCAAAAGGCCAGTTAATGATGACTGCTGATATCATCTTGTCATATTCATAATGTTTTGGCCATTGTATGCTCCAGCCTTCTTCAGATGATATATGTTGGAATTTTGGGTAAATTTGCACATTAAATTTCGGAAAACAATTGTAATGAAAATTTCCATTCTGGTGTAAATTTGGATGCTTATTTCGAAGATAACAATAAAAGTTTGTGGAAGAAAACCGTTTAGGAGTTATCGACAGTATATGTTTGGCCTCATTTGCATTGCAGCTACAGCTGCCATTACTAGCTTTGTTTACATATGTTTGCCTTGAGTAGTAAAGTGCAGAAGCTTCACTTGTCTTAACTACTATGCAATACACAAACTTTAAATTAAATTTCGTGAATTGCGCAGTAATCAAGACGAGTAAGAAGATAAGATGATCAGTCAAAAGGCCATTAACTAAGTAAGCTTCCACGCATTACTGCTTGAAGCAAACATATGTAAACAACTCCAGTAATGGTGACTGGGCTAGACAGGAATAAAGCTGAACTTATATTGTCGATAACAGTTTTCTTCCGCAAACTTTTATTGTTATTTTTGAATTAATCAGGCAATTTCACACCAGAATAGAAATTTTCATTACAGTTGGTTTCTGGGGTTTAATGTGCAAATTTACCGAATTTACAAATTTACCTTTATTTAATTCACATGGCCCAGTTGACAAAAGCGTTGGTTGAAGTAGCCAGTGACTTGACCCAAAGAGTTGTGAGTTCAATATCTGGTCACAGCAGAGGTGAACAAAAACTTGGAGAGTTGAGTTACTAAAGGGAAATAACTGAAACTGAAATATCCAGAAAAGGCATGACATGTGGAACTAGAACAACTTACACCTTTGGACAAAATAAAATGTTCAGTTTGAAATTTCAACATATATCTCCTGAAGAAGGCTGGAGTGTACAAAACATTGTGCATATGACAATAAAGATGAGGTCAACAGTCTGAACAATGTAAATAGTATAAATAGTTACACATAGAAGTGTATCAAGTTGTATCTATGAGATGTAAATTTTTAAAAGAAATTATGGTTTCCCTAATGAGCAGGCACATTGGTTACCGTAAACTGGAAATTAGCAACATAGCTGTATGGAATGTTTTGTTTGTAGATTTAAAACAATGAATTGTAAACACTTGCAATTCAGGAATGAGTTTTAGATTAGCAACTAAGCAGTTTTCAGTACCCAAGTCGACTGTACAGTATATCATGGAAAATTATTATGAGATAAAAATCATTGCAATTCTTTCTTGAAAGAGCTGTAAGCCTAAAAGACTACATCATTAATGATTAGCTGACACAAACAATGGGGAAAATAATTATTTCATTGCCTCTAAGTTTGCTACCTTACAAAAAAGGGAACAGTCTATAATTTTCAGGTGGGGGGGGTCTGTCTTGAAAGTGAGATAGAATATAAAAAAAATTCTAGAAAATTACATTATATTAATTTTTGAACATTTATTTCTTTTTATTAAAAAAATAAATATTTCACCCCCTACCAACCAGCAATGATTCAGGTCCCATAGACTCATGACCTGTATAAAAGACACTAGTTCACAGAATCCTTCAATGTATCAGAATCTAATCTTTCCACAATGGGAAAGACGAGAGAATTGTCTAAGGACATCCAGGACAAAATTGTATACCTGCACAAGACTGGAATGGGCTACAAGATAAGGAGGAGTCAACTGTTGGTGCGATAACGAGAAAATGGAAGAAACACCAATTGACTATCAATCTCCCTTGGTCTGGAGCTCCACGCAAGATCTCCCAACATGGAGTGAACCTGATGATGAGAAAGGTGAGGAAACAACCCAGAACTACGTGGCAAGAGCTTGTTGATCTCAAGGCAGCTGGGACCGCAGTCACCAAGATGAGCATTAGCAACACACTGTCGTAGTGGATTGAAATCATGTAGTGCCAGCAAGGTCCCCCTACTCAAGAAGACTCATGTACAGGCCTATCAGAAGTTTGCAAATGAGCACCTAGATGATTCAGAGGAGGGTTGGGAGAAAGTGCAGTGATCAGATGAGATTAAAATTGAGCTTTTTGGCATCAACTTGACTTGCCATGCTTAGAAAAAAAAAAGAAGCTGACTTGGACCCAAGAACACCATCCCAAAAAAACATTATACTTTGGGGCTGTTTCTCTGCTAAGGGGACAGGATGACTACACCAGGTCGAGGGAAAGATGGATGGGGCCAAGTACAGGGAAATCTTGAATGAAAACCTCCTTGCAGGACATTGAAGATGGGTCATGGATGAGTGTTCCAGCATGACAATGACCCAAAGCATATGGCTAAGGCAACAAAGGAGTGGCTCAAGAAGAAGCACATTAAGGTAATGGAGTGGCCTAGTCAGTGTCTGGACCTTAATCCTTTAGAGAATCTGTGGAGGGAGCTGAAGCTTCGAGTTGCCCAATGACAACCTACAAACCTTAAGGATTTGGAAAAGATCTGCAAAGAGGAGTGCCCCTCCCTCCCGGGGATCTGTAAAAACTTGGTAACCAACTACAGGAAACGTCTGGCTGCTGTGCTTGCCAATAAGGGTTTCTTCACCAAATACTGAATTATGTTTTGCTATGGGGTGAAATACTTATATTCTCAATAAAAAAGAAATAAATGTTCAAAAATTAATATAATGTGATTTTTCTAGAATTTTTTTAATATATTCTATCACTTTCAAGATGGACCTACTCTGAAAATTATAGACCATTCCTATTTTTGTAAGGTGGCAAACTCAGAAAATCAGCAGGGGATGAAATACTTATTTTCCCCCATTGTATGTATTTGGAATTGCCTATTTTTCCTATTATGTTTATAATGCTACTCTGTTGAATAAGTGTTTTCTAAAATCATATTCTAACTTTCATATATAAAAATATATATTTTCATATTTGAAAAATGACCTGAATTTTGAATCTGTATTTCTCCACACTATGTTAGGACAATAATTCATGGCGATCAGATCAATACAAAATACTGATTATGATTTTTTAATGTACCTAAATATATAAATAAATTATTGCAACATTTCCTCTTGTAGCTTATAATTATACATGTCCTATTTTCAGAATAACCATGCATTCAGTTCTGTATTTTACTTCATACTGGGTCAATATGAATGTAACAACATATACTTGCCTAGAATGATCACAGATACTACTGCTGACAGTTTATTTTTTAAACATTGACAGCTTATTTGTAAAAAATGAAACAGTAACTCTTTTAATTTACTCTCCACTGTATTATTATCTTTCAGGTTAAAATGTATGACAAAGTGGAAAAAAGTTTTCTTGTGATGCATTTTGTCTTTTCTCTGAAGTCCTAAAGGATGAAATGCATCACATGAAAACTTTTTCCACTTTGTCATACATTTTCCTCCCAATATTGTTCTTGATATATAAGATATATATATTGTTATTTCATTATCTATAAAATAAAAATGCCTCTTGCTTATGAATATAAAATGCATGAAAATTATATATAATAAATAATATATACAAAAAATGAAAATTTATTTTTATTCTAGAAAACATTAAAAACGATTATTAATCATAATCAGAGCTGAAGACTACTAGATAATATAAAGTAATTAATCATGTAAAAATATTTCTAATTACAAAGAGGAGAAGGTTAACTGACTTTTATGAATTCTACTGAGATGAATGACATTCTATTTTTAAATTATTTCTAGCATTTGGTATAACATGTTTACTTGAAAAGACATTTTTAAAAATGACGCATCCAAAATCTGCATATAGATCGGTCTTAAATGTTCAGCATTCAATTTTGATGACAGGAGGGTGTCACAAATTTTTTAACTGAAAGATGGATTTATCTTTATCCCATGAAAAAAGAATCTCATTATTCTCCTTGACTCTTCATCTTCAACATCACCTTTTAAGAGAAAAGTATAAGAGTTTATGTTTATTCATAATGGAAAATATATTGTTTTAAATGAAATAAAAACTAAAACGTTTTTATAGTTCAATATATATTCTTGGTTTCTCTTGGTCCCAAAAAACATTGCCAATTTGGCCTATATCAAAATAAGTTTACTGATCTGTGGCTATACAAAGCCATAAGTATGCCGCACACAGTGATGGTTTAATTCCTTGCAGTTGGAATAATTTTTTTAGCTTGGATTACTCGCTATAACTCCATAGTAAGGCAATCATTTTGTATATTTCAGATTAGTTTTCTTTCAGCTCTCTATTAAAAAGCTTTTAAATGCTGTTTTAAGAAAAATTAAAACTATTTTTGAAAATAATTTATTCTTGAAAAGAAATAAAAAAAACCTGTTTGTAAATATTGTGGAATTCTAGCAGATTGTTCAATGCTTTTTCCAATTTTGAAAGTTAAATTTGTAAGAAGAAAAAAAGCCCACAAAAAAGCTCTTCTTCCTCTCTTTTCCTTCTGATTCTTTCTCTCTATCATGCACTTCTTGGCAAAGTTTAACATTCATGCCCACAATAAAATGGCGTGCCAAAAGGATGGTTTTTCCCTTGACACCGCTATTATTTTGTATTACCTTCACTCCCTTGGCAATGTTTGTTTTAAGAAGCGATGATTAGAATTTTAATAAAAACCAAACATATGAAAGTATACATTTCTTTGAGAATTTACAACAAAAATATTAAAGACTATCAGATTGTTTATTTACAAGAATAATTTTATATTTACAATATTCTAAAAATGCAACCAAACTAATACAATGCAATGTTTTCCACTTACTAATTTATAAAGAAATAAATATGAAAACAATTTTTTATTCATAAAAAAATTTACAAAATTATAAAAATAGGTGAACCAACTATAATGAAATCTTAATTTTTTTACAATTTTATACTTTTCATTTTATATATATTTTTTGTTCAGTAGTGAATTTCTTCCTTTATTATTTATCTCTCAAGTATTTATTTCTAGCAACAACAATAATAAAAATTGTTCTCATATATTTAATGATAATTTTATACTTTTATTAGTTTTATTCTTTTCTTATCTATTGGTTTGTTTCTATTATTGTCATTAAAGTAATATTAAGTCAAAGTGGTACATTTGGTAACAAACTGTTCACTCCAACATCAAGTGTAAAATCTATTTGAATGTTCCTTGTCATTGTAGAAGGCTTACTTGTTTCAGTGATCCTAAGAGTGAAGCCATCTGGAGTTTCAAATACTGTAGAGCCACCCATGGTGGTAAGTTTGAAGAGGGAGGACCAGACTGAACACGAACAACCTTGAAGATCCCAATGGTGAAGGAAACAAAGATCTACACGATTACAACGGCTAGACTAGTGGAAGAGGGCAGTGCCAGTCAGGCTGGTGTAACCAAGGTGGACCTTGACAGATCATGCATCTGAAAGCCTGATGTAACCAGGTTTGCCAGATTTCATCTGTCTCAGTCCCCTTTGAGTTGTGAGGGAGCTGCTTCTGGTCAAGTGTCTGGGCTTCTCTGTCACACCGTTATCCACCAAAATCAACTTCACACAAATGGCCTTGTCAAACTCTTTGATTCACAGCCATTTCTGTCACTGTCACCAGGGTAGAGTAAGGGCAGAGGGAAAGAGGATGACAATCCCAATACTCCGATGTGAGAGGGTGCCAACAACCACCACCATTTTATAAAGTTTGAATCGATTGGCAGTAAGCTAATGCTTTGCCAATCATTCTAAAGAACACAATTTGTTGAAAATTTTGTTGGTTTTTATAAATTTTTGAATAAAATATTTCTTTTCAAATTTAGTTCTTTATAAATATGATAAATAATGAATCTTTATAAAATGGTAAATAATAAATATCTCATTGTACTCGGTTGACATATTTTTATAATCTTGTAAATAAACATTGCTGAGGGAGTCTTGGTAGTTTAAAGTAATAGCAGTGTCAACAGAAAAACCATCGTTTTAACACAGCATTTTTTTGTGGGCATGAAGGTTAAACATTGCCGCCTTCTATTTCTTTCTCCCATCCTTCTCTCTCTTAATGTCTTTCACATTAGTTCTGGATATGACAATAAACTACATCCGGCAGCATGGCCTCTGATTAGGAGATTTAAGGTTTTGATGAGTGTGAAACCATCTCTTCATTGCTGTTGTCTGCAGGCCAACCCAGACCTGGGGTGCTAGCACCTGTTAGAATCCCAGTTATGCACAAATAGTGAACCCCCAAACAAAAACAAAACACTATGAAAGTATAAAAATACATTTTTATTGTAGAAATACCAGCAATACATTTTTATATATAAAAAACAATCTCCAACAATACCTATTAATAGTAAAATGACCAACAATACATATTTATCTATAGTTGATGGCATTCAATTGTGTTCAAAGTATTTAGATTTTGGCATTAAATAACCCATAGAGGTTGCTATGCCACTAAACAAAACCAACCAACATATTGATATTGTTTATTTTAGATCTTAGGATTTTTGTGGGTTGATGTGTTTGTTGGGCTAAAGGAATCTGGTTATAAAAATTTAATTTGCAGGATAGATAAAAACCATCTGTTTATAAAAACGATATGTAGGGTTAAAACTTTCAACATTAAACCTTACCCACTTGGTGTCACAGTGGTTTTCCTAACTATAGGCAGTCTAGTCGGTCAATTCTTATATGGTCTATTTTTTTTTTGTCTATACATGGCTTGCTTTCACTTCTCAACCTATGCAGAAATCCATTTGTAAGGATGTTCTGCCCCACATCCACCACTACCACCATCATCATGTTAGTTCAATGATTTATAATTACAAATGTCAATGTGATGCTGAATATATTGGCAAGGCTAATCTGAGGTTGAAGACTGATTGATTAGCATCTACCAATTAAGATATGTCATAGGCAGTATGAAAATTTGCTTATGCTTGTTAATACTTCCAATTCTATGATTGCAAAACATTTAATAAATATTCTGACTTGTACCACAATTTTACCAGGGATATTTTCACAGTAATTGGCAGAGCACTTTTGAATTGCCATCTTAGTGTTCCTGTGACTATTTATATTAAGTCTAAGCAGGCTTCCCTCTGTAAGCAGAAGGAATGGCTGCTAGGTGTAAATGTAACTTGTCTGATTTATACTGCTAATTCTCTAGAAGTAAAGTTTTTTTTTCTCCTGTTTTAATCATAGTATACATATTTATGTTTTTGTCCTTGATTGGTAACTGGTTAGCCCTTTTTTGTTATTTCTTCATTGTCGTCATATTTTTTGATATACCATTTAATAGGGAGAAATTTTCTTTTTCTTACCATTTCTGTACCCCGCTTTGTTTTATTCATTTTTTTTATACATTTATATATACTTTTAAATTATCAGTTTTTAAAGTAATCAAAATTCTTAAGTTGGAAAATTTTCTCTTTGCATCCTTTTGCTCATAAATTTATCTTTCAAATATGGTGGAGAAAGTGAGTTGGTGGCTCATCTGTTGGTCCTGCCTGCTTCTCCTGGTGGCATTCAAATAACTTTTGTTTAAAGATCCCTCAGGATTATTGGGCCTTTAGATAACCAATGATCTGTAAACCCTAATCAATCATTTCCAACACTCTTCCAAATTTAAATTAGTTCTCCATATAGTTCCAGTGTTGTTATTGTGTAATTAAGATTAAAGTTCCTCTCACTATATTGATCAGATTGGATCCACACTTATGTAATCAGGTAATTCCTCATTGCCTAATTAAAGTTTCTGGTGAATATTAGAATTTTCTAGTGTTGGCATTATAGTATTCTTACATCAGTATATTCCATAAAATGCCTTCTTTTCCCATAGGCAACATTTATATAAGCCTTAATTAATCACATATCCACAATGTTTATCTGTCATTATTTTGCACATGGTACGTTTTGGTAGAATGGTTGCATTTCCTAATGAGTTTTTCCCTTTCCAAACTCAATACACTTTTCTTTCATATTGTTTATTGATTTGTTTTTTATAGTTTATCAACCCTTAGCAAGTTATTTAAAGCTAGAAAATATTTTTAGATTGTGTGATATATATATATATATATATATATATATATATATATATATATATTTGTTTTTTGTTTTGAGATAATAATAGTTTAGTGATACAAGTCTTACTAATTAATCCATAGCTGGGGTAAGAAGAGGTGGATTTATATCTTTGCTAAGGGTATTTGCATGTAAGTGAATATAACAAATCCACTGAGAATTTGAACTCTGCTCTCCAATTAACAATTCCATCCAAACATCAAAGCTTACAGCACCTAGCATTTCCAAGAAGTCACACATCGAGGTACTGACTAGGCTTGACACTACTTAACTTCCGTGATTGTACAGAAACTGGTGTTTCAACATGAAGTGGCTGTAAGCCTTCTTTCAGATCAGTGGATTTAGTAAACATATTACTCTATCAAAGATCTGCTTTATATCTGTAACCAGCAGATATCTTTCTGGCCAAGCACTTTATAAGATAGACAAATCTATCAAGTATTACCTTCTGATTCTTTCTGTCAGTTATAAACATTATTTTGTTTTTATCAATTCTGTCTTCTCTTTTTAAAATGTAGTTTTTCTCTTTCAAACTTTATCTCAAAGGATTTTATTTTGTATAAACCAGATAATGTTGAGATATTTATGATTTATATTCTAATAAATGAGAATCATTTGTTTATGCTTTTTAATTGGTTGTATTAAAAATAATTTATAGGATTGAGAAAAACAATATCTAATTTTATACCAAGATGAATGTTGAAAGTTGTCAGATTGAGAGCAAATCAAATTCTTGGTTTCAATATCTAATTAGGTTTGTACAGTAACACCTCTTGTGTTGACCAGCCTTCATTTTGTCTGATGATTGGCATCTGACATGTATTTGTGTTAATTTTGTTTTTCTTCTTGTTTCTAATTTTCTTTTCTCTCTTGAACGCAGTTTGTGTAGTGGGGGGAGCCGTGTTATGTAGAAATATTCCTTCAATGTAGTACGGTCTTTGCTAACTGACACTCACTTCATTTCAAGATGATTAATCATTGAGCAAAAAGAATTAATTCAGATTTGCATTTCCATATTGTTTATTTTATTATTTTACAAATTTCTTTTTACAGGTCTGCAACTCAGTGTAGGGAAATGTTTGAATCTTCTAACAATGCGAAGTCTTTACGTCATATTTGACCGAGTTGCTGGCTGTATCATCTTTGGTCAGACACTCAAGTTTGTTTGTACAAGTTTTTAAAACTATGGAGCTACAGAGGCTCATGGCCATGTCACGTTGAAACACAGGTTCCTGTACAATCAGTGAAGTTAAGCAATGTCAAAACTGGTCAGTAGCTAGATGGTTAACCACTTAGGAATACTAGGTGCTATAAGCTTGGACATGTGGATGGTGTAATGGATAATGGCTCAGAATTGTTAATCGAAGAGCTGTGTTCTAATTCCAGTTGGGTTTGTTATATTCACTTACACACAAATATCCCTGGGAAAGCTATGAATCCACCTCTTATCACTCCAGCTATGGGTTAATTAGTAAGGCTTGTATCACTAAACTATTATTATCTCCAAAAGTAAAATTATTACAATCTAAAACTATTACTTTGCTTTAAATAACTTGCAAAGGGTTGATAAATCATAAAAAATGAATCAATCAATATGGAGCTACTGGACAGTTTTGTCCATTTTTGCAGATACCGACTGGTTTGAACTATGCAGCTATTCTGTTTATATTATATTATGATTTTAGACTGAAGCCTGTTCTATAAAATATTACCTTTCCCACATTCCATTTCAATCCATCATTATTTCCCAAAACCCTCATATTCAAAATATTTCTTCTTTATTTCAAAAAGTCAAATATATGCTTCCATTTAAAATATGCAAATAAATGAGCTGATCATTCAGATTTTGAAATTTGTTTTATTTTACCCAAACTTGGATTTGAGAAATTCATTGTTCCTGGCATCCCAATTTCTGGACATTGTTTTAAAAATTTGGTTGACCACCATCACTTACAAGCTATTTTCTGTTGTTTAAAATATTGATCAGTGACTTCTTTAATCTCTCACCTTTTTATGCACCCGGGTGTAAACATTTAATATTTAACCATAGTCAAGTGTTTTTTTTTACTGTTGACTTTTAAAATTCTAACTACTTTAAGAGAGAGGTCACTTGTTTTTCTAATACTATATTACACATTCTATGGTTCCTTGGTTGAGTGGTTAGAACGTTTGCTTTCCAGCCGGGAGACCCTGGTTTGAATCTCACTGTAGTTGATTTTATCATCCTGGAGATGCAATCCCAGCCTGCAGCACTTTTGGAAAGTGCTTGAAAGCTATACCACAGGTTGACTCAAGCCGTGTGAGTTAAATTGGGTTGATGGAATTCTTTGGGAGATGTTGATAGTTCTGCTATCACAAAGCCACAAGTCATCATTATTGAGTGTTTGAGCATAATGGCTTTGTTCAGATTGTTTATCATGCCAGATAATGTGTTCTTTCCTAGAAACTGTAGCTAAAGTCTGCTTATAGTTGCAGTATAAACTACAGGTGGGCTCTGAGGATGTTGAACAAATACTAATGTATCTGAGCAGGTGTCTGCAACAGGGATTGGCTAGCCGCCCTAGTAGACAAGCATACTTGAATAAGAGCAGCCAGCCAACCAACAACACATTCAGTATAACAAACCACTGTAGAGAATAGGTACTACAGGATGTAATCGATGAGGTTGCTGTTGGTTCAGTTTGTAGTGGGAGGGGTTACAAATTGTTACTGAGTAATATGAAGACTTACAAAGTAAATGAATTCAACATTTTCAAAAGAAATGAATTTCAACAAATGGAGGAATTTTCTACATATTTAAAGGACAACATGGTTCACAAAAGAGAAAGAGGAAATTATATTTGTGTGTATATAGATAGTTAAAAAAACAGAAAAGAAAACGTTTATGTATTTAGCCACAATTTGTGTGCATTTGAGGTGCCACAAGGTGTGAAATTAAGTTTGCTGCCTGAAGAGTGTTTCCTCACCGGCAGAGAAGAGTCCTGCTGTTATCACTGCTACATCAGTCAGTCAGTTATGTGCCATGCGTGATACACACGTAGGCGATCATGTATCTTTCTATATATGACTGACGAGTCAGATGTTTTCCCGCAGTAGGTTGCCATTTCTTTCTGCGGTAGACCAATTGCCATCCAAGGCTATAGGACCCGATCTGTCCTGCTATTTACCCATAGCTGGAGGGTGAAGAAGAGGATTCATACCTTTTCTCAAGTTTGTTAGCATGTAAGTGAATGTAATGGATTTGACTGGAATTCGAACTCAGCTCTCCGATTCCTCAATCCGAACGACTATCCATTACTCCACTGTGCCCTTCATATCACTACTACATACTGGAGCCAAAAGAGGGGATGAGGGTTCATGACCATTTCTTTTATATCCCTGAATAGAATGACACCTAGTGGGCATTCTGGCAGACAAGATGGGGCTTATCCCCATACTTCTTTTGAAGTGAACCAGCTTTAGACAACACAGATCTTGACTTTGTTGTGTCTGGTGTAGGTAAGAGCTGTTTGGAGCAGGCAGTCTCTCAGCATAGACAGAATTGGTGCTACACTTCCCAGTCTTCATGTTGGGATCAAAGTGTAGTATATGTCCTCTCTTTCTCTTAAAATTGAGAGATGCCTAGTCCCAGGGATTACAAATCTGTGGCAGCACCACCCTCATTGCACTAAAGAGGGAATGTTGGTGGCTACCAGCGCCAGCATAGCACTTGTCACAGAGACTGAACAAGTTTTTGGCCTTCATGCACATATACACATATAGGTATCCCACATTATAAACAACTTTGTTTTACATTCTACTACTATGGGGAGGAGAGTAAATACCAGCTCAGTTGATGCTGGCAGTGAGGAAAGCACTGCCTGGATTTGACTTTTTTTCTTACAGTTTCAAACTAAACTTTAATGTCATATCCAAAACATGCTGGACCATGGAAGTCACCAGACTACAGAGCAGCAGGTTAGAGAGCTATGAACTTGTTTGAGATTTTGTGAACAAAAGAGAACAAAACCAAAAACTTGAAATCGGAACAGGTGGAAAGTGATTTCTTTTAACACCTGTAATTGGTTTCTTCTTTGGCAAGACTCTGATACACAACAAGTCCTCCCTTCATTCTGTTCTTCTGTAGTTACTTCAATGCTCATCAAAAGAGCTGCAGGACAACTCAGCGCCACTAAGATTTATTTTTAAATAAAGTAAATTGACATAAAAAACTAATTCAATAAAACATGATTCACTTTATTAGAAAATAAATTACATTACACATTATTTACATTGTTGTCCTCATCTTTATTGTCATATTCATGATGTTTCAGACATTGTATACTCCTGCCTTCTTCAGGTGATTGGAATTTCAAACGGAACCCTTCATTTTGTACACCGGGGTAGATTGTTCTAGTTTCACATGCTGTAGCTCTTCAGAATGTCTCGGTTATCTCCCTTTAACTCAACTCTACAAGTTTTTGTTCACCACTGCAGTAGCCAGGTATTGAACTCACAACTCTGGGTCAAGTCACTGGATTCAACCAATGCTTTTATCCACTGGGCCATATGTCTTTGAGGATAAAAAGCATTGGTTGGATCGAACTCTTTGGGTAACATCACTGGATCCAACCAATGCCAGAACGTACAATGACCGAAATTTTGTGAATATGGCAATAAAGATGAGGACAACAGCCTGAACAATGTAAATAATTACAATACCTCATGTCAGAAATATAGACAGACATTACGATTTACTTTATTAAAAACAATTAAAAACAAAAACTGCTTCATTTTGTTTTGCATTTCATTTTTGATTTACTTCATTAAAAACATAATTAAAAACAAGTGTTTTATTGAACTATTTTTTTATATGTCAATTTACTTTATTTAAAATTTCTTTACAATTTACTTTATTAAAAATAATTAAAAATAAAAAACTGGTTCATATTTTACATAATGCCTTTTCAAATGCCTTATTTGAAGAAAAATATTCACTAGTTAAGGTTTTAAATAATCCTTAATAAATTAGTTTTATTCGGTTATAAAAAAAAGTTATGTTTTTCTGGTGCTGAGTTGTCTCAGTTCTGAGTTGTCTTACTGCTCAGTTGGTGGTGTTGAGTTGTCTCTTTCTGCATCAAATGACCTTTGCACTCTCGTTTTGTTCCTTTTGCAGATGTGCCTTTTCCAAATTGCAATTCCAATACAGCCCTTTATTGTTCTGTGATTAATGTCCTTACTTAAATAGTAACAAGAACAAAATATTTGTGGAAGATCAGACTTTATTACATTCAGTTTCACACAAATAACTTTGGGAAAGGGATGAATCCAAATAAACTTCCCACAGCTATGTGTTAAATAGCAGAGTAGACTGACCTCTCTAGCCTTTGTTAGCAACCAGTCTAAAAGGATAGCTCTGAATTCAAAACTAACTGGTGGGCTAATGGGTTCATAGCATTTTTTATTAGAGAACTACCTTACGTTGGGATACTAGGTAGGCAGCTTTAGTAAGGTGCTTACTATACACCCATTGAAAAGATTATAGAGATTACAATTAACTGCAGGATGGGGTTGTGGACATCAATCTTGACTGAGGTCAAATAATATATATATTTATTGTTTTTTAAAAATATATAATCACAACACCAAAATTCTCATGTTCAAAACTGAAACTTCAATCTAAATTCAATCATAAAAATTAAACTTAAAATACAAAGTTCTGTTTCTTAGCATCGCTTCATAATGGAATGGAACTTTGTATTTTCAGGTTAATTCTTATGATTGAATTTAGATTGAAGTTTCAGTTTTGAACATGGGAATTTTGGTGTTGTGATGATTATATATTTTAAAAAAAAAACATATTATTATGCTCTACTGTTCTATCGAGCACTATTTTTTTAAAAATAAAAATAAATGCTAAGAACTCTGAATTATAAATCTCATTGTTCTTCCCTATTATTTTAATATATATATATATATAATATATATATATATATATATATATATTATAAACTGTTACTTTTACTACTAATGTTAAGCACTTGATGAAATGTCTAAATTAGACATTGAAACAAATATGCATTTTTGTCATGGTAACTTGCATGTTCCAATGTAACAGTTTATAATAAATATCTATTACTTTACTCTTGTATTGAGCCCTTTTTAAATTAATGCTATGAACATTTGAATTTATATTCTTTTCATTCATTTACATTTGTGTGTGTGTGTGTGTGTGTATATATATATATATATATATATATATGTGTGTGTGTGTGTGTTTAATGGTATCTGAAACAAAAGTGAAGATGATGAGACAAAGTAGAAAAATTATTAATGACATGTTTCACTGAAAGTGTCTGTTCTCTTTGGCTTCCTCAGGTTACAATGAAAGAAGGACGAACTGTATGTGAGGAAAAATGTTTTAGGGTTTTTAAGGATAATTAGTGATCATAAATCAAATTAAATTAGATATCACCTCCAATGTCCAGAAACTGAAGAGAGTACCTCTCCGCCTTTTTGTTTGTTTGTTTAACTATAATATTATAGAAGTATTTCATGTTGTTCGATTTTAAATCAGTCCACCTAACCTAGTGTTTTTTGTTGTGTGTGTGTGTATATATATATATATATATATATATATATTTTATATATTATTACTTTAAATGTTATTTTTAGTGAATAACCATATCTGAGTAGATTCTCTGTTTATTTATTAAACAGTATATTTATTTATTTTCACCTACTGGTCTGAATATTTGAAAAATCTTAAAGAAAAATATGCACTCTCTAATAGGATTCGAACCTCTGTCTTCCTGGGCAAAGAGAACCATTGTTAGATCCAGCATGCTCTAGAGCAACTGATCTATAGAGAAATGGGCTGATTCAAGTTGAATAGTGCCTTTAAACAATAAAATCTATTGGATTAATAAATAAAAAGCCATTATCATATATATATATATATATATATATATATATATATATATATATATATATATATATACACACACACACACCTAAGCATATACAAAGAGCTTCATAATCTTACCATTTCTTGTTTTTCTTTTTTTTAAATTGTGAATTTTTATTTCTGTTTGAATTGCTGACATGAGGAGTTATCATTATTTATATACAGACTATTCATCTTTGTTGTTGTTGTTATCACAGTTTGCTAAGTTAGTAATTGTGAGTTCAATCCCTGAGCCAAGTAGTGTAGACTTAACCTCAGTGGAAATGGGGTGAGCAATAAGTCAAGATATCTCTAGACATGGGTAGTGGAATGAAAACAATCTGCTTTTGTAGATTAAATAAAGGGTTCTGTTCAAAATTCCCTGAAGACTACCTCGAACAACAAGCACTTGATGAAGGTAGGAAAGCAGAATGGTCGAAATGTGATAATAATAAAGATGATGATAAAAGTTTGAGTATAAATAATATGAATGCATTTTTATTCCTTTTTTTTTTTTCTTATATGAAAAAAAAAACCCCTGTTAACATTGAATTTTTTGTTTATACTTCAGAAATTAAAAGACAGTCTTGAAGCGAATCCTCTTTTACAACTAAGTGTTGCTGAAGAACTCAGTTCTGTAAGTTTTGTTAATTATTATTGCTAGATGTTTATGTAACTGGTAATATCATTCCTAGTGTTTATGAAACAAATGTCAGAACTTATTCTAGGGTAATGATTATATATAGTCGTGGCACATTAAATACTAACCATTTTTATAATACATTAACATGTCATTTAAGCAATTAGTTGATTTTGTTTTTTCCAATCTTACAGTATTTCTTATGTTAAATGTTATTTTAGTGGATACATGTTGGGATGTCTACTCAAACATGAGTGCCCATTAAAATAATGTTTTCAATAATATGAAACAGGAACATAAGTAAAATAGAAAATGTAATTTTTTAATACTTTCTACACTAGAGAATGATTTATCTGTTGGTTACAAATTTATATTTTTGTAATTCCTTAAGGACTTATAATTATTTTTTTTAAACTGTATATTTTTATATTGTAAATTATATTTACTAGAAAGACCTGTGAAAATTTCACTGATTTCAAATTTGAATTTTCTGATGAATGTCAATTCTTAAGTTAATGATTGAATAAGCTCATGGAGAATAATTTAAAAATAATTCAGCAGATGATGTTATTTTATTAATGGTACTGTATTTTTGGCAAATACCTTACTGGGCTTGCTGGAATCTATTTCAAGTCACTCAAAGTGAAGTCATTTAAATGGTCAAACTGGAATTTTTATGTGTATCTTTTTTTAATATACACTTAAATATTTGATTTGTAATTAGGATGCATATGGTTACAAAAAACAATTTAATGGAGTTTTTATTTTTTTTATATAAAGTTGGTTGGCCTTATTGGGTTTCCATCATTCAATACTGTGCATCAAAAAAACATTTGCATTATCATGGTCGACAGTGCTTCTTGGCATTTTGACTGAGAGCAAATTTTAGTGATAATCATGTGGATGAAAGGAAATCATGTATTTTAGTCATAAGTAGCTGTGCTTGATCTAGTGTATTGGAGCATAATGCTATGTCGTCTGCATAGTCTGTATAGCATATGACACTAGCTGATTCTTGAATACTTTTGGCTTTTAGAGCTTAAAACACAACAGCTCAAGTCCTATCTTCAGATGGTGGAATCAATTTGATAGCTATTCTAATGAGATATACTCTGGGGGCTTATCTGTTCATCATTTATCCAGATTATGCCTTATTACTTGCCATGAAAGATGAAAAAAGTGGAGGGGAATTGAGGCAGGCATTACTAAGAGAATAAGTCTATTAGATGTAAATTGGAAAGTGGGTAGAAAGGAGTTTCATTGGTTAGAAAATAGTATTGCTAACAGAATAAATTTGTCATATGTTATATGTTAATACCTTTATTATTGATATGAATTGAAAATTATGAAGAAAGTACTCGGGTATTAAGGCAACCATTACCGACAGAATCAGATTATTATATGTAACAATTATTGGCTTTTATGCTGCAGACACTCTTCTGTTAGCACATTTTAAATGATGCAGAATTAATGCTTGTATATGAACTAGAGACACCAAAACCAAGCAAATACAAAAATTTAAATATCTAAAGTGTTTTAATTGAGAACAGACACTGAAATCCAAAGATGCATTGGCATAGTGACAGATACCTTCCAAAAGCTAAGCAAAGAACTTGTATCACATTGATGCAAAAGTCTCAAGCTAAATGTTTGGGAAATCTTAAGTTTCTTTGAAGTTTTCTCCACTCTATATTGCTTGTATGTGATTCTTACAAATATTTAATTAAAAATATTTTAATTCCCACAGGACAATAGCCTAGTGGATTAAAGTGTTGGTTGGTGAGTTTGGTGACGTAGTAATTGTGAGTTCAATCCCTGGGCTGGGCAGTGTTTACTTGGACAGTGGAAATGGGGTGGACAATAACTTAGTCTTAAGAAATAGGAAGACTTCATTAAAAACAATGAAAAGAGTACTGAACTGTTATGTAATATACTCCCAAGTCGGCATCTACGCTGACGACACCACTATTTACTCCTGCCTCAAACACAAATCTAGTGAGGCGGACAAAATTAACCTGGCAGCTCAAATTGAAAAGGACCTCCAATCGGTTGTGGACATGGGAGAGAAATGGATGGTCAACTTTAACGCCTCTAAAACAAAACTGCTCTCCATTAACCACCACATGGATCCATCCCTGCATCCCATTAGAATGTCTGAAGACCAACTTCTCAAGAGCTCTCTGCGGCTGCTTGGTCTCACGCTGTCTGCTGATCTGAGATGGAACAAATGCATCGAGTTAGTTGCATCACCCACCGCAAGGAAAGTTGGTTCTCTGTGCCGAGCCAGGAAATTTTTCACCCTGGAATCAATCCTCCAAGTCTATAAATCGACCATTCATCCTTGCATGGAGTATTGCTGCCACATATGGTCTGGGGCCCCTGCTGTTTGCCTCAACGTTCTTGATAAGATCCAAAGACGGATAGACAACGTGATTGGCCCTGATCTGTCATCTCGTCTGCAGTCGCTCTCTCACAGACGCGATGTTGCCTCGCTCTGCCTTTTTTACAAGTACTTTCACGGTAATTGCTCCGAGGAGCTGCTCTCGCTTGTCCCTAGGCCTCGTGAATTTAAACGCCCCACGAGGCTGGCATCCCGCTCCCACCCCTACACCGTGGAAACTGTTAGATGCAGACGTCTCTTCTACTCCAATAGCTTCATGTCTCGCACATCTCACCTATGGAACTCCCTTCCCTATTACTGTTTCCCTGACAATTACAATCTCCAACGGTTTAAGTGTAGCGTCAATCGACATCTCCAGTTGCCTTGATCTATCCACTTCCCTTCTCCACATCCTTTCATTTTTCATTCCTATCTGCTCTCGCTCCAAATCTTCTGTAACCCCCTTGCCTTGATCGACCCACTGTCTTTCTCTTTCTCCACATCCTCTCCTTTACCACTCCTATCTGCTCTTCCTCCAACCCTTCTTTAACCCCTTGTGTGATAGTGGCCTCCAGCCTTGCTTGGGGTGATACGCTTAAAAAAAAAAAAATGGTAGTAAATGCTAGAAGAGACTTGAGGCAACAGAATGATGCTCAGAATGACCAAAAAGGACTCGTACTTAAAATCAGAATGTGACAGTTAAAATTTCTTGGGCACATAATGAGATCTTTAGAGAATTTGACACTCACAGGACATATTTAAGGGTAGACAGACGGAGGAAAACAGTGAATAACCTGCCTACAAAGCTTGTGTAAATGGTTGGCAGATCAGGAGAGATAAGACACAAAATTTACTAAGAGTTACAAAGGATAGGATGTTGTGGAGAGCCTTGATTGCCTACATCTTGTATTAGAAAATAAGATAAAGACCAATTAGTAAATGTAGTTGTTAGTTGATTTCTTTTGTAGAGGTTGAGGTAGAAAACTTGCAAAAGAATTGAATTCAACATTTTCAAAAGAAATACATTTTCAAAGCATGGAGGAATTTTGCATAAATAGTGACAGTACAAGAAGAGAGAAATTATACTTGTGTGTAGACAGCTGAAAAAGGAAGAAAAACAGTCATAGGTTTTGCTGTTAGTGTTAAATAATTGTTTAGCAGACTATTATTTTTAGAGAAGTGTATCTCGGCTTCAACTTCCGGAGGTTGACAGCTGGAGTCAGATGTGAACCATAATAGGGAAGTCAATTTCGATTCGCTGAGCTAGTGTGGGAAAGAGATAGAAGAAAAGGTTTCAGCGAGTTGTTTTTTTACCCATCAAGTGATGTAGATGTGTTCTCTTTCATGTCCGAAATGGCTATCCAGTGAGGTGGGTACCCCCCCACAGGATAGTCAGATAATTTACATGTTGACATGATTAATAAAAATAGTTAGCATTCTCTGTGTTTGAAGTCTTTCATTACTGAATTAAAATGATTGGCGATCGCTGGCCAAGAGATGAGCTGAGATCATTCACTGCTTTTCACTGCATTCAATATGCAATATTAGAAAATGTTTCTGTGTGTGATGTCTAGACAGTTTCTTTGAAATGAAGATTGTTGCTTGTGATGAGTGTGAGTTAAAATCTAGAAGGTGACCGCCCAGGAGAAATAAATCTTCCCTAGCATGAACAATTATGATGTTGATGTTACTACATTTTGGAGCAAAAGAGAGTGAAATCCTTTTCTAGGCTTGAGACAACACCACTTAGTGGGCATCATCTCTACACTTTAAATGATGTTGTTGAAATTCTCCTCTGTAGGTGTTCTAAAAATGCTTGAATCAAATTCAAAAGAATCCAGATGTTAATTTGGTTGAAGAATATTATTAAGGACAGCGACAAACATGAAAAAGAAATGTAAAGAAGTGACAAAAAATATTTTTCTGGGATGGAAACAAGAATTGTTTTGATTGATTGAGTTGTTTTTTCTGAAATCTCAGCTTTAAATCAACCATTTGTAAAGCTGAGATATATTTCAGATTGTAGGAGGTCGCTTGCAGTACCCAAGGTTTCCAAGCGGTCCCCCATCTAACTACTGACTGAGCTTGACATTGCTTAGTTTCAGTGATCAAACCAGAAATAAGGAAGCTGAAAGAATATCAGTACTGATTATCAATTGCATAAAAAAAGGTTATAAAAATTGATTGCACGATGCAAGTTTGGTAAGATGTTGGTAAAGTTTTTTAAATTAAAATTAAATATATGGCGATAAGGTAACCCACTAATGCCCTCCCCAACATCCTGTTTTGGAGACAGTGTGCATTAATGGTAATAGTAATTTTAGCTGTTTCCTTATTAGGAAACATTCAGCATTCATTGACAGAACAGTGTTGACTGTCCATTGAAATTTATAAAATCTTTCTCTTAAAACAAGTATTGATGGAGACTTTCTTCCTCACTTGACTTTTTTAAATGGTTTACCACTAGACTGAATTTTAAACTTTTAGTATAATTTCTGTTCATAGTATGAATATATAAATTCCCTTTGTCACATACAAAGAAATGTAAGTTGTCTTCTTTTTTAATATGAAAATGAATATCTGATATCTTCAGGATATACAATTATATTTATTTTATATATAAAGAAATAGGAATATAAAGTGTAGAAGATTTATGTCAAGAATATTAACCTGAGAGCTGGACATACTTTTTATTGGTAGCCTTTTTTGTTTTCTTCTTTGTTCCAATTTGACTTGTCTCCTTTTGCAGAGTGAAGAATCTGATATTCCAGAAGAATGTAATGAAGTCAATGATGATAATTCAAACTCAGGGAGCCAGGAATTTGATTCTAATCTTTTTAAACCTGATGATCATGTTGTGCTGGAATTTGGAACTCCTGCAAGTAAGAATATATTTTTTCTCTCTCACTTTTCTTTTTTTCTTTTTATAAGTTCATCATTACTCTTATTCTCCTAGTAACTTGTCTTGATTTTAAGTCATTTTGTTAGTTTCAGTGACAGAATAAATGAAATGCAATGACTATTCTATGCCTTTACACTCATGCCAGTATATTGATTTTGGATCTAATAATTGCAACACTTAAGTCATTGTTCCCCTCAGCCTTCTTCAGATGTCTCTTGTATTCTGTAACCATCTCAGAATATTGAACTAAACCCTTTATTCAATCCATGAAAGGTGAATTGTTCTCATTCTGTTTTCTATGTTTAGAGGATATCTTGTATCAGTTAATTCTCTCTATTCTAATTGCTTTTGTATTGCTTGTTCATTTCTTCCACTGAACCAGAATATACAAATATTTGTCACTTCCTAACCCAAGGATTGAACTCATAATTTCCATGGTACTCTCTTTATTATGTTTCCTAGAAATTTCAGTTGTCCAGCATTTACTACCATATAGGAGGATTAATATCACATAACAATTCAGCGCTTGATTTGTAACTCACATCTTGAATCATTCCTTTTGCTGACAGCCATACATTCCCTGTATCAATTGATAGTCCCATTTCTTCATTATGTGTTAGCAAAATTCCAAACTGATTTCATGAGAAGGCATTGGCTTTCTGGTTTGCTTCCTTTTTAATTTTTTGGCTGGCAGCAGGCCATCTGCATATGGATAGAAAATTATGTAGGTACATGGAAATAGAAAGAGACATAAGACAAGAATGTTTGGTTTCTACAGTGAGGCTATCCTAAGGGAACTGGAGATCCTTCCAGGACTTATTATCAGTGGGTGTAATCTTAAAATAGGCAGATGAACCTGTGTTGATGGTAGGCACAGAAGAAAACTACAGGATCTTCTTGATAAAGCGGTAAAGGAAAGCAAGCGAAAAAGGATGAGGCATCAACTGTAAGAAGACAGAAATTATGCTTGTCAACCTGAGAAAAAGCCCAAGATGCAAATTATAAATTGGAGGTGTCAACATCAAACAAGTACAGTGTTTCAATACCTGTGAATTTTTTTAATGAAGGATGGAAAACATGACACTAAAATCTGAATGCATGTAAGTGAAACATGAATTCCAAAAGCTCAACATAGTAAAAAAGAAATTTCTAAGGAAATTTCATCATAAACAACAAAAAGAGTCTAGAACTGCTATGTGATATCTATTCACTTGTATTGCAGAGAATGCTGGACAATTTCCTCACAGGAGGTAGTAGAAATGTGGTTCTATAGACTGATGTTGAGATTTCCATGGATGGAGTGAGTAATTAGGAATTTTTAAAGAAAATGTGCATTTATACTCAGAATCAGAGATAGTTGAAATTTCTTGGGCACATAATGTGGAAGGAGGGCTTGGAGACCTTGACCCTCACAGGGCATATCAAGACAAAGAGAGATGAGGGAAGTCAGTGTGTCATCTATCTGATGAGCTTGTGTGAATGGTTGGTGGAATGGGGTGCAAGAGGCTTGTCAAAAGGAGGAATGCTGCTAAGGGCTACAAAAGATAGGAAGCTGTGGAGAGCCATGAAGGTCCACGTCCAGAATAGATATGTCACATCGAAGATGAAAAGGAAGTAAATATGTTAGAGTATCAAGGAAAACCAGGAAAGACATTTGGTTGTTTGACCTGTTGCTAATCCTAATCACAGACTGAAGAATTTTCTCTGTGAAAACCACATGAATTTACATAATTTAAAAAAAAAATTATTCCATCATCTCCTATTGTGGCTTTTCTTTTTTTTTGTTTTAATTATTTTCATTGTTTTCTTTACAGGAAAAAGTGAAAGAAAGCTATGCACTGTTGCAAGAAAAAATTCTGCTGGTGAGTTTGAGTCAATTAAATTTATGTAAGAGATGATTATAAATAAAGATAAGGCTTTCTGATGAAAAACAATTTTCTGTAGAGGAATTTGCATAACTTTAAATATTAACAATAAAACTATAATCTCTTAATATATTTTCATATCAAACTATTTTCAACACAACCACAGTGAATACTTGTTAGTTTTTATGGCTTGTAAACAAATCATATACATACTTTGTCCTGTTAGGTGATCTAAACATTTGTTCAGCATAAGTGAAAATAAAGGACAAATCTTTTATTTCTTAGATTAACTTTACTGAGCAATGTATTTACCATACATTTGAAATGTTTAGATGTAAGTTCTATGCTGACATTTTCTTCCCTCACATTTTTCGCTTGTGGAACTCTTTTCTGGCCTCTTGCTTTCCTGTCAACTTTGATCTTCAAAAATTTAAATGAAATTTCAATAGTTATCTTCTGTCTTAATTCTTATTCTTTTATTTGCAATCCAACATTATTTGTAAAATTTACATTTAGTGGATACTTGTGTTTGATGGCAACAAAGATATAAATAGGCAAGTTTGCTTGTTGAATATAAAGTGACATTGAGTGAGAAACTAAAAGGCAGGCAGATATAGATAAACCAAGGTGACACCACTGTTTCTCATCGCCGTTCCCACCATTGTAACGTAGCTTCCCTGTGCCTTTTCTATAAATACTTTCATGGTAATTATTTTCATAAACTTTTCTCTATGGCACCTAGACTTTATAAATTTAAGTGCAGTACTAGATTGGCAGCAAGGTCTCATTTTACAGTTGAAATGGCTAGATGGAACCACAAGTTCTATGCTAACAGTTCCTTCTATTGCACTTCTTACTTGTGGAACTCTTTTCCAGCTTCTTGCTTTCCTGTTGATTTTCAATAATTTAAATGCAATGCCAGTCATTATCTTCTGTTTTCTTAATTCGTGTGCTTTAATTGTTCGTTCTCCTTCATAATGTTTTTCTTTTTCTCATATTCTTTCCTATTCAGTAATCTCTTGTTCTTAGTGGCTTTATTGCCTTACTTGGGGTGAAATGATTAAAGAATAGAAATTGCTCCATTGTATTCTGCTAGCTTTCAAGCAGTTTCATAATTTTATCCTCAAAGAATATTTTATTTTTCTGACTAAAGAACTGCTTGAGAT
Source organism: Acanthosepion esculentum (assembly GCA_964036315.1). Taxonomy (NCBI): domain Eukaryota; kingdom Metazoa; phylum Mollusca; class Cephalopoda; order Sepiida; family Sepiidae; genus Acanthosepion; species Acanthosepion esculentum. Next base: position 57,228,318 of record OZ038493.1, read on the forward strand.
GCCTTCTGAGTAAATGAAATATTCTTTACATTAAAAGAATTCTAAGTACTAGAATGAATTTTATTCTGAATTATTTCATGTTCACGAATTGTTATTGCTATATTTTAGTATTGATGGGAGTAAGGTTCCTACCTATCCTTTTGTTTAAGGCAATGTGGAATGTTAACATCTTGATTCAGTAATTTTATTCATTATGTGATTCTATCCATTTTAGTTGTTGCTGTTAGAAGTCTTCAAATGTTGTTATTTTGTAAAGTTTCTTTGTGATTCTGTATCACCTGTCTGCAAGATCAAGTGAAGTGCAGTCCTCTCTACAGGGCACATATACTTGAAGCCATTTTTAATTATCAATCTGCAAAAATGTATATAGCTGATAGTTTAGACATTTCTGAATGAGTTGGATGCCATGCATGACATTCATACAAGAGTCTAGATCTGACAAGGCTATTTAATAGCATGACTTGAGTTCTTAGGTTAACATTTTGATTTGTTAGTATTTTGTTGTTGGGGAAAAATTACCCCCAGTGCAGCTAATTCTATATTTGTTACCAAATAGGTTGACACTGACAAAAGATATGGAAATAGACATCTTTTTTATTGATATGCATGTTGGCAAAATAAATACTTGCCTCAACATGCATTTTCTTCATTAGTGATAATTAGTATGAACTGTATTTCCATAATGTCTCCTTCTAGAAAGTGTGACACATTGTCTTACCTGTTACAAGTGTCATAGTCAAGCTCAGGCTATCAACCAACTGTTGAGGCAATGGATTGTTTAGATAGCTTTCTGTAGCCTTTTCCTTTTTATTTTCTTGTAACAAGGTTACTAGTGTGGATTTTACAAGTGAATTTACATCTTTTGGCTAATTGGAATTGGATTAACTTGAGAAAATATGAAATGCCTAAATATCAAACCTAGGTAATTTGGATTTTACTAGTATACCAGAGAAAGTGAAATTTGAATGTAAGAAAGAAACCAGGTGTCTGAATGTTTAACCAAGAGGAGAAAATTGTAGAAAAAAATATCAGTTTAAAGAAAACAGAAATATCTTAAAAAATGAGGGTGACGTGAGAAATTAAAGGAATGAAAAGACCAGATAGATAAAAACAAGATTCTTTGTGGACAAGATGATGGATCGCTGTTTATTGATCATTGATTTTTTCCTATCTATGGGACGGGCAGGTAATTCATGGAAACAGAAAAAGAAACTGGGGGATAATATTATGTTGGATGATAAAAATGGATGCAGGAGAAAATTAAATTATAATGTTAATTGCTTAAAGAAATCTAGTTGGTGACATAGCTTTTTTGAACCCACTCTAAGAGTGATAGTTAAAGGTTTTTCAACCAATGGTCACATGAGAACCTGGAGTTTTGAATAAGCTAAATTTGTTGAATCTTTGAAAATGATAAAGTAGGGATTTTTGATAATAAATCAAATTAACCCCAGCTTAGGTATACTGGAATACCTCAATATATGCAAGCTGGTTTTTGGCCCTTGTTAGTGAAGATGCTGCAAATTGACATTACCACTCTTCTTCATTCACCAGTTGCAAAATACTGTCCAAAAAGACTGAGATGACTGAAAAAGATTTTCCCAGGTTAAAGATATTTCAAAAGACACATGATGAAGAAAGAGGGTTTGGAGAATTTAACACACTCAGGACATATTGGAGGCAAGATGGATAGAGGGCAGCAGTGAGTAATCTAACCAGTTTGTGTAAAGGGATGGCAGAACAGAAACTGGGAGGGATGGTGAACAAAAAATCAAACCTTACTTAAAAGGAGTTTCTAGTTGTGAAGAGTCATGATTGTCCACACCCCGAAGGTACATGGCACATAGAAGAAGAATCTAGTGGAAGATTTGGAGATGAGGTTTGGAAAACCAAATTTGTTTACAGGCCCAAGACCAAAGTTCCCTGATTGAATTGCTTAACTGTTTACCAATTGCCAATCCAATATGTTGTGAATAATGCTGACATATATTAATTCAACAACTTACCTGTAGTTAGGTCGACCACAGTACTGCAAAATTAGGAAGGCTGAAACTGATAACTGTTACCTCCAACAAGTAAAATCTGTTTTGGCACACAAGAGTTTTCAACCTTCAAAATGGCTTTCCTTTATGTCTCTTGTAATTTACCCCTTTTGTTCCTGGGACATTTCAGCTCAGATCCCCTTGCATTTAAAACTGGAACATAACTTTGGGGGAGCAGATTGACTGGTGGAGTGACTTATTCCTAGTGAAACTCCGATGAGCACCAGGAGACAAGGATGTTATGTTATATTCTCCTACAATACTATTCCTGACATCCAGAACATATTCTTCTATCTTTGGCATGGTGGAGATGTTCTGACAAAGTATGATTAATTGACAACACAATATATGTGGAATCAACTTGTATAACCTAGAACAATCTAAAGAAAATGTTGAAATATCAAATATATATCTATATATAAATATATATATAGTCATCCACAGACAGACTGTTTCGCTGTATCACAGCTCATCAGTGTGGCTAGACATCAAGCTGCCTCTAGCTAGGATCGAAATCTGGTTGAATTGGTATCAGTCAGAGAATCTATCCATAAGCCATTGGCCCACAGCAGGGATGAAGGTGAATTTAACTGTATTTATTTTTAGATAAACACACTAGTGACTGAGAGAACTCTGTTTGTTTTATCAATGAGTATTGCATTAGTAGCAATAATAGTCACTGTACAAACTCACATTTTCTCCCCAGAGTGCTTAACTGAATATAATTTTTCAGGAGCACATATATATATATATATATATATATAATGTGTATGTGTGTGTATATTTAGGCAGCATGTCTTCAGTCAAACATGCTTTATTGAATAATATATACATATTGTGTCTATTTTTATACTGATCCTTTGCAGTTGTCTAATCAGTTTCTTGATGTTAAGATGAAATTCATCAAGGAAGGTGCTATAGTTTTTGTTGACACAAGTACTTTTGATCATTTTCCAAGATCATTCTCAGGGTTAAACACAAACATATTTTAACTGCGATAAAATCTGGATTCCATAGTGATGGTGATTTTTAAAAAAACATATATATATATATATAAAAATTTTCAGTTATACTATTTACATTCTTTGGATTGTTGTCCTCATCTTTTTTGCCATATTCGCAACATTTCTTCTGGTGATTGGAATTTTCAAACTGAATCCTTTATTTTGTTCTAGTTCCATGTGTCATGCCTCTTCCAGATGTTTCCATTATCTCCCTTTAACTCCACTCTCCAAGTTTCTGTTCATCACTGAAGTAGTCAGGTATTGAACTCACCACTCTTTGGGTCAACTCACTGGATCCAACCAATGCTGGATTCACTGGACCATGTGTCCTTGAGGACATCAGTGTATCAATTTCTGGGACTTATAAACTTAATGTGTCAGTAAACATCTTTTTATCACAGCTCATATTGCAATTTTTTGTTGTTGCTATTGCTTTTCTTTATCACTCTGTATTACTGGTTCCCAGATTGTATTCATTTCTATGCTTGGTCGGCTCAGGAGATTTTTGCGGCCGAGCATATGTGCTGATTCCTTAAGTGTTCATATTTTCCAGTGATGTTCTTTGTCTATTGTTTTAACCTCATCCCTGTTTCTCCTTTGTATATTTTACTACAGCTGCACAGGGTGGTGTACACATAGTCCTTAGTCATGTTCTCCTCTATGGAGGGTTCTTACTTGGAAGAGGTGTCTGTGAAGTGTTGAACCACTTTTGAAGGTCATCCTGATGCTATATGAACCACAGATCTTTTGTATTTTTTCTGGTAATCCCTTCTCATAGGGTAGGCAGACCAAAGCTGTTTTCTGAGAGTTGTTATCCTCTTGTACCCTTCTACTCCAGTTTGTCAGAGCTGCTGTCATGTACCCAGGGTAGTTATTTTTTTGTAGGGTACTGTTTATACTGACAGTTTCCTGTTCATATGTCTCTTGGTCGCTACTTCTGAATTTTGCTTGATGTTGTAAGCAGCAAACGATCCCTTTCTTTACACTGTATGGGTAGTGGAAATTGAAATTGAGGTATTGTCCAGTGAATGTTGGCTTGCGGTATATGGATGTCTTGCTCTGTTTGAGATAATAGTACATCCAGGAAAGCTAGTTTGTTGTCGTTTTCTCTCTCTATTGTGAACTGTATTGAAGATCTTATTGAGTTCACATGGTCCAGTAGTAGCTGGACCTCTTCCTGGTGTGGCCAGAGTATGATGGTGTCATCTATATATCTCAGCTATAGAGTTGGCTTTAGTGATGTGGATTCTAATGCCATTTCTTCAAAGTATTCCATGTATATGTTTGCAATTGCTGGTGATAATGGCAAGCCCATTGTCAAGCCTTAATCCTGTCGATATGTCTGATCTCATTCCAAAGTATGTTGTTTATGTACATAAAACATCTCTATCAGGTTTTCAATTGGCATACTAGTCCATTCTCCTAGGGAGAATGTAAATAGTGTAAATAACTACAATACCTCATCTCAGAAATATAGACAGATATCAATAAACACCATTCAAAATCATTAAGGTTATGAATTTTTGCTACTTATAGTAAACATTGTATTAACTAGGCTCTCATTGTTTTCTAAAAGTCAATTCCTTGCAACCCAGTTTGCAAAAAGAAAAGGTGACATTTGAAGATTTGTTTTCAGGTGATATACATAGGTGACATTTCAATGTGTCTTTGTATTTGATTTATGTGTGGATTGTTATGCTTTTATTTTAAGAGTAAAAATGAGATTCATTTTCATCATTTGATATTTTTTTTTTATTTCTGAAAAAGAAAAACTGCCAATAAAACAGCAAAACAGATGTATGCTGTTTATGGACATGGTGCCATAGCTGAGAGTACTGTTTGTAAGGTTCAGAAATGGAAATTTTGATTTGGAAGACTGAGAATATTCTGCCAGGCCTGCAGTCATTGATGATAACCAAATGGAAATGCCGAATAAAAATAATCCAGGTTATATGACATGGGATATCACAGAGATACTCCACATATCTTGTATGAGTATTGTAAGGCATTTGAAAACACTAGAATATGTGAATCACTATGATTTTTAAGTGTCTCATCATTTAATGGGAAAAAACTTAATGGACTACATTTGCATCTGTAGTTCTTTGCTCAAATGAAACAGAAATTACTAATTTTTGAAAGAATGATCAAGAGTGATGAAAAATAGATGGTTTACAGCAAAAAATGGCTCTGTGGAAAACAAAATGAGTCATTGTTAACCACTTGAAAAGCTGGTCTGCATCTGAAGAAGGTGATGATAGGGTTGGAAGGGTATTGTGTATTATGAAATCAGATGTTGAATTCAGACAAGTACTGTTCCCACTTGAACTGATTAAAGACATCAATCAATGAAAGACATCCAGAATTGACAAATCGGAAAGGTGTTGTCTTCGATTAGAACAATGCTGAACATCATGTCTCTTTGGAGATATGGTAGAAATTGTTACATCTTAGCTGGTATATCCTGCTATACATGCTGTACTCACCTGACCCTGCACCTTTTGAATTACCATTTATTTCATTTCCTACAAAATTATCTTAATGTCAATAACTTTAATTCTCTGGAAGCCTGTAAAAATCAATTAAATCAATTCATCATCCAGAAAAATGTCAAGTTCTGCGAGGATGGAAATATAACAAAAGCTAGTAAAGCAGGATTGCACAGAAGTGGTTGAATAAATATATGTACAAATATTCAAATATTTGAAATTCACTTAAAAATGCTACAAACTTTTGTCCTGACTCAATATATACCATATTTTATTAATAAGGATATTTGCTCTGCTATAAAACATTGAGCACTTTTTTTATCTCCTCCAATTTAATTTTTACCCCTTTGTGGGTATTTTTGATGATTATTGTCATTATATATGATGGCTTTTACATGTTGCTTATAGTTAGGGTGCATCTGGTTATGTTAGAATGATGTTTTTGTTTATATCAGGGTTGTTGTTTGCGTCATTATTAAGTTCTTTAAAGTTAATTTTATTTTATTCAATGAAAAAATAGTTGGGGAAATTAATGTTGATAAGTATCTGTTTTCTGCTACTCACTTCTTTTATAACATATGTAAAGAAGAAATTTTTGCTCAGTTAACCTTTATCACTGTATGTGACTTCATAGGCTGTACAAAAAGTTTATCATGCCACTGAAGATAACTGGTCCTTGAACAATGGTGTTTGAATTTCATAGTTGTGTTGTCATATCCTGCTATGGCAGCAGCACATTAACAATAAAGATAAGATAATGCAATTGAGAGACCTTGAAAAAGAATGCAGTACAAAAGGAATAATATTAATAATGCATTGTACTAAAGGTTAATCATGTTTTTTATAACCTCTGTTTTATATCTGTGAGGTCATTCACTTTTGTAATTAAGAAGACAAGACTTTTTTTCTTTTTCTTTTTTTTGCATGTGTTTTTTTTTATATTGAAGTATTGTGATAATTAACATCTAGAACATAAAGAGAAGAACTTCGATTATTAATCTTAAAAAGTCAATGTGCTTCCAGATATAAAAACAGATGTCATGAAAAAAACCTGATTAAGCAAATGAATGTTACATTAAATATGTTATCTGAACTAAGATATGTGCAGTGATTAAAACGTCATTTAAAGTGATTCGGCGGGAAAATAAAATTTTAAGTGTTTTCACTTAAAGTTTATTATCATAGTCTGTATTTTTGAGTACAAGAAAATACACTCTGATATATTTTTTTTCCTTTCAGGATGGCTTGTCAATCTTAACTTCTTCAAAATTAAACTACTCTCTATTAATCATCTGAGACCCCTTTTTACCTACCATCAGTTATGTTGATACTAACCTCCAGGAGAGTGACTTTTTGTGCTTTCTCAGGCTTATGTTCTCAGCTGACACAAAATGGAAAGTTTATATTGAATCCCTTGCTAGGTTAGCTGCTAAGAAAGTTGACACACTAGACAATTGTGCTAGACAATTTTTCTCTCCTGAATCAATCTTGCATATCTATGTCTACATTGCTGCCACATATGGTTTGGTAGTCCCGCCATATATACCTGGAGATCCTTGATAAAATCGAAAGAAGAATCAGCAATATTATTAGTCCTGATCTGGCATCACAGCTTCAGTCACTTTCCTACTGCTGTAAAGTTGCCTCCCTGTGCCTTTTCAATAAATACTTCCATGGCGACTGTTCAGATGAGCTCTTTGCTCTTTGCTATGGTACCTAGACTTTACATATTTAAATGCAGTACTAGATTGGCAATGAGGTCTCACCCATATGCAGTTGAGTTGGCTAAATGTAAAGATAAGTTCTATGCTAACAGTTTCTTTTGTGGAATTTCTTGATTGTGGAACTCTCTTTTGATTCCATGCTTTCCAGCTAACTTTAATCTTCAAAAATGTAAATGCAATGTCAATCGCTTTCTACTGTCGTCCTGATTGCACTTCTTTTGTTCTTGCTCCTTAGTAAAGTTTCCGTTTTTTTCATTCTTCCACACCCAGTGACCCTAGTGACTTTACTGCTTTGCTTGGGGTAAAATTGATTTTTAAAAAATTATAAATAAATTTACTTAGAAATTAAGATTTTGTCTTTTATCTCTTAATGTGTTCATTTTTCTCTCTTTTGATTGTGCATCAGTATAGAGCAAAAGAGAATGTAGAAATAATAAAAAAAAAAAACTCTATCAGGACCTTGCCTGGAAAGTGAAGATGTGCAGTTAGGTAATTCCCATATTAATTGGTGCACTGGTAACAGTTGTCAAAACCCTAAAGTTGAGATTGGAAGAGCTGGTGATTATAGGAAGAATTAAAATTGACCAGATCACATCAGTCTTCAGGTCAGTAAGAATATTGAGGAAGGTCCTGAAGTTCTGAAGAGGCTTCATGGCATTGGATCCCTGGCAAGCACAACTTGATATTTGGTGTCAATATTCAAATGCAAGAAGAAAAGGACCATTGCCACCATTCTAGAAGTGTTTATATACATTTTTGCCATGTTCTTAGTGAATTTTAAAATCAATTACCATATATCTCTGAATATAAGGCAACCAATAAATCTTAAATATGCCCCCCCCCCAAATAGATAAATATGGACTCCTTCCTAGTACAACAGTTGCAAAAAGCTAACCTTAAATCTTGTGGTGTATCGGCACTGGTAAGTAGGCCAGTATGCTTGCACCATGGATCATGGTAGGCTAACAACTGCTCAGTATGCTAACTACCAATATAAATATTTCTACTTAAAACAACTCGGGTTATCATGCCATACTACAGGTATAAATGTAATGAAACTACTTCTTGATTTCCCATTAAAATGAAATATTCAAGAGACAATTACACAGCAATTTGCAAAAGTTTCATTGAGCAACACGAAGAAGTAGCAAGTAAATAAATCTTTCGTTCCTGATTTGTAGAGCTATGGGTGTTTTTACACCAATCACTTTTTCTCATAGTAGTGTTAAATACAACATTTAGGATAAAATTCAATCTATATTTCTAATTAAAATTCATTATCATTGTGGTGTTAAATAACAAAAACATTTAGTGTAATATGCAAACTTTATTTTTCAATAATACATTATATGGTATTTTTTGTGGTGTTAAGCAACAAAACATTTAAGATGCAACAAAATCTTTATTTTTCATTACAGAATCCACAACTTTTTTCATTTGTACGAGTTGTAAGAATGAAATTGTTATTTTCATAAAGATTCATGTTAATACTTTATATTATTTTCTTCCTTTTGATTTGATAATGATAATTGTAAGGAAAACAATATTTGTCATAACATCAGCTTTGTTTTATACTCATACAAATCCTTATCATAGGCCTAACTGCTACTGGCAGTGCAGGCTAGTCTCTGTTTTTAGTTGTCTTATACTATGGATATCAGATAAAAACACAAAAATTTACCTAGATTCTGGGTTTTATCTAGAGGTTGTGGAAATATATGGTAAGTAAATAAATAAATTAACAAACTATGAATGCACACATAAACCATAACGTCCTGGGTATGATGTTAAACTGCATCCAACAGCAAGGTCTGATCAGGAGGTTTTGAGGAGCGTGGAACCACCTCTTAATTGCTGATGTTCCCAGGTCCACCCTGACCCAGGGTGGTAGCACCTGTTAGGGTCCCAGCTATGGGAAAATAGTGAAATCCCAAGGTGTGTCCGCGTCCTGGGTATGACGATAAACTACATCCGCATCCTGGGTATGACGATAAACTACATCCGCGTCCTGGGTATGACGATAAACTACATCCGCGTCCTGGGTATGACGATAAACTACATCCGCGTCCTGGGTATGACGATAAACTACGTCCAACCAAAAGGCTGTCGATCCGATCAATCGGCTGGTCATGTCATGCCCCATCACATCTAACCCATCCCAAAACAACTACAACTTACAATTAACTTTCCCTCCCAAACCCTACACTAAATATACTAACACCTTACCCCTAAAATGTGATGGGAAACAATGATGTTGCCAGCTATACGTTTTTGAAACGATAATGTTGCCAGCTATACGTTTTTGAAACAATGATGTTGCCAGCTATACGTTTTTGAAACAGTTGCCAGCTATACATTTTTGAAACAATGATGTTGCCAACTATACGTGTTTGATATATCTAGTAAATACTGGATCTGGCATTAAATAACCCATAGTGGTTGATATGCCATAAAACCCCAAACAAACAAACAAACACATAAACAAAAGTAAATATAATAAAAAATAATCAACAACAAATAATTAAATAACCCATAATAAATAATGAGTAAAAAGTTAATAAACAAGACTATAAAATAGCTACAAATAACCACATTTGAATCTGCAATTATTCACATTCAATAGCCTCTAGAATAATTTGAAACATAACTGTTAGGGTAATACAATAGAATTTGCTACTCATAATGCATCATTGACCAGCATATATAAATAGTTGAGTCAAAACACAAATGGTCTGAAGATTATGCTAAGCATGCTGCCACTCAGTGTTTACTTCAGTCTCCATGACATTAGTCCAACTGCTAATAACTCCTCAACCCAGAGATTCCTACAGAAATCACATATTGAATATTTTAATGTTATGTAATTTTTATTTCCTACAACTGGCTGATGACTTGTTTCTGAAGTGGTTGATGCGACATCTGATGAGAAAGTTTTCTTCTCTTACACTTGCACTGAATCTGTGATGCATGAAGATTCAAAAGACAGTTGATGAAGGCAGTGAAAGCAACTATTGCATTTCTCACAAAAATTCTAGGTTGCTTTTATATGTGGAAATATACGGTAATTAGAATACTTTCTTTTTAGTTCAGTAGAAAAATAATCAAAGAAATTGCTCTTTCCAATAGTGCAAAAAAGCAACAGAATATTACATTCAGTGCTTTTAAAACAAAAAATGAATGGATATCATATGTAACTCAAAGAGAAAATAATAACATGACAAAAGTTTAGGAAGGAGGCCCCCATCAATATAGGAAAGAGTGAGTGTTAACAGTGGACTGATAAACCTATCTTCCTGAAAAATTGTTTCAGTTGAAAGATTTTATAAATTTTAACCAGTAGTAACTTTTGCATCCTTAAAGAGGTTACAAACAGATAAAGGTGATACTCGAGTGAAGGAACAGCAACACTTGCATAGATGAAAGAAGAGAGGTTGATTGTAAAAGAGAATACACTACTGAAAGACAGGGAATCAGGTGGCAGGCTAGTAATTCCTGAAGCAAGCCCCCAGGTATTTCCTGTGCTCACTATATATATATATATATATATATATATATATATATATATATATATATATATAGCTACTGATATAGTCAGTCCACATAGGCAATAGGGAGTGTGGGACATTCCATTGCAATAGTAACACTCTCTGTTTGATCAATAAATGCTGAATGTTTCCTTATAAGGAAGTGGCTAATGTTACCATTACTAATGTCTCATGTTTAAGAGTATTTCTTTGGGATTTATGTTAACATCAATATATTGTCTGTTCTGAAACATCATCTTCATTTATTCAGTTAGCATATTAAGTGTCGTTTTGGTCACCACTCCCCTTCATCTCACATTTGTGTTTCCTGGTTACATTCAAAGGAGAATAATGCAATGGCTTGCTGGTTCCTTTTGCACTGGGGATGTTGAATTTACGCCATTCCTCCTCTCAGAAGTTAAAGAGGCTGAAGCTACAAGGCAGCAGGTGGTTTTGAATTCAGTTTTCCTTTTCCTAGATTGGTTACCAACCAAGGCTATAGGGTCAATTCTGTCCTGCTATTAATCCTTACCTGAGGAAAGAGCTGGCTTCATACCTTTCACAAGGGTTCTGAAATGGTAATATTAAAAAAAAAAGTTTTAAATGATTATTTTTTGTGACAATAAATAGAAAATATAATTCTTTCTGTTTGCTCAAATTCAAATTACTTAGCATCGTCTAAAATTTGTTGAAATTATTCTGAAATTTATACAGAATTGGATTAATATAACTGAATTTATTTATTTTTCACAATATTTTTTAAAATATGGGAAACACCAAAAAATCTTGCTTTGAAAGCAATCGGTAACAGGAAAGATTTCTTTTCTTTTCAATCAACATATATACTGCAATGATGATTGATTTAAAAAATTTTCTAACCAAATACAAAATTTAAAATAATCTTAAATAATAAGTATGTAGATGTTCTTATATCTAACTTGTTTTCATTTTAACAGTCTGTAACCTATGATAGTGTGAGTAGAATTTATTAAACAGATGTGTCAAAACTGTCATTCAATTAAATGATTACCTGCATCTATACCTGTAGAAAATTTAGAAGGAGGAAAAAATAATCACAATTGAATCAGATATTACATTTGAATCCTGAACATGTAGGGAAAATGTTAGTTTTCTTTGTTGCTACCCACTGACATTTCTGGTGGTAAGGAACATATTATGTGTGGGTGGTGTGATGGATAGTGGCTCAAAATAAGAAATTTCAGAATATAGTTTGAATTCTATTTGAGTTCATTATATTCAATTATGTACAAATACCCCCTGGGAAAGGCATGAATTCATTTCTACCCCCAGCTATGAGTCAAATATCAGGACAGACTAGGTTCTATAGCCTTGGTTGCTATCTAGTCTTATAGAGGATGACTTGATAAAAACATCCATCCCCCAGCAGTCTGGGCCACTTGTGGTGATGTGTGAGTCTATAAAAATGCCCAGTGACTGAAATTCTTCAGTCATGTGAGCTGTGCATTAAAAAGTGTTGTTCATTTGTAAATTTTTATTAATTAAGCTCATTTTTATCAAATCTTAGTCTGTAGTTTGTTGATTGAAAATTAGGTAAAAGGAATTGTCTGTGGTTAGGAATAAAGGGAAGCATTTTTCGTAAGGAGTTGACTGTAGTTAGGATTATCGAGTCACTGCAAATGATTCTTTCCTTAGCTGTATAGCATGTGCTTTGTCAGGGCTACATATAGATTTGAATTCAGAGTTGTCCTTCTCCTAGACTGGTTGCCATTCAAGGCTGTAGAACCCAGTCTCTTACTATTTATCCATAGCTGGGGGGGAGAATAGTTGGATTCATACCTTTCCCAAGGTTATGAGCACGTAAGTGAATGTAATGAACTTGATTGGAATTTGAAGTCAGTTCTCCAATTCCTCATTCCGGGCTATAATCCATTACTCTATGGTGCCTCCACATTATTGGTAGAATAGCGCTATTTTATAGGATATGTATTATGGATATGAATTGTTAAGGATTTCATTAGAGAAATACGTTTAAATTAGACAAAAGGGATTTTCAATTGTTAGGAGTTAAAAAGCCAGAGTTACTGACAGAATATGGCAGTTATATAAAATAAATGCCTTACCAATATTCAAAAATTATAACATATGCATGTTATAGCATCTATAAAAATAGCCATTTTGTTTCAACACTTCTGGTATCTTGTCAAGTGATGATTGATTGCAAAATAAAGAGTTTGAAGAGTTCAATATATATATATATATATATATATATATATACACAATCTTCATATTGGGTCATTGTCAGTAACCAGGGATTAATGCAATACTACTGATTGAAAAGTGTAATTATTGTCAGGAATTGAAAATACTTATTGAAAAGGGTTATTATACATATTTTTAATCTTTTCACCCCAAGCAAGGCAGTAATTCCATTAAGACACATGGGGTTACTGGAAGTGAAAGAAAATAAGAAGACTTTTGGAGAAGGAACTGGAAACCCAATCCTAAACAAAACAAGACTGGGAAGGAGTGTGAACTGGAGTATAAGACAACTTATCTACTCTTATTGAAAAATGAAATAAAACAAATTGATAAATTTTTGGAGTGCAGGTGGAGATGTTAGAAGGATCATTTTATTGAATCATTGTTACTGATTATGAATTAAGTGTTACTGATAGAATATGACTATTATATGTGTAATTTTTTATATTCAGTTTTTGTCAATGGTCAGAAATTAAAGCAAGTGTTACTAACAGTAGTTGGTTCATTTAGAGGATTTTATTTAACTAGTGTGGCTTATTACTGAATTCATGTTTACATGATATTGTAACATATTGTATATGTTGACTGCAGCTTTTAATATCCAAATCATGTGCTTTCCTATCTATTGTCAACATAATTTTCAGTTAGTATCTTTCTTTCACTTTTCCGAACTGTTGAATTCAGCAGCTGTATGTTACATTCATTCCGACATTATGCGTTTATTATGATAATCCTCTTTCTGTTTTTCCTTATTGCATGTGCTTCTTGTTATCTTTGCAGCTGTCAACAGTTTTCTGCTACAAAAGTTATCTCCCTTTATTTTCATATATATATTTATTTATTAGTGTTTTTTTTTGTTTTTTTACCTGCCATCTGATTTGGTTTGTCATCATTTGTTCAGTTTGGTGAAGCCTTGACATTTTATCATTACTTGTTAGGCAACTTTTATATTGTGTACACATTTTATTCCTCACGCTTTATTTGGTGCTTTTATACTTTTCTTATTACAGGTATAGGAAAAGATCTGTAAATTACTAGTCAGTAAAGGTGGCAAAATCTTTTCTATTTTCTATTACTGTTGCACATATCAGCCCCCCCCCCTCTAAAAAAATGAAAATATTTGACCTCTTGTACTAACTGTTTTTTTTTGAATATCCATCTTTGTCACAGTAATTTCCTGGCTTATTTTACATACATTTTAATATATATATATATGAGAGAGAGAGAGAGGCAGCATATCTTCATTCAAATAAGGTTTCATTGAATAATATAGACATATTGTGTCTATTTTTATACTGATTCTTTCCAGTTCTCTAATCTGTTTCTTGATGTTAAGATGAAATTCATCAAGGAAGGCACCATAGATTTTTCCTATCCAAGTACTTTCGATCTCCTCCAAGATCATCCTCCAAGAACTTACTGTGATGGTGATTTTTAAAAAGCACGCATGAATGCACTCTGTTATAGTTTTTAAATTTATCCATTGAAGCTATGGGATGTTTTGCAAAACAAGTATCCCAGTATAAGTAATGTGACTGGGAATTGGTAGCATGCAAAATGGCATGAAATGTTTCTTAAATGCACTTCAACATTATTCAAGGAAACACACACACACACACACACACACACACACACACACACACACATATATATAATTATTTATTTAAATATTATAACAAATATGTTATAAAATCACTACAAAAATAGCCATTTTGTTTCAACACTCCCGGTGTCTTATCGAGTGATATGTCACTTGATAAGACACCGGGAGTGTTGAAACAAAATGGCTATTTTTGTAGTGATTTTATAACATATTTATGTTATAATATTTAAATAAATGATTATATCTGCTCTACTCTGTATTGAGCACTCTTTAAAGAATAATAATTGTTGGTTATTGGAATTTACTCCGTATATACCAATCCCACACTTGTGTGTGTGTGTGTGTATATATATATATATATATATATATATATATATATAATGTCATCCACAGACTGTATTGCTGTATCACAGCTCATCAGTGTGGCTAGATGTCCAGTTGCCTCTAGCTAGGATTGAAACCCGGCTGAATTGGCATCAGTTGGAGATTCTATCTCTAAGTCGTTGGCGCATGGCAAGGATGAAGGTGAATTTAAGCGCATTTATTTTTAGATAAACACACAGTGACTGAGAGAACTCAATTTGCTTTACCAAAGAGTCTTGCATTATTAGCAGTAACCAAGGTATGAAGTAGCTTAAGATGTATAAGCACAAGAAATGGGATGCAGTGGTCTTTTTGCACAACATTCATTTGCCATGCCAAATTTAATCTAATTTCAATATTTTCCCTCAGTTCATTTGTCTTATTTCAATGTAATAATACATGTTAGCTAGTGACTGGTGAGCTAATAGTCATAAAGTAGGAAAAAAAACACAGGCCTAGCTTTTTAGAATCTTCATTCAGTCACCTGTATACTATCGCTTTCTCAGATCAATGGTTAATGGTGGCTTTGAGGGAATGAAGCCTGTAAGTCTTAACAAAGACCATCTTTCTTTAAACCCCAGGAGCTGGTGCTACAGAATCCCAAACAAAGATCTGTGCCAGATAACAGAAACCTCATCACTTGAGGACTTTCAACAACAGCAAAAACTGAAATGGATATCACATGTAAGTGAAAATAATGACATAATGAAAACTTCAAACAAAAAGTTAAGAAGGAAGCCCCCCCCCCCTCCAATCAATATTGGAAAGAGTGATAACAGCTACTGGACTTGAGAAATGACTAATATTACCATTACATTTTTTTTTTTTAGACATAGAATGGAGAGAGAAAGAGAGATCAAACAATGGGAAAAGTCTCTTCATTTTTTATTTATTGATTGTAATGTAACATTTTTTTTATGGACGAGGACATATTTTCAAATGTCTAGGAAAAGCGTTTTCAGTTGTGACATTGTTTTTGTCACGTTCAGAATAGTCAAGTTCTTCTATTATCTTTCAAATATTTTTAACAAAAAACAATTGATGATAATTTTATACTTATATTATTTTCTTATTTATTCATTGATTCCTATTATCATATCATTTAATATATATAATAATAATAATTCTTAAAGTGATACATCTAATGATGAACTGTTTACTTTGACATCCAGTGTAAAATATATATGTGCTTGTGTGTGTGTATATATATATATATATATATATATATATATATATACTTTGAGTAGATGGCACTTGTCAGCCTGGGAAGGGAGTCCATCTAAGAGAAGGAAAACTCTGGACTTAAACCTCCACTTCCTTGTGACAATACCAAATCCTGGGAACAAAACCAAAATGTGACTCCCTAAAAGAGTCCAATGTTATGTTCAAATTATTTTATTTCAAATTATCTGTTTTGTAAATGGAACATGGTTTCCTTATTTGAAAAAGTCCGATCACTTCCAAAATATTGAAAAGCAGCTGTTTTGCACTGAAGTACTGAGCATTTGGAAAACAGAAAAAAGAACCTCTTTATTAACACTTTTTGAAAGAGCAGGAGCATATGGAATGGAGGTCAGCTCTGAGAAATCCAAATAATGGTGAATAGCACAAACAATAATACCTTTGTCAACATTACCATGAGCAGGAATTCACTGGCAGAAGTGTCCAGTTTTAAATACTTAGAAGCAATCTTGTCTAAAGATGGTGCGTACAACTTGGAAATCCACACATGGAAGCAACAGCCAATTTGGCAAGAACATGGAGGAGCAAAATCAGCTTTCAAACAAAGTACAGACTCTACAAATCACTGGTAGTTTCCATTCTCCTGATGGATGTGAAACGTGGACACCATTGGCTGAAACAGAAAGAAGGTAGTGTTTGAGAACAAATGCACGAGAAAACTCCTTGGCATCTTCTAACATAAAACCAATGAGTTTGTGCAGAAAACAGTTGAAAGTTTTGTTGGCCACCAGGAATCTCTTCTCACCACTGTCAAATGGCATGGTTTGGACATATTACAACCAACGACTGCCTGTGTAAAACCATCATGTAAGGCACCGTTGAAGGTTGATATAGGAGAGGTTGCCAATGCAAAAATCAGGTTGGACAATGTCAAACAATGGACATGTATGACTATGCCAGAATTGCCGTTGATAGACTGGTGTGGAAGAGATTTAGTGTGGCTTCTGCATTCGGATCCCCCCTACGATTACAGAAGACAAGGGGATGATGATGATAGTAACACTATCTTCTATTCTTTTTTTTTTTTGTGACCTGTACTTAGTAATGTGATTTGTTTAATCATTTTATATTAGCAAATATGAGAGACATGAGTGTATCTTCTAAAGCATATGAATGGCTTTTATGGTCAATTTCTTTGCTCACATCTAATTATATTTCATTATGATATTAAATGCAAATTTAAGTGCAAATACTTATTGTTGAAGGAAATAACAGAAGTCTATCAAAGCTTTAATCAAATGATTTAGTATCATAGTTTTACTGGCTGAAACATTATTACCAATAACCCATGTATCCTCACAATACCTCACAATATCCCCTCCCTGCCTTCCATCAGCATGGATGATGCTAAGCTCCAGGAAAGTGACTCATTGTGCCTAACATTCTCTGCTGACAGGAAGTGGAAAGACTATATTGAATCTATTGCTAGATCAGCTGCCAAGAAAGTTGGTTCACTGTGTTGGCCGAGACATTTTTTCTCTCCAGTCTATCTTGCATATCTATAAGTCTACCATTCATCCATGCTTGGAATATTGCTGCTATATCTGGTCTGGCGTCCTTGCTAATTACCTGGAGCTCCTTGATAAGGCCCAAAGAAGAATCAGCAATATTATTGGTCCTGATCTGGCAGTTCGGCTTCAGTCACTTGCTCACCCCCATAAGGTTGCCTCTCTGTGCCTTTTTTATAACTACTTTCATGGTAATTGTTCAGATGAACTCTTTGCTATGGTACCTAGACAGTATGAATTTAAGTGCAATACGAGATCTTATCAATTTACAGTTGAACTAGATAGATGTAGCCATAACTTCTATGTTGTTTCTTCTCTTGCACTCCCTTCTGGCTCCATGCTTCCCAGCAAACTTTAATCAGTAAATATTTAAATACAGTGTTAATCTCTATCTCCTGTCCTCCTGATTGTTCTTTTCTCTTTCTCCTCATAACTAATGTTTCTGTTCCTAATTCCTCCACACTCTGTATCCCCTTGCATGATAGTGGCTGGACTGCTTTGCTTGGCGGTGATACTGATTTAAAAAAAAAAAAATACTGATAGATGTTACATGGTTCATTTGACTAATCTATAGTTAATTTCTTTTTTTAATCATTTCATCTTAAGCAAAGCAACAGAACTATTAAGTATGAAGGGTTTACTTAGTGTCAAAGAATATAGAAAAAAATTATTAAGGACTGAGAAAAATAAAAGAACAGAAATTAAAACAGAAAATAACAATTGACATTGCATTTAAATTTGTGAAGATCAAACTTGACTGGAAAGCAATAAGCAAAAAGTGCGAAAGAAGAAACTGTTAGCATAGAACTTACGGTTACATCGAGCCGTTTCAACTGTAAGATGATGAGATCTTGATATCAATCTTGTATGTCACTTAAATTCATAAGATACCATAGAAGAATGTTCATCAGACCAATTACCATGAATATGATTATAGAGAAGGCCTTACTTAAACGTTTGATTAAAATCATGGGCTTGTAGTGAATATGCATCACAAGACTTGAGAGTTTTTCTGCAGAAATCTTTCAAATTATGATTTTCAACAAGCAGAATGTGGGCTGCAATCAAAGAAAATTGATGATTGACAATATAAGAATTAGAAGATCAGCTAATTTCATGAACTGCCAAGGAAATATCTGTTTACTTTTTCATATCTCAACAGCCCATTCTCATTTGCAGTTTGTATTTTTAGGAAATCATCATATCTCTGTTAGTCTTCCAACAGTTCAGATGTGACTCCTTTTTACTTTACCCAAAGCTAAAATTACCATTGGAATAAAGGAGATTTCAGTCCATGGACGAGATTAAGGAGAACATAAGGTATCTAGTTTTGAAAAGTTGAGCAGATGCTAAGAAATAAATAGGTGTGCTTTGAAATTAGGCTGCTTTTTCCTTAATTTTTAAATAGCTGGATCATTTCCAGATAGCCCATTATATATATATATATATATATATATATATATATATATATATATATATATATCAGAGGCGACAGACTGTTTCATGCTAAATGCAATCATCAGGCCACATGTGTTGTGTTTTTTCTCGACTATTTATATATATGGGTTATTGATGCATTGTGGGTAGTCTATTCTAATGGTTATTTTGGTGGGAGTGGTTTGTTAATTTGTTTATTATTAACTTTATTTATTTTGATTATTTTATTTTTATTCTTTTCAGTTTTCGATTTTTAAGTAATGTAGTAAAACGTTTTTGTATCTCCATTTTGAGATGAGTTCTGATCGTTTATTTAGTAGTGTGTTTTTGTCTTGGAAGATAATTATAGCTATTTTTTCCTCCAAGCAGAGTTTGCAGTTTTGGGATTGATTGTTGTAAGCTGATATTCTTTTCTTTATTTTCCATGATATTTTTGGTGTGAGTTGTTTTTTGTTTTTAATCTCCCAGATATGTTTAGAAAACATTGTGCTGCTCACGTATTTACTATTTGTGAAAGATGTTTTGTGTGCATAGTTTCTTTGTTTCCAGTGTCCTTCAGTTAAACCTATTTATATTTTTTCTTCATTATCTGATGATTTTTACCTAACAAGCTTGTATAAACAGATGGCAGAACAGGGATTGGGAGGTATGGTGAAAAGATAAACCTTACTAAGTTCTACAACAGATAAGTTGTGGAGAGTAATGATTGCCCATGTCCTGAAAGGAAAAAACATGTAGAAGGTAGTTGAGAAGTTTTGTGATATTGTGAGTTTTTCGTCTTTCTTGAGTTAGTTATAATGAAGTTTAAGTTCTACAACTCTGTCTGAGCTTTTGAGTCATGTTTTCATGAAGGATTTCTTTTTTCTGAGGCGCTCCTCACCGATGAAAAATAAATTCGAGGCTGCAGAAATGTGGTTCTTCAGAAGGGTGCTGAAAATACCATGGACTGAATGTGTGAGCAACAACAAAGTTTTAAATGAAATGGAAACAAAAAGGACTCTTAATACTTAGAAAAAGAAAGAGACAACTGAAATTTCTTTGGCACATCATTAAGAAAGACAGTTTGAAGGATTTGACAGAACATATTAAAAGCAAGTATAGCAGAAGAGAAGCTTGTGTGAATGGTTGGTATAAAAGGGACTAGGAAGGATTGCAAATAGACAAAACTTGTTTCGTGCTACAAAGAACTGGAAGTTGTGGAGAGCTATGATCACACACTTCCTGAAGGAAAATGTCTGTGTTTTAACCATCATGTTAGAACTTATCAAGAAATAAATTCTGACATATCCTGCTGTCACATGGTCTCCAGTGATAACATCTCAGCAAATAATAACAACCTGAAAATCATAATTTTCTTTCTCTTTTGATTGTAGCTATTTCTTCTAGATTTACCAGGAATTTCTTTGAAAGTAATTCTTTCATTAATCCATTAACTGCAGATGTCAAAAATTGCATTTCATTGGCTTGATGCCAAATAACAGAAATATCTGTTAACGGCTTTACTTTTTATGAAGAACTCTGATGAAAATTAAAATACCTATATTTACAGCATGCAAGGATCAATTAGGGACACAGCTTGTATTTGGATTTTGAAATTTCAGTATATTTAAATATTTATATATTGAAGAGGAAAGGCTTATTCTACCTAATATGTAGAGATAATAAGGAATTATAAAGAGGATATCAGCCAGCACATTAAAATTAGATTCCCCTAAACACTGTAAAGCTATAATCAGAGATAATAACCTGAACTGAACGTCTTTGGATAGAAAAATAAGCAAATCACCCTCTTTGGGAAAAGGTATAACGAGATATAATTATGGCTTCATTTGATGAACAAAGATGGCATCCGACATCTGATGCCAGAACAGGAGGACAACACTAGGGAAAGAATTAAGGTGATGTGTGCAGATATAATGATAGATATGTAATCATTGGTGGAATTGTGGTAAGGAATATGAGGGGAAATCAGCTCCACAAAATTATATTCTCCATATCCAGTTAAGACATAATGAGAGATATTAAACCACTGAAAGTTTTTAGAAAGGTAAAATAAAAAGTAGTGCATTACTCTTTTTGGAAGAGATAAATAAAATATATATGTATTTGGGGTAAAGAATATTAACAAGAACGCTAGAAAAGAAAATTTAAAAGTATATAAAATATTTTCTATTTTTGAATATCTTTTTGCTAATCTTTTAAGTTGTGTAATTGTATACAATTATAACTGTATAATTGCATGCTGTCAAAATAGTTTGTGGGCCTTTATAATTGTTCAATTGCGTTCTAATTGTGTACTGTTGTAAGTGTTCAGTTATGTGCTGTTTGTGTACAGTTGTAAGTGTTTAGTTGTGTACTGTTGTAAGTTTTTTGTATGGTTGTAAGTGTTTAGTTGTGTGCCATTTGTGTACTGTTGTAATTGTTTTTCTATGGCTGTAAGTATTTAACTGTGTGCTGTTTGTATACTGCTGTAATTTTTTGTGTATAGCTGTGTTTAGTTGTGTGTTGTTTGTTTACAGTTGTAAGTGTTGTGTGTTGTTTGTTTACAGTTGTAAGTGTTTAGTTGTGTTGTTTGTGTACAGTTGTAAGTGTTTAGTTGCATGCTGTTTGTGTATGGTTGCAAGTGTTTAGTTGTGTGCCATTTGTGTACTGTTGTAATTGTTTTTCTATGGTTGTAAGTGTTGTGTGCTGTTTCTGTACTGTTGTAATTGTTTATGTACTGTCGAAACTGTTTAATTGCATACGGTTTTAAATATGTTTGTGTTCTGTTATGATTCAACTGTTGAATATTTCAGGACATGATTGTAATTTTTAAAAAATGTGCATTTTTCTTTTTTTTTTTTTTTCAGATGGCTTATCAGTGATGGAGTCTATTGAAAAAGATGTTGTACTTGCGGCCATCCAAGCTGAGAATAGCCAGGTGAGTGAACAGTCACTAAGCAACTTCCCAGCGTTCAGTCATATACAGCAGCAGAAGCAGCAACAGACAACAGAACAGGTATGTACACATCAAAGTCTCCTGAACTGTGTTGTGATGAATAATTTGCCAGCTGCAGATGAATACCTGACAGGTATGTGCATTTAGAAAAGTTTAACATGCGTATTTGTAGTTTTTAAGGTTCGTATCTGAGATATAAGAATTATGTTTCTGTGTAAATAGAAATATGTAAGTTACATCAAGACTATACAACCTGTTCTCTAGATACACAAAATGGCTGGACCATTTTGAGCTTATGGACAAATCACACTGAAAACACCAGTTCTCATTCAATCACCAAAGTTAAGCAGTGTTGAGCCCGGTCAGTACTTAGATGAGGCACTGCTTGGGAACTGAAGTACCATAAGTAACCTCTTACAATCTGAAGTATGTTTTGACTGTAGATAATTCAAAAGAGTTTGATAAGTTGTAAAAACAAATCAATCAATCAACTATTTTGGACAGACCTTGTATATTTGACCATTTGCTACTTGATATCTCCTCACTGTTATAACCACAGATGCATTTTTTTTTCATTCTTTCTAATCAATACAAACCTGCTGCATGAGTTTCACGAAGGACATCAATAAATATTTGTTGTCTTTTAATCTATTTCCCTGTGTTACGTTTGTGCTTTGTCAGTAGATCAACATGTTTCTTTTGATTTTCTTCAATTTTACTCAGTTTCAGTCACAAGTTGTCCTTTTGAAACACATTCAGGGCATTTTTCATTGATATGCGTTTTTCTATTTTTTTTTTTCTCGAGTGTGTAAGCAAAGTATTAGGAAACAGGAAAATTTGGTTAGAAACAAAGAAAAGATGACTGAACCATTAACATAACATAATATCCGTACTCCTGTTTGGCAGTGAATGCTGGACAATTTCCTCACAGATGAAGAGACTTTAAGGAACAGAAATGTAGTTCTACGGGAGGATACTGAGAATACCATGGACTAAACATGTGAACTGAACACAAGAAAGACACTTATACTGAATATCAGAAAAAGTTAGTTGAAATTCCTTGGGCACATAATGAAGAAAGTGGGCCTGGAAAATTTGACACTTGCAGGACATATTGAAGGCAAGAGGAATAGCAGAAAATAGTACTTATCCTACCTGGTTTGTGTAAATGGATGGTAAAACAGGGTTTATGAGAGATAACAAAAAGACAGAATTTATTAAGAGCTACAAAGGGGAGGAAATTGTGGAAAGCCATGATTGTCAATGTCCTGAAGGAACGTGGCACGTAGAAGACGTCATCGTCATTCAATGAAGAACAAGCACAATGACTGTATTAATGGTTTTCCTGACCAGCTTATTTAGCATTGCTCCATAGCAAGGCATTCTTATTATCAATTTTATCCGACACACTTGAGGCTGAATTAATACTGCAAGGTTAGGACACTCAGTAAGGATCAAATTCACTACAGTAGTACTGGTCCACTAGGTTAGTTTGTTAACCATTGCTTCATGGAAGGTGTTACATTATTAGTTCAATAACATGATGTACAATAGTTACTTATTAAACTTCATCTGGGGCACTTAATAGTAAATTCAGTGCAGGAACAATAGTTTACAAGAATGCTTTGCTAACCACTGTTTCATGACTAGACAAAGTAGTTGTTTAGTAAGTTTGGCACAAGGTCACAATTTTAAGGCACTTATTAAGTTAATGTGCAGATGGTGTAATTGTTAGAGGTTCTGAACAAGATTGGTGAGCCAAGTTTGAATTCTGGTCAAGTTTGTTACATTTATTTTCACATACCCAGGGGAAAGTTACAAATCCATCACTTTTCCCCAGCTATAGGTTAAATAGCAGAGCAGTCTAGTCTCTCTAACCATGTTAAAACCAGTCTAGTAGGACAGCTTTGAATTAAAAAAATGTATGTAACCCTGTCAAAGTACATATTATACAGCCATGAAAAAGATTGTGTTCACAATGACTTTATAATCTCAACTGCAGTTGATGAGGTAGGTTGGTAGGTAGTAAGTTTTCAACTCACTACAGTTGTAATGGTCTGTTTCTCTTGCGATCTAACTATTGCTTCTTGGCAAGATATCAAGTTGATCATTGAAGAGATTCTCACAAAAAGAAGATATATGGTTAGAAAGTACTTAAGTTTCTTGTTACTTTGTAGTCTCAAGAATAGTAAGAATTAAAAGAAATATTTTTTCAAGTAATATCAAAGACTAACTGGAGGAAGTGCAGCTGGTGTAATGCATAGTTTGGAATGAGGAATTGAAGAACTGTGTTCAAATTTCAATTTGGTTTGTTACATTCACTTACATGCAAGTACCATTGGAAAGATATGAATCCCTCTTGCTCTGCCAACTATGGGTTAAATTGTAAAACTTGCATCTGGAAAAATCATTATTGTTCTCAGAAAATTGTTAATGCCTTACTCACTTGCAAAAAAAAGTTTCTTGACTATGTTCCTTGTAATTTAATCAACTGTTTATGTGTAGTTGAATATCTTGACTATTGTTTATTGCTGGTGATCTGTCTTTTTGTGAGTGTTATTTTCTCTTGCAGCCATTTCCTACTCATATCTCTTCAAGGTCTGAAGCATTAACTGAACAAGATATTTCTTCAGTCACCAATAATGTATTACTTATGAAACCCAGGTGAGTAGAGAGATTGTTATACTTATATATGACATAAAAATAAAATTTCAATTGCATTGTACATAATTGGTATATATTATTCAATTTCATATACGCTGTGCCTCACATTATTAGCTTCTTCATGTTTTATCTATATATTTTTTATCTAATCATTTCACCCCAAACAAGGCAATAAAGCTTCTAAGCTGCAAGGAGCTACTGAAAATGAAAGAATCTGAGAAAATTCATTATTAAGGAGGAAAGACAATAAATAAATAGGGTTGAAGTAGATAGAAAATGATGATTAACATTTTATTTAAATTCTTGAAGCTCAAAGTTGACTGGAAAGCAAGAAACCAAAAGAGAATCCCAGAAGCAAGAAGTGCAAGAGAAGAAAGTATTAGCATAGAACTTATGATTACATCTAGCAATTTCAACTGTAAAATGATGAGACCTAGCTGCCAATTCAGTACTGTGCTTAAATATATAAAGTATCTAAGATAAATTGGAATTTTTTTTTTTTTTTTTTTTTGTATGAGTAAAACATGTATTTGTAGTTAGGGTGATAGACACTTCATTCAGAACAGACCTAAAAAATGGCGAATTGCTGCTATATCTTGGCTGGAACTGCCCAATCCTCACTTTCCAGTCTTGATAGAGTTCATGATCATTTATGCACACTTATGGAGGATGTATTATTTTCAACCCTACAGCCTCTTTCCCACAGACAAAATGAAGGGATTTTCTTCTCATTGGATGGGTATCTGCCAAGAAAGAGGTATGGAAAAATCAAACACTGGATCACGAGCAAGACATGGACAAGACTTCCACATAGGAACATGACACATACGGGATGAACACAGCTGAGATACCGGAAACACAAACAAGGATGAATGAATTTGAAATGATGCTGGATAACACAAAGATCTCTGATAATGCATGGCAATCCTGTTGTGCAGTCAATGCAGCATACTACCAAGCTCTGCATCTTCTCAGAATATGAGCCTACTTTTATAGATCCTAAAACTTTGGATGCTTCCCTTGATCACTATAATCTTAACCTCTTCAAGTCTAGAGTCAACTAGTCATCTATCTTATATACCCTCATGATCTGCACTTACTTCCTCTACTTATAGCTATACAATAACCTCACTCGGTAACTCTCTACATTGAGTGGCCTTGTATTATGTGACTGTTTAGTAAAAAGTATGAATAAATGGCAGCCCTTTGTCTAAAGTGTCCTGAATTTCAAACTTTCAGATTGATAGCCACATTGCTAGTTTGGCACTTTGCAGTCAGTTAAAAAGCTCAGTTGATGAACAGAGAGAATAACTTCAGATCTTGCAAAAAGTGAAGCAACATTGAAAATTGCAAAAAAATAGGCAACATCCAACTGTGAAAAACTTCATTGAATATTCTGAATGTCACTGATGCATGTCTTACAAGAACAGATGAAGACCTTTCCTTTTCGATTTGTGTTGAGACAAGATATTTTAAATATTTGTCTTTGTGAATTGTAATTAAATTATTTGACATAGTGACAGCAAGGAGATATCAAAAAACACAAGATACCAAATAAGAAAGCACAAAATACCTTAAATCAAAGTGTCAAAAAAAAGGTGAGAATGGTCAGTAAGCCTCCTTAAAAAGACATCAATAATGAAAATTGAATGAAATGGCTAACAAACAAATACCATGCTATTCTTGATGGTCCAGATGGATGGAGTAAATCCTGGGTAGCTGCTAGCAGAAACTGCCTTCACAGGTTGAAATGCCCACGGAGCAGTGATGGTTTGAAGTTTTGGGGCCGGATTATAGGTATTAAAGAGGTAAGCCTAGAGTGATTTCAAGATAGTGTTAAATAATATGTGAGACATACATAGGTTTTATTTTGAAGGCTCACATGGAAACATAGTTCAAGGAGCCAAACACTTTCAGAATGATGATGATGATTTTCATGCATGGCACACCATCTTTTAGTAAAAAAAAAAAAATTACATATCTGAATAGACTGGTTGATAACATGGCTGGCTTGTTTGCCTGAATATAACGAGATTGAAAACTTGTGGAACATTTTGAATAGAAAGGCTTACCTTGGCAAATTGGAATTTACTAAGAGCCTGTTTCATAGGAAGAGATTCATTACCTGACAAAATCAATGGATGTACAACTTTAAAATCTGATTTCAAAACACAAAGTCTATATCTCACATTCATATTGTCTTTATATCTTTGTTGTAATTACAGTGACACTGATTTCAAATTTTTGTTAAAGAATTTTTGTAAATTTTGCACGTTCTGTAATAATAATCTTGAATTACATATCGGTGCTTCTCTAACATGGCTAATAGTTTGAAACCTGGCAAATATGGTAAAATTCATAAAAAGTGTTGACACATAAGAGTAACATTTAATCTATAGGGTGGTCCGAAAGTATTGTTACCCATACATAATCTATTTCAGATGGCTGACATGAGCTCCTACAGTTTGGAAGAGAGGGTTAGAGTGACAAGACTTTCGGACCACCCTGTACTATAATTTATACATATAATATGAAATAACCTGCACATCAATAGTGCAAAAACTTCAATGAACCCCTTTGTTAGTTTCCTAAAAAAATTTAAGTGGCTAATAATGTGAGATGCAGTGAATATTTTCTGTGTCTGTCATAAAACATCTACTAAATAAATATCTTTATGTAGAATTTTGACAGAATGATTTGGTATAGATCAAATATTTTTAAGAAATAGATAATAAATGTAGTTTAGTCATTATTTAAGCAACATAACTGTGACTTAATTCTTAAGGACACTTTGTGTCGTCTGTGCCCATTTTGAATAAGCTAATGTAGCAGTAGCTGTCCTATCATCTATGTTGAGCTTCTTCAAATGTGCCATTGTTTACAGGAATAGAAATGAATCCCTTGACCTACTGAATGCTATTTAAGCAGCAGAACTAAACCCTAACAATAACTTCTTCCTTAAATCCCTCTCAATGCCAGTGAATTAGTACTATAGCAGTTGCTATCATCCATTATAAAGAAATTTTAAAAACTCACCTTAATTGGTAATGCTGCAGACTTTTCATCCCTCTAGCTGTTTTACTGGGAGAACTTTCCTTTTTTTTTGCCTATAAAAGATATTTTTTTAATTTAAGTGATAGACTAAATGGAACCTATTTGGCACAATGAGCAGATAAGGACAGTGAGAAGTGTTTGATAAATTACATTGGGAGTGTACAGTTGTATTTAAAATATACCAAGTAGATGCCATTTTGAAATCAAACAGGGAAACTGAAAGTTTATATTTCAGAAGTCTTTCTAATAATTGTCATTTGCAAGAAATTATTGCAGTGGTTATGTGAGTGTTACCAAAAATAGTTCCAAAAATACTGAGTCCAACATCTACAGAAGTGAATCTACTCTGTGCTGTATTTTGAACTGGTTACTGATAAAAGAAACTTATTTTGATTGTATAACACTCTATTAAATCTATTCTTTACAAAAAATATTATTAGCTTAGAAATATCAACAGAAAATGATTACTTAGAAAAATAATAAATGATAAAATGTAAAATAGAAATGAGAGTTGTACATTTATATCCGCTTTTTATTTTAATTTATATTCCTCTTTTACTTTGCTTTCATGAAAACCTTACATTCATCAAGGTTTCTCTTGCTATCTAAAATGGTATAAAGCAAAGAAGTAATTACTATTAATTTATATGGGAAATTTTTTTTTTAGTGTCCCAAGTCCAAAAAATGTTTTTCTACATGAGGTTAAAATATGTTGACCATTGCTACTCATGTGGAAGGCTTGAAATATATCAGTATGCTTGATGATTTAGTTTCATACAGTTCTTTGTAGCCACAAACATCCTGCAAACCTGCCCTAAACCTCCATGTACTTTCAAAATTAAAAGCTTTCTATTCTGTAATCATTTTAGTACTATAAACCCTAATAAAAGATCTCATGCAAGTTTATTTGTTTGGGTTTTGGAATAATCATTCCTTTTGTCTATACAAATTAATGTAATTCTTTTTCTACCCACTTAGCTTACAAATATGCTCATACAATTGCTGTACTTTCAGATAGTGGATGAAACCCCTGTAATGTTTAGAATTATCACATCAAAATCTATTTATCAATAAATTTATTGTCAAGTCACTTTTAATAACACATCAAAAGTAAAACCAAATTTATTTTGTCTTTGTACTCTCATTTTTATGAGTAACACCTACTAACATTAATTGTATTTTACTGTCTTTCAGTGTAGAATTGTCTGTTTTTACACTCTTTATAAGATTTAATTAAAAAGATTTAATGAGACAGCCATGATGTTAAAGATAAATTTATAGATTTCAAATACAAAGTTTCTTCTAATTAAAAATAATGTATTTTGCTAAAATATTACCTTTCATTTCATGAGGAAAAAAAACTAAATTGATAAATGATAAAATATAACAAATAAAATTTATTAATAGCGATATATAACTTGTATTGAAATCAAATCACAGTGATATTGAACTATTGATATCTGATTGGAAATAGATTGATAATTTCTTTCTATATATTTTATAAACGAACAAGTGGGAGAAATTAGTGTTCTTCAATTTTTTTAGTATTATTTTTGTCAAATTTGTCAGAGAAATTTCTCTCAAGCAGACAACAGTAAGAATATCCTTTACAAGGTCTGATCAAAAAGTTTTGGTTCTGTTGCTACAGTAACAAAGATATAGTACTTAGAGTGAAGCCATTTGGCATAGATTAACCTTGAACAATCTAAGTTATGGCATTATTGTTCAATTCCATTGTTCCATAGCAGTGCTTATAAGGAAAGTGTGTAGAGTGTGGTCATCTCACCATACCACAGAGTTTCCATCAGGGAACCTGACTTGTGCAGCAGTTTTTGACCAAGCACAACATTTGCCATGTCCAACAACAGCCATATTTCACAATTGTGACTTTCTCCTCTTCAAAAATCAAATCCCACTAGAAAGGAACAAGATTTCAAGACATTGAGGAAATCCAAGAGAATGCGATGAGGCAGCTGCTTGCTATGCCAAAAATGGGGTTCCAGAAATGATTCGATCAGTTGAAATGATGCTGGATAATGTGTGTAACTTCAGAAGAGAACTACTTTGAAGGAGATTAAATTCTGAATTGATGTGTGTTGTAGTTTTCTTTTTATAACACCAGTCCTGATACTTTCTGATCAGAGCTTGTAAGAATGTTTATGTCGTGTGAAAACATTTAATGGAGTCAATTTAGACAGACTCATTTTTAGCTTGATTTTAATTATTTCCAGGCAGCAAATAAATTTAATCAAAATGCTGGGTAAACTTGAGGAAAGTGCAAGTGCTTTATTGTCTAGCCACCAAGAACAGAAAGCCAAAGCAATCTTATGTCCTGTAAGTAATTATCTAACATTCTTTTTACATACAATACGTACATATTTTTGGCAGGCTTATTAGACTTCACACATCCTAGCTATTTACTAGTTAACTTGTGTCATCAGTAAATGATGGAAACATTCAGAAATTTTGCAATTGTTTTCTACTTAAGTACTCTAGGAGTTTCGTCTATAAAATCAATTCTGTTGTCACATGTATGAAAGAATTTTCCTTTTTAAATTGATAACATGAAATAAAAGAAAAAAAGCAACGTCTTTTAACTTGTTTTCAGTACTTACTAATGAGATTATCCATTATTACGGCAACATACCTGTTCGTTTATTGGTATCAAGTAATTCCTGCAGTTATAATAACAATGGAATATCTCATTAAGTTGCATGAACAGGTTGAGATATATATATATATATATATCTTTTTGGGGTATGACAAAGTGAAAAATGTTTTTGTGTGATACATTTCGTCCTTTAGGGCTTCATTTGATACCCAGAACACATATTAAAAAAAAATTTAAATTACCACCATCTCTCATTTGTGTGCATGTGTCGTAGTATCAACGTAAACATAAACTTGTCTGATGAAGTCCTAAAGGACAAAATCATCACATGAAAACCTTTTCCACTTTGTCGTACTCTTTTCCCCCCAAAATATTGTTGATATATAAAAAATTCATATATCATTATCCCACATATATATATATATATATATATATATATATATATATATATATATATATATATATATATATATATATATATGTGTGTGTGTGTGTGTTAGAGTGTGCAGATTTAATATCATAAAGAAGTAATTTATATGAAGAATTAATTAGCAATGTTAATGAGATTAATGTCAAAATCACTTTGCTAACAAGACTTAATAAAACATTAACTTTCTATCAATTCCTTGAATCATACAATCCTTATATTTGAGTTGTTGTCAGATGGAATTGACAAGCCAAGTAATTTCAACAATTTCAAATTGTCATCTTTGATGTGCAATTTTTTTTCCATTTACAGGCAAAACACCAAAATGAAATATGTGTAGTGTAGACCAAAAGATGTTTTTTAAAATCTGCTATTTATTGACAGTTATTATTTTGGGGTGTGCAATGTTGTGATGCTTGTATTCTTGTTCAAATCAACAAAATGAGAATTTTGTTTGAATTTTGTCATGTGATAAATCCACAAAATTTTGTTGTTATTGTTACATATGTTTTTCAGTTAAAGTCGCATGAATTTAAGTTTGATCCAAATAGTAGAGTAAAATGTCTCAGTATTTTCCCACAGAAATTAAAATTTTGAATTTATGTACTGCAGATCTTATTTTCGTAAATATATATATAATAGGGCAGAACGTTGTAGATTAATAAGAACTCCAGGATGTTTAAATAGAGTCTGGTCCATGCCCTGTGCAAGACAGAAGAACTCTGGAGAATAGTTTGTCCTGCAAGCAATAGAATTTAATAAGTGCTCACCAATTATAGAGTAATGAGTCTGCTAACACACAGATGTCACAGGCTCATGTCTACACACCTGGCCTAGGACATGCTGGGTGATCCTAACTTCTAACCTCTGCATAGTCTTGCCCACATAGTCGATCTCATATCGACACTTATATTGATATATAACTAAACTTTGTTGATTGGCAGGCAAGTCATCCTTACATCACAAGGGGAAAGCTCTTCTAGTTGAAAAAAATGCTTCAAACCATTACGGCATTGAAACACCATTTGATAGAATTGGAAATTTTATCAGTGTATGTTTGACTCCCGGGACCAATCCACGGTAGTCTCACATATACAGGACATTTAGAGGGACCATATTTCTTAACTTCATTGAACTTAGCAATTTTTTGTTCAGTGGTAGATGTAGCAACACATCTGTGTTAACCATTCATCAAAAACAGCTGTTTAATTTTCTTTAACTCAGCATCAAGTCTACACTCCGAACACAACATCAAAGCATGATGAGTAAGGATACTGGTAAGACTAATTTTCCTGCTTCTGGGAGCAAATGAGTCCCAAGTTAGGTAAACCCCAGAAAAGGTGAGTTTACGATAGACACTGGTAAGAAAGCCCAAAGTTGTTCTATCTACCAATACATCCAGGAAAGGAAGCTGCTTATTCTCTTCTATCTCCATTGTATATTTTAAAGAAGGATGGAGATTATTAATGTATGAAAAGAATTCTTCCGCTTTAGTACGAGAGGAAAATGGTGTAAACATGTCATCAGCATAGCGGAAGTAACAGTAATGCTTATTAATCCCGTCAAAAAGCTGTTTCTCATGAAAGCCAACAAAAATGTTAGCTAACAGAGGATCTAATGGACTATCCATCGCCACTCCATCTATCTGTTGATACATAGAATTGTCAAAGCTGAAGGAGACAGACTTAGTAGCCATTTCCATCAACTCAACAAATACAAACTCTGGGAAAGTTGGAGTCTTTGCAGGGCCACAACACAAAAAGTCAGCACAAATCTCTATTGTTTCATCAAGTGGGATATTTGTGAACAAATAGTTATATCAAACGACACGAAAAACTCACTGTCAGGTTTCAATTTACGCATATAATCAGCAAACTGAAACGAGTCAAGCACACAATAATCCGAATAGAATGATAAAACCAGCTCAAGAACTTTAATAAGCCACTTAGCCAAACTGTGCTGGGCTGAGCCCAGCATAGACAAAATGGGCCTAAGTAGAACATCCTCTTTACGAATTTTCAGTAACCCTACATCCGAGGACGTTGGGAACCCATGGAATGAATGTTATAAATTTCTTTAGATAGAAACTTTCTCTTACAAAGTTCTAACAATCTCTTCTGTACTTGGACTTTAGTTTTTAAGGTGTTGTCACAGGTGAGCATTTCAAAATTACTGAATACCACAACCTTCTCAATGTTCCTGGTGGGGG
>OZ038493.1:57266397-57563897 GCA_964036315.1 Acanthosepion esculentum
ATACTCTAATTTAAAAAAATTAACAAAAAACTATAAAAAAGCAGATAACAATATTAATTTAGTAGAAAGTATAAATATATCTAGTAAAATTATCATAGAAATTAAAATTAGTGATAGTCAGTAAACTTACCACAAAGGATTGTTACATTACCATCAAGGACCATAAACCTGACTTTGAGACAAATCCTACCACCAGGATTATAAATCTGACTAGGCCTGAGATTGGTAGAAGAAGTAAGAAAAATCCTGGAAAGGGTTAATAAATTAAGGAGTACCTGAGATTGACACAATGGATTAACACCACAAATGTCACAAATTGGTTTTCCAATATAAAGGATAAAGCCAATTGTTCCCTAATCCAGTTTGACATCGAGGAATATTACTGGTCAATTTCAAAGGAACATTTTACAGCTGCTCTAGAATTGCCACTGTATACTCGGATTTGTCTAAGGATGAAAGTAACATCATTATCAGTTCTCATTCATAATAAGGAACAATGGATGAAAAATAATTCTGGAGACCATTTTGATATTATAGTGGGATCATTGAACTCTGTGGAGTTTTCTGATCTTGTTGGATTGTTTATTTTATGCAATCTCACTGCCCATCATGAAATTAATATAGAAGATATTGGATTATATAGGGATGATGGCCTTATGGCTGTGAGGAATTCAACTAAGTTCAAAAGTGACAAGATTAGAAAGCTAATACATAGAGTTTAAGTGCCTAAATTTAAAAGTTACTATTAATACAAAATTAAAAAAGGTAAATTTCCTCGATGTAGCATTAGACTTAATAAATAATATATACCAACCATATAAGAAAGCAAATACCAATCCTTTATATATCCACCTGAAGTCAAATCAGCCTCCATCTACAATAAAACACATACCCTTATCCTTAGAGAAACAAATTAGTATTAACTCTGCAAGTGAAGATATATTCAATAAACATTGCAATTTTAAAACTAAAAACTCTAAATCCTCTACAAAAAACCAATGTAGTGTATCAATTTACATGCCCATTCAGAGATTGTATCTCTGATGCTAATAATAAACCTGCTACATATATTGGTTTTACTACAACCTCGTTCTCGCGTAGACTTACCTGTTCCTTTGTGATCTTAGTTTTATTAAACAACATTTCTTAGAAAAACATAGCATGTACATAATATTAGATAGGTATTAGTTGATAACATAATAATACTCATGTATACACACAGTAAAAAGAACCTTCAGATATTGGCGGCCATCTACATTAAATTGAAGCAACCCACACTCAACAAAATTACATTTCAAACTCATCACAACACATTACATTGCATCTAGACATTGCTATTCTGCGACTGTTGTCATTGCATAGCAATTTTCTATGTCAAAATAACAAAATATCATCTTTAATGGTGGATATCTTTGTTTCATGTCTGTATAACCACTCTGAGGATGGCTCATGTGAGCCGAAAGCTTAGGACAAACTTAAAAAATATCCAAATGTTGGACAATTGTTGTCTTTATTTTCACCCAAAATTAAAGCAAGCATTGGAACGGCTCATGATCAGACATAAAAGTCATTAATTTTCTGTTATATTTAATAATATATACTTATATATATATATATATATATATATATATATATATATATATATATATATTTCTAAGAATCAAATTTAAAAACCATATTTGTAAATCAACTGGTTATCAGTGAAGGAAACTGATACATTTTTGTTGCTTCATTTGTTTGCTAATCAAATCTTAATTATATGACATTATGGTTTTTGAAATTACTTTCAGTCTTTGTTTTTAAATTGTCTGTGAGACAAGTTAAATATAATTGATTTCAATTCTTGATTACTGTATGTTGTTTTAATTAAGCAATGGAAAGTTTTTGTGAAATTGATAAGGAAGCTGGAATGCATGCTTCAGGATCAAAAATAGTGACAAATAGTCTGCTTATTTCTTCTATAAAATTAATCTTCCTGTAGCCATGTTTGCATTAGTACAGGACACTTTTCTTTCAGGTTTTCAATGTATTTCTATAGTAAAACCATTAGCAGTACATTTCTTCATGTAAAATCATTTACAGTTCACTTTTGTATTAAATTATTAGAAACACATACAATAAGTTCTATTATTTTAGACCTAATCATTAACACTCCCTTTGTTATTATTTTCAATTCGCAACATATAGACTGAATCTTGAAACAAACAGTTGAAAGATTTATAGTTTGTTAGTTAAATAATCAACTTCCAGTTTCTTGCACTGATGTTACTATAGTAATTTTAATTTATTCCTAGTCCTGGGAATAATTATTACTTTCTTGCAACAAGACCAACACTCACTCATTACAAACTGGCACTAATATTCAGAATTTAAAAATGATTATTTGGTTACATATTTGTGATGATAAATATTCGCACTTACTGGAGTCGAAGCATCCAAGATGTTTTGCTTGTCGGGCTGCTGTTTTATAATGGATATGTGCATAAACCCAAGCTAGACAGTTCGTCATTTCGTCAGCTGCATCCTGTCATCTCGCAAATTTGGTCCAAGAAAAGTACATTTTCCAACATGTGTTTATTTTAGGCTGCTTGGCACAATTTGTCTAGTGGCAGTCTGCACGCTGATTGGTCGAGCTGGGGACTCTGATTGAGAACGAGGCCAACGGCGATGATTGGTGCGTTGGCTGTGTTTTTGGCCAATAAAAACGGTCTGTGACACTGGCTGGGAGTGCAGCTGGGACTGTGGTGACATGCACTGTTATAGAGTTTTGTATTAAGTTACGACTCTGTTTATTTTTGTCTGGAAGCTGGACGCTAGCTTCGAACCTACCGCAAGAGTGAGCGGTGTAATTACCGGTGTCGACCAAAACGTGGGAGGAACACACTGAACGTCAACATTATTTTAGTGCATCTTACAATTATTACTATGTATTGCAAGCAATAGTTAGTGCATTATTTAAACAAATTAGCTATAAACAATCAATGGTGGCTTTTTACAGCCATCTGTTACTCATATTACCAATTATAACTTTTTTACATTTACTTAAGTAGTGAAGTAATCATTCTAAGTAATACAGTTAATTGAAATAAGTACTGTGTAATTTGTTGCATTACAAAATCTTCCATGAGGTAGCTAAAATCTATGTTTACTTTTTTTACATGTCTCTGGAGTTGATATTTTGCATAAGTTAGCTTGCAGAACATTGATAAGTATTATGTGATCAACTTTTCAGTTATTAATATTATAATTACTAAATCTGTTCACACATTGCATGTGAATGTGGCATAGTGGTTATGGGTGTAGAATGTGGGGTTATCATGTTGAGATCAAATTCCAGCCAAAGTCATTGTTTTCACTTCTGCATGATACCCTTAGAAAAGTATGAACCTGTCTCTTCTCCCCACAAATATAGTTTAAGTAGCTGAGCAGACTGGGCTCTCTGGCCTTAGTTGGCAACCAGTTCAAGAGAAATACAACTCTCATTTCAAAACCAGTTGTCCATGGGGATAATAACTCCACTCGCAGAAAACTACTTGCTACAGAAACCAAAGTATCAACACCGATAGTTTAGTGAGGTTGTGGCTCTCTACTCCACAGGGGAGCCTACAGGACCTAGATGCTTCTGTACATGTTCACATAATGTATTATCGAAATGTTTGCATTATTTATTTAATAAATCCAGCCTTTGATATTAGGAGTTTTGTAAACATTTAGTATGTAGTCTGTCCAGACAATATCCAGACAGTTAATTTGACCAAAATAAGATGACCTATTTAAGATGATGGCATCTCAGTTCCTTTCATAGAACTCCAGTTGGGACCTTACTCACTTATCCCAGCTTTTCATTGCAAATTCTGTTTGCTAATTCCTCTTTTGGGATTGACATCAGCTGCCCAGGTGATGTGACCTGATGTATTACTTTGTTCCCCCCTCCCCAAAAGGACATTATTGATCTACTTGCTTGGTCATTGTGAATAAGATAGTAAACATAATACAAAGCTCATTGGTACCTCACTGCTGACTAATACCATGGGAGAGTATTTATATATGCAGTGAGGTTTTTTTGATTTGTTGCCAAGTTCTATCAAAGCTGCCCATCTAGTTTTCAAGATTTTTGAAAAGGGTTGGATACACTTTCTTTCTTGATACTTTCACTGCATGAATTTAAGCATACTACTTGATTGGCAACTAAGTCACTTCATTTTACTGTTGAATTAGCTAGATATAAACACGTTTGATTCTTTTCTCACACTTCTCACCTGTGGAACTCTCTTTTGATTTCTTGCTTCCCTGCTAATATCTTCAAAAATTTAAATGCAATTGCTTTCTTAAAGTCTGTTCTTTTATTGTCCTTTGCCCTCACTGAAGTTTTCTTGTTTTTACTTCCAGTAACCCCTTGCATCTTAGTGGCATTATCACCTTGTTGCGGTGAAATGGTTAAAAACTAAACAAAATCCCACTCCTAATCAACCTCTCTCTCTCTCTCTCTATATATATATATATATATATATATATATATATATATATACACACACACACAATAATACAAATGACAAAAATTACTAGAATTTAATGTAGTTTAAGGTGGGCAGAATTTGTCAAAGTATTCAATGGAAAAATAGAGCAAAAAAAGACTTAAAAGTTTTGTGAAACACTGCTTATTAGGGCCATGGGATTCAGCAAATGTATTGAATTATATATATATATATATATATATATATATATATGTATGTTGTATCAGGTCATTGAGAACAAAGTAGCATAGTAAATGTTGTATATGTTCAACTGAGACAAAAGTTATTCAATAAAATCCAATCTCAGCCTCAAGGATAGTCATGATGTATCCTGGAGAATGACTGTATACCCATACAAGGTGGTTTTCGTTCGTGTTGACACTCACATGCAAAATGGCATCTTTGAATGAGCTGTTGGCATCGTTGGGCCCGCTGGTTGATTTCTTCTTTTATTAAAGATCTAGATTCCCAACAGAGTCAAAATAGTTGGATAATTTCTCAACAGACCTCATTAATATAAATAATTCCAGAGAATTCAATTCAATTTTTAAGTCTACTTCTGGGAAAGTTAGTTCACTGTGTTGTACCAGACAGTTTTTTTTTTATCACAGAATCTCTCATGCACCTTTGAATATTGTTACCATATTCTGGTCTGGTGCTTCTGCTCTTCATCTACAGATTCTTGACAAAATCAAAAGATGAATCTGCAATGTTATTTGGTCCTGACTTGGCATCTTGTCATCAGTTACTTTCCCACTGCCATGATGTAGCTGCACCGTGCAGTAAATGTAGTACTAGATTGATAGCTAGATCTCATCATTTTAATGTTGAAATTACTAGATATAACTGTAAATTTCATTTTAATAGTTTTTTTTCTCTCACACTTCTTGCCTGTGGAACTCTCTTCTGGCTTCTTACTTTTGTGTCAGTTACGATGTTCAGAAATTTGAATGCAACATCAGTCATCATGTTCTTTTTGAATCCTATTCTTTAATTGTTCTTTGTAAATAACATTTTCTCAGTTTTATTTCATGCTCAGTAAGCCCTTGCATCTCGGTGACTCTATCACCTTGATTATGGATAAATGATTAAAAGAAAAAAATAATTTCTTTTTTTTTTTTACATGCCTAACATTTATCTACTCATATATATTGCTTTTTATGTTGTAATCTTTTTTTATGAATTTTTTTCTCTATTTTTAGGAGAGTGAAACCGATATTTCTATCCATTTGGAACTTTTGACCAACTGGGGTCATGAAAAGAGAATTGGGCTTACTGAAATCCAACTCTTTCACGAGAATGGTAAAATTATTCCGATCCAGCCTGAAGAGATAAGTGTGAAGAACGCCACAAATGAATCTGCTTCTATTCATACTCTCTTCAACGGGAAAGCAAAAGTAATTTTTTTTATTCTTGTGCCTATTATGATTATAATTTATTTACTTTTTTACCCATTTTGTCAGTTTGCTATTGACTGTTGTTAAAATGTTTTCACGTGTGACCAATGAGTGAAATTGGGGAGATGGGACCGTTTAGAAGCTGTCAATGGATGTGCTAGCATGAATTCACAAGTTATTGTGACCGAGGGGTTGAGCGTATTGGCCTTGTTCAAGAAAATGCTTATCCCAGATTATACCCTTTCCCCCAGAAACTGTAACTATGGTCAGCTCAGCATAGTTGCAGTATAAAACACAGATGGGCTCTGTGGATTAAGTAAGTGTCTCTAATAGTGTTTGACTGAGAGATGGGTGTGTTCAGAGAAGTGTGGTACCCGACAAGTTATTATTATTTTAACTCTTTAAATTTATTTCTTTCCAATTATGGTTTTTCCTATTTCTGCTTACAGACATTGATATCCTTAATTTCTTGTGATCTTTGTGAAATTTCACAGAGGTGGTCTCTTCTTTGCATTATTCATTCAAACAGTCCACTATAGTCAAAACAAAGACACAACCACCTGATGTCACCAGTAGAAGGGAGATAAAATAATTATATCTCTTGTACTGAAAGCATTAAAATTCAGACATTACAAAAAAGTTTTTTAGTGTATTATATAGTAAGATGTTCTTGTTTGAATCTACATATCTATGTTGGGTGCAGAGCTTTGGGTTTTTTTTTTTACACTCTCCCAAAACATTCTATAGTTATCTTACTTCCCACGAGTATGAATCCACTTATTCTTTAAGCTATAGGTAGGACTTGTATCAGTAAATTATTATTATATCCAAAATAATTCTTACAATCTAAAAATATTGTCTGGCTTTAAATAACCTACAAAGGGTTGATAAGCCATAGAAAACAAATCAACAATAATGAACAGGAAGTGTTGCATTCACAAGCATCAGTTTGTAAAATTAAAATAACCTAACTTTAAATTATGCAAAAATGAAAATAACGCTGACATATCATTTTAACAGATATATTTACTAAAATTACATAAAAATATTTTGAAATACTAAAATTATCATTGGCTTCAACCATGGTCTCCAGACAACTTCAGACTCTCCTGCATCTCTTCTGGACGGTCTCCTTGTTTAAGTTGGTAAAAGCTGCCATAATCCCTGCTTTCAGTTCATCTTTGGTGTTACAAGGAGTTTTGTTGGTCTCTCATTCAACTGCGCTCCACACATAATAACCAAGGGAATTTTAGTCTGGGGAGTTAGGTGGACAGATGTAAGGGGTGATGTGGTTGCAGAAATTGTATGACTGGGTTCTCCTGCTTGTGTAGCATGGTGCAGACTCCTGTTGCCAGGCATAGTGTCTTCCAGCAGCCACCCTCTTTACCCAGGGCAGCACTACCTTCTTAAGGCACTTGAGGTGTTTGTAGGTGTCTGTGTTGAGTCTGAAGCCCTCACCAACAAATTCCGGAGTTCTTTTCTCATCAGAGTGAGTTTTCATTCGTAATCACCATTAGACACATCCAACTCATCCTCTCCACTGTACTCAGTTTGATGCCTAAACACTCTGAAATGCTAATATTGGAGCTTCTGGTGCCAAGCAGTATAGCATGCCATTTCCAAATTTCTGGTAGAGTGGATTGTATCATAGTGCTCTTTTTCTCACAGACGTGCAGTTGACAAAAACAATGCTCATACATGAAATTAAAAATATAAAATGGCGACAATTTACCCATCGCATACTGTATAAGACACAGGTTCAAATCTCACCATGATTGATTTTGTCAGGAAGGTGACTTCTTGAAAATATCAGCCCGGGGAAACAATTTCTTAGTATAGCACTGTTGGGAAACGTCTGAAACCATACAGCATACCCAAACCTTATGAGTGAAATTGTGTCAGCAAAACTGTTTTTAAGCCATTGATTATGCTAGTGACTGAAGGTTTGAATGCACTTTTTTTGTGCAGATATTGATCATGCTAAATTGTTCATGCTCTCTTGGCCTACAGCCACATCATATTGAAAGGCTGGTTCCCATTCAATCGCTGAAGTTAAGCAACGTCGTGCCTGATTAGTACCTAGATGGTTGTACTCTTGGAAATACCAGGTGCTGTAAGCTTGGATGTGTGAGTGGTGTAATGGAATTGTTAATCAGAGAGCCGAGCCCCAATTCCAGTTGATATTGTTATGCAGAATTACCTTTGGGAAACGTATGAATCTACTTCTCCTCCCATCTATGGCTTAATTAGTAAGACTTGTATCACTAAACCATTATTATTTCCAAAATAAAATTTCTTACAATCCAAAAAAACTATTTCCTGGCTTTAAATAACCTGCAATGGGTTGGTAAGCTGTAGAAAAGGAATCGGTCAAATCATTTTCTCTCTCTTTCAGAAACTGTAACTGAAGTCTGTCTACCATAGTTGCAGTACAGACTACAGGTTGGTTCTGTGGATGCTGAAGAAACACAAATAAGCAAACATCTGTAACCGGGATTAGTTAGTCAGTCTAGCAGACAAACATACTAAGAAATGAGTAGCTCTCTCTCTCTCTCTCTTATTTGGAACTTTGTAGTGATTCAATGTTGAAGTTATTTATGCGAGTCATTATTCTAAATTTTATAACTAATAAACTCAAAACTTCTATTGTATATTGATTTATTTTGACCCTTTTTTTTCTCCTACATTCCTTGGACACATAATGAAGGAGGAGGGCTTGGAAAGCTTAACTCTCATGGAGCATAGTGAGATCACGAGAGATAGTGGGCAGCAATGAGCTACTTATCTGATGAGCTTGTGTGTATGGATGGCAGAATAGGGGGAGCCTTAGCAAAGGGAGAAAAACTGCTAAAAGCCTCATGAGATAAGCAATCATAGCTCTTCACAACTTTGTGTCCTGAAGGGACATGGCATACAGAAGGAGTGCTTTAGTATTAAGAGATAGACATGTATTGTTAGAAACAAACACTAGAATGCAGAATTGCTGTGTGATATTGGTCCCTCCTATATGACAGTGGAACAATGTTATGTCTTCACTGTCTTGAATGAAGATAACACAATCAATAAGTAGTATGTCATTTGAAGTTGGTGTAGTCTTGAGTAAATAGGTACTAGGCACATAAGCTAGATGTCTAAATCTCTATTTTCTTACTCCTTCTACTGATCATTCTTGGCATCTATATTTATGTATTTGGATGAGTTCAAGTCATCTTCTGATGTTCTGGAGAGGTGTGTTCATCTCTACACCCCCTTTTTAGATATGCACTTTCCTTAAACGATACTTTTTTTGACATGGGTACACTGCAAACATTTCTGTCGGATTACTTTTTCTCTTACCCTTATGTTGTATTGTATTTTCAGTTGTAGGAATAGGCACTTCAAAGGTATTGGTAAATTTAATTGTACTGGTTATTCTGAGCATATCTAGACCTCAATTGATTAATATGTCTCTTATGACAAAATCGTCCCCTATACTACCAAGACACTGAATAATTTTTACTTGCTGCCAATTTACTTTTCCATCCTTAAAGCTTATTGTCAATCTTTAATGATTTGGTAGGTTGAAATTGTTGCACTCTTCCTATTCCAATACAGTAATTTGTCAAAATCACTTTTCTTGCAAACATGAGCTCTACAGGTAACATTTTCAGTGATGTTTGCATTTGATGTCATTTGATACATGCTCAGAAAGTCTTGTAATGCCATGTCTTCAGCTTCCAAACCTTTAGCTTTTCTTAATTCTCTTTTGAATTTGTCAACAAAAAGTTCCGCTTGACCATTTGACATCTGATGATAAAAATCAGCATAGTGAAATGTTCAATCGCATAACTTTTGCAGAAATTTTTAAACTCACTAGAAGTAAGTTGAGTTCCATTATCAGATACCACACTGTCAGGTACTCCAAACATTGCAAAAAGTTCACACAATAATTGTTATTGTGGTAGGAGGTCATTTACAACTTTGGCCAATAGACATAGCTTCTCTTCAAGGACTTCATTCTCTCTATTTCCAGTTGTCCTACATGGAATTGTTTTAAAATCCTTTTTTGTAGTGATAATGGAACTCTATCCATGTACAAAAGTACTCCATCACAAATAGAAATTACTGCATTACTTTTAGCAGGTTTAATTCTAGTTTCACTGCATTTTTAATAACCTTATCCTTTTTTGAATGCATTTTGATATCATCTATCGTGACTGGCAATGCTTTAATTGTGTTACTGTTGTAACCTAGGGAAGGATAATGAATAGAATAATCAAAAGAAGGTTGGTAATGTACGCTAATACTTAGGATAAGAACAATACATATAAGATTCGCCAGTGGCGCATAGAAGTAGTCAACTGGTAGAAGTGAGTCAATTGAATTCCACAATGAATCTCCAACTGCAGACCAACGTACAGTATTTACTACTGTATTTATGTGAATGGGGACATACCCATTATCATCCATAGGTATGCTACAACAGTTACACACCAGGCTTTTAAATTTCGTTTTTGGATTCCAGCGAAGCAATCACAGTATCTTCAAAATCTTCTTTAGACTTTGATATCAACTTGGATAAACCATCTGCATGTCCCAATTTCTACGATAATAAAAATTCCATTTTGAAATCATAGTTGAATAACACTAGCCAATTGATGCCTAGTAAATTTGAGTCAGAATTTTTTAATACATAAACATCTGCTTTTTTAGTTTTACACACAAGGGCAATGTTACATGTGATTTTCCCAAGAAAAATTAAGTTCCTGACTGATATTCCTCTTGCAACTTTGTCAGTTCTTCTCAAGTTAGGCTTGCCAATTCTGTTCAGTTTGTTCATCAATAATTGTAATATCGCTACTAGTATCCA
This sequence comes from Acanthosepion esculentum, assembly GCA_964036315.1. Lineage (NCBI taxonomy): Eukaryota > Metazoa > Mollusca > Cephalopoda > Sepiida > Sepiidae > Acanthosepion > Acanthosepion esculentum. The sequence continues at coordinate 57,277,158 of OZ038493.1, forward strand.
ATTGAAATTTCACCGTAGCGTTATTCATTTGTACTGTCACAAATTTTCTATTATTTGAACTTTTCAGTTTTTTTAGCTGGTAGCACTACTTTCAGCAAGTTAATTTGTGTATTTCTTTTGTTTTTGAACTTGCAGTAGCTTCCTTTATGACCTGTTTTTCCACACATAAAACATTTTTTAGTTTTAAATGAACTGTCCTTTCTGAAATGAAGGCATAGGTTAAGTTTTACAGTATTTTTATTCTAGATTTTTTCTTTTGATACTACTGTCTTTTCCTGAACTATTTGTATTTTTGAGGTGTCATTGTGTGTGATTTTCATAGTATCATGCCTTAAATTGATAAATTTTTGGCACTTTTCTACAACAGTCTGTATCATTAACTTTGAATTCTGTTCCAGTTTTGTAAGTATTTAAGAATGTATATATGACAAAATCTTCATTTTTGCCCTTATTAAGGTTCATGCACTGCCAATGTGTATAAAACTGAATTCTTTTCATCATAGATTTTCAATAATATTGACACTGTTTCATTAAATGACACTTTTTCTGGAGTATTTGGCAAAAATTAAATTCAGATGTTTTTCATGTTCAGCAGGGTGCAATATTCGTAACAGAGGATGTACCTTTTCATTTGACCATCCTTGACATTCTTCTCTGGAAATGGCCTCGTACCTCCTGAAGTATGATAAGAAAGTAATGTTTTCTTCTGGGACATAATGAAATTCACTAATTGAGTTAGCAACTGAGACCAGCAAAATCGATATTGACATATTATTTATTCCTTGTTTCCCCAGGATTGCTTTTATCAGTTCTTGTTTATTCAGTCCATTCCTGTTGGATTTGTTGTAAAAGTTGCTGAATAAATATCCTCAATTCTTCCATAGTGTATTTTAGTTTGTTCCTTAACTAGGAAGAAAAGTTTTTGTTTTTTCTAATAGCTGTACAACCATGATGTTTATTAGCTTCCACATTGCATTAGGAAAATGCACGAAATCCACCAATAATTTTTTCCCTTGAATTTTGCCAGTTACTTATGCTAAGCAAGAGGAAACAAACCTTTTTTTACATGTGAATTTGAATTCTCGTCACCACTGTTATATCTTCAGTGCCTTGAATGAAGATAACACCATCAGTAAATAGTATATCATTTGAAGTTGATGTAGTTTTGCTGAAATAGGTAGTAGGCAGATAAGCTAGATGTTTCTCTACTTTCTTACTCCTTCTACTGAGGATTCTTGGCATCTTTATTTATGTAATTAGACAAGTCCATGTCATCTTCTGGAGAGGTGTGTTCATCTCCACAACAAACAATATCCTCATATGTGGATAGGAAAATTGAGATAAGAGATGTGGTTCTACAAAAGGATGTTAAGAATACTATAGACATAACATATGAGAAGAGGAAGTCTTAAGGAAATAGGAATGACAAAGAAACTTACTTACAATCAAAAATAGACTACCTAAAATTTTTGGTAAACAGTAATGTAAAAAGATGGCCTAAAGAATTTAGCACTCACAGGACACTGAATGCAAGTGAAGCAGAGGGAAACAGAAAGTAAAATATTTAATGAGTTTGTGTGGACAAATGGTAAGACAAAGAAAAATGGTAAATGGCTAGAATTTATTTTGATGAATAAAAGGTGAAGTTGTGGAGAGCCCTGATCACCAATGTCTTGAAAAGAATTGAATCCTAAGAAGAAGCACCTTTTTAATTTAAATACCCACTAGCATTCATTATTTACCTGTCACATTTAATAGCCATTACAATAGGTCTAATAGAATCTTTTGTTTAACCTACAGAGGTTGGCTGTCCTCATTCCTCTACCTGTCATGTCCAGTGTTCTTCTGAGGGAATGTTGAACTGAATTGAAATTCCTTTGGAAGGACACCAGATGAGATTGGTCAACGAAAGAGACCAGTATATCCCAATGGATCAAATAAGAAGGCTGAGGCAGATTTTACCTTTTCTGGAAGGTTAAGGTTACTGCATATGACAAATCAAATAAATGAGAAGAGCTAGAGTGGACAGGGTTGGAACTATTGAAACAGAAACACAGCAGAAAGAACAGCTCATCTGAGAAACTTGGATAAACATTTCTGCTAGATAAAATCCATAGAAGCTTAAGTTGGTTTTATTCTTGAGCTGCCAAAAACCAAGAGAAATTATTTCTTGGAAAAATGTAATTTGGACAAAATGAATTATACTCCAAACACAAATATTAATAATATATATGTATGAAGAACTCTGACAGGGGGGGAAGACCAAAGGGTATAATAACCAAAATGTTGTGATATAAGAAGGAAAAAAAGGAACCAATTTGAATACATCTATAGTAATAATAATGATTGTTGTTTCAGAAATTCAAACTAAAAAATGATAAACAAATATGAAATACATGTGAGGAAGGCTGTAATAAAGACAACAAAGATGAGGAAACTGATCCAAATGCATCATTATATAATAGTAACAAAACTTTATAGAAATTCAGACAAAAGGAATGCCAATAGGTACACTGGCCAAAATTATAATAAAGACAACAAAGATGAGGAAACTGTTTCAAAGGAATCAATGTATAATAGTAAGAAAACATCTTCAAATATTCAAACAAAACAATTTTAATCCTAAGATTAAAGTATTAGTAACAGGTCTGACAAAGCAAGACTGGCAGCTGTTCTCAAAAACAACCTCCAATCTGTGGTTAACTGAGACGAGGAATGGCTTGTAAATTTTCATGCCTCCAAAATAAAACTGCTTTAATTTAATCGCCATAGAGAACCTTTTATGCCTTCATCAGCATGACTGTCACATTTTCCACTGACATGAATTGGAATCATTATATTGGATCAATTATTTGCTAAATCTACTGCTAGGAAAATTGGTTCACTGTATTATATCAGGCACTCTTTCTTGCTAGAATCCATCTTGCACATTTATAAATCTACCATTGAATACTGCTGCCATATCTGGTTTGGTGCTCCAACCCTATATTTCAAGATTCTTCGTGTCGATTTGAATATTCTCCACTAGTAGCATGCGAGCCAGGCCCACGGTTGGGGTGAATGGGGTCGCCTGCCCTACCCCCCCACCGCGCACTGCGTTCATTATAACTTGTCGCTTGGCATGAGATAGGTAAGCCTTAAATTCTCGACGTTGTCTTGTATAGATTATGGTCGTCAAACGAACATTTTCTCTGTCCGTTTAAGTATAAACCCACCCCATACTTGACTCCGTGTTCCTTGTGTATGTATATGTAATTTTTAATTTATTTCAAAATTTTTATTTTTTTATTTTAATTCTTTTTTTTTTTTTTTAATTTGTATTTTTGTTTTTTTTACAAATACTTTCACGGTAATTGCTCCGAGGAGCTGCTTTCGCTTGTCCCTAGGCCTTGTGAATTTAAACGGCCCGTTCCCACCCCTACACCGTTGAAACTGTTAGATGTAGACGTCTCTTCTACTCCAATAGCTGCATGTCTCGCACATCTCACCGATGGAACTCTCTTCCCTATTACTGTTTCCCTGACAAATACAATCTCCAATGGTTTAAGTGTAGCGTCAATCGACATCTCCAGTTGCCTTGATCTATCCACTTCCCTTCTCCACATCCTTTCATCTTTCATTCCTATCTGCTCTCGCTCCAAATCTTCTGTAACCCCCTTGCCTTGATCGACCCACTGTCTTTCTCTTTCTCCACATCCTCTCCTTTACCACTCCTATCTGCTCTTCCTCCAACCCTTCTATAAGCCCTTGCGTGATAGTGGCCTCCAGCCTTGCTTAGGGTGATACGCTTAAAAAAAAAAAAATATTTTCATGGCAATTGTTCTGATGAGTTTTATCCTTAGTGCATCGACTACATGTATATAAATGTAATTAGAATTGACAACTATATCTCACTGTTGAACTACTTAGATGCAACTGTATGTTCTATTCTAATAGTTTCCTACAATCCTCAAAAGTTTAAATGTAACGCCAGTTGCCATCTTCTGTCTTCCTGAAACCTGTTCTTTTATTGTCCTTTCTCTTCACTAATGTCTTCTCATTCTCTTTCACTCCAAGTAATTCCTTGTATTTTAGTGGCATTATTACCCTGCTTGGAGTGAAGTGATTAAAAAAGAAAAAAATTATAGTATGAGCTAAATTACATTCAAATTACATCTTTTGATGTCCAGCTGTTCGCCCAATGGCTGAAAAGCTTTTGTGGCTATTATGTCATGGCATGAACAAATACACATTTCTATTGAAGTTTCTTTTTGCTTGGCTAGTTTTTAAATCCACTTTCAAAAGATTTTCATTGATAAAAAAAAACAAATTCAATTTCTTTTTTGCATCTAAAACAAAGAACCTGATAAATATTTATGAAGATTTTAGTGCCTATTTGTATTCCCCAATTTTAAGGGCTCAAAGCAAAGAATGAAATGGTTGTCATTTTCTGGTGAGAAAGAAATATGTCAGTCTGGACTCAGACTTGTGTCGCTCACCGTTTTTTTTTTTTCTTTTTGTTTAAAAAAATGTTTTTCTCTTTTGACTATAAAAGTTAGAATTTATTTCTAGAGTGTAAAATCTACATTGATTTTTATTCAGACTTTTGCATATGATGCATCTGGGGATCAAATCTGTTTCTGGCAAAAAGAAAGAAGTTAAAAAAAACCCAATGGAAATCAAATGGCTTCTGTTATTCAGATGTAGTGTTATTTTAAAATGGCATTTTTAGATGAGTAATTCTATATTGATTTTCACATTTATTGACTTTATTGAAAGGAGCAATATTTTCTCTCCTATATAGTAATAGCCTGCATTTATACTTGTCTAATTATTTACATTGTTTGAACTACTGTCCTCATTTTTATTGTCAGCGTCTCTTTTTTTTTTTATGTGCTGTGACCCTTCAGCACTTGGGTGATGATGGCTCTCCACTTCCCCGTATCCCTTGTAGTTCTCAATATGTTTTGTTCTTTTGCTACTTATCCAAACCCTGTTTTATCATCCACATGTATGTCATGTGTTGCTTTCCCTTGCCCCTCTTTCCCTCTATCTGCCCTGTGAGTATCAGATTCTCCAAGCCCTCCTTTCTCATTATGTGTCCCATAAATTTCAGCTGCTTCTTCCTGATGTCAATTATAAGCTTCCTCCTTGTTTGCATCCTCACCAAAACCTTTTTGTTGATCACATGTTTGGTCAATGTTATCCTTAGCATCTTTATGTAGGACATCCATTGCCTTGAGTCTCTTTTTCATCTTTGAGGAGATGAGAACAATAGTCTGAACAATGTAAATAGTGTAAAAAGTTACAATACCACATCTAAGAAATATAGACAGATATTGTCTAATTATGTTTGGAAGTAATAACAAAATTTGTATGGACTTGTTTATGTATCTATATATTTGAGAAGAGCATGTCTATTCATATATACTTGACCAAACCCTTTTTATGTATAACTGTCAAACTTGTTATGCCTATTTAATCCAGGGAAAGATAACAAAAAAATTGTCAGAGGAAAAGGTAATTTCTAACTCATTTTATTATGTGGAAATTTCTTTTGTAATAACAATTACTATTTGTAACTGTTCAGTGTAAGACTATGATTTTTCTTTTACTAATATGTGGGGAAGAAATATAAGCATATACTTTGAAAAAACAATTTTTTCCTACAAAATATATTTTCTATTTTCTCCTTAGCAGGGTCATGTGGACTGCTATTCTTTTGTGTTACAAATTGCTGTTATGCAGTTACTATATATGAGTAGTGTTACTAAAAATGAACTTTGACAAAAGTGAATAATGACAATACAACACATTTTGCATTTATATTTCATTTTTGTTCCCGGCTAAAATAAAAATATTGTCTATGTAGTAGATGTATATTTTCAGTTTAGTAAGCTTTTTAAAAACCTTGTTTTCTACATGGGTAAGTTGTGTAGTTGAGAACAAATAATCAGGTATAATCAACAGTTGGACAAAGTCAGTATGCTCAAACCCTCAGTCATGATAACTTGTGACTTTGTGCTAGCACAACCATTGACAGCTTCTGAACAAATTCATTTACCTAATTTCACTCACAAGGCTTGGGTCATCTTGTGGTATGGTTTTAGGCACTTTCCAGTAGTGCCAAATGCTGGAATTGCCTATCTAAGCTGATAACCTCAAGATGTTACCTCCTTCACAAATTGACTATGGTGAAATTTGAACCCAAATTTCATGGTTGGAGCATGAACAATTCTAACAACTCAGCCATGCTTTAACTTCATGATGAAAGATTCATGAGAGTTTGTAACATATGTTGAAGGATCTCTTGCATCAGGTGCACGAGATGTGGAATAGTTCTCTACCCTTTCATCGAGGAAGGGGTTCATAGGCCATCGCACTGTCAGGTTGGACAGCTATAAAATCCAGAGGTTGTCAGGTTTTTGTTGGAATTTTGTTCTTTGTAGCAGATAGTAAGCTTATACGATGTCTGCTACAAACTATGCATGATGGAGGTATATAAAAGGAGTGCATAACTTTGCAGGTGAAGTCTAGTTAAAAATACCTTCAGGTTGGATAATCCAGTCTGCCTAGATGGTCTCTGATTGAGTGTCTTCCTAAGTATATCGGTGTGACTTCCAAGTTGCCTTGGTATGGCAATTTAGGCCACAAATATTAATACAGGAAGAACACGGAACACAAATAGAAAGTTTAAAGGAATATTATTCATTTATACAAATACTGTTTGAAATAATAGTTCTTGTTGCAAACAAATTGTTCTGTTTGCGGCTATATATCATATAATGGAACACTATAAGGTCATTTGACTGAAGTCCTTGGTGTTGTAGTAGAATGTTTTACGTACTCAAGTCTAGAGTTAACCGTTACCTTTCTCACGTATCCTCATAAACTGTCCTTCTTACTCTTACCACTCACACAACAATCTCCTTCAATAACACTCTACCTTGAGTGGCTCTTGGGCCTTGTATAGGATGAACATTAGTAAAAAAAAAAAATTAAGCAATAGCTGTTTTAATTTTTGTGTGTTACTGTATATTTGTCATGCCTGCCATGTATATCATATTATTTTTAATATAGAAATATTTTTTAGTTTTTGAAAAATACTTGAAATTAAGGTGGTAATAGTGAATAATGTCACTGTGGGGCTCACTAATAGCACAATCTATTGTTTTTTTATTTTTATTTTTTTGCTTTTATTTTTTTACTTGTTAATATACCCTGATGAACTGGAGGTCAGTATTATATACCAGTAGGTCTTATATGTGATAAAATATTATCCGTCTCTCATCAATGTCATGATTGATAACTAATAGGTTCTTTTTCTGAATTAGACCAGCAAAATTAAGAACATGTGGAGCTGTGATTTGAATGCGGATCCTCCTGTTGTAATTGGCATACATTACAAAAATACTCAACAGAGTAAAGAACTCTCTTTGGCCAAAATAAAAATATGGAACTATAATCATAATCTAAAGGTATGTATTCATTCATTCATTTATTTAAAAAAAAAAGAAAAAAAAAAGTTACTTCTGAAGTAGGGGTTTGATTCCAGAACAGATCCTGGAATTTAAATCCAAGTATATATAAAAAATTTTGAGTCAAAGGCATGTATGTTTGTATTAGAAACTTGCTTCTCATTCTTTACTTTTTTCTTTTTAAATCAATTTTAATTCAGTTTCAGTTGTGAATGTTTATGATTCCAAGCAAATTGGAAGAATCTTTGATAGATGTCCTTGAATTCTGGCTTGGTTCATTTGGTCACATTCACTGTGTGAACCAATCCCCTCAAATATCCTGCCAATAGTCATCTGACAATTGTAAACTGGGTGTAGGAAGATAGTGGCATCTTTAACTATGTCACTTTATATTAAAGAGTGAATGCTGACTGATATTAAGCTTATTCACATTAGGTAACTTGGTAAATAAATCTTTAATCAGTCTCAAAGTCTCATCTAGTTGATTTACCTGCAAGGAAAACCAATGGCCTTTATGACTATGTAAAAATCTTAGCAACATATGAAAGTTTATTAAAGCTGAGTAATGATAGATTGATTTTTTAAAACTCACAAATTGTTCTGTCTATATTAAACATGGCACATGGATCTAGAACAGTCTATCCAAGTGAGTGAAACAAAGGGTTCAGTTCGGCATTCCAACCACCTGAAGAAGGCCAGAGCATACAATGGCCAAAATGTTGTAATAAATATGGCGACAAAGATGAGGACAATAGTCCGAATAATGTAAATAGTGTTCACAAATTGTTCCTTTAAATTGAACTCTGTGGAATTGATCTGATTGAAAAATAATATAATTTTACATTTGACAATACAAAATTTCCATCAAATTCAAATCTTTAATGTTCAGTGATATCTAAATCTGTGTTAATATACTGTGCATATATTAGAGCAGAAGTTACTAACCTGTTAATTTGTCATGAGCAGTTTTTACTTTTCTTCAAGGGGATAAATGCTTTTGTTTGATGTGTTGGTTCAAAAACTGGTCTATTAAATATTTATCATTCTTTTTTTATTAGGATAGCCTAGAAGTAGACAATGATTAGAAGAGGCCATTCAATATTATGAATGAAAAAATAATTGACAGTAACATTTGTGACAAAAAAGCATGAAAATAACAAAAGGCAAATTTTAAAATAATATTTCTGTGCAAATTAAGATTACATAGAATTTACTTTTGATGTAGAAAATATTGTCTGAAATCTGAAAATCTAAAGTTATTTTTCCAGGAATGCCAGTTTTCAAACTTTGGGTTTTTTTGGTTTTTTTAAACTGGTAATTCAGATGGATTTGAAATCGATTTTAGGGACAAGATTTGATTGGGATTGGAGCATTTCTGACTGAAATTTATCCTTTCATAAAAAGTACGGGAAAATTTTTTCATGACTAATTTTTGTGCTTAAAAATAGATATTTTCTCGGAACAGATTTAAAGACGGAAGTTACATATTAGTTATAAAAAAAATTCTTCAACAAATGTATCAGAAATGTCCATTATTTACCCAATAACACCTGAAAATTCTTATGAATTTTTGCTAACAAAATTAAAAATTCTCCATAAATTGAAAACTTAGATAATTCATTTTAAACGGAAATAAAAGGAGTTACATAAAAGTAAAGCTCTAAAAAGAAATACCAATTTGAAAATAAAATAAAAATATTTTTGACTCAATATTCAAAGAAAATATATATTGCCAATTTGGAAAAGGTTTTGGAAATTTATAAAATTATATAATAAATATTACATGATAAGCACTTAAAAATAATTCCAATAATTACTAAATAACTTCTGAAAACCCAACTAAATCCACATGTAAATCTAATGTTTCCTGCTTGAAATTATATATCTGAAATCTATATTCTATAAATAATTTTTATATTAAAAAGATTAGTCTATTCAGTCATACTAATGGCAAAGCAATTGACAAATGAAAATAAACTGGGGTATGGAATTTTGGTCATTTTCATCATCATACTGCTATATATTGCTTCTTTTTTTTCTTTGTACTATTTTCCAGGGTCTAAATAGTCTAATTATTTTAACATCAGTTTTTTAATCAACTTTGATTATTTTTAGCTAACAATCATGAAGTTATGAACAAAACTCTCAAGGCAAAAGCAGAATTTACAGTAGGTACCACCACTGATTGACTAAAAAATTAGTATACCATGATGAAAAAAATGCCCCAAACTTAAAACAGTTTTATTGTCAGTTTCACAGAGGAAAGAACAAATGATTTTTTGATCATAATTTAGATTATAATTTTTTATCCCTTTTTTTAGGATGTTTGAAATTTGGGTTGCTTTTTTTAATTTTGCAGGGGTGGGGCAAAGATTATTATAAGAAATTTTAGCATCTTTTTTGTGATGAAAAAGACACTGATTTGAAAATTTTTGCAAAAGTCAAATAATTGTCAGATTTTAATGAAACTTTCAGGATTTATTCACAAATGAATTAAATCATTTTTTTTTTTTTTAAATCTTTGTAAAAAAAAAATTTTACATTAGTTACCTGCCACTTATTTAATTAAATATTGATCTGGTTAATGTTTATATTAGTTAAAAGTAGAACTCCTTGAAGAATTTAAATTCTCAGTTTCTTTTTGTAAAACAGGACCTCCAGTTACTGAAAATCTGCTCTGAATTGTAAAATAAAAAATGCAATCAAAACTAAGACATTATTTAATTAGAAAAGCTTTTAATTGTTTTTATGAATAAGATACATTATGGACACTATTTTTTTTAAGAAAAACAATTTTTTTATTGAATAATAAATTTTTACAAGAATTGGTTTCATTTTTAAAAAATTTTAATTAGAATAATTTTTAAAGTTTTAAATCCTTTAAAATTCTGTCTTAATTTTTCCCACTTATGTGATATTGTTATAAAGTAAAAACTATATTTACTAATCATAAATGGAAAAGCTTATTACAATTTAGCGATCCCAATGTTTTAAAAAGAATTTAAACATTTTTTTATGTGATTTTTGTAAATATGAGCATCCATACATGCCATTGTCAAAAAATAAGTGATAACTATAGTAAATATAACCAAAGTACATAAAATTCAATAAAATATTAGATTATGGAGAATATTTTCCTAAGTTTTAAAGATTACTGGGTAGTTAAAAATTATATAAAAAAGGTTCTCATGCTATATTTCAAGTAATTTTTACAGATGTATCTACCGTAGAAAAAAATTACATAAACTTCCATCTGTTAGTTAAGATGTCAGCACCTTAAACAGCTACTGGCATGTTAAAAAATTATAAACTTAAATTAAGTAATATTTGTTTCAAATCAGATTAATTAAACTAAATTATTCCTCAAATAAAGTTTCAGAAAAGTATATTTTATTTATAAAAAATTGTTTTAATAAAGAGAATTATATTGTAATGACGGATGGCTAAAAATGGCACTAAAGTCAGCTATTTTAGCAATTTCAAAATGAAAACTCCTTCTAGTCAACTTAAATTAGTTTTGAAATACAGAAAAAGTATATTATTTACATAATACCTCATCTCAGAAATATAGACAGATACAGAAAAGGTATTTTGCTTATTGGAAATATTAAATTTAATGTATTATTTTGAAATCAAAACTAAAATAAAAGCTTCAAGAAAGATTTTAAAAAATTCATTCTAAATCTCAGGTATTGCATTTATGTGATGGTACCTACTTTAAATGCAAACATTTTGGTCAAAGTAAATGAACTTAGATTTTTGGAGGAAGAACTTCAGCATTGTGTGGTTGTGGTGATTTGGTAATTATCTAGTTTTTATAGTTTCTAGGAGAGCAGGGTTCAAAAAGTTTTCTCCAAGACTTTGAAAAAATCATTTTTATTGCTTGAAAAATAATTTTATTACTTTCTAATAGTGTCTCCAAATATTTTGGAAAGATTTTAAACTAGCAGAAAAAGTGTCATGTTAATTTTAACATCACTTTAATCTAATCATAGTTATTTAGTGCCACAAACAATTAATTAAAAAAAAAATTCATTTTTTTAGAAACACGTTAACATGCATTATTAAAGCATTACATGTTTTAACATTGAACCCAAATACAAACTAAAATATATATCTGATACTAACAGTAAATATTATAAAACTAAATAAATTTAAATAAATTGAATTTTTATACATACTGCATTACCAAAAAAAAAACAAAAAACACCAAACTTGATCTTGAAGCTTGTTCTAACTTTAATTGGGATAGTCCAAATGATTAAACTTGTTGAAGGCATCAAATTAATGTGAAACTGTAAAAAATATTTAAAAAATAAAGTTGAATTAAGATTCATCTGTTCCTGTCATTTCAGTTATTTATGAAAACGAAAACACGAACTTTTATTATCTGTAAATGAAATGACGCTCGTCACAGACATGCAAACTCACACACAGACATTGTGACAAATAGAAACCCAGCTGACAAAGATTAAACTTTCTTAGACTCTAGCAATTTGTCTACCAAAAAAGTGAATCTTTAGCTTTGAATCAGATCAAAAGAAAAAATGCTGACACCTTCTTAAAGTATTTCAGTATTAATCGTTTAAAAAAAAAAATATCACCACTCAGCCGGTAGCCCTTCAAGTTTTACAATTTCAATTTTTTATTTTAGGAATGTCATTCCATAGCTGTCTGTAAAATAGAGCATCTACATGTGAAAAAAACAAGCAGTCCTGTGTGTGTGTATATATATATATATATATATATATATATATATATATATATATATATACACACACACACACACACAAATATTTCTTATTATTATAAACATTTTATTTTTTGGGTACATATGTTTGATCAGACATGCCAGTTTTTTTAAATAGTGAAGTTAATGTCTACTGGCCTAATGATTGTAATGAAAATGTGCTTTCTGATAGTATTAAGACTTTCAGTCTTTTAGCTGTTAGACATAAATTTCACTATATTATTAGATATAGGATTGTTTGGTCAAACCTGTGTACTTATTAAATATAACATTTAGTAATAAGAAATAATGTTGGATTAAAGAATCCATTTGTTGCTTGAAAATGTATATCTAAACTTTATGTATCAAAGATTTAATTTGATATTTTTTCTATATACATTTATACTTGCAAAAACATATTCTTACCTATTTGATGAAGTAATTATGTAAATGTATTCTATTTGGCATTTTCAAAACAGTATGTGAGGAGGTGCTGAATAATTATAGGCCCGACTTTGATACACCCCCATAATTGACATTGGTTCAGATTTTGCTGCATGAGTTTGACTGATAACTTTACAGCACCTTCTTTTATATATATATATATATATATAATCAACAATTGGAAAAACGTTCATGAAAATGTAATGTTTTGAAAAAACGTTTTTCCAATATATATATAGGCAGCATATTTTCATCCTAGCATGTTTGGTTAAATAATTTAGATGTATTATGTCTCTTTATTTTAGTTTTATATATATATATATATATATATATTCTCAGAATGTGCATTCTTTATTAAGATTTCTGGAATGCACATGCAGATTAGACACTGATGTAATACACACTTTTTAAAACAAAAAAATAAAAATACATTTATATAAAGATGCAAAAACACTTATATATAACAGAAAAATATTTATATATAAATGTATTCATTTACACTATTTACATTGTTTGGACTTTTTATTGCCATATTTATGACATTTTGCCTTTTGTGCACTCCGGCTTTCTTCAGGGGATATACATTGGAATTTTGAACCAAACCCATTATTTCATCCACCAGGGTAGATTGTTCTAGTTCCACATGCCATACCTTTTCTGGATATCTCTGTGGAATGAGGTTGAAATAATAGAGAACATCACTGGAAAATACAAAAACAAAGAATCAGTGCATATGCTAAATCGGCCAAGCATAAAACTGAATACGATATGGGAACCAGTAATACAGATTGCTAGAGAAAAACCATAACAAGAATTTGTAATATGAGCTCTAGTAAAAAATGTTCCTGATATGTTAAATTTATAAGTTCAAAAATTCCCCAAGGACACATGAATAAGAGGGTTGGTTGTTGTAATCCAAAAGTGATTTGACCCAAAGAGTTGTGAGTTCAGTACCTGGCCACAGCAGAGGAGAACAAAAACTTGGAGAGTTGAGTTGCTAAAGGTAATTAACTGAAACAGATATCCAGAAAAGGCATGGCACGTGGAGCTAGAACAACGTGCCCTCATGGAGAGTCACACACTGCACCATGTTGGCCTTAGGATTTCAACTGACTTGAAGTGGAGTGACTACATTGAATCAATTACTGCATCTACTACAAGTAGTGTTGGGCCAGAAAATTTTTCTTATCAGAGTTCATTTTGCATATTCATAAATCTACCATTCATCCATGCATTGCATACTGCTGCATATCTGATCTGGTGCCCCTGCTGTTTATCTTGAAGTTCTTGTCAAAATCCAAAGATGAATCTTTAATGTCATCCATCCTGTGTTGGTATCTCAACTTCAGTCATTTTCTCACAAACGTAGCATGGCTTCTCTCTGTCTTTTCTACAAATATTTTCATGGCAACTGCTCTGATGAGCTTTTGTCCCAGACTACGTAAATTTAATCATGATACTAGATTGGCATCTAGGTCCCACCTGTTTACTGTGGAAATAGTTAAATGTAACTGCCACTTCTACTTCAATAGTTTCTTTTCTCGCACCTCCTGCCTGTGGAACTCCCTTCTGTTTACTTGCTTCTCTGATAAATAAAATCTTCAAAAATTTAAATGCAATGTCAATCGCTATCTTCCGTCTTCTTGAATCCTGTTTCTTTTGTCCTTTCCTCAATCCCCCTCCCTATACTCAGTCTTTTCTTTCACTTTCACTCTCTGTAACCCTCCTGTGTACTAGTAGCATTTCCACCTTGCTTGGGGTGAAATGATTAAAAAAAAAAAATTAAGTAAATTTTGGTCTGAAAATATCTGTGTATAATGTTTGATTCTCCACTGAATTAACAGTTAAGGCAATTATGTTGATAAATAAATGTTTTGTGTAAAATAAATGAATTTTTCTTCATTAGGCTGTGGACATCTTGATTCATCTATATACAGGTTCAAACTTTATAAATAAGGAACCACCTACATAGATTTCATTTGACATTTTAATACATATAATTATCGAAGTAATTATATTGATAAACATGTGTTTATGCATACACACATTCACTTATATATATATATATTTTTTTTAGCATCCACTAACACACTATCACACACATACTCAAATGTATCCTGTTATATATATTGGAAAGAAATAGAATTATATTTTATTTTTTCTTTGTGTTTTATCAGGATCTGAATATTGGAGTGAAACACATGAAGATTTTTGTTGGTGAAGCACTCTTCTATAATGGCAATATTGAGAAGGGTTGTGGAAACCATATTTTTGACTACAGCACCACCATTGACCTCTCTACCTCATTTCTCGCGTCCTTACAAGTGAACAACAACATCTGCCTCCTCTCTAAACGAAGCTCTACAGATGGTGACCTTTATAAACTTTCCCACTGCCAACCACAGCTTTTGAGAAAAACTTCTTTGAGCCGAACCAGTTCACCGATACTGTCTCCAACACTTTGTGTAGGCCAGCCCAAGATCAACTCCCAGAATGCTTCTATTGAATTTGAAGATTCTCTTGAAGCTAGCCCAAGGAATAATAAAAGTTTGAACTTGCCACTTCTGTCCTCAAAGAACTTGACTCCACATGACAGAAAGCCCAGTTTTGATTTTCTAAAGAGAGAAAGTTCCTCTGATGGCTTATTTGCTGGAAGACCTGGAAATGCTACCAAAGAAAGTCCTCGGGCACAAAGAGCTGAATTTGAAGTTGGCAGCTTCAACAGAAATTATTTGAAAAACCTCAAAGGACATGATGAGACAGAAATCTTACCAGGTAAGTGTTTATATGGCATTGATCTCAACATTTTAGAACTGTTTAGTTCAAATATTGTAAAACTGATTAATTTTATTAAACACCAATTTCACCCCGTCAGCCTTGACTGTACAGGTAATAGCAATTTTGGTATTACTACCAGCACAGATAGAGTACTCATGGGGGAATGGATTACCTAAATTCTCACCCATTCATTTATCATTTAGTTCTATTTACCATTGTAGCACATTTGTGACAAAACATTTTATCATAATCTTTGTCCAAAGAAAAGTAAATTCTTGTCTTTCAAAAGTGCATTTTTGTGAGCATAAACATCTAGTATTTGAACCTAGTTTATTAGGTATCATCAACTGAAATTGTAGTCTTATTGAAAAAAATATTAATTAAAATTTTAAAAAGTGAGTTTTGATGATTTTTTTAAAATTACAACCAAAATAAGAGCCCAAATTTCCATCTCACAAAAAAAGAAGATTTAATTAATTAAAGTTGAATTAAATGTTTTTTCTGTTTCTTTAATCAGCAAAAATCCACAATGATCATTATCTGACTGACAGATAGCTCAATATCGTGAACAAATAAAAATAAAAATATCTATTAAAAATAAAAACAATCATAACATCAAGATAATTTTTTGAAAAATAGTTACTTTAATCATTACTTGATATAATTACACCAAAAAATTCTTAAATTTTATTTAAAAAAACATTAAAAAATGTATATTTATAACATGAGTGGCTCACATCAGTCAGGATGAGTCAATGGTCAATTAACATTGGTGAGGCGATATTTGCATTACTGGCTGATGACAGCCAATCTTAATTCATTTTGACAGCTTTGAACTGAATGGCTTCTTTTGTAAATATGGTGATCTGTAATAAATAAAAAAAACAGTATTTTATGTTTTGTAAAGTAATTATTTTTCTGTAATTTTATTTTTGTTGATTAAGAGTTTTTTTTGTTTTTTAAATAGAACAATCCTTATTTTTAAATCGTTAGTTCTAGAACATATTCTGTCACATGAAATTATGATTACAAAGGATTAAGAAAAATATAAAAAATCTTTTTTGCTTATACACAAGGGAAGTATTGGAATGATCAGAAAAATGAGTTTTACATGGAAGATAAGTGCAAAATATTTCAATGGTTTACCTGCAGACATGAGAAATCGGTGAACTATCTAGTATAGGTTAATCTGAAAAATAAATTTTTATTTAGATAATCTGCTCTTCAGTCATTTGGAAACTGTGTAGTCCTTGTTAACTTTGTCTTATGTAAAATAAAGTATTTTATAAATATTATAAAAAATTCAGATTTGTTCCTTAAATTGCACGTTGTAATTACTGAAATTTCATTTATGATATATATATATATATATATATATATATATATATATCCTTACAATATTACCTTGTAATATATTGGTTAACTGTTCTGTGAATTCTGTGTGAAATACAAACTGACCAGAAAGTGGCTATGACTAAAGCATAATGTGGCTTCAGTGTTGCCCACCAGAAATATACACAGGGGCACCTATCAATGTGTGACATGGCACTACAAATACCCCAATATTATGCAACTGTTGGTCAAAGCAGCCTCTCTAAACACTACTAAAGAGTTTGGGCTCCTTACTACCAGTTGGAAGCAACAACCAGAAAAATACCAACCCAGTACCCTCATAATTTTGAGTCACAGCCACAAAAAGTTAAATCATTATGATCATGGAAGCAAGAACCAGTAAACCATATCCTAATCAGGAAACAAGGGATAAACCTCTATTCCTGTTCAATAAACATGGAAGGAGTACTTTTGATTTTTTTTTTGTTTTTTTAGTTCATCTTATGCAACAAAAAATCAAAAAATAATAGCTTGCAGTTTACTTTGGTATTTCTAGTTTGAAGAAACAATACACTAGAATAAACATTTTTCTTTTTTATGATTTGAGCTGGCACACTGAGAAATACTGTTAAGATTTTTGAACAAATATTGAGTTTGTCCTTGATCATTGTTTAAGTCATTAAAACTTGGTAAAGAAAAGCATCATCATAAAAATGTTTAAATCAACAGGAGTATTGTTTTATTCATGACTACATGGGAAACACTCATTAATTCATCAACATTTTTTTTAAACAAAAATACCAAATGTAATTAGTATTTCATTTTCAGTTAGGGACAAATTAATTTAAATGGTTTTTGCTAACATTTTTTATTTTTTCAAAGAAATTTTTTTTTCCAAACAACAATTAATCAGTCTTATTTTTGTCAGCAGTGTTTTTCTATGAAAAAGTATAGTTTGCTGTTGTAATCTATTTTAATCGTGTACATAGCTATATCAATAAGTCTGCAGCCTAGTGGTGAAAAAAAATGTTAATTTTACAGACAACCAAATATTTATTTTTAAATGTTCCTTTTAATGTCCTTAATTCAGTGTTGACTATAAGACATTATATTGTTTATATTTCAGACTGATATTTGACTCATAACAGCATAACCAGCTATGGAGTTATTGATCTATCTTGTAGTTAATGTTACTTTCAGATCTGGGTTTTTTATTTTTTTTTTGTCCTGATTTAAAAATGCAAGAAAGATTTCTTTCTAAATTGTATATTTTGTCTAATTCAAATTATATTTGAACTCTATAATCCATGTTATCACAGGTAGGATTTATTAAAAATTATATCAAAAGTTTCACAGATGAAGCAAATACTAATAACTAATACTTATATAGGAAATAAGCAGATACCAACACTTTTTATAGTACATTTTATATGTGAACTGATATAATGAATATAACTAAAATAAAAAAAAAAATGGTCATTTTCTTTGGAGCTCTGTTTAGTTCAAAAAGCTGTGCAAAATATTAACTCCCAGATAAAAAGAGTATAATTTGTTCCATTTTTTGAATGCTTTGTTGTAGTTCTTTCACATATTGTTTTGATCTGATAATATAATAAGTGCTTAATCTGTTAAAATGGTTCTGAGCATGATAAATAAAAGTAACCATAAAACCATTGCTTAAAAATTTGATGATTGATATTTGCAGTTTTTGATATGAAATTAAAAATAAATGTTTTATTTTTTATGTTGGGTTTGAAAAACTGAAATAAATTGGTTGCTATGAGTCAGGAAGTAATGCATGCATTTGTGACAGTTGATGTGTGGATGGCATAATAGTTAATGCAGTAAGTGCAATTGGCAAGTCTAGTTCAATTCTGGTCATGGCTGTTTCACACTAATGCGTTTAGAAAAAACATGAATCTATTTTTTCCCACCAGCTATGGGTTAAATAGCAGAAGAGACTGAATTCTTTAGCCTTGGGTAACAACCAGTCTAGTATATCTTTGAATGCAAAAAACTTACAGAAGGCAACATGTAACCAAAACATTATCTTTCCCAAAAAGCAGTTCAGAGAGAAGTAAAGTGAATAGTCATGATTGTCTATATACTGAAAGGACATGAGTATTAAAAGAAAACAAAAATCCTGAAATTTTAAGACTTACATGTTCTTTGAATAATCTTTGGTATGATAGATATTAAATGAACAAATCAAAATATTAATTTGCTATAATTACTATATAGTGACACTGGAAATGCTGGTTGGATAGAAAAATGAAATAGAATGAATGTACTGACTGCATTTTAATACTATGTATATATACACTAATGTTCAAAAGTTTGAGGTATCCCTGGTAATTTTTTAAATTGGTCCCAAAAGTATTTATTTTGTACTTTAAATAAGAGAAAATTATTATACATGATTAAAAAAAAAAGTGAGGCATGATTTTTTTATTAGAAATTTTATTTAATTCAGCCATTTGTGTCAAATCAACAGGGGTCTGACCATCACCAACACAGATTTTTTTCAAATTTGGTACACTTATAGAGCTTCATGATAGAAATTGAATGGTACCTATTTTACATCTTTAGGTCAAAGAGTTGCTGAAATATGACCCAAAAAGGTGAATTGGAAAATAGTCACAAAGTTTAAATCTCAATATCTCAGTTGTTTTTCACCTACAAGGCTAAATTATATACCATTTTAAAGTATTTGGATAAATCTAAAAGGTGATCTCTTTATTATTTTGTTTAAAGACCAAAATAACTTGACCTTAACCACTGACCTTTAATTTCTCAAAAAACATCTTTCATTTGTTTTTTGTTTTTTTAAATTTAACAAATTTGCGGATTTTGGTATTTGCCATGATATGCTAACATTTTCATATCTCTCAATATGGTCATGTTGTATATCTTTAGAAAGCTCTTTGAATGCTGATTAATAGTGACATAAGAACTATGATCATAAAATAACAGAATTTTATTTGTTGTAAAATGTTGACAAATTCAGTGGAAAATAAACAACCTTATTTTTGGTTTTGTTTACATTTTCATTATATAACAAATAGATTTTTATATGAAAAAGTGACATAATGAAAATAATGATTTAAAAAAGTGTCATGAATTAATGTTAAGATACCATAAAATAATATGAAAATATGCAACAATTAATGTTAATGGTTAACAAATCTTTGTTGACATTTGACACAGTACACTAAATCCACAAAACAATAAAATTTTCAGTTTTTTATATATATCTAAAAAAATAATTTTTATCTGAAAAAGTGATAAATTGAAACAAATATTTAAAAATTGTTCATTCCCTGCTATTTCTGGGGGTGGCTTCAAACTTTTGAACCATAGTGTAGGTAAGTTTTTAGTTTTGTTTATTGCTACACACCAAATTTGATTTTGGCTCCACTACTTCAAGCATTTTCTGCACTGTAACAGATTTGAAAATCAGAAAAAAATGGGATCATCAGTTGTCAGGAATTAATACAAATATTAGTTTGGTTTGTTTTGTTTTATGGCATATCAACCTCAATTGGTTATTTAATGCCAACAAAATTTTTATTGCTGGTAATATTTTGTTTTGTCACAAATCTATTTCTGGTAATATTTTTCCTACAAAAATGTATCGCTGGTAATATATTTTTTTTTTTTTTCAAAAATGTATTGCTGGTAATATTTTTTTTTCTTCCAAAATTTGTTGCTGGTAATAATTTTTTACAAAGTATTTCTGGTATACTTTCATAGTGTTTTGACCCCATTTTGGGGGTTAACTATTTACCCATAGCTGGGGCCCTAACAGGTGCTACCACCCTGGGTCAGGGTGGACCTGGGAATACCAGCAATTAAGAAGTGGTTCCACGCTCCTCAAAACCTCCTGATGAGAGACCTTGCTGCTGGACGTAGTTTATCGTCTTACCCAAGATGCAGATGTAGTTTATCATCATACCCAGTTTGGGCAAATATTAGTAACAAGGCTATTATAGGTATAATTTAAATATATTGCTGATTATTTTTATTATAGAAATGTACTGAACATCAACAAGAAAGTGACTGTCAACAGTTAAGAAATAATGAAAGTTATATAAGTGTATAAGTAATAATGATAAGATAGGGCCATTTTATACATAAGGATTTTCCATATTACTCCATTTTTATACAAAATATACATTACTGCATCATTAATATCTGACTTTTTTCTTCTGACTTTTGTTTCAGATATCCTTGACTACAAATCATTGAGCCCAAGATATGCTTCCAAACAAAAAGAAAGTGCAACAGATTTGGATAAAAGTCTGATTTCTCCTGATTCTACAAGCCGTGTCTCAGAGAAGTATGTCTCATTAGTTTAAAAAACAAAACAAAACAAAATATTTCTTCTAATTGTTTTAGGGTTGTATTTTTCTGATTTCCTATAAATATTTAACATATAGCAGTGTTTTAATGTTTGAAATATATTTTGGCAGTTTTTGGTCATCCATACTTCAATTATCCTCTGGACATTCATAACTTGAAATGGGTTATCAACTTATTTGGCCCAGTTGGACTGTGGGGAAGGTTTCAAATAAATATTAGACTCAACTCCCAGGGGGACATCCCCACAGGCATGAGCTCTCCTTTTGTGCTTAAAGGTGTTGTCAAGGAGGGAAATGCTGAGCAGCTCTAGCAATCTTTGAATGATTGCTGAAATCCCACTTTAAACATGACCTTGTGCCGTGTGTGGATGGTTAAGGAAAGCTGACTCAATACCCGCTGAACCTTTGAATCTAATTGTTAGGTGACAGACATCCACTGTAAAGAAATGCATTTTTCACTATATTTTAATTAAAAAGTAATATTTTAAAAAATCCAGTTAAATAACAATTAATTCCTATATTTCTACAGCAACTACTTTATTTTTTAAAAGTTTTTAAATACAGTGTTAAGATTTTTATTGATATTCATCAATCAAGTTGTATTCAAAGTTAATTTTGGATGACAAAAATTGAGACTAAAACAGACAGATAAACTGATTGATTTTTCTACAGCTTACCAACCCTTTGTAGATTATTTAAAGCCAGGAAATATATTTAGATTGTAAATTTTTTTTTTTTTTTTAGATGATAATGATTTAATGATATAAGTCTTATTAATAACCTATAGTTGGAGAAAAGAGATGGATTAATTAATACCTTCCCAAGGATATTTACACGTAAATGAATATAATGAACACAACTGGAATTGGAACCTGGCTCTCGGATTAACAATTCCAATCTCTTATCCATTATACCTCCTGCACATTCAAACTTACAACAACTGGCATTTCCAAGCAGTCACTCATCTAGGTATTGACCAGGTTTGATGTTGCTTAACTTTGGTGATTGTATGGAATGGGTGTTTGAACACAATGTGGTCATAAGCCAAAACGGTCTAGAATCAGATTTAAGTATGCATCAATAATATTTATGGTTTCAGGTTTTTGTTATTTTATTCCAGTTAAACCTGAAATTAAATCTTCAATATTTAAATTATGGCAATGCTTTAAAATTCTTATAAACAAGTCCATGATCAGTTTATTTATTACTTGATAACCATAGAAAAAGTATTTCCTGACTTTATCAATCCCTCACTTTATGTACAAAGACAGTAAAAACTGAAAAAGATTTAAAATTTGTTTTAAGTTCCCAAAAGTAATTTTTCTTTTATATCATTTTATTTCATCATCATCATCATCATAATAATAATAACTGAAATCAATAATTCATCAAAATATACAAAATTTCATGTATTTCAAGGTGAGCTGATTTTTTATTGTCAAACTACTCTATAGGAAACTAGAGTGAAAATAGTCAATAAATCAATAAAATTTCAGTCAATTTATCTCCCAACCAACTTCAGTTTCATGGAACACAGGTCATCAGGGTCAGAGAATCCTATTTATTACATGATATAATCATACTCTATTAAATGACTGTTGATGTATTTACTGAATTTATTTCATTTTCTAAGATATTTTTACAAAATTGTGTTATAATGGTAAAATTATAATATATATATATATATATATATATATATACACACACACACACCCTTGTGCAAATTAATTGATCAAAACGAATAATTCCGCTATTATTTACTTTTTTCGTATTTTTCCAATGAAACATGACCCAGTGCATATGTTAGTACTTCGTAAGTCCATTCCACAAAGTCTTTCCTTGCAGTTTGACCACAGATTCTCGATTGGATTTAAATCAGGAGAGTTTCTGGGCCAGTCTATAGTACTTTGATTTAATCACTGGTAAGGCTTGCCAGTGTGTTTGTGCAGCGTTACAAATTTTGTACGCTTCCTTGGAGTAACGTCCATTGCAGACAATGGCCATAGGACAATTAATTGACAGTCAAGAGAATATAGTGTCTGGGTGCAATAAAAATCTGATGCAATTACAGATGACGCAATATTTTTCAAGGCCAAACAAATTTCATCATATATCCTGAAAATAGATTTATATTACTGTACACTACTGCAAATGACCTAATCTGAGGAAAAAATAGAAATCATTTACACCTTGTCACACCAGTATAAAACTGACTGTATAATGAAAGAAAGGAAACTAAAGCAGTTGTTTCAATTAATTTGCACAAGGGTGTAGATATGAAATTGAACATTTTAACTGATTTTAAATATTTACATATTGAAAAGTTCTTAACAGGCTCTAGTGTAGTACAAATTTGAAATTTGATTTGTTTGAGTTCTATGATTAGAATTTATTATTTAGATATATATCTGGTAATAATTCAATAGATTTATCAGACATTCTAACACTGATGAGCAGTGTGTCTGCAAAACTTTGAAATTGGTCAAGAGATAAATTGTTTGAACATGCAAGGTGTATACACTTAGATATGAATTAAAATTTACCATGATATATTTGGTATCTGTCTATATTTCTGAGACGAGGTATTATGCGCACTATTTACATTATTAAGACTATTGTCCTCATCTTTGTTTCAGCCGTTGTATGCTCTGGCCTTCTTCAGGTGGTTGGAATGTTGAACTGAACCCTTTATTTCGCTCGCTGGGGTAGACTGGTCTAGTTCCACGTGCCATGTCTAATGGATGTCGGTTATCAGTCATCTCCTGTTAATTCACCTCTCCAAGTTCTACACTGCCTTAACCAGGTATTGAACTCACACTCTTTGGGTCCTGTCACTGGATCTAACCAACGCCTTTATCCACTGTGCCATGTGTCCTTAAGGAAATAAAGTGTTCAGTTCGACATTCCATCCACCTGAAGAAGGCCAGAGCGTACAATGGCCGAAACGTTGTGATAAATCTGACAACAAAGATGAGGACAATAGTCCGAATAATGTAAATAGTGGACATATTTGGTGTATTACATTTGTTATATTCTGCTTCAAATTAGACGTCTTTCTGATTCATTCCATATCAAAACCTGCCAGCTGGATAGGAGTGCTATGAAAGCAAAATAAAAAATTGCTTTCTGAACAGGGGCTCCAAGCGTCATATCCATCTCACCCCCCCAGTCCCCCAAAATATACAATACAATTTAAACCACAGAGCCAATCATAAATGGTGCAGCTGAATCAAAAGCATGACAAAAAATGCTTAGTGATATATCCATCCTGACTGGCTAAAAGGATATACTTGCTGCACTCGAGGCAGTAGTCAGGTAATCACAGTGTTTACCAGTGGCCTTCCAATCAACCAGCCCAACACAAGCAACATCAATCCTGTACACAACTGACTTCCTTATCCCCCAGGTCACTTCCTTTGCACATAAAGGGCCATTATACTAGCAATACAGGGAATTTTAATTTAACATGTCTCCTTTTCTTTCTATCTCGCTGACAGTAATTTGCTGTTTCTGTTTGTTATCTTACAACAATATGCAGCATATAACACATTACTGCAGACACTTACCTATTCGGACTGATGTTTCTGTGAGACTTTATTAGTAATATTTTAAATGGAAGGTTAGCTGTCCCAATAATATCAATGAAAATATATGATTCAATTCATTCTTGGTTTTTACAAAATCGTTGAACATTTAAGCAATCAAAAATGTCAGGAAAATAAAAAAAGTAAAAATTAGAAAATTGATTTTGAAAAAGTTTTGTTTACAAAATTTTCCTTTTTGTAAATAATATTTTTTTATAGCATCAAAGAAACATTTCAAATTTAATTAGCTAATTAAAGACAAAAATAATTAAGTTTAAAACGAGGCCATAGCTCTTCAGAAAATTTTGTAACCTTTTTAGGGACTTACCCAGATCATTTTACTTATTTGTAAAAATAATATTTTTACATTTACAATAATATTAGCCAAGTAAAACAGTTCCTGTTGACAAGACTATAGTTGCCTTTTATAGAAAATGTACCCTTCAAACTTTTTTAGTATTCATAAAAAAAAGATGAACATTATTTGTAAGAATTTGAGTTATGAACCAATGTCATACTGATCTTGTCTTTATTAATTTTTAACTAGTATTTTCTTCATTTATTTATGTGTCTTTTTAATTCAACTACCAGATTGTTTCTCTCCAATCATTAACATACAGTGAAAACCAGAAATGAGGAACTTCTGTTAGATAAGATTGTTTATTTTCATTCCATGTTGATTACTAACAATCGCAAAATGACTGAGAGTTGCAACAGAAATGACATGAAAGAATTAGAAGTAAAAATCAACAGATTTTCATCTAACAAATTTGAATAATCTTATATCATGAGTTTAAAATGTAAACATACAAGATGTTAACATATGAGCCTTCAGGGAAGTATAAATGGATAACTCATTTTGGTTGGCCTTCATTATTTAATTAGTAAGTCACTGTCACTTAAAAGGCAAACCCCAAGGATAAGAGATCAAATCTTGCTAGAGGCTTGCTGTTTATTTCTGATCTGTATTGATCATAAATGATCATAGCATGACAATCCTAGTTTGAAATAAAAAGGAAATTAAGCTGAAAAATACTAATACAAAATCAGTAATAACAGACAATGTTTCACAGAAGACATTCGGATAATATTTTTAATACAACAAGTGTATACTAACAAAGTGTATTGGTGTTCAGAGAGAAAAATGAATAAATCTATATGGTAGTATTTGAATGTTGCTTACCAACCAGCCTTTGGCGGCTAATTGGTAAGGTAGGCTTTCAAGGTTAAAGGATGCAAGTTCAACTCTTGCGAGAGACTTACTGTTTATTTATTTTTGATCAGCACTGGTTACTTTTCATAGAATACTGATCTGGAAATTATGATAAAAAGCAACAGAAATCGGGCAAAAGAAATACTAGTCAAAAAAATGAATACTAATTGGCAATTTTTTATCTAAGAGAGTCAAATAATATGACAAGATTGTTCTTTAGTTTGAGCACTGGGATTGTATCTAATATTATTGTAGTTTGTGTTCACTTGTGATAGAATCAGTTTCACTGTCTTTCTTGTCAGTTCTTTGATGTTTGCTTTGGCAACAATTTCTTCTTTCCTCCTCTTCTTGTTCTCTTCAAGATCTCTTGTGCTCTTCAAGATCTCTTGTGCTCTTAAACATTCATCCACCACAGAAAGCCCACACTTGACTATGTGATGATCGTAGGATCTAAAACAATTCCCCCTTGTCTCATTGGTAATGCAATTTTTATATTCTTTTCAACGGATGGAAATTTGCATCTTATCAGCAAAATCTCATATTTCCGAGAATGTAACATTCTTAAATATTCACCTTATGAATAGCCATCTCTTGTTTTTTTTTAAACTTGGATTTCTTTACATTCGATGCACATGCCAGCAATAAGTCATTTTTTTCTTTATTTGCTTTTTCCTTCAGTTCTCCAACCACAATTACTAATGTAATGAAAAGCAAGAGAAATAAGATGAAAAGAATACTAGTTAAAAATGAATAATAATTGACAATACTTCTAAGAATTCAAATGCTATGATCTTGTCTTGCTTTGCTTACTCACAAACAGTATGGAGTTTTTTGTAATTTTAATATTGTGTGCCTGAATAGATAATGCATACTGAAAAGTAGTATCTGTATTTGCATGTTTGCTTGTTAATTCTTCACTGAATTGTGCAGAATAAGATATTTAAGGTTCTTCAGATTTTTACTGTAATTATTTGGATTTTGTTTTTTTTCTCAGACTAAAGAAAAATAAAGATTCTTTTGATTGGCTGGAAGATGATGATGAAGATATTTGTAAGTAAATAGATTCAAGTAATGGTTTAATTACTGCTAATTATGATTTTAATGTTATAAAATAAGTAATACATTGTTATGAATAAAAAAATGCAGAACATGTAATTAAAAAGTACGAGGGATGGCTAAAATGTTCTCAACCCAATCTACTTACAAAAATTTCACCAAATGATCAAACATTTTTTTTTTGAGTGGGGAGGACTTCTTGTTTAATCTGAGAACTTTTCAGCATTCTCCAATTTTCTTGCTCCAGAGGAATAAATATTCCTAATTACTACCTTTTCTCATCCCTGGTAACACTAAATTTTTATTTATTTACTAAAATTGGCTAAATGTTGCAAAAAGATACAAATTGCTTGCATTACTTGTTATTCCTAAGAAGTCTCCCATTTAATTTCAGTGGAAATTATATCAAATTCTGATAAAATATTAATAGTTTCCTTTTTTGATTACTGTTACAATGATCTCCAAGAAATACAAATGTACTCTTGAAATTTACCAAAATTAATTTTTAGATGAAATTAGATTTTATATTCATTTACTTAGACTTTGTAATCAAGAAGATTGAAAAATATGATTACAAAACAAGAATGGATAGAGAAATATGATTATCATATATTTCCATGTATAAGACAACCTTTAAATCCTCAAAATCACCATTAAAAATGGTGGTTCCACTTGTACTACAATTCTAAAAAGAAACCTTAATTTCTGAGTGATGTTTTTCAGTAGGCTAACCTCGGCCTCGGTGTGATAACCAAAAATGTACATGAAAAGATTCACATTATCAAATAAACTGATAATAAAAGTAATAAGACCATTTTTACTTTATATATTACTGGCATAACTTCATAATAAATTGCCTATTTGAAGAATATTCCAAATCAATGAAATCAGCTTGTATCCATGCATGCTCAGCTGAGAAAATGTAAACATTGAATTATGATTGCATTCACAGCAATAGAATGTACTGTTATCATACTGTTATTAGTGCCATTTTGTGATTGTTGATGAAGTATAAGTAAATGGCCATGAGTACACCAGGCTGTTTGTCACTGTTTAGATATAGTAAAAGAAGAGGAAGAAAATGAATCAGTATTTGCAAGAGATCCTGTGATGAAACATAAACAAAACAATGGTTTCTCTTTTAGGGGATGTGTGTAGGAAAAACATGATATAGAATCAGTTTTGTTATTTCGTTTATTTTGAATTTCTAAGGATACAATAAGTAACAACATTTCCAATAACATCATCTTTATATAATCAATAAGCAGTCATTTTATACTACAGGTATAGGATAAATTAATAAAAATTTGCTATATTTTTTGACTTTGTATTATCTAAAGGTCAACTTATACATGGAAATATATGGTATATGCATTTAAGTCCATTAAATTATTGATACTTCAAGAGCTAAGTATAGCACAAGGCCACATGCATGGAATATTAAGTGTGGATTGAACTCACTACAGTAACAATGGTCATGAGACTGTTTGCTATTTTCTCAGCTTATTGTGGCATAGGACCACCAGCATAGGGTACCTTGTGAGGAATTAACACCTTCTGTAAGCAATGGTCATCAAAGTGGCTTAACAATCATTTTTCTGCAGTAGGAAATGCTTATTTTCAATGATCTATGGTAATTTCTCTAAGCTGTAAATTAAGTAGCAGAGCAGAATGGGCTCTCTAGCCTTGAGTGGCATCCAACCTAGAAGGACAACTCTTAATTGAAAACTGCAGAGAAGGCAACAGGAAACCACTCCTTTATCTATCTGAAGAATTCATGGCAATTCACAGGTATTAAAGAAAGGAAGATGTGGAGAGCCATAATGGCTGACATTCTGAAGGGATATGGCAAAAAATATGGTACTACCTTAGTCTGGCAATCTATATTCAGTCTCCAGTAAAGTATAAATTCACTATAGTAGCAATGATCTATGAAGTTTGTTCCCTTACAATTGCTGGTGAGAAAAAAAGGTATTTGATAAGCTTAGTTTGACACAAGGCTACAAATGTGAGAGATCCAGTGAGGAGCAAAATTTACTGCAGTATTAAGGATCATGTGATTAAACTGCTAAGCATTACTTCTTCATGTGTTATATTTTTTTTTATTGTTGTTGTTTGTTTGGATTATTTATTGTTTGAATTTCAAATAAATTATTATGTAATATGTATCTGATATTAATATTTTTATTTAATTTGCTTAAAGAAATATGTTCTTGAATTTTATGTAGAGTGGGTAATCAACTGACAAAATATATTGGGATATATAGATTTATATATCATATCTAGTTTTTTGTATAAATGGTTTAAAAACATTTACTGTATTTTTTGGTATCAAATTTGTTTGGCTGTGGAAGAAAGGTTCCAGCATTTTGAACTCCCTATTAAGAAGTATTAACAGAAAGTGTGACACTGAAATCTGACGGTTTCATTTCAATAGTGAAAGATGCCTTCCAAAAGCTAAGTAAAGTATTAAGAAACATGAAAATTTCATTAGAAACAAAGAAAAGAGAACTGAACAGTTATGTAATATCAGTCCTTCCATATAGCAGTGAATGCTAGATAATATCCTCACAGATAAAGAAGTGACTTGAAGCAACAGAAATCTGGTTCTCCAGAAGGATGCTGAGAATATCATGGACAGAACGTGTGAGCAATGACAAAGTTTTAGAGAAAATGGAAGCAAAAATACTTAACATCATAAAGAGATTGAAATTTCTAGGGCACATAATGAGGAAAGAGGGCTTGGAAAATTTGACATTTACAGGACATATTGAAGGCAAGAGGGATAGAGTAAAATAGTGCTTAACCTATCTAGGTTGTGTAAATGGATGGCAAAACAGGGTTTAGGAGAGATAACAGAAATACAACCTTTACTAAAATCTACAAAGGACAAGAAATTGTAGAGATCCACGATTGACAACATCTTCAAGGGACACGGCATATAGAAGAAGACAACCAAATAGTTTTGTTGGTAGCTTAAGAACATACAGATCTTCTTGACTTCTTAGAATCTGTTCTTTTTCTTTTTCTCCTATAATACACAGGTATGTTCAGCTTACACTTCTACTAGTAAGCATCTAGAGAAAATCTCTATCCACACTATGATACTCCAGTTCCATAATAAAGCAGTTTTTCTTTTTTTTGTCACTTACCTAAAGTCATTGTCATTTGGAGGAGAGTGAAAATACTCATGATATGCAACATCTGAATTACTTCTCGTCTCTTGGTTTGTCTACCATCGTATACTTTTGGGAATTCATTTTTGTGATTGTGTCTGTTTTTGTTCTGATATCTTTCTTTATTTAAATCATTTTATGCTCAGTCTAATGGTAAATATATGAAAAAATTTGAAAATGTTTATTTTGACCTGTTTTGCTGATTACCTGATGTTTGAAAAAGAATTTTATTTCACAAGAACAAAATTTACATAAGTGAGTCAAAACATGTCTCATGTTAAGTATCTGGACATTTAATTTTTACTTTAACTCTGTTGTTATAGAAATTAGATTTTAACTAATTCAACTCTTCTTCTTCTTCCTGCCCATGGTTTACAGATCCCACATTGTTTCTATACTAATTTAGTAAGAAAAGGGGATAAACTGAACCAGCCAAGTGGTATATTTTCCAAATTGTCTTATAAATTTACCATTTCATTTGGCTTTACACACTAAGTAGAATTTATACACTTTATTCTGAGGTCATATACTGGAGTTTAGATTACATTCCTCTTGGGTAAAGCTTTCCAAATTGGTTTGTTGAGACAATTTAAATGATTACCCATTGTTACTTTATTCTCTATATTTTTCATTAAATTATTTCTTATATACACACACACACACACACACACACACACACACACACACACACACACACACACACACACACACACACACACACACACACACATTTTGAATATATTTAGCTTGACTGATATAGCTTAAATAATATGTTAGAAAATATTTTATTTTGAAAAAGTGTTTCACCAATACAAACAATATGGAGAGCTTTGCTCTGAGCTTATGATAAAAAGGTAACCTTCAGTCTTCAGGATATAGGTTACAGATTGGAATCATTTCAAGAAAAAAGATGGCATCTCTAATGCCAAGAAATTTTTATGTTTTATAGGAGTTGTTACAATGATATTATTATTATCATCATCCCCCACTTCCTGTTTAAGTGTACTTGTTGCAACTGTATTTGTTAATTTTTGATTAATTTAAAAATATTTGTCCACAGATAGCTGCATTTATTGTATTTGCAATCTTGCTGGTCATTTTGGTGAGTAACGGTTCTGTTAAAGAGTGTCTTTAGCATTCCTCTTAAATGTTAAATGAGACATTGAGTGAAAAGAGAGCCAAAAAACATGTCTTGTTCTTCAACTTGGCTGTAAATTTAACTTGATAAGCATATACAGTGTGACCCGGATATAAGAGAAACCCGGATATAAGAGAGACTTTCTCTGGTCCCAAATTAGAGCCTGTGTTGTATATATAATAAACCAAACTCGGATATAAGAGACTTCTTCTCTGGTCCCGACAACTCTCTTATATCCGGGTTACACTGTATCTCTTTTTTTTATCTGATCTCCCAACTCCACTAAGACAGGAAAATAGGAAGTTTAAAATCTACTTCAACTCTATGCTTCCAATGTTTCCACCTCAACTTGGTTATTTCATTTACTATTTATTTATTTATTTTTTCCTCAATAGGAGTAGATAGGTTCACCTATAATCTGGCTCACACTCCTACCCGATCTTTTGAACAAGAGTAATGGTTTATCCCTTGTTTCATGTTCAGGATTGGGTATCCAGTTCCTTCCAAATTTTGCTTCAACACCATACTTCTAATGTTTCAGCATAAACTCTATTATTTTAGTTACTATTTATTTTTTACTCAATAGGAGTAGATAGGTTCACCTATAATCTGGCTCACACTCCTACCCGATCTTTTGAACAAGAGTAATGGTTTATCCCTTGTTTCATGTTCAGGATTGGGTATCCAGTTCCTTCCAAATTTTGCTTCAACACCATACTTCTAATGTTTCAGCATAAACTCTATTATTTTAGTTACTATTTATTTTTTACTCAATAGGAGTAGATAGGTTCACCTATAATCTGGCTCACACTCCTACCCGATCTTTTGAACAAGAGTAATGGTTTGTCCCTTGTTTCATGTTCAGGATTGGGTATCCAGTTCCTTCCAAATTTTGCTTCAACACCATACTTCTAATGTTTCAGCCTAAACTCTATTATTTTAGTTACTATTTATTTTTTCCTCAATAGGAGTAGATAGGTTCACCTATAATCTGGCTCACACTCCTACCCGATCTTTTGAACAAGAGTAATGGTTTATCCCTTGTTTCATGTTCAGGATTGGGTATCCAGTTCCTTCCAAATTTTGCTTCAACACCATACTTCTAATGTTTCAGCATAAACTCTATTATTTTAGTTACTATTTATTTTTTACTCAATAGGAGTAGATAGGTTCACCTATAATCTGGCTCACACTCCTACCCGATCTTTTGAACAAGAGTAATGGTTTATCCCTTGTTTCATGTTCAGGATTGGGTATCCAGTTCCTTCCAAATTTTGCTTCAACACCATACTTCTAATGTTTCAGCCTAAACTCTATTATTTTAGTTACTATTTATTTTTTACTCAATAGGAGTAGATAGTTTTGCCTCCTCTGTAGTCTTTTAAACAGGAGTAGAGGTTTATCCCTTGTTTCCTGTTTAGGATTTGGTTTCCAGTTCCTTCTGTTTTTTCATTCTCTTTCACTCCCAGTAGGCTCTTGCATCTTAGTGGTGTTATTACCTGCCTTGCTTGCGGTGAATTGATCAAAAATAATATACCAATCTGGCTTTTGCAATTTTAATTGATTTATTAATAATATTGGTTAACAATGCTTTCTCTTACATCAGGTATCATTGTTAAGTTTATATGTATAGCTAGACATCCATTGTATATAGATTCTTTTGTCTTATTACATTGCGTGAACATGTAATTGTTATGATTTCAGTGTGCCAAATCTCTGAAAACTGTGAGAAGCAGCCAGATAGTTCGCATTGTCAATCCACTCGCAGACGCAATTCCCAGCCACTAGATGATCTCAAACAAACAGTTCTGAGCCTCACTGACAAAATGTGGCATGAGCAACTAGAGAAATTGGATCTGCCATTGTTATCAAAAGATAATACCAACCAACCCATTGACCAGTGTATGGGGGACAGTGTTGAAATCCCACTGCAGCCAATTTTGAAGCTTCGAAATAAGCCTGACAAATCCAATTCCCACTTGAGGACAAGAGTTAAAAGAGATGGTTCAGGAGTCTGTTCATCACCAAGGTTTGGTTTTATTTATACAGTTATTTGCACTCTGGAGATATCATCAATTTTATTTAATGCGGTCATTTAAAAATAATTTATTCTGAAGATTGGATCTTAAGCTTCTGCAGTTATTTTAGTGTGCAAATATTGAGTGAACTTAGATGGGGAGTATCTTCAACTTCGTTGTTGGTTTTATTTCTTTCTTCAACATTTTTTCTTCTCAGTTAAATGATTTTTCAAATCTTCAATCCTCATTGGGTAACACGATATAAATAAGAATTTATAAATTTTTAAAAAGCAGAATATATTGAGAGATTATGAAAATTTTTGTTTTCATTGATATACTTTCTATTTATGGTAAATCTGTAGTCGAGTGTTTGTATAAAAGGTATTATTCCACAATGACGACCAAATGACAACCGGAAATGTAATGATAAAACTAGCAAGAATGAGAATGCTAGTCTGAATAACTTTTAGCATAATGACAATGATTTATCTCAGACAATGAAACCTGAAGAACATATTGTTAAAATGCATTGATAAAAGCAACAAAGATGAGGATACTCATCAGAATAACTTTTGGAAAAATGACAATTCATCTTAGCCTTTCAGATATTGTGGAAGGCTGAAGAAGGTTACAATATTGTGCTAAGACTAAGAAGGTCGAGAACAAATGTGGAATATGACTAGCACATCTCTACATGAATTTCAAAGAAATATAAGTTAATTTGCTTGTGTGTGTGTATAAATCTGCACAATGAGTGCTGGTAGTAATAAAACAGTGTAAAATAACAGCTAAAATGTCTATATTGAAGAATTCTATATCTGTTCCTCATCACTTAATACTGCTAAAAGTTTCATGCATATAGCAGTCAGGCACAAATTTCAAAAAAATATTTTCTAAAAACAGTTGCTATGTGCATAAAACTATCATCAAGTGGTGAGGAACATATATATATTTCTTAACACCTATGAGCGTGCGTGTATATATATATATATATATATATATATATACATACACACACACACACAGAGTATATTAAATATCTCTGTTATTTAACATTGAGCACTGTTTTTCTTACACTATAGAGTGGGTGTGTGTAATATATATATATATATATA
This sequence comes from Acanthosepion esculentum, assembly GCA_964036315.1. Classification (NCBI taxonomy): domain Eukaryota; kingdom Metazoa; phylum Mollusca; class Cephalopoda; order Sepiida; family Sepiidae; genus Acanthosepion; species Acanthosepion esculentum. The sequence continues at coordinate 57,311,559 of OZ038493.1, forward strand.
TATATATATATATATATATATATATATATATATATATATAATGAAATGGACTAAGTCCAACAATTATTTTAATATATTTTTTTGTATATGCGTTATTTTTTTTATAAATACAAATATTTAAGTAAATGCTCTGTTTATAATAAACAGTAATAACAACATTTACCGGCCTGAATGTCGGAGAAATCTCAAAGAAAATATGTGTCCTCCGACAGGAATCAAACCTGTATCCTACATGGGACTGTCATATATCCTGATGTGTGATACCATTTAGCTACAGAGGAAATGTCTGCTTAGCAAGGTTAAATTACTGTTTTTAAACTAGAAACTTCGACAATTTCTCTCAAATGCTCATATATGTTTGAAGTGTATCTTAACATAAACAAAGAGGAGCTAACTTAAAGTCCACAAGGAAGAGCGGCTTCTAGGCTAGTATACATAAATGTATACATACATGCATACACAAACACATATATGTATAACATCAGTGTCAGGTCATGGACTCTTGTACATATATAATTTTTATAATTATTAGGAATGTATATTAAAACCCAGTTCAAAACAATCTCTTGAATTCTCCCTTAATATTCTCCAGTCCTTATAAAAATAATTTTTAGAGAAAAATCTGCAGAATTTCCTTTACTCTCACAGCCCTGAAGCATTATGGCTTTTAGTATTGCCATTGCAAAAACAAACAAAATGAATTCTGATGTGCTTATCTTCTTCAGTGTAACATCGACCCCTTTACGTACAATTCTTGATGAGGATTTTCCAGACAAGGCTGTTGAATCCCAAATTGAAGATCAATTTAACATGGACATAGATGGTAAGTTGGCAGACAAACCATTGTTGGAATAATTTTTCCACTGTTACTTTCATTTAAATTTTATTCTGTATTGTATGTTTTAAAATAGATCTTTTTCTTAATTTTATATCAAAATGCATCATTTTTACAAATTTAAATGTAAGCATCAGAATTTTATTGAATAAATATTTTTCTAGTGTTCAATATTTATTTCAGTTATTTTATATATGTATATAAACAGTGTAGACATATGAATCAATACTGCTTGGTGACTGTCAGTTTCATACCTCAATGTGATCTTTAGACCAATGCCATGAATACTATAGGGGGTTGTGCGTGTGCACACACACACACACACTTATTATGCAGTGTTACATTAGAACATGCACATACCCACTACAAAACTGTACATTTTGCTTTCCACATTAAAGCGTTTCATCAGGTGGGGAATCACCATGCGACTGAAATATTTTATTCAGAAATGGGTATATATATATATATATATAAGAAATAATGGATTTTTTTTTATATATTAATTTAACAGGTTTTTATTACTTAAACATTATTTTTATCAGATACCCATATTTGAATAGACAACTATTCAGAATGGTGGACAAAAATAAATATACTGTTTAAAAATAAAAAAGATAGAGTTCTACTCAAATATGGATATCTACTAAAAATAATGTTTAAGTGATAAAAATCTGCCTGATTAATGAATAGAAAATCCATTATTTTTTAGAAATTGTTTTGTAAAAATTTTTTACAAAACATGGATATATGTAGTTTCATGAATCTATGATAAAGATTTCGCTTAAACGCACTATTCAACCTTGCTTGATCAGCAATGCCTCTCATGGCTGAGTTGGTATAAGCAGGTCAGATTCAATGACAGTTTTTCCTGCCAAAGGAGTGCAGGTTCAAATCCTGACAGAGAGCGCATATTTTTCTTTAATAGGATTCCTCAAATATTCAGGCCAGTAGACGATCATATACTGTTTGAAAATCAAAAAAATGGAGTGTCTGCTCAAATATGGGTATCTATTAAAAATAACATTTAAATGCTATATATATATATATATATATATATATATATATATATATATATATATGCTCATGGGATATTAGGGACATGGGGAAGGCAGAAACTGGTCCTTTCCAGTTCTTTTGTATAGGGCTAATGGTTAGGGTTATTTATGATCATGACCTCCAGATTGCTTTTTTTTCTTAATTGTTTTACTCTAAGCAAGGCGATGATGCTACTAGAATGCAAATGGCTACAGGGAGTGAAAGAGAATGAGAAGTCTGAGACTTTTCTTGGGATGAAATTATTAAAATATATGTATATATATATATATGTATATATTCCTTTTTTTAAATATTGAGTATGACTTGTTTTGGAGATTAAAATATTGATTAACTTGTTTTGAAGATGATGCAAAAAAAAAATGAGGCATAAATTTTTATTCATAGCTAAATACAAAATATTTACACTACAGAAATCTATATGTGATTAGCACAATATCTTATATACGTCAGTCAATTATTATTTCACATGTTTGTAGAAAATGTGTTGGTACAGATGCAAAAAAAAGCTCTGAATTGCATTTGGACATGTTTGTCAACACAAGTTACATCTGGGTTTTCTCGTTAACAGCAGAATAGATTGGCATGTCTAGATACAAGCCTCACAGATCTTTTTAAGATGCCTTATACTAATAAAAGCACTGAGAAAACCAGCAGTTGGCAAGACACAGTGTCTTGCGAAGTCGGACCCATAGGCAATTTGTTCCTAAAGTTGCTATGATTTCGGAGACAGTGTCATTTTTGTTACCTCCTGTCTCTTTCCCATCCTTGCCTATTACCCCCATAGTTGCTGGGAGAGAAATTGGTTAGATGTTTCCCCCAATGTCAACACATGCTTTGCTTACATTACAACAATGTTAATATGGTTTCATTGTCATTCTTTAACCATAATGAGTCTTTTTACCTATTGACTGTGATAAAATTTTTTTCTGTTTTGACTTTGACATTACTTGTAGCATTTTTTATTGCTTCCCAAAGATCTGCTTTGCTTGAATATATTCCATATACATCACTTTTAATGGAAGACTGCAAGTTTCTGTTGGATTAATATTTGGAGAGGCAGGAGGCTATTGCATTAATCTTGTGTCTTTGAAAACATTTTTAGCAAGTTGGGCAATAGTCAACATTACAGAATATGAAGGACCATTGTCATATATGAATAATCTCTTTACCTTAAAACTTTATGGCTGTGATCTGTACAACTCAAAAAAAAATGTCTTACCCAAGAACAGCAATTCTCTGCATTTATCTTGATAACATCATCAAATTTGAATGGGTCTATAATTTCATTAGCCCCAAACATAAAAACATTACCCTCCATCAAATTATCATTTACATCATGCAGTTGACTATTTCCATGAGTGTCCCAACTATTAGCCTAACCATCAGGTCCATCCAATAAAGCTGTTTATTTATCAGTAAAAATGACATGTCCGGTCAGGCTGCTGGTATAGTGTAACCCAGTCCAACTTGTTTCATGGTCGGTGACTGTACTGGCTTCCCCATCAGACCCTTACACGATACCAGCAGCTTGACCAGACATGTCATTTTTACTGATAAATATACAATGTTCTTAATATTCTGCATCTTTTCCCTTTGTTTTTATTTGCAAAATCAAATGAAAGAAACACTTTTATTTTTTTATTACACAAAGCTTTGTATTGCTTTTAATTCAGTTTATTTATCTTACTATATTTGCTGAATTGTAACTTTTGATATTTTTAACAGAGACAGAATTTGGAAGGTGCACTCCCATGCAGAAAATTCAAAAGAAACGAGCAAAATGGCGAGGCCACTCAGATAATAAATTGGAAGAATATTGGGGATCTCTGAATTATTTTAATCATCTTCATCGAGGACGACTCTCCATGGATGGTAGTTTCTTTTTATTACCACTTTTTATTTGATAGATATTTCTAATACTGCTGATTTTCAAGTATAATTGGCTTTTGCTTAAAATAAGCTCTACAAAAATTTGTTTATTTTTGTTACTTTTATCAGTCTCTTAAATTTTTACCTAGACTATGTCTTGCATATTTAAAAATACAGATGTGAAGAGACGGGCACTGACCATTTAAGCATTCCATACCACATCTGAAACAAATTCACCAAAAGAAGACAAAATTCTGCTTTCCCTTCAAAGGCCAAGGTACTGATGATTAGTGTGGTGGCTGATGATATAGGCTTAGTTGGGATAAGAATGATCTTGGATAGAAAATCAACATCCTCTACTAAGTGTTTCAAGAAATAGGACTCAAGATAAACCTTTCCAAAACAGAAACCATGATCTGGAATTTGAGATGAAAGCAGTGGTGGCAGCTACACTGAATCAGTCATAAAATTTCGGGATGTAGAATTAATAAATGCTAAACACTTCAAATATCTTGGCATATGGATCAGTTATAACAAACTTAATATAGGAAAACAGAAAATTGAACATAGAATAGGGTGCACCAGAGGTAATTCGACTAAGCATTGCAAATTGCAACAAAACCATCAGCCTGAAAAATCGAGTAATGTTTTTAAATAGCCTTGTTAGATTGAGACTTTCATATGGATGTCATGCATGACACTAAACACATTGAGAAATATCTAAACTGTCAGCTGTATACAACTGCTTTCTAAGATCAATGGTCAAATAAGGCTTTGAGTGAGTGGAGTCTGAGGGTCTTGGCAAAAATCATCATCCTTTGAACATGGTGGAATGTCGCTACAGATTCACAAAAAACTATGCCAAATAACAGAAATTGCATCACTTGAGAACTACCAACAGCAGCAACAACTAAAATGGTTATCACATGTATCACTCAGAGAAAACAATGACATAAGATGTTGATGTTCCACACTACTGCATGTAAAAGGTTAGGAAGTAAACTTCCTTCTTTCCATTACTGGAAAGAAGCAATAACAGATACAGGACTTGAGAAACCTATTTTTCTGAAAAGTTTTTTTTTTTTTTTTTCAGAAAAAGATTTTATATATTTTAACCAAAATCGGTACTGAATGTTCAGTTAATGAATGCCAAATGTTTTCCCGTAGAGAAAAGGCTAATATTATCATTACTATTTGAAGCTGAAACTTTCATTTCCAAGCGTCAAGAAACATTTTAATATAATTTGAAGAAAATATTGAGAAGTTATTTACCTACTTGATTTAAAACAATGGTGGGTTGCATAAAAATAATATGGAAATATTGACATAAATAATAGGTGATGGTGAATGAATATAGAGCTGTTTCAAAAATCAATAACAAAACAATGAAGGGTTATATAATAATAACATAGAAGTATTGACATAAATAAATGATCGTCATTGATAATATTTGATTGGAAAAATCTGCTTATTCACTCATCATCGTAATTGGTTCTTGTAAGCTCATGTGGAGCATAGTCACATTTCTGGTTTGTGTAAAAGCTGGGTAGAAATAACTGTGCAGTACTAAAAAGAGAAATGATGGCAGAGAGCCAATTTAGTATTTCATTTTGTAATGAGTAGTTGCCAATGTTTTAATTATTTTGAACTATTCTCAACTTGGTAGATAAATATTATAAACACTATATTTTGGCTAAGTACAATCTGGCTGATAGTTCTCACCAACCAAGATGTGAACAATAGGTCGAAATAAAGTATATTGACAATTAATCATCTCAAAATGAAATACTAAATTATGAAAAGCAGTTCGAATCGGCAATCATAACAAAATGTTGAAACCACCTGACATTAAATATAAAGGCTCCAAAAATACTCATTGGTGTAGTGGATATAGGAGTTGGTTTTACATGTGCTATTGTCATATAGTGGTTGAGAGTTCAATCCTTGGATAAGGTAGTGAAGCACTAGTTCAGCAGGAGCAAACAGTAATTAACATCACAGGGACAAAATAACACAATCAACAGATATTCTATATCAGCCAAACTGATGACCAAAGTACTTGGCTGAAAATTTGTGTCTGTAAAAATATCTATATCAGGCATGGGTAACCTTTTTCAAGCAGTGTGCTGCATGATCTATGGCTCATCAGAAGGTGGGCCACACTAATAAAAAGATCTAGGGTACCATATTTGACAGCATATAAAGCGCACTTTTTTTTAACTAAAAATATCTTTTAAAATTCCCCCATGTCTTATATGCCATATGTAAGTTTAAAATTTGTGATAGCTGAAATTAGCTACCTGGCAACTCCTATTAGCTTAGATTTTAGAGTAACTTTCATATAGCTATTGTCATTATTTAAAAGGCAGATGCAGATTAAAAGTGTTATCATTGATAATATTCATTATATTAATTTCATCATGTTTAATATAAGTACTTTGTTTCACTAAATTTATATGCAATAAATTCAAATTATATATTTGTAAAATATATTTGTTTTATTAATATTTTTCCTGCAATAATAGGTATAAATACAATCAGAATTTTTATATCCTAATTATTCCAATAAGACGTTTACAAGATGCAGGTTGAACAAATCATATAAAGGATATAATAGTTTTTATAGTCTCATGTTCCTTTTTTCTATTATTTTTCGTTTAATTGTAATCATGGCTTGTTTAACCAAAATAATACCTCATAAATATAGCCTAGTCTGTATCATTTACTAATAATTTTACTAATTACTAATTTTGTCTTGATTTGCCCTGCTGAAATTGGGGTGCGTCTTATACACCTGTGAGTCTTATATGCTGTCAAATACAGTCATTTTTCATAGTAGTACCTCATCAACTTCCACTACAAAAGAACATATATGTAAGTGTATACCTTAGATATGATAGGAAATTTTAATTTTTTTACAAAAAAATTTTTTATAATTAAAAAAATTAGTCTTGGTATAATATTATTATTGATGACAAAGTGAGAAAAAATTCTTATGAATGTTTCTGTTTCAAAAGCAAAAGATGTTTCCACATATGATCTCCCTTAGTGAAAATCTCTGTTACTTCCCCCAAAATTTTACAAAATTCAAGAAACTTTGTACATAATCATCGTTTATGTATGTGGTTATGTATGAGAGAGTGTGTGAGTGAACAAGTGAAAATGAAATAAAATTTTAAGAAATATAATTTTCCTTATGAAATTAAGTGTACCATTCATAAAGACCAAATGGGCAACATGTGGCCTATGCCACAGTTTGCCATCAACCAAGATGAGTTCCTTAATGCCTGAAACCAGAAATAGTACCAAAATATTTTGTTTTTTTATTTTACTCTACGTAAAATAACAACAACTTATAATTTTTTCTTATTGACTTTCACTTTTTTAGTCAAAGTAAGCGCTTTATCGCTTCCCTGTGGCATACCTGAAATGTCAGCATCACTACTGTTGGTGATTTTTGGACCATTAGAAAGTAAAACTTCTGAATTGTTTCTCTCTGGGGTTGATTTAAGTTAAGTGAAAACACTTAAGACAGAAAGACAGATTGAAATGTTGAAGAGTCATGCAACATTATGAATTGTTTATAATGTAGCACACATTTTAAACACTCAGATTGTAAATTGTTTTAATTGAAAGAGTAAAGAAAATTTGATTAAAAAAATCTCAAATGAAATACAGTTTGCTTTTTGTGTCTGTGGATTCAATCAAGTGTTGATCGAAAATATACTATACACAAGATTAATATGGGCAATATGATATGTAAATTTCTGTATATCAGAACAGTGTTAGGCTAATGAATAGCAGTGAAAAAAAATTTTGACACTTTTGTTTTTATATTACCTCTTACTCTTCCTGTACAAATATAACATTCTAGTGTGCTGAAATCCTTTTAGAGGATAAAATGCTTTACACATAATTTTTCCACTTTATTTTTCATTTGCATATATATATATATATATATATATAAGGACCTTGAATAAGTTCTTGCTGATTTTTATGAAAAGTAATGTTTTATTTACAAAAATTAGTAAGAAACATGTCACTAATTTTTCCCATCCTTCTGGCAGCATTTGAATTCCACATGGGCAAAACAACACATCTTTTGAGGCTAACCATGAGTTGACACATTTTTTAGCATCTTCATGAGAATGCAAGTGCTGCTGAGCCAGGCCATGTGCCATTGATCAGAACAAGTGATAATGGGATGGGGCAATGTTAAGTGAATATGGCGGGTGGAGTAGGACTTCCCATTTAAGTGTTTCCAAGTAGGCTTCCACCTGTTTTGCAACAATGTGGCCTAGCATTGTCATGTTGTAAAATCGCTTTGTTGTTTTTCTGCTTATATAGTGGCTGTTTTTTCTTTAATGCATCAGTTGTAGTTAATAGTGTGATGGTTTTGGTCGGTGTGAGCAGCTCATAATAAGCTACACCCAGCTGATCCCACAAAATGCAGAGCAGAATCTTCGAACCATGGATATTTGCTTTGCCACTGATGTTGATGCATGGTCGAGCTTACCCTATGATCTTCTATGCTTAGGGTTATCGTAGAGTACCCACTTTTCATCACCAGTCATGATACAATGCAAAAAACTTTTCTACCATTGAAGCAGCTGTTCACATGTGACAAAGCACTATTTGACGTTTCTCGGCTTCAACTCGTATGGCACCCAATGTTCTTGCTTTTGAATCATTGCTAATGCTTTCAAACATTTCGAAACTGTTGTTTGATCAAATCCTAATGATTCTGCAAGTTCAGCTTGCACTTGACATGAGTAACACCTCCAATTCTTCATCTTCAAACTTTTTCAGTGTGCCGGAGCATTCTTTATCTTCAACATCAAAATCACACACACACACACACACACACACACACACACACACACACACACACACACACACACACACACACACACACATATATATAAATTTTTATTAAATTGAAAAGGTCTGTCTTTTTAACTCTGTATTGTATTTTTCTAATCTTCAAATAACATGTTGCTTGTTAAATTTGTGGATAAACTCATAGCTTATTCTCTTGTTCCAGTACTTTTGACTGTCTTGGATTTTATCAAAAACTAAATGTTTTCAATTTCATACCCCAAAGTGTGGAACATTGCATCTTTGAATACCAGTAATAAAAAAAAACATTAAATTCGCAAAATAGTAACACAAGCACCACATTTTCTCATCAGTTGACTTGTAAAAGTGCCAGAATATACTTTTGGTATCATGTATTACAAGTTGTTACAAATTGGATTAATAATCCCAGGTGCTGCACAATCTCAGAAAGGCCAAAATGTGTTTATTCCAATGTATCCAGTGTTAGGAATTGTTTTTCTTTAAAACAATGTGTAACCAAATGATAATCCCAGAATGAAAGTCAGAAAATTATAGAGATTGGTAGAGAATTATTTTCTTGCATATTGTCATCATCTCTATTTATTTCTCGATAATCATCTGCATAATAAAAATGATTTAGCAACAAAATAAAATTAAATATTCACTCATCTACTATCAATTTCATTTTGTTGCTAAATCATTTTTATTATGCAGATGATTATCCTCTTGACATGCGGCTTGATAGTAAAGTTAATAGTCATTTTTTTTTAATTTGTTACTCTGTTTTGATATACTATAATGCCAAAGACTGTTCTCCTTGTAGTAGAATTGTTCTAGGCAATACATATTATTTAACAGATAAGCTTTAATGAACTCTGCATATCAGCCGAGTTCTCCTGAATATGTGTTCAGGACAGATCCATTAATGCGGGGAGATGGATTATACCACATTCTCCTCCACCTTATTCTTACAGAGGGAAGAAGTCCCTGAATCGAGCAGGCATCCTTTGCTGTCTGTGAGGCCATGGCAGATTAAGGGGCATGATGAGATTCTTTCTCTTTCTTGCTAGAGCTGGATTTAATCCTGCTGCATTTTCGTAAACTTCTACGAGTGGTTGGTCATCCTCTGTAGGTGATTGGGCTCTCTTCTGTGAAGCCTGTTTGTCACCACTTGAGAGAAAAAAAGCTGAAGGGTTCCTCATAATCTTAATAAGGAGACCATGTTTCTGTTTCTTCGTAGTCAGTTGAAGTATCCTGAGGACAGCCCTCACTTAGGCTTGTGGGTCCCAATTCGCCCCCTGCTGGAGTCCCTTAGACTGTGTCTTCTCGTCTGTCAGGATAACAGACATGTGCATACTGGGAGTTTGTGTCTAGAAGCTCCACTTGATTCATTAGTGGTTTGTTTTTATTCAGTTGTTGTGTGTCTTTTTAGTAACATCACTCTCGGTTTTGAGAGCGAGGACACTGGTAAGGATGCCCCTGTTAAGCTACTCCTAAGAAACAGGAGGGATCTCGTTCATGGGGTGTTGCATTAGCAGCAGTGCATAGCAGTGTTCTAATTGCGTGCATGGCCTCTAGTATTAGTTGTTCCCTATTCTCTGAAGCTACCCCTTTATCAGCAGCTGCTAGTTAAATAGTTTTCCAAATTATTCCATTATACCTTATCCATTATGTGGGGTTGTTCTACTTATGGATACTCCTTGTTCTTGTAGTAACCACTGTACACTTTCAGATATAAATGAAGACACTCTGTCTGAATGAATATACGTGGGTAGCCTGAAATCAGCAAAAACTGAGCAAAGTGTTTGTATGACCATTGTAGAGGATACATCAGGGTAGGGTATTGTGAAAGGAAACCACAAATATGTGTCAATTATTCTCAGCATATATTTGTTAGGAATTTTTGATGGAAGTGGTCCTTTAAAATCCAATAGGATTCTTTCATAGGGTTGTGTGGCTTTTATGACCTTGCTGGTGTTAGGACAGTAAAACCTAGGTTTATTTTCAGCACAGGTCTTACATGATTTGATGATTTCTTTCACATCCTCTACTGTGTAGGGAAAGTTTTTTTGATTTTTGTCATGTGGCCCAACTCTCTATGTAGTTTCTTTAACTTTTCTTTGCATGCAGCTGAGCTACATACATGAGAGAGCACATACACAGCTGTATTTTTCTTTACATTGAATGAGTAACACAAGAGTTCCATTCTCCACCTGGCTATCTTCTCATTTTCAGTTTTACTTGTTGTTTTCAGGTTGAACATGAATAAAACTGATTTTTGGTCTGTAATTCATTTAAAATGTAACCCAGTCAAATAATGCCTCCATTTTCTCAGTGATTCGACAATTACATAGGCGTCTTTCTTTATTGCAGAATGCCTATGTTCCAATTTAGACAGGATTCTGGAGAAAAAGGCTATGGGCCACTCCGATTGTTTTAAAGAAGCAGCTATTACACATTCTGAGGCATTTGTCTCTACTACCAGAGGTAGTGTGTGATTGGGCATAGTTGTAGCTGCTTTCACTATGCCACTCTTTAACTTGTTAAATGCTTTCTCTTGTATGGAAGATAACAGGAAGTTTTATACTGTTGTTAAAGAGTGGGTCGTTTCTGAAAAAGACGAAATCTACTGTGCATAGTGTGCAAACATCCCTAATATGCGGCGCAGAGGGTGTAAATATTTTGGGGCTGGTAGGCTGAGTAATGGATTCAGACATTCTGAATCGGGTTTTATATTGTTTTTACATACAATGTAACCAAGTAATTTTATATTTTTACGTTTAAAATAACATTCATCTTCATAGTCTGTCTATATTTCTGAGATGAGGTATTATGTACAGTATTTACATTAGTCGGACTATTGTCCTCATCTTTGTCGCCATATTTGTCACAACACTGAACAATGTGAACAGTCTACCCCAGTGATCGAAATAAAGGGTTTCGGTTCGAAATTCCAACCACCTGAAGAAGGCCAGAGCGTACAACGGCCGAAACGTTGTGACAGATATGGCGACAAAGATGAGGACAATAGTCCGACTAATGTAAATACTGAACATTCATCTTGTTTAAGTATAAGTTTGTACTTTTTAAGCGCCGCCATGAATAATGTAAGATTTTTGTCATGTTCCGCTCGATTTTTTCCCACAAACAGTTACATTATTGATGTATGCATAAGTGCCTTGCAAGTTCTCTTTTGTTCTGGTCTTTGAAAATTAGCTACCTCATTAGTTATGCCAAACGGTATTCTGTGAAATTGATAGTTTGCCACTGGTCGTAAAAGCCATATAGGGTTTAACACTGGGTCTTATAAGCCTACCTCATGATAGGCACTTTTAATGTCCAGAGTACTAAATAGGCAGTTTGTGGCTATTTTCTCTATCATATTGTTTATTTTTTGGCAGAGGGTAGGCACCCAGCAAAGTAAATCGGTTTATTGTTTGGGAATAGTTGATTACCATTTGTTTTTTTTTTGTTCTGAGAGGAGACTATGAAGACTTGGGCTCTCCACAGCGAATGGCTGGGTTCGATTATTCCTTCTTTCAACTTATGAGTAACATTGTGTTTGGATAAATAATTTATTCTCCTCAGTGTTTTGCCTAGATTTAATAGCTACTGGCTTACAATCTGGTGTTAAATTGTTAAAGAGAGTTGGGTTTGGATTTCTCATAGCTACTAGAACGCAGACTTTAAAGAATTATTTAGAGCTTCCGAAGGGTATTTCTACTAATGAGTGTTGAAATAAGAAGTTGTGCCCTAATATTAGGTCACAGCATAGGTATCTTACTCCTTGGTATAGAGTACCCTTTACTCATAGATCAACTAAGCAATATTCAAGTATTTGTATGGAAAGAGATGAGCTAGCCATTGCCACTTTGTTTAGGCACAGGTAGATTTTCCACGATTTTAGTTTTGCAATGCTTGCATTAAGAAAGTTTTCTGCACTCCCAGTGTCAATCAGTGCTTTTAGCGGCTGTTCATTGGCAGTGATTTCTATTGTTGTAGTTGATAAGCTGCCAAGTATTTTCACTGATGCTGAATAAGTTACTGTTTTGCTCCCCTTTTTCTTTTACAAACTTTTAGTTACTTTCTAGTGGGGCATAATGACCATTCATGTCTCTTGCCCCTGCAGAAAAAAACGTGCATTTAGTTAAGGCTGATATTTTTGGAGAGCCTAGCATTTCATACGATTGGGAAGCCAAAATAGGTGGAGATGTCTCTAATGATACTGTAACTGCATCGTAATTTTTAGCATTTTGCTTTGCTAAATCTAGTACTCTTGCCTGGTCATAGGCCTGCTGTAATGGTAAGGTGCTGTTTTCAAGTATTTCGTAGCCCATTTATGAAGGCATCTTGGATCAATTCAGTTTGATATTGTCCCGCTGATACTGAAGAAAATGAACAGTTTTAGATTTATCAAGGCTTGATAAAATCTATCAATGGAGTCTGAGGACAGTTGATGCCTCGTAGGTAACGAGTGTTTAAAGACCATTTCATTTTTCTTTTTAATGTACAGGGTGTTCCAAAAGTGGCATTACCATTGATAATCTTGTAAATTTTAGATTTATTTACCAAATGGAATCATGTTTCTGTAGGTAACAATATTGGTTGAATTATGGAAGATGATGTCATGTAAATTTTCCTTGGTTGCTATTTCACAAGTACAGTGGAACCTTGGACCATGTACAAATTGGTTCATGAACAAACTTTCCAAATAAAAAAAATCTCTCTGGTGACAAAAGAGAAGAAACCTCAGAAAGACCTAATTTTTTATGCAAGGGGTCTCCTTTTCCAAACAATAATTATATCTTTCCTTTCCCTTTCCTCACCACTTTCCATCAACTCTCCTCTGTACAGGTAAAACTTAAATTAAGCTACTTACATTATTCAGACTGTTATCCTCATCTGCATTGCCATATTCACAACATTTTGGCTGTTGAACACTCCAGCTTTCTTCAGGAGATTGGAATTTTGAACCAAACCCTTTATTTCATCCACCGGGTTAGATTGTTTTAGTTCCACATGCCATGCCTCTTCTGGATGCCTCAGTTTAACTCAACTCTCCAAGTTTTGGTTCACCAATACTGTAGCCTGGTACTGAACTTACAACTTTTTGGGTCTAGTCACTGTATCTAACCAACACCTTTATCCACAGGGCCATATGTCCTTGAAATTAAGTTAAGTTTTTGTGTATATTTTATCTGTTTAGTATTGCATTTATCTTATTTGGTCTTGGATTTAAATAATGGTTTCATTGATGATTCATTGGTTTTTTGTATGAACTTGTACCCAGAGTACTGTTGCAAAAGTTTAAATAAGCAATCATCTGGTACCCATAAATGAATTAGTCCATTTTACATTGAATCCTATCATGAAAATTCTTTTGGTTCATGAACAGCCTTCAGGAATGAACTGAGGTTACACTTCATATGCTCTCTACCAATTGTTGCATGACTTTTGGAACACCTTGTAGATCCTGTTCAGTATTGTTAAAGCCTCTTCATAGGAAGATGCAACTGAGAAATACTCCTAAACTTGTGCTGGGATATATTTGGTGAGATAGTGTAGTGTTTTCTAATTTTGGTAGCATTATGTGCTCAGGAAGTTCATGAAAGTTACTCTCCAGTGACAATATTCCAGTTCACCATCAGGCGCATTGGGGTGAATAAGTTTCTCTGGACAGAATAAATTAACCATTTTCAAAATGGTTAACAACGAGAGTCTATTAAATTGTAGTAGAATTGTTCTAGAAAATACATATCGCATCTCAGTAAGCTTTAATATACTCTGCATATCAACAAAGTTCTTGTGAATATATATGTTCAGAACAGATCCATTAATGGGGGAGATTGATCATACCACACTCCTTAAAAACATTATTTTTCAGAAATACTCTGATCAACCATTTTAATTTTTCTGAAACACAATCTTTGTTATTGTTGTTAATAAAAGACTTTACAAGAAAGAAATCTATGATCTGGAGATTCACTATTGTCTCACATTAAAGTCAAGATGGTTCTAATCAAAAGGCATTTATATACCTGTATAATTTTCTAATAGCTTTAGCTTTTAGATAATTTGTAATAATTTTTGTTGGAAAAAAACTTTTAAACTCAATAGGATTGATTTTCCCAATTTAATCTTTTTTCCTATATTTATTTTTTTCTCATCTCAGTCTCAGGAAGTATGAAAACTTTTTTTGATTAACATATATTTATGTCATTGAGGTGCAAGTGGCCTAATGGTTAACAGAATGGAGAATGAAATCAGCAAATTCAGTTCAGTCTCCAGAGCAGGAACAGTTTGTGTTCACCATGCTGCCTTTGGGAAAGGCATAAATCCACATTTGTCCTCATCTAAGGGCAAAATAGTAAAAGGCAAGTCAGAGCCTTTAGCCTTTAGTGTGGGTGTTTTAATTATTAATGGCTCAAAATTGGAAATCGGTGAACCAAGTTTGAATTCCGGTCATGTTAGTTATATTCACTTTTGTGTAAATCCCCTCATCTATGGGTTTATTAGTAGGACTAATATCAGTAAATCACTATTATCCCCCAAAACTTCTTACATTCTAAAAATATTTTCTGGCTTTAAAATAACACGTAAAAGGTTGGTAAGTCATAAAAAACAAACCAATCATATGAAACTCCACTTACTACTGAAGCTACAGCTGTATCATTTGGTGTGGTTATAGCTCTATGCTCCACAGTTTTTTCTGTATACTCAGGCAATCATACCTATCTACAACTTTTTAGCTCTTTTTAACAACCCTCCCGACCTCCAGTTTTGATATCGATTCACACAAGTTTGTCAGGCAAGTGGCCCATCCCCCCATGCCTTTTTTGCCTTTGATATATCCTGTGAATGTCAAATTCTCCAAGCCTTCCTTCCTCATTATGAGATTAGAAATTTCATTTGTCTCTTTCTGATTTTGAGCACAAGTGTCCTTTTGTTTCCATTTTCTCATTTTTCATGGACTCCATCCATGATATCCTCAGCATCCTTCTGTAGAATCACATTTCTATTGCCTCAAGTTTCTTCTTCATCTGTAAGGAGATTGTCTAGCATTCACTGTCATATAGGAAGACTGATATTACATAGCAGTTCAACTCTTTGTTTCTAATTAAATTTTCTTGTTTCTTAGTACTTTGCTTAGTTTTTGGAAAGCAGCTTTTGCTATTCCAGTGCACCTTTTAGATAAAAGGAATAACCAGAATAAACAATATTTGTATGTAGCAATTTCTGATACTTTTTTGTTCCTTGCTGATGTAAGTTGCTTGAAATATTGCAATATTAAAATGCCACTACCTCCAGTAAAACTCTTATTTAGAACACAAGTTGAAAGTTTTCTGAAAAGATTTTTTGGTTGTCTTTAGTAGTAGTGTCAAATGTTACCGATATGTAACTTTCTATTTTCCAAAACCGTGTTAATGGTTAAAAATTATGCGCTCTGCAATACTAGGTCTGTTTTAGATAAATAAATAAAAGTTGTCCACTAAATGTCACTGTTATCTGAAAATGGCTCGAGAATAGACCTGCCAAAAGGTTGTAACAACAACAATAAAGATGTGGATAATAGTTAAAAAGAAAGATTATTAAACAATTGCCTGATATATACTGCTACTGAGTGGCATTAATGCATCTATATTATGCTCAACTATAGTCAGCTGACACATTTGCCATATTCAGTGCATCATGTTTTTGTGCATGGGTTTTGTTTTCGATTTATAATAAAAGCATTTAGAACATTGTATCAATTCCCAAGTGTAAAATAGGCAGAATTTAATTTTTGTTAGTAATGATATCTTGAATAATGAAATTTAAATAACTTTGTAAAATTTATATTCATTGAATTTGATTAATAGTTTCATACTGGGTTGAATGAGATTTAATGAGCATGCCTGCTTTTTTTTATTGCATGACTTGTTTTGTACGTCATGCATTCACAGGAGGCATTGTTCTTCTATGAAGCCCAACTGAACATTATTTTTAAAACTCTACATCAGTCAGTTATGTATCGTGTGTGATACACGCTTAGGCAATCCTGTATATTTAAATACATGACTGAGGAGACAGATTTTTTTCCCCGCAATAGATTGCTATTTCTTTCTGCAGTAGACCAGTTGCCCCCCAAATCTATAGAACCCAGTCTGTCCTGCTATTTATCCATAGCTGGCGGGTGAAGAAGAGGATTCAAACCTTTCCCAAGAGTATTAGCACATAAGTGAATGTAATGGATTCGACTGGAATTCGAACTTGGCTCTCCGATTCCTCAATCTGAGCCACTATCCATTACTCCAACCTGCCTCCTTAATAATAAACTCTACATAATAGTCACAAAAGTGGTACAGTTAAAGTGCAAACATTAGCCAGTGAATTGCTTTATAAAAAAGAACATTTGGAATTTTTAGTAGATATATAAACTATGATTCTTTAAAATGACTTCATTTCATAGTGAGAAAATAACAGAAAAAAATATAGTTAATCTTACAAATCACTGAATTGTCTAACCAACTGTTGTTCTGTCTATTATTGTTTCACTAGGCCGAAATGTAGCATGTTGGGAACACTAGAATCAAGCAGGCTCGGCAGTTTAAATATCTGGGAAGTGTCCTAACGGAGGATGGTAAATGCAACACTGAGATCCGTAGATGTATTGGGACGGCCAAGGACGCATGCCAAAAGCTGGGCAGAGTATTGCGAGACAGGAGGATTTCTTTGGTAACGAAGAAAAGAATACTTAGCTGTTACATGACCTCAGTCCTTCTTTATGGCAGTGAATTTTGGATGATTTCCTCAAAGATGACTTGAGGCGACGGAGATGTGGTTCTATAGAAGGATGCTAAGGATATCATGGACCGAGCATGCGAACAACAATGAGGTCTTAGAGAGGATGCAAACAAGGAGGAGGTTTATACTTAACATCAGGAAGAGGCAGCTGAAGTACCTTGGACACGTAATGAGGAAGGAGGACCTGGAGAATCTGATACTCACAGGTCAAATAGAGGGAAAGAGAGACAAGGGAAAACAACGCATGATATACCTAGTGACTTTAAGCTAGTGGATGACAGAACGTGGTCTGGGGAGAGGTGACAGCAGGAAGGAACATGTTGACAGCTGCAAGGGATAGAGGGAGGTGGAGAGCCATGATTGCCTACATCCTGAAAGGATACGGCACATAGAAAGAAAAGTGTTTTTGTTCATTAGCGGAAATAAGAGGAAAAAATCCTAGTAAAAAGTTATTAATAATTGATGATGCTTCATCTAAGAAATTCAAATAATATTACAAGATCTTCTTGTCATATAGGAATAAAGTGTCACTGCCGACACTTGAGTCTGAACATAGATCACCAGTGAGCAAACACAGGCAATCCCATTATTGAATTAAGTGGATCACATGACCATAGAGGAAACGCATATATAGGAAGTCGCGTGATGTCTAAATGATTGCTATTTCTATTCTATCCTCTATTACTATATGGATCGTATTTCTGTTTTATCTTCTATCACTATACAGACCGCTATTCTCTACTCTATTCACTATACTATTTCTCTATTCAGATTACTATAGTGGTTACTTGTTGAGTGAGTATTATCAAGCAATTTCTATTAGTGTGAGTGATATTCGGAGGCGTCCGACACCAGTATTGCTCAATGGCATTACTATAGTTGTATCTGTGATTACAAAGTCTTTACTACAACGAGCATTACGAAAGTGACAACGAGTATTTGTTGACATTACAAAAGTGTCAGACATCTGTTTGTTGACATCACAAAAGTTCTTTAGCCTGGGAATTGGGATTTTGAATGTATCTAATGTTACTAGTGTAATGAAAAACAAGAGGAATAAGATGAAAGAAATATTAGTCAAAAATTTAATAATAATTGACAATGCTTCCTCTAAGAAATTCAAATGATATTACAAGATGTTCTCTAGTTTGGGCATTGGGATTTTAAATGGATCTAATACTACTACATTTCATACTTCCTATCTCTTGTTGCCTTTCCATCGTCCATTCACACAAGCTTGTTAGGTGACTCACTGCCTTCCCTTATCTCTCTTGTGCTCAGTATGCCCTGTGAGAGTGAAGTTTTTTAATCTGTCCTTTCTCATTATGTGTCCAAAAAGTTTCAGCTTTTTCTTTCTGATTCAGAGCATAAGCTTTATTTTTGTTGCCATTTTCTTTATGACTTCCTTGTTGTTTACTTGCTTTGTCCTTGAAATACTCAGTATCCTTGCATAGGACAACGTTTCTGTTGCCTCCAGTTTTCTTCTCATCTGTGGGTCAATTGTCCAGAATTCACTAACATAGTGACATAGTGATTCAGCACTCTTTTCTTTGTTTCTAATGATTATGTTTTGATTTTCAGCACTTTACTTAGCTTTTGGAATGTCTCTTTTGCTAGTCCAATCCATGTTCAGGTTTCACTGTTACATTCTCCATCCTATTTTAAAATGCTTCCAAGATATTTAAACTTATGTACTTGCTTGATATTGACATCTCCAATTTGTAACTTATATCTTGGTCTTTTTCCCTTGCTGATAACTATACTTTCTGTTTTCTTGCAGTTGATGGTTAGTCCTTTTATCTTGCTTTCTTCTTCCACCCTGTTTAGGAGGTCCTGTAGTTTCCTTTCAAAGTCGGCCATCAACACAATGTCATCTGCATCTTTTATATTGTTAAATTACACCCACTGCTAGAGTTTCTAGCTTCTTTAGGACAGCCTTACTGTAGAGGTTGAATAAATCTAGAGAGTATATATATATATATATATTTTTTTTTTTTCAAACATTATTTTTAGTGGGATATCTGTGTTTGAAATAGACACCCTTTTTTATTTTAAACAATATGTAAAACTTGGTATCTATTTTAAACATATTAATATGAAAAAAAAAATGCATTTTTTATTTATTTATTTAAAGTGCTGTTTCACACTTAGTCAAATTGACTAGTATTTGAAGAAGCTCTTTTAAAAGAATTTTAGATAATTCAGTCTTAGGTAGGTAGGTAAATAAAGTAATATGCAAATTTACTTAAGCTTAATTGCACAAGACAAAGAATTAGGAAGACTGTTTAACCCACATTTCTTGTTGTCAAGTGGGAAATATCTAACTCTTTCAATCATGAGGCAAATTTAGTTGTTTTTAAATAAAATTTGTGAGTTTGAAATTTTTTTTCATATGAAAGTCACTATTCTTTTTCATTTTTTATATATTTTCAGGGGATATTTTGGATAAGTATTTAAATGAGGCAAAAACTAACTCATCACAAGCGGAACTTGTTTTTAATCCTCCTTCGGAAACATCAGTCATAGCCAAACATGAGAAACAGAAATGTAGATCTCCGTCAGAGTAAGTTTTACTTTATTTGTTTTGTCTTTTCTTTCATTCTGACTGACTACTACTCTGATTAACAATCACTCTCATGAACTACTGTATTTAACAGCACATAAAACCCATGGGTATATAAGACACTTCACCTCCATTTTTGCTTATTTACCTTTAATACTATTAAATACAGTTGTTAGAGTAATGAAATAAATGATGATAATACAAAGAAGGTAAATTAAAAAAATGAATGTGAAATGTCTTATATTCCCCTGGGTTTTATAGGCTATTAAATTTAAATTCATGAATATTGCTGTTTCTGATTCTTCACTCTATATTATTTGTCTACTGTTTAGTCATAGTAACAAAATTCTGTTTTCTTTCATTTTGATTAACTACTGTATTTAATAGCATATAAAACCCACAGGTATATTAGGCCCTCCTCCTCCTCCTCTGCACTTTTATCATTTACATTCATTTCATTGTCTTTGCTTTCTTTTACTGATTAACCATGCCCTTTGCCCTGAGAGGATATTGGGCCTCAAATTCACACCTGACCTCATGGAACTCCTATATATGATCCATTGCTAAAGATGCAGGTAAAATGATCAGCTCTCTGTACCACTCCAGTAATTACCTGACTTCTCCTACTATGATCTACCTTTGTAAGAGTCAGTTCGACTGGATAGTATCCTTAGCTTTATTGTTTTTATCAGTGTTTAGCTGATCTGCCCTTTGACTTTTCGTTGATATATTTTGTATCTAGTATCCCTTGAATATCTGTTTAGCTAAAAGTTTTAACTTGTTCATGTAAGAGAAATTCTTTGGGTCAAGATTCTTTCACATTGAGTAACTCCTTGTGTTTTAGTGGCTTTTCACCTTGCTTGGGCTGAAATGATTAAAAAAAGATCAGGACAACTTATCAGAAGCTATTCTGATTTCATGTTTGTTAGAAGGCTGAGATAAAAAGAAATAAAAAAAAACAACAAATTAGTCAAAATGAATGCTTCTAAATATTTGCCATCTTGTTAATAGGGACAACAAATTCAAGGATACAGTTTCAACCTCAGAAAAGTAAGAGAACATTGGAGGAAGCATTGTGATAAAAGCAACAAAGACGAGGGCTACATTTCCCATAATTTTAGGAGTAATAAAATACTTCATCTTAAAATATCAGACAAAAGTAAAGTTCATCAGGTTTTGGGGGTTTAAAACTACTTTCTCAAAATTTGTTTTGTTCTTTTCCTCTTTGTGTTTTTCAAATTTGTAAGAACTTTTTGGATTCTTTGGAGTTGAATCCAAAGTTTACTTCCACATCAAATCAGTTTATATTTGTTGAAGTACTGAATTTTTTAAATAAGTGGGTTTTGAATGAATGCTAGTTATGAAATTATTTTTATTCTCTATATTTTTGAAATAGAAGATCCAGAACAAATTACAATAAAAAACAATTGATATATTAACTCTTAAAATTGCGTACTTTTTAACAAAGTTGAATGTACACATTCCTGATCAGAAATGAATGACAGAGGAAGAGATTATTTTTCTCCCTTACATTAGAGATCTCTTCACTTCCTTTAGAATGAATTTAAACAAGTTTAATACGAATGTGGTGTTGTACACTTCAGAACTGGCTGGTCAATGCAGTACTGTACAGATCCATGTTTTACAGTATATAAATTGTCAATATACTTTACATATTACCCATTGAACTCCTAGGATTAAAAGCTCTATTGATACTTATGGCGGTGCTAGGCAAGAAAGAATATATCTGTGCTATATACATGGGTGGAACATAATCATTGAAAGAAAGGAATCACAAACATGATTTATTCTCAAAGAGATTTACAAGAAATTATATACAAATATATAAATACTTGTGACTGATTTGTCCCACACAGACAAATTGTAGCATAAATAAAACAAGCATTTTGGAAAGGCAAGAAATGAGAGGGTTTTACTTGTGATATTTCTTGAAGGAATCAGACTGGTAGTATGTTCTACAAACTTTGAGGTACAATGTGGGCTTTTCTGTTCTCCCTACTGCTGTGAGCTTGAGATGATGTCTAATGCCATACTTGTCTATCATTAACAGCTGACAAGGGCAGATAGGTCTTGCCTTTATGTGCGCTAAATAACAGCTGAGGTTTTGACACCGCCATGAACTGATGTCATTCACTGGTCATCACGTGAACCTTATGACTTTGTCTTAACCAAAGTTAGGTAATCGCCCTTTACATCCCTACAATACCATTCAAAGACAACATGAACAAATGTCGGACTGTTGAAGTATCTTTACTACAACCAGTATTTAATCCCATTCAGCTTAATTTTATTCACATACTTGTTTTATGTGTTGAGGGCATAACAAAATTTAATACTTAAAAAGCTATGTACAATCAAATCTGTTTTCCCAAATGATTGGAAGTTGAGGATAAAGACGCTTCAAAAAGTGTTTTGCGTGTTTATTTTTCAGCTATAGATCAATTTACAAATGAATTAATCACAATTTAAAATTAATAATTTCTCCATTCTTTATCTATTATGTTGTATCCTTAAAGAGGCTACAAACAGACAAAGGTGGTACTCGAGTGAAGGAACATCAACACATGCGTACATGAAAGAAGAGAGGTTTATTGTAAAAGAGAATACACAACTGAAAGACAGAGAATCGGGTGGCAGGCTAGTAATTCCTGAAGCAAGCCTCCAGGTATATCCTGTGCTCACTATATATAGCTACTGATATAGTCAGTCCACATAGGCAATAGGGAGTGTGGGACATTCCATTGCAACATATTATTATATACTCAAGATTTGTTACCAAGTCTTACTTGTAGCTCCTTTGATTTTAAAGTTCCCTTATTGCTCCAAACACTGGCAATGGGCCTGTTTGTAACGTATATTTTTAGCATAATTTATTAAGCAAATATGTTAAAACTTCCATTCACACTCATGATTCCATATATGCTAAAATTTCCCTAGTACATTTAATACTTATCTATGATCTATTATAACATATAGGTAAAATATACATTTCAGAGGTATACTGAGAAAGAGAGAGAGAGAGAGTAGAAAGGGTACATTTTGACCCCATGTCATCACAGAAGAAATTATAATAGTCCATTCTTAATAATTACAGAATGTTGTTATTCTATAATTATTGTGTTATCCAATTAAAACAGTATGTGAAGTTTGTTTACCAAACAATGAAGGAATTAAAATGTCCCACAGTAATACATGGTGTGACATAAATACCTCCCACATAATGGTAAGACATTAGTGGCAATGGTATCTTCATCTAACTAATGTTTTACCATTATGTGGGAGGTATATATAGGTGGTATTTCTGCCACACTCTGTATTTACTCTTAAAAATGAAATTTGATGAATTAAGTACTACATTTTGTAATCTTTGTAAGTTTCCTGGATTAATTTATATATGCTGCATTGAAAAATATGCAGAAAGGTAGTATCAGTGGTCAGGAATGGGTATTAAGCAAAAGTTGCTGATAGATTGGAATTGTTGTATGTATAATACAATATGAATGCATTGCTCATGATATTACTTTAAAATTGCATTGTAAGTCAGAAAGCTATTGTCTGACTGGCAGAATTGGGCTATTATATGTATAATCTATTAATTTGTGTTAGATTTATAAATTGCAAACCTTGACAATGGAATTTTGCAGATTTAATTAGTAAGAATTATCTGTGGCCAAAAGAATCAAATTGAAGAGAATCTGACTAGAAATCTGTTTAAAATGATTGTATAAAAATACATAAATAAAATAGATTAATGAATTAAAAATAATTCTTTTCATGAGATCATTAATTTTTATTACGGACATTTACTAAGGTCTGTTAACAATTAAATTTTACTTTTCTATTTAAAAAAATTGTTTATCAGTTTTATGAAAACTAATTTATGTTGTAGAGGAAAAAAATTCTAAACTATTCTTACTTAAAGAAATGTACTTTTATTTAGCATTTTTGAATATATTGAGCAAGAAACAGTCCACTTGTTGACTCTGTTTCAATGTCTGGCACCAGAACAATTTGTTTACTAATATAAATCTAAAAGAAAAGAAAAATACTGCTAATATTGGTTTTTAGATACCAGACGAATTCAAATGAGTCTGTGACTGAATAATGTAATGAGCATATCTTTGAGGAATAGTTTGTTGAATGAAGAAATGGCCATTTTGAGTGTCATCCTTAGAGATTTCTGCAATTATTGATCATTATCCCTAGAACTGTTGATATCATTGTCAGCCTATTCTTTGTTTTCCTGCATATGATCAATATATATATATATATATATATATATATATATATATATATAATATGATCAATAGAATCAATACCATTTTCTGTTTTGTTTTGTGCATAGAAACCTTGTTATAAATGTCTGCCAAAATTTTACAGGTTCTAAAAAGAATGAATTAAGAATGTTTGCAATCTCTTGGCGCTTTTTAGAATGACACCATTTCAATAATAACAATTCTTAATTAAAGTGATAGAACAGACATGTTACAACAAAAGAACAAAATAAAAAAAAAATTACTGTAAGTTGTTGTAATATCAAAACACAACAAGCAAGAAAAGCAGCTAAAATGGTTTGTTTGTCCTCTCTCGTCAGAGCTCAGTTGGGGGATGAAATTTGTGGAGAGTGATTAAAATGAACACCAATGACCAACTGTTATATAAACTATATAAAAGTTACAGGCTAATTACATTTAAGCTTAACAGTCACTCCTCCTTACAGAGAGATGGCTGCTAGGACTTAATGTAAATTAATTCCTGCACACCCAAATGAAATTTAGAATTAGCCTTGCTCAGTACTGAGAACATGTCTCAGTTGTAAGACCAGGTTCATTACTTGTTTTTTTACAAATGCTCAGCTGTCACTGAACTAGTTGTCATCCAACACCTCTGAATTATGATCTACATTAAGTTCTACTATCTATCTCTTTGTTAGTATGCTGAAATTTTAATATTTTTGTTACAATAATTAATGCTCTTAATATCTATTGAGCACTTTATTGGCAACAATTTTGTTCACCTTGATATACATTGAATAATCATTTTATGTAGATCAAAAATTTTTATCAAAGTACTCTCTATTTACATTATTTACAGTGTTTGGACTGTTTTCCTCATCTTTATGATGATGTTTTGGCCATTGTATACGCCAGCCTTCTTCAGGTGATATAGGTTGGAATTTCAAACCATGAGGGTAGATTGTTCTAATTCCACATGTCTTGCCTAGTCTGGATATCTCAATTTCAGCTAATTCCCTTTAGTAACTCAACTTTCCAAGTTTTTTTTTCACCTCTGTTGTGGCCAGGTATTGAATTCACAACTCTTTGGGTTGTCACTTTTGGATTACTTCAACCAATGCTTTTATCCACTGGGGTATGTGTCCTTGGGACTAAATAAAGGATTCCGTTCAAAATTCCAATGTATATCAACAGAAGAAGGCTGTGGTGTACAATACCCGAATATTGTGAATATGACAATAAAGTTAAGACAACAGTCAGAACAATGTAAATAGTGTAAATAATTACCATACCTCATCTAAGAAATATAGACAGATGTTGAAATGCTCTCTATCTCTCTCTCTCACATATATATATATATATATATATATATATATACACACACTCCTAATATTAAACTCAGCAGAAAAGAGCAAAAGTTAATAAAAATCTTAAAGAAATTTTGTTGCTCTTCAATAAAATTTGTATGAAAATCTGCTGACTAAATATATTCTCTCTCTCTCTTTTCTCTCTCTCTCTCTCCATATATTCGACTCAGAGTTTCATGAACAATACAAGCTTCAGGTGCTGAATTTAGACTCAATTCAGCAACTGGAGATTGTGTTGTGCATAAAACTCCATGTTGTGCTACTGGTGATGAAAAACTTTGTATTTATTAATATATACTTAATAGCTCTGTTTTATTACATTGAGCACTATTTTATTAACACCAGCACTCAATGTGCGATATATAGTAGTTAATGTCCCAGTGAGAAATGTGCATTTCACAAAGGTGGTAATTTAGCCTTAATTTGCTGTAGAGACCTCTGTAGTTGAGCAGTTAAAAAAAACCTGGCTCGAAGGAGTTTTCCAATGATAAAGGGAATGCAGTTTTGATCCCTGCAAAGAGATACTTTCCCATTAATAAGACTTTCTGCTGACATTAATTTCACATGGGCTGCTTATTTCGGACATGTGTATTCACTAAAATAACATTTATGGTAATAAAAATATAACTAAAGTGGTTGAAATGTTTGTTCAGTTTCTTAATTAAAAATAAGACACACTTAGTTACGTTGTTCTGGAATTGTCATCAATGGTCGACTGAACTTTCTTTGTTTCAATGACTTTTGTTTTGTTTTAAGATTGCGCATGCCTAAAGTTACCTAGCAACCTCACCAGAATCTTAATTATTATAATGTATAAAATACTTGTCTTCTCTTTCAGATTTTAAGAATCTCTCAGATACACTTTTACCTTCAACATTAGCTTGTACTGTGCTAAGTTGATTTATGAGTGACCCTATGAGGATTGATCTCTTTATAATAATAATCTTTGAGACTAGATTTCTAATTATTGCCATCTGGTGAGGTGCTCAAGTTTGTGTTGCAAGATATACTTGACTTTTGCATGTGTGGATATCATTATTACCATCTTTGTTATTTTCTTTTATTTATCTGTTAATGTTGCTAGCTCACAGAAGGACATGGAAACTGGCAGTGTACATATTGGTATCAGGTAATGAGATATACATGAGTAAATGTGTATGTGTTTATATATATATATATATATATATATATATATATATATATATATATATATATATATGGATTGGTCAAAAAGTAATGCTTGTGTTCTAATTCAATTTTAAAAGTATTAGGATTCCTAAAGTTTGCTTTTAGGCTATAAACTATAAAATGTTTTAAAGCCCAGGGGAAAAATTGTGGACCTTTTTTTTTTCTTACCTGTAATCCTCTTTCAAAATGACTTCCTGTCTGGATACACTAAGAACTTTCATGGAATTTCTGTTTTCTGAAGGAGAAAATGCTGCAAACATTCTCATGAGTTCAGTGATTATTTATATATTTGATATCAGCACAAGAAAATTGTCCAGTAGAGTTGATGAATTCTTAGTGACAGGCCCCTTAGAGGCAAGCCAGCTGCTGTTGTGATTGAGGGTAAGGCCAAACAGACTGCTCCTGAAATCTGTAAGTTTTCAGGTGAGCTATGGTAGTGCCTGTAGTTTAATACAGTCTCTTGGTTACTTGATGGTCTGTACAAGAAGGGTTTTTAGAATGCTGAAAGTCTTGAAGGGGCAAAGAGTAGTTGTTGTCCAAGAGCTTCTAGAGCTGTGCAATGAAAGTGGCATCCAGAAGATAGCAGTTCTCTAATGATAATGAAGTGAAAAGGCAATGTGAACATGGCTAAGAATGCAACAAAGAAGCTTCTCTATGCTGTCATTTGAAGGTTGTATTCAACAATTGAGTGGGGGGGATATTATATTTAGGACTAGATTTTGAATCTGGACATTTTTGTATTCATTTTTGTCATCTGTGTATGCTATTAAATCTGTTCTAATTAAAGATCAGATATTACTTTTTGACTGAGTCTCATATATATATATATATATATATATATATATATATATATATATATATATATATATAGGGGAGAGAGCGAGAGGTCTTTCTGGAAAGTATCCAATTATTTAATATTAATGAAAATATAGCCTACCTATGCCATTGGCACCTTAGTTCCCTTCAAACTCAGGGACATGTAACACTTGACTGACTAGCCCCATGAAAGAGTGTCTGGTCATGCATGTGCAGTAAGGTCTCTTTTACTTGGTTGTCAATTATAATCAAAGCTATGCAAATAATTCTCAAGCTATTCAAAATAACTGTATACATTCTTGACAGACCGTGTGTATGTATGTGTGTGTGTGTGTGTATATATATATATATATATATATATATATATATTCTCACCTCTTTTGCTTTTGCTTTTTGCATTTTCTGAGCTACATCTTTTATTCACCACTGATGTAGCACTCAATATATTTATGGCATTCAGATGCTGTCTGAATTTTTAAGAAGAAAAGAATTAATGACACATTTCCACTGTCATTTGCTTGTATATGAGTTTAAGTAGTATGTATTTAATTCATGTAATAATTATACTCTTAAAACAGAATCAAGAAAATCATTATTCCATCAAGGATTTATACCAGTATCCTGATCTCTGTTGTTTATATCAGGAGCCAAAATGTTTTTAAACTTCCAGTCAGTTGCAACAGTCAACACAATTCTTAGGTAAATATCTTGAAATTTTAAAAGATGGTAACCATTATAATTTCACTGGTACTTCTTTCATTTTAATTTCAGTTACTTCTCATGGCACCTACTCAGAATAGACATTTATTTCTGATTTTAGCTATTTTCTAATACATGTAGAAAGACTGGAGAAATCTAATGAAAATTAATTTATAATAAGATATAAGAAATACTTGCAAAAAAAGAATAATTCTTAGTAAAATGTCATATTTGTTAGATGATAAAGATTTAAATCAAATAATATATTTTGCCTTTAAAATTTCCTAACAATGAAAATAATGCTGTCTGCCAAAATTGAAAAATGCTTTTAAACTGCTGTTTTTTGTTCTCAAAAATATTTTCTATTTTGCTGTTTTCTTTGTGAGAGAATAATAAAATTATAAGAAATTATTATATAAATAAATAAAATTAATAGATATTATTATTATACATTGATCAATTCAGACCAGAATTCTCATCATGTTTCTTATATTTGCAACATTTTGGCCATTCTATACACTGACATTCTTCAGTTTATCATATTTCATAATCTTCCAGAAATTTCAAATCAAACTTTCTTCACTCCACAATTATAATCTCACTTACCTATGAAAATAAGCAAAATTTTGAATCAGTTGAACAAAAGATAGTTTTTCCATTAAAATATCATATTTGAGAAGACATACATTTGATAGCATATAAGACCACAATCCTTTTTCATAAAAATAGTTTAGAATGATTGACTGTAGCTACAAGAGTGGGATACAAGTTGTTGTTTTTTTCAATTGAAGAGAATGGCTAAATTGTTTAAAATTAAACTTTAAAATTTGATCAAAGTTTTTGATGATCTGCAATCAGTTTCAACTGTTTCCTGCAGATTTTGTGATCAAATAATAATTAATGAAATACAGTTTTTTTTCTTCATATTCCTAATGTATTATTTCTTTAACTTTATTTTAATATGTTAATGAGTTAGAAAAAAAGGCATTCTTTTGATACAAAAATATATTAAACTTTGCATGGAGAAGAATAAGCTTGGCATTTTAAAAAATATATTTATGTAGCTCATTTTGTTTATAGCAATAATGTGTGTTAATCTATTCTCTTATGTAAAGGTTATATGTTCAGTATTTACTATATACAGCAGATTAGGTAACAATATAATTTAACTAACCTAACGATGTGTAACCTTATAAAATCTTTAATCCTGGATCTTAGGAATTGATGATGGTCAAACTGTAAGTGAATTAAGTCTATTTAACAGTATTTTCCTAATAGTAGCAAAGATTAAAGTATTTTTCATACTGAGTAATGAAAATTACAAGCATAGTTAAAAAAAAAGAAAATTATCTAACCTTTCCTTTCACTGCTTGGTGGCATTGCTATGATTTTTGTTCAGATGCAAAGTGTTTTTCAGATTGATATTTCTTCTGGCACAATATTTTGATTGACATACTTTTTTTCATTTCAATGACTTTCACTTTCACTCTCTCTTCATTTGCTTAAAATGTGCACATGTTTTTTGCCCTTTGATTTCTAATGAAGTAGATGGTTAAAAAAAACTGAAAAATGCTTTTAAACTGCTATTTTTCTCTCTGAAAATATTTTCTGTTTTGCTGTTTTCTTTATGAGAGAATAATAAAATTGTAAGAAATTATTATAAAATTGAGAGATTATTATATTATATATTATTATTATTATACATTGATCAGTTCGAACCAGAATTCTCATCATGTTTTTTATACTTGCAACATTTTGGCCATTCTATACACTGACATTCTTCATTCTTTTTTCGTAATCTTCCAGAAATTTCAAATAAAACTTTGTTCACTCCACAAATAATTACAATCTCACTTACTGATGAAAACAAGCAAAATTTGTCAACCTCTCCTGATATCCTATATCTAAGTATGTTAGTATATCAAAGGATAGTTTTCTCACGAAAACAGCATATTTGAAAAGTACAAAGAGTACTATATTTAATGGCATGTAAGATCACAGCCCTTTTCATAAAAATGGTTTAGAAAATGTCACCTACATCCTGTATATGAAAGTAAAGTATTTAGTAGGTTAATATCGACTCATACACTGAAAATGACTAATAGTTATCTGTAGACTCATTCTTTTACAGTGGAACCTCGGTTCGCAGACGTCTCACATGTTGAACAAATCGGTTTTCGAACAGAAAATTAGAAATGAAAATGCTTCGGCTATCAAAGAAATTTCAGTTCTCGAACAACCTAGCTGAACCGAGTTAATATGAATGGAATCATTTCTTAGTCGACCGCCGTGTTGTATACATTTATGTGTTGTGCTGTGCTTTTCTTTTCCAATTTTATTGTACTTTGACTTTTTTTTTATCTACATTGATTCCGATTGGAAAAATAGTTTCAGTTTATGAACAGCCTTCAAAAATAAAATGAATTTGTGAACTGAGGTTCCACTGTGTCTTATTTATTGCTATCCATCCGAAGAAATAATGTTTCCTTTTAAGGAATGGCACATATATGAGTGGATTCTATTATAGGTGAGTAAGGGGTTTACACAGGTCAGGACACACACTCAGGGCATCCTTTCCAGGTTTTAGCAGTACAGTGGCTGGTTGAGGATCAGTTGCAGTGAATACCCAACTTAGAAATGTCCTTTCTTATGCTTCATGGTACATAGATATCCAATGGGTCTGAAGTTCAGTGTTTTCCTTCTCCTAGACTGGCTGACACTCAAGACTAGAGAGTCCAAACTACTTTGCTATTTAACCCATAATTGGTGGTTGAAGGGATGGATTCATGCCAAGGCTCCATCATACATTTACATATTAAAAATAAATGGAGAGGTTAGATACATGAGTACATATCTCACTGGTTGTGAAGAACAGTTGCTTTCTAACTCCTAATGGCACTGCCTTAAAAGCAGCAATGAAAATTATAAAGATATCAAGCCTGGTAGTGAAAAAAATTTGATCATATTTTCTTTTTTCAAATTGAAATGATTTTAAGATTTTCCCTCATTTTGCATAAGGTTTCTCTTTATTTGAATCCCATTAATAATTTCATAAAATTTTTTTTGGCTCTTGTACAGAATTTAAAGACACTAAATTGATTTAGAAAATCCTGTGAAAATAAATACAATTTACTAAGATTTTTATGGGCAACACATATGCATGTGCATAGTATGATATTTCTGTGTGTCTTTCTGTATCAACCAATGGACTCACTACACTAAACTATGAGCATTGTCTGAGTTTCTGAAATGAAGTATCATTATTTTATGAATATTTCTCAAACTCCTACTTGTATTTTTGCCATTATTTCAGCCAATGCACTCTCTTCTTTGTTGTATCCTTGTGTGCGTCTGTTCATAAGCTTGGCGTCAGCTATATTTATTTATTATATTACATTGTATGATGGCTATTTACTCTGAATAAGGTAATTGAAGTTGAATGAAGTTGGTTATTATCCTTAATTACTTTTACTTCAGAAATGATCTCTTAAAAAGTTGTATTTAATCTGATATCATCTGATCTTTCAAACTATCAGCATATATATATATATATATATATATATATATATATATATATATATATACTTTACAAAATTCAACCTTTGACAAAAAATATTTGCCAGAAAGAACAGCTTAACAGTGCTCAATAATTTTTTAAAAAAAAGAACATATAGGGCAGTTTAAGATATTAAAAATTCAAGACACTGACCTTTATGCTACCATGGTTTCTACCAGTGCAGTATTGTCAGTGGTATAACCACAGGTCTTCAGACAAACTGGCAAAATACAAAAGTAATATGAAACTTGCAAGTTATGTGTGGCAGGTGAAAGAAAAAATATAGTAAAAGCTATTTGTTTGGAATTGAAATAAATTGTTTGTGACACCAGTCCTGTTAAATTTCAGACAGACCTTGTGTGTGTGTATATATATATATATATATATATATATATATATATATATATATATATATATATACACTAATTTAAAAGTCACACTATCAGGTGGCATTTACGCTAGCTCCTGTGGAGGGCTCTTGACACAATAGATAGGGAGGAGTAGATGCAATATGCAACATCACAATCGATAGGGAGGAGTAGATGCAATATGCAACATCACAATCGATAGGGAGGAGTAGATGCAATATGCAACATCACAATCGATAGGGAGGAGTAGATGCAATATGCAACATCACAATCGATAGGGAGGAGTAGATGCAATATGCAACATCACAATCGATAGGGAGGAGTAGATGCAATATGCAACATCACAATCGATAGGGAGGAGTAGATGCAATATGCAACATCACAATCGATAGGGAGGAGTAGATGCAATATGCAACATCACAATCGATAGGGAGGAGTAGATGCAATATGCAACATCACAATCGATAGGGAGGAGTAGATGCAATATGCAACATCACAATCGATAGGGAGGAGTAGATGCAATATGCAACATCACAATCGATAGGGAGGAGTAGATGCAATAGGCAACATCACAATCGATAGGGAGGAGTAGATGCAATAGGCAACATCACAATCGATAGGGAGGAGTAGATGCAATATGCAACATCACAATCGATAGGGAGGAGTAGATGCAATATGCAACATCACAATCGATAGGGAGGAGTAGATGCAATATGCAACATCACAATCGATAGGGAGGAGTAGATGCAATATGCAACATCACAATCGATAGGGAGGAGTAGATGCAATATGCAACATCACAATCGATAGGGAGGAGTAGATGCAATATGCAACATCACAATCGATAGGGAGGAGTAGATGCAATATGCAACATCACAATCGATAGGGAGGAGTAGATGCAATAGGCAACATCACAATCGATAGGGAGGAGTAGATGCAATAGGCAACATCACAATCGATAGGGAGGAGTAGATGCAATATGCAACATCACAATCGATAGGGAGGAGTAGATGCAATATGCAACATCACAATCGATAGGGAGGAGTAGATGCAATATGCAACATCACAATCGATAGGGAGGAGTAGATGCAATAGGCAACATCACAATCGATAGGGAGGAGTAGATGCAATATGCAACATCACAATCGATAGGGAGGAGTAGATGCAATATGCAACATCACAATCGATAGGGAGGAGTAGATGCAATAGGCAACATCACAATCGATAGGGAGGAGTAGATGCAATAGGCAACATCACAATCGATAGGGAGGAGTAGATGCAATAGGCAACATCACAATCGATAGGGAGGAGTAGATGCAATAGGCAACATCACAATCGATAGGGAGGAGTAGATGCAATATGCAACATCACAATCGATAGGGAGGAGTAGATGCAATATGCAACATCACAATCGATAGGGAGGAGTAGATGCAATATGCAACATCACAATCGATAGGGAGGAGTAGATGCAATAGGCAACATCACAATCGATAGGGAGGAGTAGATGCAATAGGCAACATCACAATCGATAGGGAGGAGTAGATGCAATATGCAACATCACAATCGATAGGGAGGAGTAGATGCAATAGGCAACATCACAATCGATAGGGAGGAGTAGATGCAATAGGCAACATCACAATCGATAGGGAGGAGTAGATGCAATATGCAACATCACAATCGATAGGGAGGAGTAGATGCAATATGCAACATCACAATCGATAGGGAGGAGTAGATGCAATATGCAACATCACAATCGATAGGGAGGAGTAGATGCAATAGGCAACATCACAATCGATAGGGAGGAGTAGATGCAATAGGCTACAATAAATTACAGAAGAACTCTAAATTGATCGCTGCATATAAGTATTGCATTAATATTTAAGTTTACCTTTTAAAATTCAATGGTAATTCTTTTGTTTCCACTTAATTTAAAGACAATTTGATGTACAAAGATCCTTACTTTCTGTGCAAATAATTATTTTTATTTCATGAGTTACTTTTGCTGGATTTTGCAATTAATTTCAATTATTCCAAAATTTATTTCAGAGTTATAAAAATTGTTATGCCAAAAACTTTGTCACAAAAAAACAAGTAAAAAAATCGCGAAAAACAATCGCAGTAATGAAAACTTGGGAATCCCAAATTTCACGATTGCAGGTGCAGATCTGGCCCAGAATGTTTTTAATTTGCTCACGGAGTCAGCCTGATTCCAAAATGTATATGTTGGGTTACGGTCTCTTGGAGTAAAATTGAAAATGTGTGACACTGTGACACACTAATATTTGCATTTATTATATATATATATATATATATATATATATATATAGTGCTGTTCGATAAAAGTGACTCACCTGATTTTTTTACTTAAAAATTTTTTCGCCTATTGATTTTGGGGTCAAACTAATTTTTAATCTTACTAATATAAAGACCCCTTCCCAAACACCTAGTAAAAAAAAGTTTACTCACCCTAAGGTATTGATAATTATAACTTTGGATATAAATGAGATTTAGGGAAAAACTCAAAACTTGTGCAAAAAAAGTAACTCACTTATTTCCTGCAACTAGTAATCAATAGAAACATAACCGAACAGCTTTAAATAAAGAATAATAGAGGTATAATTTATTTATAATAGGTAATATAGTTCAAAATATTTAGTAATCTATGGGTCCTCCTTTATTTTGAATAACCTTTTCAACCCTTTTTGGCATTGACTTGATTAGGTTCTGGCAAATCTCATCTCCAAGCATTGAATTCCATTTGGATATGAAATTCACAATCAAATTCTCTTTGTTGCTCAACTGCTTTCTTGAGAGCCTGTACTTTATAATGCTCCATAAGTTTTCTATTGGGTTGAGGTCAGGAGATTGGGGCAGCCATGTCATAACACTCACCTGCTTTTCATCAACGTATTCCTTCATCAATTTTGATTTGTGACAGCATTATCCTGCAGAAAAATGAGCTTGGTGGGGTCGATTTGCACCCTTTCAGCAGAAGGGAGCAGACAAGACCCTAAAATTCTCTTGTACTGCTCGCTCCTGAGGGCCTTTTCAATAGGTTTTAAGAAACCAGTTCTATGAAAAGAAAAGCATCCCCCAGAACATTATACTGAACGGATGCTTGACAGTACTTACTGCTAAATTCAAAGAGCTTTCAAAGCTTCTTCTTCGGATTTTAGATCGCAAATTCTTTGAATTTAGCTCAACTTTCGTTTCATCGGAGTAGAGAACATTTTGTAAAAAAAATCAGGTCACTTTTATTGAACAGCACTGTATATATAAACACACACACATGCATACAATTCTCTGTTCCATTTATAATAATAAAAGAGTATAATAATTCTGAACAGTATTTACTCAAATAAGGATAAATGCATGTTTTGTATTTGCAATATACAACAGGCCTTGCTGGTATTGCCATAATGTCTAAAATAAAGTATTATTTCATTAATTTATCAAACTAATATCTTTATCTTTTTTGTTTTGATTCCTATATTAGCTAATATACTCACTATTGTCACTCAAATCCTGTAAACTTTAATAACTTAACAGAGTGTGTTTCCTCATTTTAAAACTTAAAAAATTTTTGCTACCACAATTTACTGGCTCAGTGGACACAGCTTCATGCCACATAAGCAAAAAAGAAATCATTAATACAATGATGGAGTTTGACCAAAGTTCCCTGATAACTGTTAGGTTGGTTGATTTTATGACATGTCAATACTTGTTGAGTTATTTAATGTTGAATTTTAAATGGGGTACCCAGTGAGGATCAAATGTACTTGTCAGTAGTAATGGTTAGGTTGGTTGATTTTATGACATGTCAATACTTGTTGAGTTATTTAATGTTGAATTTTAACTGGGGTACCCAGTGAGGATCAAATGTACTTGTCAGTAGTAATGGTTAGGTTGGTTGATTTTATGACATGTCAGCACTTGGGTTATTCAGTGTTGTATTTTTTTGATGTGAAGTTTGACCATTGCCACTGAGTGGCAAGACTCAATAGTAATGCTCAACCAGACTAGCCTTGTTAACCATTACCCCACACGAAAGCAGTTTGATGATTGTCAGGTACAATATGAGTCTGTGAGAGACCAGACCATGCACTGATTGAGACCTAAGGAAGGGGAGACACTGTAAAAAAGAAGTTGTGATGATAGGCATTCTTCAATCAAGATATAAGTTTATAATCTGTAAAGCAAATCTGACTTTGAGCCTTTGAAATGATAGTGTGTTTATGACATTGTTATTGTTGGCATAAAGTGAAGTTTTTAATCTCATCACTGTGGTTGCTATATCAAAACGGGGATTATTATTATCATTATGAAGCTTGTATGAAATTCTGTGATGAGGGTTAATCAGGACTTTGTGTTCAGGGTGCCTTTGTTGTTTTTAATCTCTGTCTTTTTTTTTTTACTGCTGCTATTTCCAGCTTTGTTCAGGCATAACTTAATCATTGGAGCTTTCCAGAGTTTTCACTAGAGAATCTCATTGATAGAATAGAATCAACTGCTGTTACTTTACTAAACTGATCCTATTTCTCATTCATACAAAGTCTATTTAGGAAGTATTTATCTGTTTAATATTAGACTTTTGAGAGCAGCATCACCTGACTTCTGTTCAAAGTCCTTCCCTTGGGAACTGACACACTTATTCCAGCATCCCTACCACTTTTCAAAACAGTCTACCAAATCCTCTTTTGAGATTACTATCAGTTGCCTTTTATATTGTCCTTAATCTTGTGCACAATGTTTTGACTGCTTTGGAGTGAGCCAGAAGTTGCGCTGAACTAAATCTGGACAGTTTAGGGGGCTAATAGACATGGGTGATGCACTGTTTTGCCAAAAACACTGCGTAACACACAAGGAATTGATTTGCTTGGTTATTGTGAATGTGACATTCACGAAGTCAACAAGCACACTGTTTTATCTCATTATCGACCGAGTAACCCTGTGGGGAAACTATTCTTGCATGCAAAGTAAGAACCTCTTTGGGTGCAAGGTTATGTTAAGACTGCATCTGGTCCTTGAGATATTCAGAATACAAGGGTAAGTTAAAAATTATCCACACATTCGCCATAACATATCTTTAGGTTTGTCACACTGCCTTCTGCTCATGCATGCTTATAGTTGGTATTATTGTGGTCACGCAATCAAAATTTCAGCTTGGTCATGCCAGTTTTCTTGCTGCTGTTACAGTATAAACACGACTACTATGCTAGCAGTGTGTATCAAGGAAGAATAAAGAGCAGTGATCCGATTTCTCTGGTTGGAAAGTATGTCAGGGGCTGAAATTCATCAGAAGCTTTTAACACAATACATCGACAGTGGACTACTGCATAGAAGTGTGTATGAGTGGATAGAGAAGTTTAAAAGTTGCCAGACAAGCATGGCGTATGAAGGAGCAAGATGCCCATCAAACTTCACCACTGACAAGAGATGGTAATGGCAAACTGGTGAGTTATCATTGATGAGGTTGCATGTTCTCTGCAGATTCAGATCATTGCTCTTTATTCCTCCTTGATGCACACTGCTAGTGCGGCGGTCATGTTTACACTGTAACAGCAGCAAGAAAACTGGCACGATCAAGCTCAAACTTTGATCACATAGCCACAATAGTACCAGATATAAGTATGCATGAGCAGAAGGCAGTGTGATAAATCTAAAGATATGTTATGGTGAAAGAGCAGATGATTTTTGACTTTGGGAGTTCAGTACATACAAGCATTCACAATGACTCTTACTTACAGATACACAAGGGCATGTAACCTCAGTCCCCTAACTCATTCGCTTGCTCACTTATAGGTGCATTCATACTGTCATTTACTCTCTCGTTATCATATATATCCTTACATTGACATACACTCTCATACACCTGCAACCTCTCTCTCACTTCTTCTGTGTGCCATGTTCCTTCAGGATATTGGAATCGGGACTCTCCACAACTTCCCATCTTTTGTAACTCTTATTGAAATATGTTTTTTCACCATCCCTCTGTCCCTGTTCTGACAACTGTGTACATAAGCTTGTTAGGTAGGGTGTTTGCTATTTCATCCTGTCCTTCTTGATTTCACTATGTCCTGTGACTGTTGTATTCTCCAAGCCCACTTTCCTCATTATGTTTCCTAGATATTTCAACTGTCTCTTTCTGATTCTAAGTATGTCTCTTTTATGTTTCCATTTTCCTTAAAACTTTCTACTTACTTATACGTTTTATCCATGATATTCTCAGCATCCTTCTGTAGATCCATATTTTTGTTGCCTTAAGTCTCTTCTTCATCTGTGAGAAGTTTGTCTGTCATTCACTGCCATAGAGGAAAACACACACTTTCTCATATAATAAAAGAACGATGCATGGGAAAGGTAGGATATGCAGTAACAACAGCAGTTTACTGATGATATTAATCAGTCAGTTAGTCTGTCCTCTCCGTGCTGAGAGGCACTTGAGGCAATGATGGGAGAAAGCTATCTCTGTCTGTCAGCTGCTGTGCTGGGAGCTGTTACTAAAATTAATACAATGTAAATAATGAGGAGGAGAATGGTAAATGTATATAGAAAAGAAATTAGAAAATAAAATTAATCTCATAACATAAACTTTATAATAGTCATTTTTTTTCTATTTGTTTAAAAATCATTTCACCCCAATCAAGGTGATAATGCCACCAAGATGCAATGAGTTACTGGGAGTGAAAGAAAAGACTTTAATGAGGAGAAAGGACAATAAAAGAACAGAATTCAGGAAAACAGAAGATTGCAACTGATGTTGCATTTAAATTTTTGAAGATTGTACTAAGTGGCAGGGCCAAGCAGACTTGTAATATAGATACTGCTAGCCTTAGATGATTTTGGTATAGACAAGATTACACAAATAATAAACTAAATCTACAACAGTGGAGATATACTAGAGGACCTAAGTAGATCTATTTTCATAGTACTGCCTAAGAAGCCAGGTGCAGAAGAATATGCACTCCATCAAACAATCAGCCTAAGAAGCCATATAACGAAAGTTTCATCCGAATAGAGTGTGCTGCAGAATCAGACAGGAAATAGGACAAGAACAATGTGGGTTTATCAAAGACACTGGAACAAAGAACACAATATTTATGCTCAGAATGTTACCAGAAAGTTTAATGCAGATGTAGAAGGACATGTACCTATGTTTTATAGATTACGTAAAGGTGTCCAATAAAGAACAGCAGAAAAATGTTGAAACTGCTCAGCAACCTTGACATATTTGGGAAGGATATTAAAATAATCAAAGACCTATACTGGCAGCAAATCGGATAGAAAATAAGCTCAGTGTACTGAATAGTAAATGTCATAAACAAATTTAAAAATCAATTCTATATTTTGTACATTACTTCAGATTACATACTGGAAATACAGTACAAGTAAACTTTTATTTTTCACTTTGTTGCTTTTTCTACAAATGAATAATCAGCCAAGAATATAAAGATTTATCAAAAATTACCAAAGTTAAAAACCGGTGGTATCATTTTTTTGCTTTTATTTAGAAAAACAAAAATCTTGTATTTTGATGGTA
The DNA here is from genome assembly GCA_964036315.1 of Acanthosepion esculentum. NCBI lineage: Eukaryota > Metazoa > Mollusca > Cephalopoda > Sepiida > Sepiidae > Acanthosepion > Acanthosepion esculentum. The sequence continues at coordinate 57,351,295 of OZ038493.1, forward strand.
CTTATATGATCCCAACTGGTTAGGTTTTTTGTATTTTATATTTTGAGATATTATAGCTGGTTGTAATTTGGGTTCATTGATTTTAACTTTTATACTCTTTTGACATTAATATTTACTTGCATCAGTTTCTGTTGCTTCTCAGAGAGCTTCTTTGCTGGAATATCATTTTCCATTCTCATATACATAACTTTTAATGATGCACAACAAGTTTTCTATCAGATTGATATCTATAGTGGCTGGAAGCCATTGCATTTGTATCTTTGAAACATTTTTTTTTTTTTCTTCATAAAGTGGGCAATAATCAGCTTATCCCTGTCCAAAAATCATGTGTATTTCAGTTTATAATGTCTGTTTTTATTAGAAATATTTACAATAACTTATGTGGGGGTGTAAGAGTTTAGGTTGCTGCCTAGGGGATTTTAATCATATTATAAATAAATATATATTATAATTATTAACATTTCTTTTTAAATACAATATTTTCATCTATACATAAACTTTTCCTCTGATTGAAATGAGGATTTGTTTTTCAGTTGAAGTATCTTACTAGCTGTTTGCTCTTCATCAATCAGTTCATGAGATTACATCCACTCTTTGTTAAAAAAAAAAGGTTTTTCTAAGATGAAAACTAACAAATCACCATCAAACATTGTTGATTAAATAATATCTCTTATCCTATCTAATCCAGTCCTCTTGCCCCTGAACTATTTCATGAGACATAAACTAAAATATCTACATTAAAATGACAGGACAAAGAGCAAACAAAGAAAAATAATGCAAACTCTTTGAGTCCCGTGTATATATGGACACAATGGTGAAAGTGTAAAAATGGAGATTAATCTCCCTTGATTAAGAAGCACTCTTCAATGCACTATTTTTGTTCATACTTTGATTTGTTTCTATCTGAATTTCTGGAATGAGGAATTATCATTATTTACACATTAACTATTGTCCTCATCTTTGTTGTTGGATAGGTTACTTGTATTGGCATACACCTGATGAAGGCCAGAGGGCACAAAGGTGAAACATTGTGATAATAACAATAGTCCTTGTGTAAATAGTGTAAACAATTTCATTTGTATATATCAGTGGACATATTTTTTTCTTTTTGTGTCAGGTCAAATACTTATACACCTGAGCCAATTAAAATATTCCCTTACATGTCCTAGAAAAATAAACATTAGTGGAAAACTCATTAGTTATAGAGTTGCTTGTCAATGTTCATTTAATCAGCAAAGGCCACGACCGAGTTAATTTCTGTTAAGCCTGATTGTAAGTGATTGACTTCAGGGATTGTGACCATTTTTACTTGGTTAAGTTTGGTTAACTTTTTCAGTTGTCTGATTGGATATTTGCTCAGCTTAGCTCAGTATGGCACAAGGACACAAGTGTAGGGCACTCAGTAAGAATTGAACTCACTACATTAATGAAAGGTGTATAAGATTGGCTTACCCAACATTCTTCCAAGATAAGTGATCTTTGTAGATAATTAAGCTCAGTCTGGCATGAGACCAAAATAGTAGAGCACCCAGTGAAGACAGAATTCCCTAAGTCGGCAAAACTCTATGAAATTAGCTTACTAACAATATTTACAAAATTTTAGCTGGAGATGTTTTTGGTATTACAGAAAATGGAATTAGAGTGTTGTGTTCAAATTTTAGCTAAGGCTTTTTACATTCACTTTACACTAATGCTCTTCGAAAAGGCATAAACAAACCTTTTCCTTCTCTAGCTATACATGAATATCAAGCTAAAATGGGATTTTTAATCTTGGTAAGATCTACTGGGAGAAGGCCTACAGCGTTTGAAACCAGCATGAATGTGGATGGATTGTTATGTCCATTTGCTCTATGGTGTTCTAATAACCCTACAGTGCATTCTTTTATATGCTGTTTCTTCCCAGCCACTGCAATCCATTTGCACAAGCTTCATACATAAGTTATACAATGTTTTCCTCTGCCCATCAATAGTATCAATTTCTCCAAGCCTTCAATCTTTCAGAAATTTCAACTCTCTCCTTCTGATTCTAAGTGTCCTTTTTGTTACCATTTATCTTACAATTTCCTTGCTGCTCACATTTGCCATCTGTGGTTTTCTCAGCCACCCCCCCTTTTTGTAGAACCATTTCTGTTGCCTCAGTTCTCCACTTTATCTGTTTTTTTTTTATTCATTTCACACCAAGCAAGGCAATAAAGCCTCTAAGATGCAATGGGTTACTGAGTGTGAGAGAATATTATAAAAAAAGCACAGTTAAGGAGAGATTAATAAAAGAACAACAATTAAGAAGACAGAAGATAATGATTGTCACTACATTTAAATTTTTAAAGATTAAAGTTGACAGGGAAGTAAGAAACAGGAAAAGGTTTCTACAAACAAGAAATGCAAGGGAAGAAACTGTTAGCATAGAAAAGGTTACATCTAGCCATTTCAACCATAAAATTAGGAGACGTAGCTGCCAATCTGGTACTGTGCTTAAATTCATAATGTTTAGGTACCATAGAGGAAAGATCATCAAAACAATTATGAAACCATATTACCATGAAAGTATTTGTAGAAAAGGCACAGGGAAGCTATGTTATGGCAGTGAAGAAATTGTCCAGCGTTCACTTCCTTATAGGAGGACTGATATTACATAGCAGTTCAGGACCTTTTTTTTTTCTAATGAAATTTACCTTCTGTTTAGCTTTTGGAATGCATCTTTTGCTGTTCCAATGCACTTTCAGATTTCTGTGTCATACATTCCATCATGTGTTAAAATAATTCCCAGATAGTTACATTTCTTTACTTGTTTGATTCTGATGTCTCTACTGCATAGCTTGCATCTAAGGCTGTCTCTCTTGCTAATGACCATGCATTCTGTTTTCTTAGAACTGGTCGTTAATCTTCTCTTTTCATCTTTTTATACTGCCTTCTCTTGTAGTTTTCTTTCTGTGTCTATCCTTAACACAGTCTCATATATATGCCTTATGCTGTTAAGATTGTATGCACCAATAATACACCTTGGTATTAGTTCTAGTTCTCTTTGGATCACCTTGTTGCATAGATTAAACAAATTCAGTGTGAAGATGTCTTCTTTCTTGCACCTTTCTTTTTTTCTGTATATGTTCAGTTCATTTTCTATCCATATGCATGCATTTTTTTTCCAGTAAATGTTCTGGATTATTTTAATAGTTTTCCCAAATAAATCACGGTTATACAGTGCCTTAAAGGCTTAAAAAGAAAAAAAAATTGAAAATATTAGTATACAACAAGGCCAGATAGCGGTAAATAGAAGATTGCGTTGTGTCAGTTTCCCAAGTGAGGTGAGCCAGCCTGCCTGCCTGGAAAATGATCATTTGATATTCTAGCTTTTATCTGGGCTCAAACACCAGCCACTAATATCAGTAGGAAATATGCAACTATACTAGTCACATAATGAGCCACACAACTAGTTTGCGTGATATGACAAGGGATCTTTTCAGTTCTCTAACTAGTTAGACCTCTGGGATTGGAGACATTAAAAAGCATTTATATTGAGGTACCTGCTATAGATCGATGCTAGTAAGCTAATCTTTCAAATAGTTGTTAATGAAATGAGTTTGCACTAGGTGTCCCCCTCTGCCAGACAAAGTTAATCTTTGTAAATGTGTCTAGAAAGTACATTTTTTTTTTTATATACAGACTTGATAATGGATCATAGCTGTGAGTTTTAATCACTTGGGGACTGGTATACTTTTCTTCTTTTCTTTTTAGCCCCTTGCAAGCAGTTTTTCTACTTTTACGGAAAAATATTGATTTGTTAATCATTATTTTTCCGTAAAAGTAGAAAAAAAACGTAGGTAGGATATTAAAAATCAAATCTGATACATTTTCGGTCATAAGCCAAAAATTTGCCAAATGGCCTAACATAAAAGCTGACATGTGAAAAAAGATGGTTGGAACCTGGTTGAAAAAAATTGTTTTTTCAAAAGTAGTCATATATCAATGTAAAGGAAATTTAATTCTGATTAACTTTTACAAAAGGACTAGGGTATTAAAATGAACAATTTCTGAACTAATGTATTTTCTGATGATGTTTATAACATACTCATATTATCGTTATAAGCAGACAGTGATGGGATAAGCATTTCCTCTTGGTTTAAATTATGGCCTACTCAAGAATTGATTTCAGCACCATATATTATTTACTATTGTCATCCTTTGACCACCTGTACAAGGATTTGATGAAAATTCCTGCTGTGGCATATCTATGCCAGTGGTTCCCAAATGGTGTGGAGCACCTTATAGGTGTGGCAAAAGAGGATAGCAGGTGGGGTGGAATGATTGAAAGACAATCAAAGATTTAGAAACAGTTTCAGAAAATTCTTATGCCAAAAATAAATATGATTTCAGAATTTAAAATATTATTATAGATTATTTGTAATTGCATGCATGAGTCCCAGTATAAAAAGTTATAAATAATTCTTGACTGATTTTATCATTGTGATATCTTTGTATTATATCAACTATTAACAATATAGTAACTAGGGCCTGCAAATTGGAGGAGAGAGTTATCAATGTTCTAACGTTGAATTCGCAGTTATCTCCCTTTAACCTTTTCTCTGTTTTTTTATTTTTTATCACATAAAATTTGGTGATATATGATCAAATTTTCATTGTGAAAATGCAGTCCAGAGAAAAAAAGTTTGAGAACCATTGATATATGCACAGAGTAAGTTGTTACATTTGTTTCAGAGGATGTTTTCATGAAATCAAAGCCAGAAGAAAGTCTTGTACAAATATTAGAAGAAACAACAACTATCCAGCTGAAAGTGGGGGTTTCTACATTGCACATTACTCTACCAAAGTTTGTAGTAGATTCTGACAATCAAAATGGTACCATATTTTGATTTGGTTCATCAGTCAGCCATGGTACTAGAAGAGTGTTAAACATTTGTGAAAGAGGCCAAAAGATAATGTCAAAGCTTCATATTTCTGTGGATCAGTATAACATGTACCAAAGAAATGTTGGCAGCACTGGATAGGGATTAGCAATAGCAGAAAAAGACAATGAAGACTTGTGTTAAATGCCAAGTTATCCAAATGTCAACTAGAAATAATTTTAAAAAAAAAGACCTAAGAGAGCATCTCATGAGATCAAATGCATTCTGAAAAAGTGGTATGAGAAAATGGCAATCTTACAAGAAGAATAATATACAGAAAAGAAATTACTAAATGCTAAAAAGGGGAACAATAAAATGAAAGATTGATATTCTTTAAGGAATCAATCCCCCCCCTGTTACCATCTGCAGAAGTTAGATTCTTCTTCTCAAGTGACAAAGCATCAGAGAAGAAGAAAAATGCAAGATGCTGGAGTGCACAGTGTACTCCAACAGTTTGCATTTTTCTGCTAAACATCATTGACTCCGAAGGAAGATGTCAGTGTCTTGAAATGGGAAGAACTTGGAAACAAAAGAATATGATGAAAACTTAATAAGATACTTGGATAACTCTGAAAGTAACAACTCTCTTAAAATGGATGATTAGAATATTGTCTTAGAGGCAGTAGAGAGCACATCTTTGCCTGAAATATACACTACATTTCATGAACCTGCTAATTGAGAGAGAGGTTTCAGCATGAATATTTCAAATGATAAAGTAGAACTGAGCATTGACAAGCCTGTAGCAGCAGCTTGGCTGTCAGAGAAGAGCAGTGATTTGTATGAGTGACATATTCATTTCATCGATGACACTGGTAAAGAGTTCATCAATGTGTTATATTTTCAACATACATGCAGAGACAATTTGCAATGGAACTCTCCTGAAGAAGACATTCATAAAACAAGGCCAAATCAGGTCTTATGCAAGCTAGATCAAGTTTTCTATTTAACTTCTTTTTTGTTTAACACTAATAGTATTAAAAATATCCAATATTCACCCAATATTCGATTCAAGACTAAGTGTTACTGAGTGAGGTTGATTTAAAATGAGGTGAGAATTTGCAGATTATGAGGATATGTAGGATAGATATCGGTTGATTCTAGGCTTGAAGATGTTGGTGGTCATTTCTCCCTTTATTTTATGTCTGACTTGCCAGAAGAATTCCCACAGGAGATTGCTGTTACTTACTGCAGTGGACTGGTTACCAACCAAGGCTACAGGACCCTGTCTGTTCGGCTATTTAATCCACATCTGGGGGAGAAGGATTCATACCTTTCTCAAGGGTATTTGTGCATAAGCGAATTGTTGTAGCATATCTATGGACAATAATGGGCATATTCCCATTCACATAAATACAGTAGTAAATACTGTATGTTGGTCTGCAGTTGGAGATTCATTGTGGAATTCACTTGACTCACTTCTAGTAGTTGACTACTTTTTCTATGTACTGCTGGCGAATGTTATGTGTTGTTTGTGTCCTAAGTATTATCATTCGTTAGCAATCTTTGTGTGATTATTCTATTCAGTAACCTTTCCTAGGTTACAACATGAATGTAACGAACTTGACTGAAATTTGAAACCAGCTCTCCAATTTCTTATTCCAAGCCATTATCCATTACACTACCCTTACAGCACCGACCATGCTTGACCTTGCTTAACTCTTGTGATTGGGCAAGAAGAACTACTCAAAAACTATGTATTTTCAAACCTTTTCCTTTTGTGAAAGTTAATGGAGCAAGTAAGCAACAAGAAAGTCTTAAAGAAAATGGCAACGGAAAGAGCACTTATATTCAGAATAAATAGATGAAATTCCTTGGACATATAAGGAGTAAAGAGGGTTTGGAAAATTTAACCTTCAGTGTGCATATTTAGGGCAAGAGAGATGGGGGAATGCAGTGAGCTACTTACCTGACAAGCTTGTGTGATTGGATGGCAGACCGAAGTGTCGGAGTCTTAGGAAAGGGAGTAAAACTGTTAAAGACAACAAGGGATAGGAAGTTATGGAGAGCCATAATCACTCATCTTCTGAAGGGATGCTGCACATAGAAGAATTTAATTTCTTTGACATTGATATATAGCATGAGTACTTTTCCAAAAATTTCATTTTTTTTTTTTTTGTCACATCTCTTTTTATATATATATGCTATCAGTGTCAGTGAGATAGCTGATCTGATGCTCTGGAACAATAATTGCTTTGTTCACCATCTGTAAATTGTCTTGAGTCACTATCCAATTCAATGCCAGTGTAAGAGGTCACAGAACTTGCAAAAATATTGAAGTTTTTCACAGGTATCAACATGCTGCCAACAATTTTTTTTTTTTTTTTTTTGTAAATGTTGTTTGCCTGATGCTGACTAAATTGCATTTACAAACAATAGTCATAAATATTACAGTCTTGGGAAAGTATATGAAACTAGATTTTAATATCAAAGTGTGAAAATTGCACAATTTTTAGTACAGCATAAATAGTTACAAGACCTCTCAATGTGTGACATCATATTTGTGAAGCATGTTGCCAGATGTTCCATGACAAAGGAATTTCTCTTGAAATATCTCATCAGCCTGTTGCAAATAGTTTATACAATCTAACTTCTTTAATCTGGCACTCTTGGGACCAGGCCAGAAAATACTGGATGACAGATGTCATCCCTAAAAAAACCTTTATGTAAACATAGTCTTGCTAACTCATTCCGCACACACACACACACACACACACACACACTCACACATATATATATTGGTGTGTTAGCAAAGGTAGAACAAAGCTTAAAAATAAAGTAAACATTAATGTTTCCAATTAAAGTTTTTATTGTTTCATGCAATATGAAAGCTAAAAATAAAGAAACACTAAAACCAAAAATAATATATACTGACTATATTGTAGGGAACTTGTAGCTGAACATAACCATTTTGGGCTGCTGTCTAAACAATGTGAGGTACTGCTCTTGTAGCTGCTCAGTGAACTACTGGCAGCTGATTCAAGAAAATGCCAGACCATGGGATTTGACAGATCACAGACGTTGGACTGTAATGACTCCTTCCAGACCTATGATTGCTGACTCTCTCAATCAGAAATGACAACAGGTTGAGATTACAACCCCCCCTCAAAAGCCCCCAAAACAAAACTTGAAATGTGGTTAATAGGAAAATGAAAAAGAATAGGTTTGCTATATTTCAGAATAGCCATTTGTGGTTCATTTCAGTTTTAGACCATTTATTAATAGAATTTTTAGTGCTAGAATTTTGTTTCAATTTTGTGTTTGCTCTACAAATACTTGGGATTGAAATGTGCATGTTTTTGAAAATAATATTTTATTAATTCCAATTATTTGGGCTGTTTATCTCATTGTTTTTCTTGTTACCATAACAGTTGGCTTAATCTCTACTTTGGTCTTCCACAGGTGTACAATTAATAGGACAAAAGGGAAAACTGTTTCTTTTCCAGATAATATTCACCTACAATGTAAAACAGAAAAAAAATGGTAGAAAATATAGCAAACAGAGCCTTTCAATATCTCGTGTGACACAGGCATTTACTTTTTTTTATCAGTTTATTTGCCACCATCTTTCTTTTATTTTTATCAAGGTGATCTTTGTTCTTTTCTTATTGTTTTTATAACCATTGAAAACATTCCTTTCAAAGAAGAGATTTAATTTTCACTAAAAAAATCCTATCACGAAATGAAAAGGAGTTTAATTTTATTTGATAGTCTGCGATTCACTATAATTTGATTACAGTTGTGTTTGGGTATCTTTTAACATATTTGATAATATATGAGGGGATGCTGAAAAGTTCTTGGTTCAACCAACAATGGATTCCAAAACAAATTCTGATTTTTGAATAGCCAGATTTTTGGAAGTGAATCAGTCCAAGAATTTTTCAATACTTCCTTGTGACACTCCCATAGTACTGTTTACTTTTAACATTGCAGTAATATGGAGTTAGGCTCGGTGCAACTACTGGTAACCTCTTGTATCTTGATTAATGTTAACCTATAAAGGTCTGTCCAAAAGCAATACAGTCATTTTGCATATCGAGAGAACTTGTCTCATAGTCTTTATATATTTTGGCAACCAATCAGAGGAGACCTTACTGGACATATGTGAATAGACACTTTCCTGTGGGGTTATTCAGTCAGCTGTGAATCACTATTGGGTTGGCTTGTGTACTGTGTGAATATCAGATTCATAATGACTCTATATGTTGATTATTCATGCCTCATACAGAGTTTGGGGGCAAAACATCTGATCACCTAGGTCTGTCAACCCATAGTCCAGATTTGGGTTTCTGCAATTTCTGCTTTTGCCAAAGCTAAAATTGCTGTTGAGACACTGTGGATGTAATTATTCAAGAGACTGTGACAAGTTAGTTGATGTTGATCTCAAAAGAATAATTTGCAGACTGTTCTGGAAAATGGTGTGGGCACTGGGATAGGCGTTATGAGGTTTCAAAGAAAATACTTTGAAAGGAATTAAGGTTCTATTATCCAAGGCTTTTTTTCTTTTTAAATTTTTAAATTTTTTTCATGTTTTTTATTATTTTTGATAGTATTAAATGACTTGGTACTTCTTTGACTGATCTGACTTAACAGGTACTTCATCATTGCATATAAGATTCAAGATATATTTGAGTTATTTCTTGGGCGGGGTGGGGGGAATTGGTTAGGGGGTTATATACCAATATAACCTTATACTCATTGAATTACCGAGATAGTGAACCCATAAATAAAAACAGGACACGATGAAAGTATAAAAATACAAGCAATACATTTTTTATAAAAAAAATTGCCAACAATATATATTTATAGTAAAATGACCAACAATACATTTTTAAAACAGAACCAACAGTACATTTTGTAGCAAAATGACAAACAATACATTTTTAATGCAGAATGATGAACAGTACATTTCTAAAGTAGAATGACCAACACTGCCTTTTATATCAAAATGACCAACAATATGTTTTTAAAGCAGAATGACCAACAATACATTTTATAGCAAATTGACCAACAATACGTTTTTAAAGAAGAATGACCAACAAATACTTTTTATAGCAATATGACGAACAATAGATTTTTAAAGCAGAATAACCAACAATAAATTTTATAGCAAAATGATCAACAGTACATTTTATGCAGAATAACCAACAATATAATTTTAAAGTAGAATGACCTACAATAAACTTTAAAGCAGAATGACCTACAATACATTTTATAGCAAAATGACCTACAATACATTTCAGTTGAAGCCATAAAATTCGGTTCAGAATATTTAGATTTCAGCATTACATAACCCATAGAGAGTGATATGCTGCTAAACAAAATCAATCAATAAAATTTATTTTTCAATTTTGTTTATACCCCTTCCTGTTTTGAGGATTCCACCAAATTACTACAGTTGAGGTAGATGCTGCTTCAATACACAATCAAGACTACACTGCTTTCTATTTCTGTAGTGAATGAAATAAAGTGCTATGGCAGTTCTATCTATCAGTAGATTGAGGTACTGCTTCAGCTCTCTTTCAAATTTGATTATACTATTATCCATTTGAAGACTGCAATAATTGTAGTGAATGAAGTAACAAATGTTGGTGGCTCCAGATAACAATTTAAGTACACTATAAGCCAATGTTTTGAAGCCCACACTCTGGATTTTGAAGAATTCCTTAAAAATTGAAGGTTTCTTACCTTTTACAAAACTAATTTACTAGCTCACTTCAGGCTTGTGGAACTTTCTTCTCCTTAACAACAACAACAATAATAATAATGAAATCAACCCATTACTGCATAAAATTTCCTTAAAATTTTAGCTCTTTTTGCCTGGCAGATTTCAAATTTTAGGTAAAACCCCTCTCTAAAAAATTGAACACCAATAGCTTACAAATTAATTAAATGAAACTTACTAATCATTAAATCCAGAGGGTTGTCCCAAGCTATTCGTCTATAGTGTAGATAGTTTCAAGAAGGCACGGTGGAGTAATGGATAACGGCTCGGATTGAGGAATCGTAGAGCCGAGTTCGAATTCCAGTCGAATCCGTTACATTCACTTACGTGCTAACACCCTTGGGAAAGGTGTGAATCCTCTTCTTCTCCCTCCAACTATGGGTAAATAGCAGGACAGACTGGGTTCTATAGCCTTGGATGGCAACTGGTCTAGGAGAAGGACAACTCTGAATTCAAAACCATTCGGCGTCTGCACCGGCATCCGGCGGCCTCTTGGTTACTCCTGCGTCTGTGGAAATTCTGCGGCAAGTAAGAGCATATTCCTCCCTCCACTGGGATAGCACGCGAGGTGTCGGGGCCGCGTGTGAAGTTCAAACTCCCTTGTTATTCCGTTTCAAGAATTCAGCGCCGTTGGAATCGGGAATGGCTGTCACTCGTTTCAGCATTGGCGACGGATCGCCGTGCTTGGTCGGCCTTCGTTCCGGACGCAGTGAATTCCTTGGAAGGAGCCGGCTTAACCGATCCAGGGTGAATGCCGCAACATACATACATACATAGATAGTTTCAGTTTGCACTGTAGGGTGTATCTCTTGCAAAATAATTAAATTTATACCTTAAGTTTTACCATTAATGGGTTATAAGTGAAAACATATAATTAATACCAAATTTTTTTACATATCCATACTACTGGATTTTTATTTTAGTTTTTCTAATTAATGCCTAATTTAATGGTGATCATTAAATGGGTTAACCCTTATCATTCTGTATGTGATTTTATTTGCTGTACAAAAAGTTTATCCTGCCATTGAAGGTGACCCTAATCCCTCAAAAATAGTGTGTTCTTAGTTGTCTTGTCATATCCTGCTATGGCAGCAGAAAACAACTTTAAGGATACTGCAATTGAGAGGCCTTGATAAAAATGGAAAGGGAAGTAATATTAATAATGCAGAGTGCTAAAGGATAATTATGCTGCCATCGATATAACGCTTACAGAAACATCAGTCAGTTATGTGCCATGTGTGATACACGCTTAGGCAATCATGTATCTTTCGATACATGACTGACGAGGCAGATTTTTCCCCACAGTAGGTTGCCATTTCATTCTGCGGTAGACCAGTTGTCATCCAAGGCTACAGAACTCAGTCTGTCCTGCTATTTACTAATAGAGGATTCCTAGCTTTCCTAAGGTATGTAAGTGAATGTAATGGATTTGACTGGAATTCGAACTCAGCTCTCCAATTCTTTAATGTGAGCCTCTATCCATTCCTCCACTGTGCCTCCTCAGAAACATACAGTATTAAATGAAATAAGACACAATAGGGGTTGCAGGTGTAAGCAGAGCTAGGAATCATTTCAATGTACACTTTAGTCTGCTGCTGCTACTATTATTGTCATTGAAATAAGAAAGAGCCTATCAAAAAAGGTGGATATTGTTTCCATGCATACTATTGTAAATATATAAGGCTATATCTAGGGGTTTAATATCTCATTATCCTTTGTCCTTATATTATATGTTTCTTCCTTTAATATTTTTCTTCCTGTTTTGCTTCAAACTTGTTTCAAGTTTTTCTCTTTTCTTTTTGCTTTTTTGACCTCATTCTTTACTTTTCTACAAAGAATCTTATCATGGAATTGGCTCTCAGTATCTGAGATCATGTCCAGGCATTTAAGCTTAAACATAAACAGCAATCAACCTAAAAATGACACATCATATCCTGAATTCCTTTCCGTAATAACCATTATGCAGAATTGTCTACAAAGAGATTCTAAAACAGAATGGCATTCCCATGATTCTCATTTGTTCTTTAGTTCTGTTGCAATTCTTCTGATACTTTATATCTCATGAAATGATCAATTAATGCACAGTACTCTCCTCCTCCAATTTTCTTTCTTTTTGTTTTTTTCTTTTAAACTTATTGACCGTTTATTACAAAGTCCAAGAGGCATGCAGGGTAGAAAGTCACTGAATGAGGTTGTTGTATGAATGTAAGAGGAGAGAGTAAGAAGTTTAGGTTATTATTTGTTTTTGATTCATTCATTTTCTATGGCTTATCAGTTGTTGCAGGTTATTTAAAGCCAGGAAATATTTGTAAGAATTTTTGTCTTTATCTTGGAGATAATAATAATATAGTGGTACAAGTCTTTCTAACTAATTAACCCATAGCTGGTGGGAGAAGAGGTGGATTCATACCTTTCCCAAGGGTATATGTGCATAAGTGAATATAACGAACCCAACAGGAATTGGAACTCGGCTCTATGATTAATAATTCCAAGCCATTATCCATTACTCCACTTTTACATCCAAGCTTACAGCACTTGGTATTCTCAAGTGCAGGTTATTAGGATATGTATGAAAGATAACAGTTTTATTTTGCTAAAATATAAAAAGATTGTTATGATATACCATATTTGCTGGCCTATTGGATGCAAATTTTTTTCCAAAAATAAACACCAAAAAATTAACCTGCATCTAATATAGAAGCATAATGTATGAGAGTGACATGAAAACCATGAAAAAAGTGGGTTTCACCAGGAATAAGTGCACACATAGAGCTACGTTCTGAAACTAGGACTCCAGGTAGTGAACAAACATGAAATCAAAAAAAATATTCCTGAAAAATTCACCAAAGAAAAAGAAATTAAGAAATTTATGGAATTGCACAATATTTTGTTGCTTGTTTTATAGAAATCCCAGATTTTCAGATTTTATAGAAATATTTGCTTTGACAGGTATATTGCTGCTTGTTTTGTATGTGTTTTTGTTGATATACAGGTATTGAAATTTTCTTTTCTGCATGTATGGTATGGGATTTCATTTACCAACAGTACCATATTTCTGGGGGGGGTTTTTGTGTATTACCATATGTACTAGTGTTCACTGATACCAATAGATTTCTTTGTAGTGATTATGAATTTATTGTATGTGCTGATGTTGCTCCCTGAAAAACAACTAAAACAATTTTCAATAAATACATGATGAAATGTACTAAAATTCTTTTTTTTTCCAAAAAATGTCCTGATAATTAAAGCTTACCTCACTTCTGTTAAAAAAAAGTACCAGTAATATAATTTGTGCTAATACTGTAAGTGTTTCTTCATGGTTAGTGAGAATATCACATCAAGGTAAGGTTATAATTTTGATTTTTTTGGTTGTAATGTTTGCATTTGTTTTCCCTAAATATTCCATGGCAAAATCTGTGTGCTTCTCATAGGCTGACAAATATGGTGGTTTCTATTTTTAATATTTTCTCCTTATTTATTAGATTTGTACAAAATTTTCCAGTGGGAGAAAAAAAAAAAAAGAAAGAAAGTAAGGCTTTCCTTTAGTTCCTTCCCCTCACCCCCCCCCCCAAAACAAAACTTGCTGCAAACTTTTACACATACCTAATATATCTATTTCAACTCAGTATCTGATACAATTGAACAATTTTCAGTTTCATTTCTAGCTTTATTTGTTATTTTTTCATTGATGAACTTTGTAAGACTTCTGCACTCACAAGATGATCTAAATATATCTTGTAGATCTAATCTGCTGTCTCCGCTTAGCCTGCTCTGGGTAGTTGACACCCAGGACCACTGCAACCCTGATTGCCACCCTCATCAATCAATACCACATGGTGCTCATACCACTCTTTCCTTTGTTGTTTTTTTTTCTGCTAGAAATGACACCATGGCTTGTGCCCAGTGGAAGTAATCTGTTCTGTTTCGTATGTTTGTGACAGATGGGAAGATGACTAGCTAACTTCAACTACTGCACCAGATGGACTTAAGCTGTACTAGTGTTGCTACTGTTGATGATAGTATACAAAACTAGTGTTAGCTTTGTTTTCACCAATTCTTATCATCATTATTAACATTATATATATATATATATATATTGTGTGTGTGTGTGTGCGTGTGTGTGTATATGCTTTAGTTATTTAGGCTTGCACAGCAACAGGTGTGATGTACTTAAATTACTTCAGAAATACAAGATCATCGTGGACATATTTTTACTTTCTTTTAAGTGTTATTTACTTAATATTTGGATCATGTTCTCCACGTGTCTTTCAGCTCAGGAGTAAGTAAAGACCCATATTTATTTTGTATTTTTATCATATAAAGTCTTCAGTCTTACATTTTTTTTTTTAAATGTAGATATTTTTTTCTTCATTGTTTCTGCATTTGTTTTGACTTACATGGTGTGCTGGCAGTTTGTTTTTTTTTTTGTCATAAGCAATAACTTTTACTCAGGTTGTTTAATTTTTACTGAAGATGTAGTACTCAAATTCTTTAAATATTTGCTTAAAATTTTGATGCTTTTATTTAATTAATAAACAGGAAAGACATTTCAATGTAATTAATCTAATTATTGAATATAGTATAAAATAATGTATCTAGTAACTCTTTTTGTTTAATGTAAATACTTTCCCTTTTTTTGTTTTTGAGTTGCTTATACATATATCAGGAGCAAAATTACTTAAGATTTAGTTAAATTTGAGTACACTTACTTCTCAGCAATAGTCATGTAGTAGAAATTGTCTTCATTTGTCTGAATTTTTTTTGGATGAAGCATTATCATTATTAATTTTTAAAACATTAGCTTTTGTTTCATTATATTTAAGTTTTTAATTATTCATCAAAATGCTCAGGTCTTTTTTTTTTTTTTTACATACTATCAGCATAAAGTAAATAGCATGGATTACAACTAAAGAAATGGCTTCCTATAAGATATGAATTCTCACACTGTATCTTTGGGAACCTGTCTGACATGTAGCGTATCTTATGAATTACTTGTTCAAAGACTGTCAAAGACAACACTTCATCTTGATGTCAATTTACTGATTAATATTATGATTATTCGAAAATAAAGGGAAACTATTCTGTAATTAGCTAAACCCAAGTCCATTTAAAATGTAAAGTTTTATTTTTACTTGTACAATTCCCTAATCACCTTTAGTATTAAATTGTTTTGCAAAATAAAAGAAAAATAAAGAAATAAACTAAAACCAATGGTTCATGTAGTTTAACATAAATACATACTCACTGGTGTTTTTTATAGGAAGAATAGTTCTCAGAAAATCCCATTATAAAAAAGCTAGCTTATGGTCAAATCACACTGAAAATACCAGTTCTTGTTTGATTACTGAAGTTAAGCAGTGTTGAGCCCTGTCAGTACCACTTGGGAACACCAGATACTGTAAGCAATTTCATTTTATCCAAAATATGCTTTGGCTTTAAATAAACCAAAAAGGATTGATAAGCCATAAAAAGAAGAATTGCATCATATCAAAAAGCGAGTGAAATAAGTACGGGCCATATGCTTGTAAAATTAATGATCAAATTGTATCAATACATGATTGGTGGCAAGCCAAGATGAGAAGTTTCATATAAACTACATGAACCGACTAAAGGGGACAGTTTACAAGAAGTTTTCAGAGAAGAGACAGGAAGTAGACATTTCCCCTTAGTTTACTACAGGAGAGTTGGAGAATGGATAAACAGACATGGGTAGATGTGAGATGTGTAAATGAACAAAAGCAAAAATATGATAGCAAGCTGAAATTTCTTTGATATAAAAAGGAACTAATTAGCACTGACTGCTGTTGGTCTATCCTCATAATTTTGAATGAGTGATTCAAGGTTTCGACTCCTGCATACTACTGTAAAGGATGATATCTAGATCCTAATGACATTCAAAGAAATTGGCTGTTGAGTTGTAAGGCTACATTTAATTGTCTTGGTTGCATTTAAAATTTAGACAACTTAAGCCTATGTCTACTAGTACTTGAACATCAAAATTCAATGAAAGAAAAAATTGAAGAAAATAAATACCTTAAAATAATAAAAAAGAAAGCATCTGTCTATATTTCTGAGATGAGTTATTATGTACACTATTTACATTATTCGAACTATTGTCCTCATCTTTGTCGCCCTATTTATTACGTTTCGGCCGTTGTATGCTCCAGCCTTCTTCAGGTGGTTGTAATGCCGAACTGAAAGAAAGAAAAAGCAATTTACTAGGGCTAAAGTGTATAGGAAGTGCTTTGATTGCTATGAAGTGCTTTGATCATCCGCATTAAATTTCACCTGTTTTGGCAGATTTTCTTTTATCACAATGTGAGATAATAATAAAAGCAATAAAAGCAACCTGAATGAAATTGGTGAGACTACATACCCAGACACATTTTAAAAAAGACAATTTAAATTTGAAAGTTTAAAATTTCAGCATTTTTAGTGTTTTCTGTTTGTGCATAACTATAATCAATGTTTGTGATCTTATATTCGCCTTCCCACACATATATAATTTCATCAACAAAAACATTAATTTACTCTGATAATGTCATATAGGATGAAACGTGTCACACAGAATTTTTCACCAATTTATCATTAATTTACCAAACAATAATGTTATGCATTTTGAGATCAACTGAAAATCCTTTTTATGTCACAGATATGTTTATTATCATTCAACACATGTATACATCTCGTGGCATGTTGTATATTGCCTCTGATGCACATGTGCATCCATCCCACATTTTATTAAGGCAGTACAAATAGCAGTGACAACATAGCTATTCTCAGGGATTTTTTTCTACCTTCATGTGTTTCTTGAAAAAAAGGACCACAAGTCACAAAATGTGAATATACTTGTATTGTTTTGAACTATTGTTCTCATTTTGGTTGATATAGATGTTATTATAGACACAGCCTGATGATAACCAGAAGGCACTTGGTTGAAACATCTATATTGACCAAGATGAGAACAATAGTTCAAAATAATACAAATATATTGATAATTACTCCTCTCTGAAATGAAATACTAATTTCATCCTACCTTTATAATTTTGAACTATTGTTCTCATTTTGGTTGATATAGTTGTTATTATAGACACAACCTGATGATAACCAGAAGGCCCTTGGTTGAAACATCTATATTGACCAAGATGAGAACAATAGTTCAAAATAATACAAATATATTGACAATTACTCCTCTCTGAAATGAAATACTAATTTCATCCTACCTTTATAATTTTGAACTATTGTTCTCATTTTGGTTGATATAGTTGTTATTATAGACACAACCTGATGATAACCAGAAGGCCCTTGGTTGAAACATCTATATTGACCAAGATGAGAACAATAGTTCAAAATAATATAAATATATTGACAATTACTCCTCTCTGAAATGAAATACTAATTTCATCCTACTTTTATAATTTTGAACTATTGTTCTCATTTTGGTTGATATAGTTGTTATTATAGACACAACCTGATGATAACTAGAAGGCACTTGGTTGAAACATCTATATTGACCAAATGAGAACAATAGTTCAAAATAATACAAATATATTGATAATTACTCCTCTTTGAAATGAAATACTAATTTCATCCTACCTTTATAATTTTGAACTATTGTTCTCATTTTGGTTGATATAGATTCCTGGCAATCATATATGTTGATTATTGTGTTATTTTATGCTCATGATACCAGTTACTGTTCATTCCTGCTGAACCAATGTTTTACAACCTTATTCAAGTATTGGAAGCACAACCACTAGATGTAAGTAACATGTCTAACCAACACCTATATCCACTGTGCCACCATCAAGGACATCATGTTTTTTGGAGCTTTTATATTCAGTGTCAGATAGTCTTGATGTTTGGTTATCATGCTGGGTTCTTACCACTTTTTATAATTTAGTATGTCATTTCTGAGATGAGTAATTGTCAATATACTTTTATTAATAACAAATAATAACTGGTATTGTTCCTCTCAAAAATTAAATGCTAAATCACTGGAGGAAAAGAAATTCAGTGCTAAGGATGTTTGTTACCATCAGTTTCATTCAATGTCTACCAAAATAAAGCCTGTTTAGTCTTATATATCAGATTGTAATTGATGTCTTTATGTAAGGATTCCAATATCCAAAGTAGTGCCAAATGTGTTAAGAATAACACTTGATTTTCCATCTTTTCTTTACCACAGCTTTGAGATGCAGAGAGGATTTTAACAAAAAATTAGCTACAAAGTGATTATTTTATTGCAATTTGTAGTAAGAAAAATGTGACTCTAGCTAATATATTGCATAGACCCCTCATTCTAGGGAGGTCTTGGTCAACAGGGTTGATTCCATAACTGTTATACTGTACCTATACTCTATAATGGGTATGTCCCAATCCTTATAAATACAGTGCAATATACTGTATGTTGGATTCACTTAGGTTTTATGTTGATTCACTTGTGATTCACCTTCATTCACTTCTAGCTTACCACTAGCATTTGATTACTTACTACATGCTACTGGCGAATCTTGTATGTTGTTCCTGTTATAAATATTATCATTCCATTTCCAACCTTCATTTTGGTTATTCTTATTCAGTAACCTTTTCCTAGGTTGCAACAATAACATTGTATCTTCTCTCATTTGTCTTTTCCCGGTCGGGTGTCAAAATGTTTTTGGAGTCTGGAGATGAAAGCGAACTTCAACAAAAGGGATTTTAAACTCTAATTTATTAAACACATCAACGTGTACATTTTTAACTAGCCAGTGAGGTCACTCTATCACCCCCACCCCACTGAGGAGCAAGTCCCCTGAGACATGAAATAACCATGTCGACTGTGTATGATGTGTAAAAACTTAACTCCCTGAAATCACTTTCTATCTAACATTCTCATGCTAGTTTTAACAAATCAAAAATGACTTCCTTTGTCTTCCTACCATCTGACCTTAAAGGTCAGCCTCAGAAGGTCTGAGCCAAAATATATTGCCACTAAAAAATAATAGAAACTATTATTTAACAAATATTTTACTTTTTGATTTCGCAACACTTGTATCAAAAGAAACAAAAAAAAAACTGTTAAAACTACTTTATCACCATTGTTGGTTGTCAGGCAACAAGAAATATTCTCTTATGTGCCATGTTTTTGTCCCCTTAATATTCTCCCTCCCCAGTTCATTTCTGCCAACTTTAAAAAATAACTGACTTAATAACATTTGTTGATTCACTAAATGACTATTAAAATAATTATCTGCTGTCTATTCATTTTTTTTCTTGTAAATCATGAATGTAGAAGGCTTAATATTTTGTCTAAATTTCTGACATGAGGCAATGGCATGATTGCATTAATGTTTTTGGGTTAGCATTTAATGATTATGAAGCTTTAACTCAAACATTTGGAATTGAATCATGTATTACTTGAGAGAATTCTTGGAAAGTTCTTCTCCATATCCAAACCAAGAAAGGTTGATTGCTAAATGTTGTAATGTACGGCAAGAGTGCGTTGAGGTTGGGGAAAAAATCTAACTGATTACTCTTCCAACAACTACGAGGGTTAATAGGCAGAGAGGGGAAAGATTGGTGGTCACAAAAATAACACTGCCTCAGAAATCACAGCAACTTTAGGAATAAAATGCTCACAGGGCCTGACTTCACAAGGCACTGTCTTTTCAATTGCCAACTGCTGGTTTTCCCCTGCTTTTAATAGTATGAGGCATCATACCAGGATCTTGATCAGTTGCAGAGAGGCCTGTATCTGGACATGCCAAACTGTCCTGCTGTTAACAGGGAAAAACCTGGATGTAACTGGTCTTGACAAACATGTCCCTAGGTGATCCAAGGCCTCTTTTGTATCTGTACTGAAGCAGGTTTGCCACACTAAATAATATATATATATATATATATATATATATATATATATATATATATATATATATATATATATGCATGAGTGTTTTGAATGAGGAGGAGCTAATGTTTAAGTTATTGGAGCCACAAGTAAGAAATTGTATACTAAAATCATTTTCACAGAGGAAGAGGCAAATGACTTTGCAGGGAGCAGACTTCCTACCCAATAATGGGCTAGTTTTTACAGCAGAAACATACCAGAGAGATCCAAAGTAATAAGTTAGTGAAAGATGTGTTCACCTCATAGATTATACCATTCAAAAATAATAAAAATATATTCATTTCTTTTCTTTTTTTTATATCTGGAGAAATTAACAAAATACTCATCTGAACGTATGATTTGGTAATATAAAAATAAAATAGATATATTGACAAAAAGATAAAATATTGATTGATCTTTATTGCCAAGAGTTTGTAGCAAACTGATAATTCTTTCTTTTCAATGCTCTCCTTGATGTCTAGTTAAAATGTAATGCTAGATTTAATTGTGTTATACTTGCTTTGTGTTCCACATTTACTTTGGAATTCAAGAGTAAACAACAGCTTATTTTCCTTTTTGTTTTTATTTTTTAATGTGTTATGTTTGAATGCGTATTAAATGTGGGTTACTTGTTTTTTTTTTCATTTCTATCTGGCATTATGTTTCTCTCTTGATACTGATCCGAGAAACACGTAAACTGACTAAAAAAGAATATTTCGTAAAATCTTTTACTGAATATACAAAATTGAATGCTGATTTATGATTGAAGCTCTGGATAGCTTTTACTAAGGATACATATCTTTTACATAAGGATATTTTATATCCATATCTTTTATTGGATATATAAATTTGAATGCTGATATATGAAGATCTGGATATTGTCAAAGTTTAATTATAAACACCCAAAATTTTCTAACATTTTCCTGGTTATTTCAAATGATTTATATCCCGTCTTTAACACTATCCTTGTGGGTGATGAATTATTTCCCACCCTACAACCCTTTTCCCACAGACAGGATGTTGCAAGCCTCTTGCTACTTTATCGATATTTCCATGGAAATTGTTCAAATGAACTGCATTCCTTAGTTCCACCAGTTCTGACCTTCATGGGTAAGAACCCATCATGTCCTGACCATTGCAGCAAACAACTCTCATTCTCTTCATATTCCATTAGTGAAATCTAAGTTCCACTTGTGCAGCTTCTTCCCATGAATACTGTTTTGTAGAACTGACTCCCAAGAGGATGCTTTCCTGGTAACTACAATATTAGCCTGTTCAAGTTTCGGGTTAACTGTTATCTTCCCCACATATCTCCATAAACTGTGCCTCTTATTCTATAACCCACTACCTTGAGTAGCTCTTTGACCTTGTACATGGTAAATATTATTGTTAAAAAAAAAAAAAAAATTTTTAAAATCTTGTTTATTACACCTGATTAAATTGGATTTTATTTAAAATAATTTTAAATAATACTTTTGTTTTGGCCGAAATTCTTTGAAAGATTCTAATTTCTTGAGTAAGAATTAACTGACATCTTTTATATTATGGTATTTTTGTATGTTCAACTATAGTTAAAGAATTTTGTTAGGCATTGATTAATTTGACTGATGACCTCATTTTGGTTGCTATCACCCATAACATTTCAACGTCTGCATTTTTCAGGTGACTGTCATATTTGGTAATTTTTTGAGAATTTTGAATCAAACTCTTTATAAAATCCATAGGAGTAGTTTGTTCCTAATTCACTGTCCAAACTGGTCAAGTCTTCTTAGTTGATTTATCCTTGTGATATTGCTTCTTCTCATTTAGCTGAACCAGAATATATTACATCTTAAATATAACGCGTGTTAAAAGTTTAAAACATGTTAGGTATATGAAAGAATTTCAACAAATTAATGCATTGTCAGCATTTATAAAATGCTGTCAGTCCAAATTGTTTTGCCACTACTAGAACATTTCTGAATCAATGTTTGCAACTATCTATCTCATCATCATCAGTCTCATGACCGGGTGTGGTCATAAGGTCACTGAGCTTCTGAGCAGTTCACGCCATGTGTCTTGGTAATATGCTAATGTCTGAATCCCTGTGAATCATCTTCCAGTTCACTTACTGACATTGCCAGCCCATTTTTCCCCTCTTTTTGCCTTTTCTTCTTTTGCCTAAGGTGGTTCCTTGTAGGATGACATGGTCATATCACTTCGACTTTCTCATCTTGATAGTGGATTTGTGGTTTTCTACTTTCTATTTATAATGTATTGTAAAAATAGGTATGATATTCGGTAGATTTATCTTACCCTGATATTTGCAAAACTCTGTGTTAGCAAATAAGCCATTGAACTTTTTATTTATCGATTCACTGTCCTGCAGATTTTATATGGTCAAATTTCAAATAACATTTCAATGAAATTTTTTTTTCACTATATTTCTCATGCATTGTTTATTTAAATTTTGTTTTATAGGCCATTCTGAGTTAAGAAAAAATTATTCCTCTAATAAAAATGTTTTACAACATACCAAATTTTGCTTAGCGATTAATTATTATTATGGGTTTAACTTACATATATGATTGGAAAGATTTTGTCTCTTCACTATACACTTATTCAAATATTTGGAGTTGACTATTTAACAATATAATGGCATCATGCATACAGTGACTTACAAAAGGGATTCTTTGCTAGGAAAAGTGTATCATTAATTTTTAAAAACATTTAAAACTGCTGTTCCAGTATTGAAGATCTTATTTTGTTTTTTGGTTTTTATGGTTAGGATTTATAGGATTTGAAGGCTTCAAGAATGTTTTTTTCATTTTAAAAAATTCATTTTAAACATTATGTATTGAACATTCAGTGGCAGTACCTAATCTACATGTTTCGTTAAAGATGACTGACAAGGTACTGCGATTAAACTTTTTATTTAATCTTTTTTGTGTTTGTACAAGTGTTTCCTTTTCTGGACACAAAGTGTATAAAAAACTGTCCAAAAGTTCTGCATATCCGAGCACTTTGAGGTATTCAGTAGCCATTATCAAGGGTGATTTTTATTTTTTAACTTGTTTTTTTTTTATGTATGTGTCTGAAGTTGTAGGAATGTTTTATTTTCCGAACACACTCAGAACATTGTTAATAGTTAATGTTATTGAGTGTTGGCTTTTCCTTTTTTATTATTAGGGCTTCCATTATTTTCAATTGTTTTCTACATGTGGATGAGGCTATTATACTTGTATTTTCTACTAGTACATTTCTGATGGAGTCGGATATGTTTTTGTTTGTGTTTGATGGAACTATGGTCAGGTAGGTGTGATGTAAATCATCTAGGTAGGCATGCAGTAGTGTGACCAATGTAAAAATTTATCAGTTTAGCTTGATCATGAACACAGTTCCTTAAGGGGCATTTGAGCTTGTAAATAATGTTGGTTCTTTGTAGTTTTGATTTTGCATTTGTTTTAAATTGTTTGTAATAGATAATTTAATTTTCTTGTTCAGGTCAACTGGGGTTGTGTATTTATGATATTTCTAAGAGAAAATTTGTCTTGCTTATAGTTGGTCTTTATTCTTTTTTGTAAAAGAGCTTAATGTTATTGTTTTTATCTGTAGGTTCAGTATCATTATTAGTTACTTTAGAAATAGTCTAATCTGGTGGTTGATGCAGTAGTTAGGAAAACCATTGTTAACTAGTGTCTGTTTTATATTATTGAGTTCTTTAAGGAAAAGTGGACAAGAGGATGAATTTTCATGTGCTCTCTTTAGGAAAATTTTTATAACTGCTATTTTATATTTAAGTGGGCATTCACTCTTAAAATTAAGGTGGCAAGAGTTTATGCTCATGGATTTTTTATATAATGAAGTGGTGAATGTGTTATTATTGTATTCTACGAGAATGGGAGTTTATTTTTGTGACTTAATTCATAGGTAAAGTTAAGGACAGAGATTTTTTTAATATTATTTTGAGATTATCAATTTCTTGCTTGCTTTTTTGCTAAAATAAAAATGTTGTTGACATAGTGGACAGATATTTTGGGTTTAGTGACTTGTTTAAATATTGTGTTTTCTTAACTATGAACATGGCTGCAATGTGCTGAACATGTTTGGAAAATTAAACATTCCTATAGTTTCAGACACATATATAAAAAAAAAAAAACACGTAGTTAAAACTGAAAAATAAAAATCACCCTTGATAATGGCTAAAACAATAACCGAAAGTGTTTCGATATGCAGAACATTTAAACAATTTTTACACACTTTGTGTCCAGCAAAGAAAACACTTGTACAAATACAAGAAATATTTCATAAAAAGCTTAATCGCAGTAACTTGTCAGTCATCTTTAACAAAACACACACACACACACACACACATGAAAAAATATAGTTTTAACGTGTCCTATATTTATGGGAATATCAGAGAGCATATGTAAATATAAAAGTGAATATTGAAGTTAACACTCGGAGGTGACAGACTGTTTCATGCTAAACACAATTGTCAGACCCCGTGTGTTGGGTTTTTCTCGATTATTTATATATATATACGGGTCAGTGGTGCATTGTGGGTAGTCTGTTCTGATGGTTATTTTGGCAAGAATGGTTTGTTTATTTATTTAGATTAATTTATTTCACTTGTTTTTTATTTATTTTTATTTTATATATTTATTTATTCGTTTTTGTTTTTGATGTTTTAGTAACTTAGTAAAAAAAACTTGAGATTTGTTCAGATTATTTAATAGTTTGTTTTGGTCTAATTAAAGCTGTTTTTCGTCCAACTTTTGGATTGATTGCTGTAGTCTATTCTAACTGTTATTTTGGTGGGGAAGATTTTTCATTTGTTTATTATTTTATTTATTTCTTTGGATTGATTATTTTTACATGTTTTTGCTTATTTATTTTATTTTTATTTATTCTAACAGTTATTTTAGCATGTGCGGTTTGTTAATTTATTTATTTATTTGGATTAATTTATTTTACATGTTTTTTTCTTATTTATTTTGTATATTTTTATTTATTCTTTTCGGTTTTCAATTTTTAAGTAATGTAAAAATTTTAATCATTTATATAGCAGTTATAGCTATTTTTTCATTCAATTTTTGGATTAATTGTTGTAGTCTATTCTAATGATTATTTTGGTGGGAGTGGTTTGTTAATTTGTTTATTATTTGCTTGGGTTAATTTATTTTACTTGTTTCTTTTCTTTTTATTTTTATTCTTTTCAGTTTTCAATTTTTAAGTGTATATATATATATATATACTGTTATGAGTATACAAAAATATGTTAAAAATAAACTTGGTATAGAATTTTGATCTTTTGTTTAAGATCAGTTTTAGATCAACTGTGGACATTTTGATGACCTGCATGCACCCCCTCCCATGCAAACTATAGTCAGTACATTGGCCATTAGATAATTAGAAAGAAAGCTAGAGTGATGTTTTCTATCAGTAGACTTGTTTCGAATGAGGTATGGTAGATTCAAATGTTTTAGACACATCTCGTCACATCTGTGCCTAGCTTAATTCAAAAGAAAAAATAGATTAAACAGATTGCAACTATATTCAGCTTGACTATGTAAAATCTGTCATTTATTTGTTTTGTCATAAAACAAAACCAAATAAGGAGTTTTGTTGCTTATTCATTGAAATTGAAAAGCAAGTTTAAAAATTATAGGTTAATTACAACACAGCAGGAATGAAACAAATCAATGCATGCCAAAACTAGTAACAGACTGAGATAGATAGGAATAGACTGAGAGAGATAGGAATAGACTGAGATAGATGTAAGCAGAGATAGATATGAATAGGCAGAGATAGATGTAAGCGGAGATAGATATGAATAGACCGAGATAGATTTAAGCAGAGATAGATAGGAATAGGTCGCGATAGATGTAAGCGGAGATAGATATGAATAGGCAACAATAGATGTAAGCGGAGATAGATAGGAATAGGCCGAGATAGATTTAAGCGGAGATAGATAGGAATAGGCCGAGATAGATGTAAGCGGAGATAGATATGAATAGACCGAGATAGATGTAAGCGGAGATAGATAGGAATAGGCCGAGATAGATGTAAGCGGAGATAGATGTGAATAGGCAACGATAGATGTAAGCGGAGATAGATATGATCAGGCTGAGAGAGATTTAAGCGGAGATAGATATGATCAGGCCGAGAGAGATTTAAGCGGAGATAGATATGATCAGGCCGAGAGAGATTTAAGCGGAGATAGATATGATCAGGCCGAGAGAGATTTAAGCGGAGATAGATATGATCAGGCCGAGAGAGATTTAAGCGGAGATAGATATGATCAGGCCGAGAGAGATTTAAGCGGAGATAGATATGATCAGGCCGAGAGAGATTTAAGCGGAGATAGATATGATCAGGCCGAGAGAGATTTAAGCGGAGATAGATATGATCAGGCCGAGAGAGATTTAAGCGGAGATAGATATGATCAGGCCGAGAGAGATTTAAGCGGAGACAGATATGATCAGGCCGAGAGAGATTTAAGCGGAGACAGATATGATCAGGCCGAGAGAGATTTAAGCGGAGACAGATATGATCAGGCCGAGAGAGATTTAAGCGGAGACAGATATGATCAGGCCGAGAGAGATTTAAGCGGAGACAGATATGATCAGGCCGAGAGAGATTTAAGCGGAGACAGATATGATCAGGCCGAGAGAGATTTAAGCGGAGACAGATATGATCAGGCCGAGAGAGATTTAAGCGGAGACAGATATGATCAGGCCGAGAGAGATTTAAGCGGAGACAGATATGATCAGGCCGAGAGAGATTTAAGCGGAGACAGATATGATCAGGCCGAGAGAGATTTAAGCGGAGACAGATATGATCAGACCGAGAGAGATGTAAGCGGAGACAGATAGGAATAGGTCGCGATAGATTTAAGCGGAGATAGATAGGAATAGGCCGAGATAGATTTAAGCGGAGATAGATATGAATAGACCGAGATAGATTTAAGCGGAGATAGATGTGAATAGGGAATGATAGATGTAAGCGGAGATAGATAGGAATAGGCAACGATAGATGTAAGCGGAGATAGATGTGAATAGGCAACGATAGATGTAAGCGGAGATAGATATGATTAGACCGAGAGAGATTTAAGCGGAGATAGATATGATTAGACCGAGAGAGATTTAAGCGGAGATAGATATGATTAGACCGAGAGAGATTTAAGCGGAGATAGATATGATTAGACCGAGAGAGATTTAAGCGGAGATAGATATGATTAGACCGAGAGAGATTTAAGCGGAGATAGATATGATTAGACCGAGAGAGATTTAAGCGGAGATAGATATGATTAGACCGAGAGAGATTTAAGCGGAGATAGATATGATTAGACCGAGAGAGATTTAAGCGGAGATAGATATGATTAGACCGAGAGAGATTTAAGCGGAGATAGATATGATTAGACCGAGAGAGATTTAAGCGGAGATAGATATGATTAGACCGAGAGAGATTTAAGCGGAGATAGATATGAATCAGTTAACAAGATTAAAATGACAAGTAAATAGATAAAGTTATCTGTACACATTTTAAAACAGTATAAAGGTATTTGAATTTACATATGTCTTTGAAAATTATCATTACAAATTTTATAGATCTCAACTTTATTACCTTTATTTAATAATAGTAATGACAATATCAGAGTGGGTAATCAGGTGATATACACTAAAATGATTTTTAAACGTTCAGTGACAATGGTAATCTGAAGTATGAAACTGTTTTAATGTCATTTGAATTGCTCAATAATTTGTAGCAATCATTCCACTTTGATAGCATTAAAAAATAATTAGGAAACCCATTAAGGGCTCTGTAAGTGCTAATATTAAGCTCCAGGGTGAGCTATTTCAGTGTTAAAAATCACTAAGGGTTCAAATGAGAATTCAGTTTTTGGTGGCAGTAACAAGAACCATATAATGTTGGAAATAATATATATATATATATATATATATATATATATATATATATATATACATACATATATATATATATATATATATATATATATATATATAATGATCATCAGTGGCTTTTGGAGGAGAATGTAAATATTGTTGTTAAGCCATTTATATTTCAATGTTTCATTTGTATTTTTATTTACATTTCCACCTTTTTTAATAGTTGAATTGTATTTAAAAAAATAGTTTTAGTCACATAAAAACAAAGAAATGAATTCATCTTAGAAGAGGAGGTGATCTTAGGTTGAAACTCAGCAGTATATAATCAAAGATCACCAATTCAGTACGTCAAATGATATTTTTAATGTTCTTGCATTATCATTATTTATTTTTTTCATTATCATTGTTGTATTTGTTTTATTATGAATGACAAGAAATCAGTGCGCATGGTAAAATCAGAAGTTTCCATACAAGAAATATTCGGCACTCATTGACTGAAAAATTAATGTTACTGTTGGTTGATATTCATAAAATGTTTTATCTTGAAACAGTTATTACTGCTGTTTGATATTTTTCAGTCATATGGTTACTGTTATTTGGTAAAGTTCTCTGTGATTCTGTAGTGCCAATCTACAGGATATTGTGAAGGATTGTCTTCTTTAAGATCTAAAGGATTCATTTGCTTGAAGCCAGTTTTGATACTTGATTTGAGATAACGGTTGCATATAGCTGATAGTTTAGGCATTTCTGAACAAGTTGGATGCCATACATGACATCCGTATGAGAGCCTTGATCTAACAAGGCTGTTTGAGAATATGACTAGTTCTCAGGTTAATATTTTTATTTGGTAGCATCTTACAGCATTGCAAAAAAATAAAATGACCTTAGTGCAGCTTATGCTGTGTTCAAATTTGTTATCTCCAACACTAAGTTTGTTCTGATGAAGTATTTGAAGGGGTTAGAATTTATTAAATCCTTATTCTGAATTAGGATATATTCAATAAATTCTATAGAAAGTCAAAAGACATATGGAACTTGTGATCTAAACTGAATCACTAATGAGATCTTCATTTTGTAAATTTTCATTAAATGTCACATCTATAACAGAAGTTTTAAAAAAAGAGGTTTGGTTAGCTAGTTTTATGACTTTTCAATCCCTGTTGGGTTATTTAATACTGAATTTTGTATGAGGCACAAAACACGGATTGAATTCACTACTCATTGGTAATGATAATATTAGCCGTTTCCCTATAATGAAACGTTCAGTTGCAATGGTCAACCAGACTAGCTATGCTAACCATTATATGAAAACATTTGGCATTCATTTACGAAATAGCCACTGCTACTTTCGATTGAAGTTTATAAATCTTTCTTTTAAGACATTTTTCAGGAAAATAGCTTTCTCTAGTTCAGTAACTGTTATCACTCTTTCTATTATTGATGAGAGGCTTCCTTCCTATCTTTTTGTTTGAAGTAGCGTGAAACATCAACATCCATTATTATGTCATTATTTTCTCTTTGAGTTACCTCAACTATCCATTTTGTTGTTGAAAGTCATCAAGTGGTGTGGCTTCTCTTATTTGATACAGTTCTTTGTGATTCTTTTATGCCAGTCCATACGGTTCAAAGAAAGATGGTCCTCTCTAAGACCTACAGTCTTCATTCACTAGAAGCCATTTTTAATCATTGATGTAAGAAAGGGGTTGTATGCACTTGATAATTAGACATTTCTGAATGAGTTGGATGCCATACTAGATAGCCATGTAAGAGTTTAGATCTGATAAAGTTATTTAAGAACATAACTCAGACTCTTAGGTTAATGTTTTGTTATTGTAGCATTTTGAGGTTTTGGTGAAAAAACAGCCTCTAGTGCAGTCAATTTTATGTTCAGTTTAATCTTTCAAATCTCCAGAACCAGCCCCAGTAACTTCACTGTCTCCAGCACTACCAGAAGAATTTCAGTTCTTTGAATATTTAATTTATTCAGACTTGATTCTCATGATTTTGGTAAGGTTTCAGTTGTCCCAACTGCGTATGGCCATGATGCTAATTTACAAGTTTCACAGTTTTTTTTTTTTTTTTTTTTTCAACCCCTGATTTTTTTTAAGACTGTGCTTTCTATTATCTTCATTATATAGTTTTCTGCCATTACAAAATCAACTCCCTGCTAGGTCCTCAGTTACTACTTGAGCCAGTGTCCTTAGATGAGGTGATCAGTTAGAATATCAAATTCCTGAAGTATCTTCTTCTTATTATGTTTTCATCAAATTACAAATTGGAGATACCAAAATTAAATACGTACAATTTAAATATATTGGAAGTGTTTTTAACAGAGGATGGAAAATGCAACACCAAACTCCAAAGACTCATTGGGACAATGAAAGATAATTTCCAAAAACTAAGCAATGTATTAAGAAACAGGAAAAAGAGATTTGCAGTTGTGAATTCTTTAGTATTCTCAAAATTTGAAGGTGCATTGTAATAGTGAAAGATGCCTTCTAAAAGCTAAGCAAAGTATTAAGAAACAGGAAAATTTTCTTAGAAACAAAGAAAAATGTACTGAACTGTTATGTAATATCAGTTTTCCTATATAGCAGTAAATGCTAGACAATCCCTTCACGGACGAAAGAGAGACTTGAAGCAACAGAAATGTGGCTCTATACAAGGATATTAAGAATACCATGGAGTGTGATTAAATCTTAGAGAAAATGGAAATGAAAAGCACACTTATACTTAACATCAGAAAGAGGAGGTTGGCATTCTTTTTTTCTTTTTTTTTTTTTAAGCATATCACCCCAAGCAAGGCTGGAAGCCACTAGCACGGAAGGGGTTACAGAAGGTTTGGAGGAAGAGCAGATAGGAGTGATAAAGGAGAGGATGTGGAGAAAGATAGTGGATCGATCAAGGCAAGGGGGTTACAGAAGATTTGGAGCGAGAGCAGATAGGAATGAAAGGTGAAAGGATGTGAAGAAGGGAAGTGGATAGATCAAGGCAACTGGAGATGTCGATTGACGTTACACTTAAATAGTTGGAGATTGTATTTGTCAGGGGAACAGGAATAGGGAAGGGAGTTCCACAGGCAAGATGTGCGAGACATGAAGCTATTGGAGTAGAAGAGACGTCTACATCTAACAGTTTCAACGATGAAGGGGTGAGGGCATGTTATGAGGAATGCAGGCATAGAAAATTTGATACTCACAGGTCATATTGAAGGCAAGAGGGACAAAGGAAAACAATACATAACCTACCTAGTGAGTGTGAGTAAATGGATGATGGATCAAGGTTTAGAGGAGGTAAGACAAAATGTATTAAGAAAGAATTATTTATTACAAAGGACAGGAAATTGTGGAGAGCCATAATTGCCAATGACCTAAAGGGACACAGCATAAAGAAGAAATCTCCCTTCTATTATTGTATTTTTTTAAATTAAATATGGGTCAGTAGTCAAAAAATTCTCTGAATGGTTCAAGAATTGAAAAACTAGGGGTCAATGAGTAGCCAAAAGTTAAAAAAAACTAGGGTTTAGTGAATAGCCAAGAGTTCTCTGAAGGGGTCAAATATTGATAAAACTTGGGTATTCACTATAAACCAGTTATTAGATATTGTTTATATGAATATAAATACCAAATAATTAGCATTAAATACTTAAATTAAATTTTTCCATCTCGCTTTTTATGTTGTCTTAGAAATGTTGAAACAGTAGACAATACCTTTTTCGAATGTGCAATTTCTAATGTAATGATGTTTGGTATTGCACGCTTTTCACATCTAGACTTGAACTGGGGTCATTATTCCTATTTTTGTGTCATTGACCCCTTTTAGGCTTTAGCAAAATGCACATAGATATAATGAATGTCTTGCGTGTGATGTCATCTTATAAAGATACTTGTTCTCTTCAGGCAATAAAAATATGTGAATACATTTGAGCACAGATTTGTAATATTGTGGAAAGCATGCAAACTTTTACTTGAGGCTTTGGTTGAGAATCAAGTAAAAATTTGAAATGCATATAATAACCATATTCTGTAAGTAATTTTTAGGATCAATTCCTAACCACTGCTAAACCCTGTCTATTTGATTTTCAAAACAGAAAAAAAAACTTGCTAAAACAAATTTTAGTTAAAAAAAATTCTAAATTCAAATAAATTATTTTCAGTTGTTAATCCTACTTCATGTTCAGAAAATTAAACATTCCTGTAGTTTCAGACACACATATATATAAAAAAAAACACATAGTTAAAAATGAAAAATAAAAATCACCGTTGATAATGGCTAAAACAATAACCAAAAGTGCTCGAATATGCAGAACTTTTAGATAGTTTTTACACACTTTGTGTCCAGAAAAGAAAACACTTGTTCAAATATAAGAAATATTTATAAAAAGCTTAATCACAGTAACATGTCAGTCATCTTTAATGAAATATATATATATATATATATATATATAAGAGGGATTGCTGTTAATCACTACTCCATAGCAAGATGATCTTAGAGGTATTTAGTTAATTTATCTTACTTTGGCACAAGGCCTCAAGTGTGGTAACATTTAGTCAGGGTTTGTATAACTAGCTTTCTAACCACTACTCCATAAGTCATATTTGTTTTTACCTGAGTATGTAAATAACTACACTTTAGGAAACTATCTACCTATTTATATGTGTCTATTAATGGAATGTTTATATATAGATATCAGAATCATTAAATATGAGATATTTTTTATGGCTGTAATCATATCCTTAGATAGCTCTCAAAAGTTCATTGTTGGAATTGTAATGTGTCTCCTTCAAAGGATGGAGTTATTTCACTTCTTTTAATTATCATCATCAAAGCTTAAATAAATGTTAGTGATATTAACAAAATTAGCTGTTTTTATGCAGGAAACATTCTGCATTCATTGAACAAAAAGCATTACTGTTGATT
This sequence comes from Acanthosepion esculentum, assembly GCA_964036315.1. Classification (NCBI taxonomy): domain Eukaryota; kingdom Metazoa; phylum Mollusca; class Cephalopoda; order Sepiida; family Sepiidae; genus Acanthosepion; species Acanthosepion esculentum. Next base: position 57,384,598 of record OZ038493.1, read on the forward strand.
GAAATTATAAAATCTTTCTCTTGAAACAGTTTTTCAGTGAATTAGACTTACCAAGGCTACTTTTATTGCACTTTCTAATATTGATGGGATTTTCCATCCAAACCTTTTGTTTAAGGTATAATGGAAAGTTAACATCTTCATTATGTCATTTTTTACAAATTTTCAAGGTAAATTTGGAATGATGTTTAAATGAAGGTATCCATACAGATCTTCATAATTGTCACAAGTGGTGACGATTTTTTCTCAATATTTTAAAAAATTTATTAATATAGAGCATTTACTTTCTCAGGAGCATAGTACTTATAAAAAAATGACACTGTTATTTGTGTATAGATTGGCACATTTGCTTTGGACTAAAGTATATGATCTGTGCATTCTACCTATGATCAAAGTGTTACATTTTGGATTACTGTGTAAAATCAGTGTGGTATTGTTGATCTTGATAAAAAGTTTTACATGCATGAAAAGATATAAAGGGACTGCTGAAAAGTTCTTAGACTAAATCAGTTATTCTCAAACAGTGTGGCATGCTTCATAGGTGCAGCAGAAGAGGATAGCAGGTGAGGTTTAGAAACAGTTTCAAAAAGTTCATATGCCAAAAATAAATATGATTTCAAAATTTAAAATATTATTATAGATTACTTGTAATTGCATGCATGAATCCTAGTATAAATAGTTATAAATAATTATTGATCGATTTTATCATGGTGATATTGTTGCATTATATCAATTATTAAGAATATAGTAACTAGGGCCTGCAAATTGGAGGAGAGTGTTATCAATAACAATGTTCTGAATTCAAATCCATAGTTATCCTCCTTTAACCTTCTCCACGCTTTTCAATTTTAAATGTACTTTTTATCACATAAAATTTGGTGAGGCACGAGTAAATTTTCCAGAGAAAAATGTTTGATAACCACTGGACTAAATAAACATAAAAATTTTTATTTGGAGTAGCTTCTTAGTTATGCTGAGAACTTTTCAAAAATCTTCTTGTATATATTATTAGTCACTGGATTTTATATATATATATATGTGTGTGTGTGTGTGTGGTGAACATCCCCGTAGAAGCAAGCAAGCCAGAGTGGCTTGTATCTGGTGCATAGGAAAATAAGGGTCTTACCGTAACATGCGGCACGTGACATCAGCAAATTTGTTCTGTGAAAATGGCATTACTCTGCCGTCTAGCAATTTTAGCAGTATGTGCAGTAATGACGTTTTTTTTGTACAGTTTGGCATGCTTCCACCAATAGCAAGTTGTGTGCTGATTGGTCGAACTGGAGGAGGCTATTTGCCTGGGTAACTGAGAATAAAAGCGAAGAATGCTGATTGGTTGGTCAACTGCAGTGTTGGCCTGATAAAAGATGGAGGCGAGGTGGAGAGATCCCCGATATCCCTGTGAGGATAACTCGCCGGCGCGTATTCTCATTATGTGGAAAACTTGTGGGCCACTTTCCCATTTGCGGCTGGCTACGAGTGGCAACTGCAAGCGCTCTAACCACAGGATGGGATGACGAAGTTGAGTTGAGAATGCCTCTATTAATTGCCTGCTGGGCGACATAATAGCCAGAATACGCGAGGCTGATCCAGTAGGAGGAGACTGGTGTGTGAGTGGCCGCGAAATGAACGTGTGGTTAGATGCTAGTTCCGTAGCCACAGGTGTCGTATTAGTGGTAAATGGAAACATCATTGAGGATGTTTCGTAGCTGCGCCCAGCTGGACATGCTAAGCACATCAATTTGGCCGAGCTAGACACAACGATAAAGGGTGTCAATTTGGCTCTTCAATGGCACGTGTCAACAATACATCTTTTTACTGATTCAGCATGTGTTCATCAGTGGATTTCAAACACCTTAACTGGCAAGGCTTGAATCAATATGAAGGCGTCTGGGGAAATGCTAGTGCGGAGACGGTTGAACACACTTCGCGAGCTTGTAGCTGAATATGGCTTGACGGTGGACATAACACTGGTCAAATCCAATATGAATCTGGCAGACCGGCTGACCAGGGTGCCAAAGAGGTGGTTAAACCTACACAAGGAGGGAACGGAGCCAGTGCAGTCAGTATGCACCACTGCAAAGACCAAGTTGGACGCACATCAAGTGGCTAATGTCCACTGGAAAACCGGACACCTGGGCATGAAAAGGACCCTGTACTTTGTTAGGTTGATAGACCCTTCAGTATCGTCAGAAGTTGTAAAAGTGGTTGCCAAGGAATGTGAGGTATGCTAAACTATTGACCCGGCTCCAGTGCATTGGCAAAAAGGAAAGCTGAACATGAGGGACAACTGGAATAGGTTAGCAATGGACATCACCCACCATGGTGGTAAGCACTTTCTGACGATTATTGATTGTGGGCCCTCTTGGTTCGCGATATGGCGACCACTACATCAACAAGATTCTACTAGCGTAGTTCGGCAATTAGAGGCAATTTTTTACGAACAGGGTTCGCCACTCGAGATATTGACCGACAATGACACAGCATTCACGTGCAAACATTTCAAAGATTTTTTGAGTAATTGGGGTGTACGTTTGTGGTTCTGGTGTGCCTATGCACCTGCCGAGAATGGTATAGTAGAAAAAAGTCACCGAAGCATCAAAACCATTGCAGCTAGAAAGCAGTGCTCTATACCGGAGGCGGTCTACTGGTATAATGTTATGCCTAAAGATAATCATTCGCCTACTACTGCATTAGATGATGTAATTTATCGGTACCATACCTGTATATGGGGCATCAAGGCTATGTCCCCCATTGAACCTCAGAATACTCAAGGAGTTTGGGTGAAAACACCCCGTGGGTGATGCACGACTAAATTTAGAATGGGTCACGTGACTCAGGTTAATCAATGGAGTTCCACGTCATGTGAAAGACTTGCGGCCCCTCATGGGATCAGTCCCGACGGTTACACAGAACAGCCATTCTGAAGAGAGTGAGCGGTTAGTAAATTTGAGATCAGCTTCATTAGGAGAAACTGATCACTCTCTTGATACTGAATCTGTTACAGATGACACAAACGGGGAAGACGACTCCCCCAACTGTTAGCATCCAAAATACTAATGTGGTACATCCTGCTAGCTCCCCTGATGACAGCTCATCTGAAGATGAAGCTTGTGTTGCTTCACTTCCTTGGCGATGTACCCACCAAAAGTGACCTGCTTGCGACCGTATGCTTTATGATCATGAGATCAGGGGGGAGTGTGGTGAACAGCCCCATAGAAGCAAGTGAGCCAGAGTGGCTTGTATCTGGTGCATAGGAAAATAAGGGTCTTACCTTAACGTGCGGCACATGACATTGGCAAGTTTGTTCTGTGAAAATGGCATTACTCTCCCGTCTAGCAATTTCAGCAGTATGGGCAGTAATGACGGTTTTTTATACAGTTTGGCTTGCTTCCACCAATAGCAAGTCACGTGCTGATTGGTTGGACTGGAGGAGGCTATTTGCCTGGGTAACTGAGAATAAAAGCGAAGAATGCTGATTGGTTGGTCGACCACGGTGTTGGCCTGATAAAAGAGGGCTGAAGCAGTGAAAACAGGAGGGAGGAAGGACGGATATACATGGTGACGTGTTCAGAAAGCAAGGACGGTGAATTGAACCAGCGGTATCTTGATTTGTACAAGTGACATCATAGCAATACAGACTTATTTAAACTACAATATATAAACCTTCTATTATCTCATACACTGTTTTAATGTGAGTCATTATTCAATGAAATATGCAGAATCATGAATATAACATATGATAATGTTATACTCCATTGCAATTAGATCTCTTTGATTCATTCTGCATGCCAGCCAGACGTGAACGTGATGAAGGCAGAGAACAAAATAAAAAAAAAGTCATTTTTTGTGCATAGGCTCGAAGCATCACGCCTGGTTGCCAAAGCAAGCCCCCACAATGAAAGTGACACTGACAAATCACAAATGTTCCTGCCAAAAAGGAGATGTTCCTGGTGACTGCAGTGATCTGCTTAAAAGCAGGTCTCCCATAATGGCCACAAGCAGTTGTGGCCATGTGGCCTACAAGCTATCATACAGGGTGCTGCTGCCACTGTTGTCATTACCATCACTGCCATCTCTCAACATGACCGCTACTCTCACCAACCATTTTGCACACAGTCTTGAATGGGAATGCTATGAAGGCCAAGAACAAAAATGTTGTTTTCTGTGCATAGGCTCCAAGCATCACACCTGGTTACTGAGGCAAGCCCCTGCAACAAATGTGACTCTAGCCAATTGCAAATGTTCCTGCCAAATAGGAGATATCCCTGGGGACTGGAGAGACCTGCTTAACTGCAGGTCACCCATAATGACCACAAGTAGTTGCAGCTACAAGCTTTCCTCGTTGCCAATGCCTTCACCTCAACTCACTACAGCAGACAACTATCTAGCATCAACACCGCCAGGTCCAAGACACCAACTGTTGGAATTGATAACATCTCAACTTCAACACTACCCAGTTACAAGCCTTCCTCATCGCCAATACCATCACCTCGGAAAACCCGACTTACTACAGCGACTCTGCAAACAAGCAACTCCAATGCCACAAGCAAGCAACTCTGCAAGCATGCAACCCACTCGGGCTACCACCATTTCGTAGAACACCGGCTAACCAGCTACACCAACCTTGTCACCTCGGCATACCTGACTTGCTACAAGTATTCCCTTTCGAGTTGTCACCATGAACAAGCCTACCAGCTACACCAATCCCTCATTAGCTTGACAACCAACACACCTTACAGTAATCGATCCACCAGTGTGACCTTGATTGACCAACACATGCAAACAACCATATCTTGTGACCTCGATCAAGCCAACACAAGAAATAGGTCAATTCCTGGTGCTACTCTTACATTTGATCACCATCCTGATGATCAACAACAGAAATTGACATTTCACTGATTTCCTGACAACTCTGTAAGACACCATATATATTAAACAAATACTCATTGTTAAAAAAAAACTAATCCTCGTTATTCCTTCCCTTTCGCAACCAAATATATTATAACAAGAATCTATCTATATAACTTGTTATATTACAAATTACATAAATGACTGGTTATATATTATTTACTCAAGTATGAAAAAATATGGCAGGATTAAAAATGAACTTGATGATTGACAAAGGAAAAAAAAGTGACAAAACATTAAAGGCTCAATTAATGAACCTCTTCAAGATTATCTTAATTCCTAGAAAAATACTTACAATTTCACTTATGTTCCACTTTTCTTCTTTTCCCAGTGATGATTTTATTATACCCGAACTGCCCTATGGTCAGGAATTGGTCATCAACATTCGAACAACCTGGGGAGACAAGCATTATGTTGGGCTTACAGGCATTGACATCTTTTCAGATAAAGGAGACTCAATTATTGTGAAAAAGGTATTTTGCTTTAATTTTCCAGATCTTTTTTGTCATTGTTTGCATTTAGATTTTGGTCTGGCTGTTCTCTCATATTTTAAAGAAACAAATTTACAAAATCAAAAGAATTGTTCAAACACTAGAAGACATTTTTTTATGTTCATTTTGTTTTTTCTCTATTGTTTCAACTATTGTGCTGTACAGAATAGGCTCGTATGTCTTCTGTACATTTTTTAAGGCAAACCATTGTCATTTCAAGAATTTTTCAGACCTCTGAGCTCATTCTTAATGTCACTATTTTTGTTACCATATTTTGGACCAGCCATTCTACAGCTTTCTTCAGATTTACAATGCGGAAGAAAAGAGAGGAATTATTTCCCAAGAAATTGGTGGCAAATGGAAAAGAAATGGTGGCAAAATATTCTGTCTCAGCATATTCCAGATACACAATTTCATTCTTGGCAACTTACGTAATGCAAGCAATTCCAAATATTTTAGATGCAGGATGAGAAAGGAATTTACATCATGCTGAACTGGCATGATTTATCCATCAGTCTAATGTATGCTATTTCACACAAAAAAGACATTGCTGAAGGCTGAAAATAAATTGAAGGAAGTGGCAGACTTTAATCTGACAAGCAGGTGTATAAGTCAGGCCAGTATGAATTTCCGCACAGAATGGATTTCTTTGCTCAGCAGTGATAGAATCAGCAAGTATCCTTGCACAGAAGAAAATACAGCATCACTTTTGTTACACAGGTTGATTAGAATAGAATTATTAGGGGTGAGTGAAAAATTTCTTTCAATAAACCATGGATTCAGTCACTAGGTTAAAAAAAAAAGTTAACTGGAAAATTAATCACACACACCTAATATGTGTGTATCTATCTCTATCTGCCAACATATATATATATATATATATATATATCCAGGTAAAATGAGAACAAATGGAGTTTGATTTCACTGTATGTAACATTTAATTTAAAAGTGGGCTCAATATATAGCAGAGCTAAATATTATTTATTTTAGGATATTAAAACTTTAAAAATCGCTACACAATTACAGTTATGTTTCAACACCATAGATGTGTCTCTTCAGGCAATGTTAAACAGCTGGAAAGTGAAAGATTAATTTAATTTCAAAAAGCAGCATACTTAAAAAGAGAAAAAAAAATAGACTCATGGGTTTTGCTGTAATTACACAATTGAATGTGACCTACGCTAAATTCAAATTCACCGGGGGGAAAAAAAACTTTTTAATATAGGTCATGACATGAAGTTGTCTGCATATGAAACCTAGACAATTTCCTTATGGACAGACACAGATTGTGACATTATATTGTAACATGTATTGAAGTCTGGCGCTAAAACTTCCCTAGAAGTGAAAGAGATGGGGAAGTAATTATACATAATGTTAGCCAGTCATATGCTCATTGAGCTTCTAAAATAAAACAAAACATAATTGTAATTGTGTAGTGATTTTTAAGATGTTTTAATATCCTAAAATAAATAATATATATACAGGGTGTCCATAAAGTTCGTGTGCACATTAAAAAAAATATAACTTTATTTGTATTTGTGATAGAAATAATTTGTAAAAAGGATTAGAAAGAAGTAAACCTATATTTTTTAAGGTTTTATTGAAATTTTATTTAAGTTTCCACATGTCCTCCATCATTAGCAATACAAAGGGTAATATAATTTTGCAGTTCACAGAAGACATTTTCCAACTGATTTACAGTAATGCCTGAAATCACATTAGTTATTTTAGCTATAATTAAAACTAGGTACATTAAACTTTATAACATTTTTTACAGATTATTTCTATCGCAAATACAAATAAAGTTATAAATTTTTTAAAGTGCACACAAACTTTATGGTCACCCTGTGTGTGTGTATATATATATATATATATATATATATATATATATATACACACACACACTGGACTCTCCCATTGTTTTCAGTGTATGGGATTTAAGTAGCTCAGTTCTTAAAACAAACAGCCAGACTACCTGCACGCAAGGCCTCTGATCAAGAGGTTTTGAGGAGCGTAGAACCACCTCTTAATTCCTGATGTTCCCAGGTCCACCCTGACCCGGGGTGGTAGCACCTGTTAGGGTCCCAGCTATGGGCAAATAGTTAACCCCGAAACTGGGGTAAAAACACTATGAAAGTGTAAAAATAGGTTTTAATACCAGAAATACTTTAAAAACTTATTACCAGCAATAAATTTTTGAAAAAAAAAAAATATTACTAGCAATACATTTTTGAAAAAAAATATTACCAGAAATACATTTTTGAGGGAAAAATATTACCAGAAATGGATTTTTGATAAAACAAAATATTACCAGCAATAAAAATTTTGTCAGCATTAAATAACCCAAACTAAACTACCTGCACATATCATTTGATTATCATGGCGAAGGCTTGTGCAGAACCATCCACACTTTTTGGAAGAGTCAAATACAAAGAACTGGTGAACAGTATGCCACAAGGTTCCCAGATTACCCTCCACAGGTTTTGAATTCAGATTTGTCCTTCTAGACTGTTCACCATTTATGGTTATATATATATATATATATATATATATATATATATATATATATATATGTATTTCTAAATAATTAACAGATTATATTTTTTAATCCAAAATATTTTTATAATAATAAAAATATTAGTAATATTTTTTTGTTTCAAATGTTACTTTTAGTAGATACCAATATTTGAGTACCTGTTCTGTTTATTTTTAATTTTTTTATTTCATTTGCATATTCAAGAACTCTTAATAAAAGAAACTGTGCCCTCCAGCAGGATTTGAACCTGCATCTCTCTTTGCTGGAGGACTCACTGTTTGATTCAGCATGCTTTTACTGCTCGTCTACAAAGAGCATCACAATAAAGCAAGGTTCTATTTTGCCTGTAAAGCACACTGACTCACTCAGATTTCCTGAAACACATATCTGCTCAGTTTCATATCCGAAATGTAAACAAAGCAATATCTAAATAATTAATGAATTTAATTGTCTTCTTCACATTTCAGAAAGCTGAGCAGATATGTGCTTAGGGAAATCTGAATAAATCTGTGCTTTAAAAGCAAAATGGAACCTTACTTTAGTTTGGATCAGATGTGAGTGTCTCTACTCAAATTTGAGCTTCCACTAAAAATAATGTCTGACGTAAATATATATGTATATTTATATATGAATTGGGATCAAATAGAGATCAAGTATGGATCAGAATCTGACAGAATGATAGGATAAAGAAAAAATAGGAAACATTTATCAATCTAACAGAGAAAGAGATGTGGAAAAGATTTTCTGATCTTTTTATTTTTGTGTTTGATTCTTATTGGTAAGGCAAATTTCACATGTATTTGACTTGCCAGTCAGCATTTTTGTATATAATATTGTTTATAATTAGATATAATTTATATATTTTCATAGGCAATGCTGGGTATCCCTGTTAGTAATAATAATAATAATAATAATGAAGATAATAATTATGAAAACAGCAGTAAAAATGCTTTATGTAAAACTAACTATATAAACAGAAAACTAATTGTAAAATAGTAATGTTTCATCAAAAAATTCTCTCAATGTCTTGGAGAATATACTTTATTTTAAAACTTTTTAGAATCTTGCTTTCAAAGGAGATTCTTTCCAAAGTTAATTTTGTTCAGGTTCTTATGGTTTTCTCAATGTTTAATGTTTCACTGGGAATGTCCAAATGTGCAGAAAAATTAATTACAAAGAATGACACTTAAAATACATCTTTGTAGTCATTTAGCACTGCATGTTTGTTTTGTTTTTTTTCTAACAGATTACTGCTAATCCCAAAGACATCAACATTTTGCCTGAATATGACAAAGATCCACGTATTGTTCAGAACCTCATTGATGGAGTCAACCGTACCAGAGATGATGTCCACATGTGGCTGACACCATTCACGACTGGAAGGAACCATTGCATCACCATGACATTTGCTCAACCATACAGCATTGCACTTATTCGCATTTGGGTAAGTTTCCCCTGTTACTTATGAAAATGTGCAAAAAGAGAGTATCAAGGCATAAGAAATCTGTATTCACCTGTTATCATTGAAGCTTACAGAATAAAAATAGCTGAGGTGACATGCATGAAAGACAGACTCTTGTGTTGAATGCAAGTTCAAAACTTGTTAGCAGCAACATGTTTTATTTTCAATATTCCCATGAGCAGTCAAAGGGCATATTGAACCAAGGTTTTGTGATAAAAAGCAATAATAATAAGATAGAGTAAAACTAGTAATAAGATAATAGTAATAATGCAGAGTGTACCGACCAAGAGTATTGAGAAAAAGCAACAAGTAATAAGATAATAGTAATAAAAAGTATTTATTAACCAAGAATATTGTAAAGAAACTATTGTTTAGGGGAGTAAAATAACCAAACAGTGAGGTGATTCTGAAAGAATTAGAAGTCCTACCAGGGTTCATTATTGGCAGCCACAATCTTAACAACATAATATATGCAGATAACACAGTGTTGATAGCACATACAGAAAGGAAACTACAAGAACAACTATAACAGGTAGTGAAGGAAAGCTAGAGAAACGACTAAACATCAATTGTAAAAAGATAGTGTATGGTTGTTAGCAAAATGAACAGTCCAAAAAAAAACAAATTACAATTTGGAGATACCAAAATCAAACAAGTACAAAAATTTAAATATCTAGGAAGGTTTTTTTTTAGCAGAGGACAGAAAGTCTGACACTGAAATCCAAAAGCAAATTGTGATAGCGAAAGATGCATTCCAAAAGCTAAGCAAAGTATTAAGAAACAGGAAAATTTCATTAGAAACAAAGAAATGAGTACTAATATCATTCTGCCTATATAGCAATGCATGCTGGATAATCTCCACAAAGATAAAGAAGAGATAACAGAAATGTGGTTCTACAGAAGGATGCTGAGAATACCATGGACTGAACATCTGAGCAAAGTTTTAGAGGAAATGGAAACAAAAAGGATGCTTATACTTAACAACAGAAGGGGCCAGTTTAAATTTGTAGGGCACATAAGGCACATAATATGGAAGGAGTGTTTTGAAATTTTGATAAAGGCTGGATTGAAGGCAAGCAGGATAGAGGAAAACAATGCATAACCTGTTTAGCAAGCATAAGTAAAGGAATGGTGGAAGAAGGTTTGGGAGAGATAACAAAGTTTGTTTAGAGCTTCAAAGAACAGGAAATTGTGGAGAGCCATAATTGTCCTGCAGGGATACAACAGCTAGAAGAAGATATATTTATTTTTCAGGTTACTTTATAAATGTTGTTCCACTGAAAAAATACTGACAATCATGAGTTCAATCCTTCTGTACAGAAACATACATTTGTTCAATGGAAAAGCAAATGGGCATTGAAGCAAAGTTCTGAAAATTCCTAAGAAAGACACTAAATATGACAAGTAAAGGAACAAGAATCCTACAGATTAAATAAAAGGTTTCAGTCAACATTCCTGGAACGTTAACCAAATGCAACTGAAATGTTGTAAGAAAACAACAAAATCTAAGAAAGCGTTCACAGTGAATCAGTCATTGTAATTTTGTCTCAGGATTTCATATAAAGATAAATTATTGTCAGCTCTGCAATAGACTCTTTCCGTTCTTTGTTTTTGTAAATTTGGGATCGAATTATAACTCTCTCATTCTAGTCTGTCTATATTTCTGAGATGAGGTATTATGTACAGTATTTACATTATTCGGACTATTGTCCTCATCTTTGTCGCCATATTTGTCACAACGTTTCGGCCGTTGTACGCTCCGGCCTTCTTCAGGTGGTTGGAATTTCGAACCAAACCCTTTATTTCGATCACTGGGGTAGACTGTTCTAGTTCCACGAGCCATGTTTGATGGATGTCAGTTATCAGTTATCTCCTGGTAATTTTTCCCTCTGAAAGTTCTCCACTGCCTGAACCGGGTATTGAACTCACACTCTTTTGGGTCTGTTACTGGATCTAACCAACGCCTTTATCCACCGTACCATGTGTCCTTGCTGTACACATTCATTTTCCCACATAGAAGAATTTCTGTAATTTTATTGTCCTCCTGTCATTACCGTTTTATTTATTATTTACACTATTTATATTCAGACTATTGTCCTCGTCTTTGTTGTTTTTATCACAATATTTTGGCCGTTGTGCCCTCCAGCCTTCCTCAGGTGTATATTGATTTGGGAATTTCAAACTGAACTCTTTATTTAATCTATGTGGGTAGACTGTTCTTATTCCACTGCCTATGCTTAGGGATATCGTCTAGTTTTTATTTTAGCCTCATCCTTCTTAGATTTGGAAACAGTTTTTTTTTGCTTATTTTTTATCCTTCTTTTTCTTTTCCACACAAATATTTGCTGTTATTCTGAAGAATTGATTCCAACTGATATTTTTGTAAAAGGGAATCTACTTTATTATAAAAAGTGTTATATATATATATATATATGCACACACATTACATTCCACATTTATATATATATATATATATATATATATATATATATATATATATATATATATATATAAATTAAAGATTGAATGTGGATCAAATATGAGAAAACAGACAATAAGACAGGAACTCTGGTATTTTCAATTTTGTTTAGGTCAGTTCTCATTGGTCAGTCACGTATCATGTGCATTAAAACCTTAGATAATTCTAATGTATGTAAGTTTGTGAAGATTGTATATCTAAATGGGCATGAAATGGTAATGTGTATTGATAATTGTGCATGTGTAGTGGGAGTTCTAATGTCTACACCTTTTGGCAGTCAGCCAGCACAGCAGGGTGGCATTTAGCATGAATATTCAATGCCTAACCAAACATGTAGTCCTGTAATTTACTGGTTGTTTAATGTGTTTAAAGGTGAACAGTCTTTTGTAAACAAAGTATTCATTAATAAAAAAAGATACTATATTCAAAAGATTTATCATTCCGGCTTCAAGTTTGATCATACAATCCATCTGAAGTTATTATGCAAATCACATAAACCTCAATAAGTCGCTTTGAAAATTTTTGTAAAATTTTAAATGATTAATTTAGACATCAAAACATAGCTTGAATTAAATTTTTAGGTAGTTTCAACATTAAAGTTATTGGATTTATTACAAAAACTGTAGCTGAAATTATTATGCAAATTCAGAAGATCACTTTTTACTACAATATCAAGGTAATAAATTCAACAATTATCAACATCTACAAAAGAAAAAATAACAAACATATATGATAAGTCTTTGAAGCATTTAAATCTTAAAATAGTGAATCTTCTTTTCAATAACAGCCAGCAATCTATTATCCGTTGATTTTGTTAAATTGTTTACTTCAGCAGATTCAATTTCCGACATGGTGGTTTTAATTGCTTCCACTTTGCGTCTACTTTGCTGTTATATTGTTTGCCAATATTTTCATTCAGATCAGGACTTAATGGTGGCCATTCTATTATCTTATCTCCTGTATACCTTTTTATCCTCAAAAAATTCATGGGTAACCTCAGATACATTAGATTGAGCATTGTTGTGCATAAATACATATTTCACTTGCTGAAAACAGAAAATAACAAACTTATTGAGTGAGACAATGTCCATATTGGATATATCAAATGAGCTTTGCAGAGATCATCAAACAATAAAGGACTCTTGAAAATATAACTAAGTTGACATGTTTTGCATTTAATATGAAGAACGGGCAGAGACAGTGTCATGAATGAATGCAACAGACTAGGTGGAATCTCATTGCCAACTGAGAAATCCCGTGGGTCAGTGTCTGTTCATGCTTGTGCTGTAAGGTCCCTTCTGATTACACAGATGTATCAAAACTGCACAGATATTCAAAAAGATACTTTTTAAACAGATCTTGTGTGTGTGTGTGTCTCTCTCTCTCTTCATACATATATATATATATATATACACACACACACACACAGAGTAATGATATATGGCTCAACACTGTAGTAATTACCAGGTTATTAATCTAAATTTTTATCCTTAAACAAAATAAATAGAAAGGGCTGGTTTCTTCCTTCTCCCATTTCCATAATCCCCTAGTGGTCGATATATAGCTATCACTAAATGAATAATTACATGTACTGCGATGATGACAGTTGGCATTCAATGTTGATTCCAGTATCCACATTTTCAATATCTATAAACCATCTATCACCATTATGCAACACTCTGCCTTCATAAAATAAAGCAAATGGATCGTATATCGCATGCTGTGCTTTTTAGCTAAGCTACAGAAATGGCTTTCTTTTTAATTACACCCACACAGGTATGTATAATATAGATAATTATGTATATTTATATACCTGCATATAAATATGCAATATATATGTGTGTGTGTGTGTGTGTGTGTATATATATATATATATATATATATATATATAATCAATACAACTATACTCTGCCATAAAAATAAAAATTTCAAAAAATTTTAAATTCTGACAGCCCTTTACATAAAAAATACAGCTAAAAATAAATAAAATCTATTATGAGTATGGCAACAAAGTTCTAAAATGTTCATAACAGCAAAGTTTTAAAATATCTAAATTGTAATTGTTAATAGTTCAATTAAAAAACAATATTTTAAAACATATAAGTACAATTTTTAATTAGAATTTACATAAATTAAGTTACCTCTCTTACATAGCAGTAATTTTAAAAACAATTTTACAGCATTCATGCTCACACATATTCATAACTTACATTAATTCTTTGTCTTAGCAAATTCACCCCTGAAGATGATCTTGGATGAGATTGAAAGTAGTTGGAGAAAATAAAAATCATATTGATAATTACAGCTTTTTTCTTGAACAATTTTGTACAGACACTAAGAAATTGATTTGTGAACTTTAGAGGATTAAAATAAAAATAAATAGACATAATATATCTAGATTATTCAACCAAACGTGTATATATATATATATATATATATATATATATATATATATATATAGATATATATGTACATACATATATATATATATACATACATATATATATATATACATATATATATATATATATATATATATATATATATATACATACATATATATATATATATATATATATATATATATATACATATATATATATATATATATATATATATACATACATATATATATATATATATATATATACATACATATATATATATATATATATATATATATATATATATATATATATATATACATACATATATATATATATACATACATATATATATATATATATATATATACATACATATATTTTTTTTTTGTTAAATGTATTTCTTTTTTTTTTACCTGTTTGTATATTGGTAAATAAATGTTTTATTTTGAGAACCATCGTTTTGCGTCTGTTCTTCGTTGACTCCCTTTGTGTTGCTTTCATTTCTGAGTGAAGATCGAGAAAGGATCCCACGTTTTCTTTTTGAACCCGTGGTTAAAATCTATATGCTACAAGTTCGTAACAATATATATATATATATATATATATATATATATATATATAATCAGTATATATGTAAAAGTGAATATATCCAAATAGACTTCACCATAAAATTTTATGTATACTGTTGTAAAAAAAGCAGTTGAAACATTTGCCATCTGACCTGAAGTAAAACCTCTTCACAGCAGTCTTCAAACATTGTTTTCTAATCATAATTCCTTGTAGACACTTTTTTTATTGTGTTTGGGAGATATATTTATTGATTTATAAAATACTAAGACCGGTTTCTGACCTTGAAATTCTTATTTTGAATGGGGGTTGTTTTTTGTGAGAACATGTAAATATTTTGCCTCCTTCTGAAAGAGATTAAATTTTTGTTGAAAGTAAAGAAGATGCCTTTGCCATTTTTGAAAACAGTCTGGTTTGTCTGTAGTTGATATTATTTATAAATCTGAAAACATTGTATAAAATATGGTAAACACATTGACAGCATCTATAATAAACCAGGTTATTCTTGTGAGCCATTGTGACTACTTTTTTGTGTCCCTTCAGGGCTTAGTCGATCATGGCTCTCCACAATTTCATTTCTTCATGGCTATTAATAAATTTTGTCTTTTTGTTATTTCTCCTCGACCTTGTTCCACCATCTATTTACTCAAACTCACTATGTAATGTGTTGTTTTCCTTTGTCCCTCTTGCCTTCAATCTGTGCTGTGAGTAACAAATTTTCCAAGCTCTCTTTCCTCATGATGTGCTCTAGAAATTTCAACTATCTCATCTTCTTGTTAAGTTTAAGTTTCCTTTCTGTTTCCATTTTGTTTAAAACTTTGTCTTTGCTCATATATTCAGTCCATGGTATCCTCAGAATCCTTCTGTAGAACTACATTTCTGTTGCTTCAAGTTGCTTCTATTGATCCTAAATGAGAGATTAGGCTAAATATCATAAAAAAGGGTGCTTGCTAGACAACAATGATTAATTATAATCTCATCTTTTAAGACTTTGAGAAAAATGGGAATCTATTGCTCTGGATGAACAGTCCTTCTTGAGAGTTGTCATGTCACTTGCATGCTGAAATAGATACTCACAGGACATATTGAAGGTAAAAGAGTCAAAACTGCAAATAACTGAATAAACCTGTATACAAGGGCTTACAACCATATCATACTGAAGCACCAGTTTTCATATGATCACTGAAGTTAAGCAATGTTAAGCCTGATCGGTACCAAGATAGGAATGCTAGGTGCTGTAAGCTTGGATGTGCAGTTGGTGTAATGGATAACAGCTCAGAATTGTTTCACTTATATGCAAATACCCTTGCGAAAGGAATGAATTCATCTCTTCTTTTCCTTAAATATGGGTTAATTAATAGGACATGTATCAGTAAATCATTATTATTTAAAAAAAAAAAATTTTACAATCTCAAAATATTTTCTGGCTTTAAACAACCTGCAAGAGGTTGTTAAGTGATGAAAAACAATAACTCAAGCTGGTATAAATGCATGGCAGAACAGGAAGTGAAATGGATAGTAAGTGAATAAACATTGCTTAGAAGTACGTTGGGGAGAGCCACGATTACCCATGTCCTGAAGGAACACAGCACATAAAAGAATAAGTCATTTTGTTTAATTTTACAAAAAAGTTTAAAGTGGTGCATTGCCTAATTTTTGAACTGACTATTTTTACAAGTTAAAAAATTATCTTATTGTGAATTGCAGACATGGATAGCTTGAAACTGCCAAAGGTTATTTAAGCTTGTCCATTGGTTAGTATAGACTATACAGGTTGTGCATGTATATTCTCTAGTTTGATTTGCATCAGCATAGTCTTGTTAATCAATAGCCATACCTCATATGTTGTCTGATGAGATTTCCTTTGGAATTGCAACATTTAGAATTGATGATGGTGGAGATGGGATATGTATAGGTTTTTTTTTTTTTTTCAAGTTTGTGATCCAAACGGTATTGATGAATAAGTAGCATTCTTTATTGTTCGTGAAGTTTTTTGGAAGTTGAGCTCTGGATATTCAAAGAAACATCCTGGGAAATGCAAGGTGATACGTGGTTCCCATCAAAGGTATTGTTTATTAAATGCAGCAATGTTTGACTATGACAGATTTCTGATAGTGAACAAAACACTTGTGGTTGCTTGCTGAATATTTTTCAATGCAAAAAGAGATCAAGGTTATCTCTTTATCACCTCAGCATCTTTTTTATTGGAGGTAACAAAAGGACAGTGTTCTTTGTTGTTTATTCAGTGCAAAAGTAAATTGTATTCAGGGTTTGTACAATGTACTAGCAAAAACATGAGGTAATTTGAAAAGATTGGTCAATTTTTCTATCTGTTGAGTTACCAGTGTTTCTCATTTCTCGTATAGTTAATTTATGTCTGTAAGTATGTACATATGTAAGTATATGGGCATGTGACCGAGTCATTGTAATGCTCACTCTCTGACCATGAGACCTGGGTTTGAATCTCACCGAGGTCGATTTGTCAGGAAGGAGTCTTCTTGATATTCGATATCTGTCTATATTTCTGAGATGAGGTATCATGTACATTATTCAGACTATTGTCCTCATCTTTGTCGCCATATTTATTACAACATTTCAGCCATTGTACGCTCCGGCCTTCTTCAGGTGGTTGGAATGTCAAACTGAACCCTTTATTTCACTCACTGGGGTAGACTACCATATTTAATGGATATCAGTTATTTCCTGTTAATTTCCCTCTGAAAGTTCTCCACACTCACACTCTTTGGGTCCTGTCACTGGATCTAACCAACGCCTTTATCCACTGTGCCATTTGTCCTTGAGGACATCTGTGTATGAATTTCTGGGTATTATAAACCTAATGTCTTCAGCAAACATTTTTACCAGTGCTCATATTGCAATTTTTGCTGTTATCATACATGTTTTTACCAGAGCTCATATTGCAACTTTGTTGTTATCGCTTTTCTTGGAAAGTGCCTGAAAAAAAACATACTATGGGTTGACCCAAGCCTTGTGAGTGAAATTGGGTAGACAGAACCCTTGGGGGCCATCAATGGCTGTGCTAGCAATAGGGTTTGAGTGTGCTGGCCTTGTTCAGATTGTTGATCATGCAAGATAACATGCTCTCAGAAATGGTAACTAATGTATGCTCAGCATAGTTGCAGTATAAAACATAGGTGGGCTCTGTGGTCATTGAACAAACACAAATGCACCTGAGCAAGTGTCTGCAATAGGGATTGGCTAGCCCTAGTAGATGGGTATCCTTGAATATGAGTGGCCAGCTATTATATTATTATTATGTAAGCATAGTTAGTTTATTTGTATGTATGTATGTATGTATGTATGTATGTATGTATGTATGTATGCACATATGTAAGTATAGTTATGTATTCATGTACATATGTAAGAATAGTTAATTTATGTATGTATGTATGTATGTATGTATGTGTGTAGATATAGATATGCCCATACACAGATGAGATGCTATCCAAAAGTTTAGGGGAATTTAAACAGATTGATCAATCAAATTAGCCACTGTTTCCTTTGATTTGCCAATCATCTCATGCATCTTGAAATCACTCCCTCAAATAAAGAACCTCCTCTTTTTGTTTTATTTTTTTTACACTGAAGAAGCTATTTTGTGCCTTTAAATTCACTGTTATATGTGTAAATGAAAAAACTGTTAATTATTAACTTCTTTGAAATCGTTTAATTATGGTAAAATTATTGAAATTTCAGAATTACAACAAGTCCCGCATCCATTCTTTTCGAGGAGCTCGAGATGTTGATATCACGTTGGATGGTAAACTCATCTTCAGGGGAGAAATTGCTCGAGCTTGTGGTGGCATTGAAGGAGGTACTGAGGCTTTTGGTGATGTGAGTAGATTAGTTCAATCCTGTATGAAAGAAACTGTCCTCTTTTTCTTTAAATATACTTTTTCATTCTTTCTTTTAATTATTTTACATGACGTTGGCTTCCATCTTCTTGCATATTGTTAACACGAGTGCATTTATTTTGTTTAAAGTTTTTGGATGAAGTAATAACATTATCCCAGGAATTTTTCAGACTAGTATCATGTCTTTTTTTTATTTTGACAATTACAATTCAGCTAATACATCCTGCATCTTTCTTTGTGCTATCCAAAATTCTGAGATGAAACACTATTGTTTTTTTTTGTTGTTTTTTTGTAACTAATGTTCACCCTATAAGAGGCTCAAGAGCCACTCAAGATAGAGGGTTGTTATGTGAGTATGAGAGGAGGATGCAAAAAGAGGGTAAGATTGTAGTGATCAGAAAGACATTCTCTTGGGAGTCTGTTTTATAATGTAGTGGTTCTTTAGAAGAAGCTGTCCAAATTCAAATTCCTTCTTACTAATAGAATGCGAGGAGAATGGTGATGATACAGTCCTGTGTCTGGGGCATGACAGGTCTTAGCTTTTATTCTATGAATTATTTAGACTAGTATCTTCATTTATTTATTTTCATAATCCTTATATTTTAGTTGGTGCACTCTCCAGCCCTCATAGTATTATTAGAAGTTCTGAGGTAGAATTGTCATTATTCCATGAATTAAACAGATTCTATTTCCAGCTTTATTGTTTTGCCTACATTTTTGCTAGTACTTTCTGGGCTCTATGACACTCACTCAGAAATTAAGAGAGGAAGATATTATTGCTCTCTTCTCCAAGTGGAAAAAAATATTAGTCAGGTTGAGTATTCTATATCCGAAATTGTAAAATCCAAAAGTCTTTTGGGTGCTGACATGACTTGGCACAAATGGAAAATTTCAGAAGATTCCTCGGTGATGTACAGCTGTTGTGACCTCACCTGCCTCATTTTATAGATGTTATATACAAATTAAATAGCCTGTATTCCAAAATCTGAGAAAATCTGAAAACCAAAGCACTTCTGGTCCTCAGGATTTGGGATAAAGTTTTCTCAAGCTGTATTAGTAATTAAAGGTTAATTTTAACACCACTAAAAAAAACTGCTCATCTTAGAGATCATTTTTTGCCTTCAATTACCATCTCACTGCAACTGGTTACACACAGATTTTCCACTGACATGAAGTGGAATGATTATATTGAATCAAGTGTTAAAACTGCTTCTAAGAAAGTTGGTTCACTATGTTGCCCTAGACAGTTTTTCTCACCAAAATCAATCTTGTGCATTTATATATTTACTATATTTTGCTACCACATCTGGTCTGATGCTTCTGCTATGTATCTAGGGATTCTTGGCAAAATACAGTGAAGAATTGGCAATGTTATTGGTCCTGTTCTGACATCATGGCTTCAATTACTTTCCCTTCACTGTATCATAGCTTCCTTTTTTGCACTTCTTGCTTGTAGAACTCTCTTCCAGCTCCCCTGCTTTCCTGTTAACTATGACCTTCAAAAATTTAAATGCAATATCAACTATCATCTGCTGTCTCCTTGAGACCTGTCCTTTTATTGTCCTCACTGTTTCTTTCACTCTCAGTAATTCCTTGCATCCTAGTGCCTTGCTTAGGATGAAAGGATTCAAAACAATACTGGCTTTATATCTAGACTCAGACACTGACATCTGGCATCAGTGGGGAAATAATTAACTTACTTCTCCATAAAACTGGTCACTTCTGGGTTTCAAGAGTATTATCTAAACATTTGTAATGCTTTCATTTATAAGTTTGGAAAGTACCATTAACATTGTCCAGTATTATTTGGACATTTAAATCTCTTCTTTGTATCATTGCTGTTGTTAACACAATGAGTTGGCTTATCCATTTTTGATTCTCTAAAGAGGTTTCTTTTGTTTTCACAGATTACATCTGATAAGGGTTGAAGAATAGATTGGTTGAAATGTTGCATTAATAACAATAACTGTGCAAAAAGTAGAGATTTGAGTGCATCAATAATGTTGAATATCCGAAATGCTGTTGCCATTATTTCCTGAGATTTTTCCATCGAGTATCCCTATTGTTGCTGTTTTTATCACAGTATTTCGGCAGACATACTCTCTAACTTTCTTAGGTGTGTGTTAGAGCCCATAATTGTAAAAGTGTTTTGAGCAGAATCATTTGGTTAAATTTCTTTTAACTTTTTGCCAACATTCCTACCAATTTCATAGATATCAGCAACAGTGATGTATTTGACATTTGTGTTCTTTTCTTTTTCTTTTCTTTTTTTTTAAATTGTTGAATAAATTTTTGTTGGTTGGATCCAAGAATTAAATAGAGTTGCAAAGGTTAATGAAAGGAAATATTAAAAATGATTTTGAAATTAAGAACTTAAGCCCCTTAAATGTTATTGGATGTAACATCACCTGATGAGCACTGAAGAGCCAATCTATTCTATTTCTTTTCTTATGTTATTTTTTTTATTCCCCTAAAATTCCAATGCAAATAATCAGTTATTGTCATTATTCCATAATTTACCATGTTTCATGGCACATATGAGCACCCACACCACCATTTTGGCAGGGAATTTTAAGAAAAAAATGTCACTTATTGAATATTACTGGAATTTCATCCCTGTTCCTTATTTCGTGAAGGTGAAAATTAATTTCTTTATGTGCATTTATTACAAATTTATCATTTAATATCTTGCAGGAGGTGGTGGGAGTGGATGTTAAATGACAGCAAATATAATGTTATCTTTGTGCTTGTAATTTTAGGCACTATTTCATTTGCTGACCTTCCTGAGATGCATTCTACATTCAGTAATATCTGAATGGCAACCAAAGTAGTGTAACTGATATCAACATGGCAAATGAAATCAGTGATCTGAATTTAAATTTCAGACTTGTCTGTTGCATTCACTTTCACACCAATGCCATTACGAAAGGTAAAAGGCAATATATATCTTGTCACACTCCCAACTTAAATTGGGTTAAATAGTTGCGTAGCCTTGAACAACAAGTGGTATAAGAGAAGGAAAACTGAATTTCAAGGCAACAAGAAACCATTGTTTTTCAAGAAGTCTTGGCAATTCACAGTTAATAAAGAAATACTTGTAGAGAGATATGATTGCCTACATTCTGATTGGACATGACATTTAAAAAATGCTTGAACACAAACTTTGCTCTATATATTTTTTTATTTTTTTTTTTTTTTACTTTTTATTATTTTGAGAAAACTTATCACCATTCCAATTTGAATAATTAACAGATTGGAGGTAAAAAGATATCCAGAAAATTTTAAAATGAAATAAGAAAAATTTGAAGTTCTTTTGAAAGAGTTGAGATCTTTTATGCTAATTTCTTGAAATTTAAAATGTTGGATGAATCTTTGTCACTCAGATCTGTGAATTGTTCTAATTGGCAAAAGTCAGTAAAAAATATTGCTGATAAAATATGGGAAACTGATCAAAGTTCCTTAATGTGGCATGCAGCATTTCAGATTAGGATGAATTGTTCCAATTGGAGTGCTGGCAAAAGTTAGAAAAAAGTAGTAAACAAGATAAGCTCTTTCAAAATGAAAAAAAAAACTTCCTGTTAGAAGAAGCCATTGGGTGATTGGAATAGGTGAACTCAAGTGAAATTGATTAGAATGTAGTTGATTCTAATTCTGGTTGGGAATTGAATCAAGTTGAGAGATAATCAGATGAGAATCTCTCAGGGGGAAAGAAGAATAAAGTTGTTTAAAGTGAAAACAGTTTAACATTTTGCTCAAAATAATTTACCCGTTGAGTTGGAGAGTAATTTTTGATTGTCTAACTTAGAGATCAACAATAGAAGAGCAATAATAATAACTGCCAATCAAAAAAAAAACATTGTCAGTAAAATACATTCATTTCCAAATAATGTGACAGAGAAAGTTATATAGATAGTGGAATGATATTCAATGTGGAAAGATATTCTAGAAAAAAAAAAAGCACATCAAATTTTTGCTATGAGGAGTTCCCTGAAAACTTCTTGTTCACCAAAAACTAGGCCCAAGTGCCACTCAAGTCAGAGAGTTACTGAATGAAGTTGTATGTTAATAAAGAGAGGAAGTAAGAATTGCATATTATGAATATATGTATATATAGGATAGATAATGGTTGACCATGTGGAGGCACGGTGGAGTAATGGATAACGGCTTGGATTGAGGAATCGGAAAGCCGAGTTCGAATTCCAGTCGATTCCATAACATTCACTTACGTGCTAATACCCTTGGGAAAGGTGTGAATCCTCTTCTTCTCCCTCCAACTATGGGTAAATAGCAGGACAGACTGGGTTCTATAGCCTTGGATGGCAACTGGTCTAGGAGAAGGACAACTCTGAATTCAAAACCTGCGGAGGCTCGTTTGGGGACCTTGTGGCATCCGTTGCACCAGGTCCCTGTATTCGTCCCTCCAAAAAGTGTGGATGGCCCTGCACAAAGCCTTCACCACTATAATCAAATCCTGTGTGGCTGTCGGGCTTTCAGTTTCTGGGAACTGATCTGTCTGACCCTCATACGTCGAGTTCGACGGGAGAGCGATATAATGGTTGACCATCAATTTGAAGAGGTTAAATTATGGTGATTGGAGAAGTCGCCATTCTGGTGCCTGTTCCATAGCAGATCTGGGGAAGAAGCTGTGTGTGGAACTTCATCCTTACCAATGGAATAATAATAATAAACTGCCAGTCATAGAAACACCATTGTCAGCGAAATACATTCATTTACAAATAATGTGAGAACTCTTTCATGACATTAATCCATATAATATCCTACAATTTCTTAAAGAAATCAAACTGTATTCCAAAGTATAACATCAACATAAAAAACACATATCACTGCCTCTAGTAATCATGTCCATACAAACATACATATGCACAAAAGCTGAGTACTACCATGTATTCAACTGTGAAAGCAGAATAACATATATCATATGTTTATTACTTCAAAGCGCACAAGAAAATTAAATTTTGCCATTAAATGACCAATATGGAGTTGGTATATTGTTCAACAAATCAAATAAACCCTAGTGGTAAAGGTCTGAATGAAGGAATGTGGCTTACCTGAACATTTGCCATAAAAATAGTGATAGAGTAGCAAGAGGTTAACAATGTTTGATCTTTGGGAAATGGGTTGTAGGGCGGAAAATAATTGGATATTCACTATGTAGGATTTGATAATTAAAGACTCTAGCCAGCAGTGTTTGATTGCTGTTTGAGTCTTTCTTCTGAGATGCTTTTACCAAGTCTGAGTCTCTGTTTTACTCATTTTTTTCATATTACAATTACCACAGAAAGATTTTTTTTACTAAATTAGTTCCAAAGGGAGATAAACATGATAATCATGTTGTAATCTATATCATCATGATGCAATTTCTGTTTATGGGTTTGTTACCACAATGCAGCAAAAGCAGCACTTCATAGCAAGATTTTTGTTAGGGCAATACCATTAAAGCTTGGAAATATATAAAGCAATTTCCACTGTGCAACTTAATAATAGCATGAGGTCAGCATTCACACTCAGCCTGATAATCGATATAATAATTTGATTTCTCAAGGGAGATAACTTCAGTTACATTAAATGTTGGTTATAGAATATTTCTCTTCTTCTTTTATTTTTTAGCAAGATAATTTTCTGCATAATGCTTTACTGGTTTCTATTCAAACACACCCCAAGCGATGTAATGTTTCAGTAACAAGAACTCCAAGTATATTAAATACGACTTAAACAGTAATTTGCCTAATTTCAACAAATAATACAAAGTCGTTTAACATTGAGCTTAAGGGCCACTTTTTGCAGTGTTTAGGAGGGTAAATGTAATGAATTCTTCTGTTGAATTTTAATGCTGAATTATTACATTGAAAATATGAAATTGAAAATGGTTAACTATCATTTGCCAAATATGTATTTGTGTTTTTTGTTGTCAGACGATCCTGTTTAGTGTGGAAGAGGAAATCCTGGAGGCTGTCTCTCGGAATGATGAAGCCTATGAAGGTGATGCCCTTGAGGACATTAGCTGGGAAGAGAATCTGGATATTCATCGGCCAAACACTGCTACAATTGCTGACGATCATGATGATGGGGTAAGAAAAAAATGTGTGTTTGCAGAATATGCAAGTTGGCACTTGTATCAGATTGATGCAAAAGTCTCAAGCAAAATGTTCAAGAAAATTAAAAAGTTTCTTTGAAGTTTACTTCACTCTATATTGCTTGTATGTAATACTTACAGATATTATATTTTAAACATATTGCCTGATACAAATATTATCAAAGTAGGGATTTGGTCTTCTCAGTGTATGTATGTGTGCATATACACGTGGATACTCAAAAGTTCTCCACTTTAATTCCTGCAGGACAATAGCCATGTGAATTGCTTGGTGAATTCAGTGATATAGTAATTGTGAGTTCAATTTCTGGGCCGGGCAGTGTTTTTAATTGAACTCAGTGGAAATGGGGCAAGCAATAAATGAGTAGAACTAAAATAAGAACTAGATGAGATATCCATAGAAGTGGGACTTGGGATGAGAACAGTTTACCCCTGTAGATTAAATAAAGGATTCAATTTGATTGACATACATCTGGTGAAAGCCAGATGGCACAATGGCCGAAAGATAAGGACAATAGTCCGCATGTAAATAAGTGAATTTTTTGTTTCAAAATATGTATAATTGATTTGTGTTAATCCTTTCAGGATCGACCTTTCACCCGGGCATGTGGCATTATTAATGAAGTCGAAGAGCAGCAGCATCAGTTATCTGCCCTTGACCTTATGAACACTATGGACAAAGAAGCATCACTTCTGAAAGGAAAACGTAATTACAATCCTAATTAACCATTTCATATTATCAATGCTTTTTCTTTCAGTGTTAGCTTTTGGCTAGTTTTCCTTCATCTTACTTGTACTTTTATTCACATATCATTATTCATGTCATTAAGAATCTATAGTCCAGAAAGTAAGCCGTATAGATTGAAAATAAAGAAATAGCTTCCCATGAGACTTGAACTTTCAACTTCAATCCTGAGACCCATCTGACATGGATGTTGTCTATACTGATTTCGTCATAAATAAATGTTTTCACAGGAAAATGAGATCAAATCTACAGTTAGATGGCCACTACTTATATTATCTGTTTTTTATGTCATTTTTTTTAATTTCCTAATGCTGAAAATAACATGGACTCAGTATGTAAACAATGATGAAGTTTTACAGAAATTTGAAACAAAAGGGCACTTATGCTTAATATCAAAAAGAGACAGCCGAAATTTCTAGGGCACATAATGAAGAAAGAGGGACTGGAAAATTTGATACTCACAGGACAGATTGAAGGCAAAAGAGACAGAGGAAAACAACGCATAACCTACTTGTGAACGTGAGTATATGTATGGCGGAGAAAGTTTTAGGAGTGATAACAAAAAACAAAATTTATTAAGAGCTACAAAGGACAAGAAATTATATAAAGCCATAATTTCAATATCTTGATGGGATACAGCACATAGAAGAAGAATCTGCTAGTCATAATAAACTTGAAGTTTCTGGAATTTATCAAATGAACTATTTCCATTATTGATTTTGACAAGTTTTTCTTTAATCATTGATAACTCTTTAGTACAGCATTTACGTTATTATGTTGTATAAAAAGGATGATAAGTCATGAAAAAACAATTCAATATGTTGTATGACTGTAATATTAAGGAACATGAATTGGAATTAAATTAGTAGCCATTGGCAAGAGTTGAACTTACAGTCTATATATACATACACTCACACATTTTTATATATGTAAGTGTATTAAAATTCTAATATTTCTTTGTGAGATTTGGATGATAATGTATATTCATAAGTGTTTGTATCTAGTAAGCATTTTTATGTTTAATGGTTGTCCGCATATTGATTTGGGGATGTTTTAACATAAAACCCATTTGTGATAGATAAACTTATTGTAAATTCTTTAAGAAGGGATTTAATAACATTTAGTGATGTAATATACTGTTTTTAACTTGTGTTCATAGTTGGTTAAATATTTTTCAGGATCCCCTTGAAGTATTTTAAGCATAAAGATTTATGTTCTTTATTTAATTAGGGTGGCATTTGTAAAATCAAAGTTAGGCCAGTTTTGTTCCTGTGTATTATGGCCTAATTTTGATTTTACAAATGCCAACTATAAACATACATCAAAAACACTGTATTATATCACCACACCAACTTTTATTAAATACATTCTTAAAGAATCTAGCATCTGTTTATCTATTAGAACTGGCGTTTATGTAAAAACATCTCCAAATCAATATGCAGGCAGCCACCAAACATAAATAATACTTACTAGACACATATACACTTGCAAATATAAATTATCATCCAAATCCCACATAGACAAAGTAGAATTATGTTATACTTACATACATGAAGGAATATTTATGCTGGGAATCTGTTAATTTTTTTGAGCTTTGAAAGGTCGCATCATCTCTCCTTGAGTTCAGAATATTATAAATTATACTAACACTGCTTGATAAATTATATGCTCGTGAAGCCTGCTTAACCAATGGAAATCAAACAACATGAAAATAAAAATATCAGAAATTTTTCTCCCTATCTCTTTCTCTGATGAATCTTTAATAATAGTGAAGCATGTTAGATTGATAAACGTTTCCTATTTGTTCTTTATCCTATCATTCTGTCAGATTCCAATTCGTATATATATATATATATATATATATATATATATATATATATATATATGATAAAAATATAGTTTTAGGGTTTACTATATTTATGGGTAAAAGTGCTCAATATCAGAGACAGAGCATTTAATTGTAAGAGTGTACACTGCGGTCAATGCAGATGTTGCACTCACAGAAAATTTAACAAAGATCCCTCAGCATAGTTGTAGTATAAATGACAGGTGGGCTCTGTGGTTGTTGAACCATCACTAATCTGCCTGAGCTGGTGCCTGCAACAGGGATTGGCTAGCTGCCCTAAAAGACAGGCATACTTAGATACAACTAGCCAGCTATTATATATTTAGCAGTGACTAGGTAAATATCGCTTTTTATATCATAAGCATTAACTTTTTTAACTAGTTTTGTCTAATTCACCTTTCATTTGATAATTAGGAAGGTGTATATATGTTTAATGAAGGAATGCATGCAAAAGATTTGTTTGAATTTGTTTATGGTGCATTTCAAAATACTTTTTCCCTGACATTTTATTTGTGGGATCTTAAAAGCTATTATTCTATCAGTGAATGAGAAAGAACGTGTGTCGTTTTATGTTTTATATTTTGTTTTGTGTTGTGCAACTTTCAGGAAATCTTTGGTTAATGTGGCAAAATGTCTACTCGGAAAATAGCATGCTAATTGAAACCATGTTAATTGAACTTTAAAAAAAAGAAGGGTAATTAATCCTGTACTTCAAATGTTAATAAAATTGAAAGTGACTTTTTAGATAAATGTTTAATGCTCAGTAGTAAAAAATAATAAAAATAAAAATGTTGCAAAATTATAAGTTTTTGAAAGGATAGGCTCTTTTTGCTTTTTATTAAAAAAATTTCTGAGGATATTGTAGCAAAGAAAATGGTGACTTAGCTTGTCAAACCAAGTGACAGCATGTTATGTGTATCCGATGTTGGAGAAGAAAGAAACTTGTTTATATATGAGATTGTCATGCAAATTTTTGGTTACACCTCAACCAATCACTGACTCCCTAACCTAGATATAAACAGGTGTTTCATACAGCCACTGAATTAGGTCTATAATTCTTTACATGGCGTGAAGGAGGATTTCTTGAGATGTTCATCTGTAGCATTGAATTTTATCCTCTCAAAAATTCTGCTACAGGTACTTTACTCACTTTCTTTTTACACCATTTTTTATATCTTGTGTTATTCGTGTAGAGCTACTTCCATAGTATGATAAATTTGACTGCGACTTTCCATGTGTTGGGTCAGCTTCAGTCTGAATTCCTTTTGAGTGAATTTTTTCTTTTATGTACCATGTCCTTTCAGAATGTGGACAGTCATGGCTCTCTATAAGATTCTGTTTTTTGTTTCTCCTTTCATACTTTACCAGCCATATTTCTTCTTGTTCTGCCATCCATTCATGCAAAATCTAATTCGCTGTTTTTCCTGATTCTCTTGCCTTGGATATTTCCTATGAGTATTAAATTCTCCTGGCCATCTTTCCTCATTATGTGTTCCACATTTCTTTCAAAGAAGTATAAACTTTTTTAAAAAGCACAATGTGAATCTCTCTTTCTCTCTCTCTCTCTCTCTATATATATATATATAAAATATTGCTGACACATCAGGTCTGGTGCTTCTACTATGTATTTAGAGATTCTTGATAAAATCCAAAGAAGAATCTACAATCCTGACTTGGAATCGCAGCTTCAGCTACTTTTCCATCACTGTAATGTGACTTCCCTGTACCTTATCTATGAACTTTTCTCTTTGATAGCTCCACTTTATGAATTTAAGTTCAGTACTTGACTGGCAGCTAGGTCTCATCATTTCATGGTTGGTAGATTAACCATAATTTTTATACTAGCAGTTTCTTATCTTGTACTTCTTCCTTGTTTCTTCTCTTATAACTTCTTGCTCTCCTGTCAACTATGATCTTCAAAAATTTAAATGCAACATAAATCATCATCTTCTGTCTTTTTAATTCCTGTTCTTTTATTGTTCTCTTCTTTATAATGTTTTTCTTTTTCTCATATTCTCACACTCAATAACCTTCTTGCACTTGAGTGGCCTTATTGCTTTGCTTGGGGTGAAATGTTTAAAAACATTCTCTATTCATGATATTGTGCATTCATTTTTTGTAATTATACCAAATTTTAAGCAATATATTTCTGTATATGGTTTACCCATTTTTCTCTGTAATGTTGGAAAAAGCATTTGAAAATATCTCTAAAGCAGTGAATGTTGAGTTTAGATTATCTGATGGGATTGACAGTCATCAATATTTTAGCTAAAACAGAAACATTTCTTCAACTAGTTCACAATCTTCTTCATGCAGATTACTGTGCACTTGTTGCCCATAGCTTAAGTCATACTGGATTACTTTATTCAGTCTGCAAAATCTTTTGGACTCACAATCAGCATAAAAATGATGGAACTATTTAATCAACCACAATGTAATAATCCACCGGTTACAAATCCCATAGCATATGTTGATGAGTCCACTTTTTAAATAATGAACTCATTTGCTTATCTAGAGTTGATTATCAACTCTGATACAAAAAAATGGATAAGGAATAAGAATAGGAATATCCTGTACAGTATTTACAGCAATTTATACCATAGATGTACAGCAATTATACCATTTATGTACAGCAATTTATACCATAGACTTTGGAATAAGTGTAATATGCCATTAACTGTTAAAATTGATATACGTAAACCAGTTGTCTTGACAACACTTTTGTATGAACTTTATATTGTATGCCTATCCAGTAATTAAATTATTTCCACATGCATTGTTTACACTGAATCTGTGGTTTGAAATAGAAAACAAGGTAAAAAAATTAGTGAGATTCTGTTAAAATGTGGCATAACAGGAACTGAAGTGTTTCTAATTAAAATAAACTTGGGTGGTCTGGTCATATAATTAGGATGACTGAGTTCTAAAACAGATATTTTTCAGTCAGATACCAAATTCATCACATTCTGTAGGTTATTCTCTTCTGTGGTACGAAGTTTAGTTGAAAAACAACATGGAATTATGTGGTATTGATATAAAATCTTGGGGCAAGTTGACAAAATCCAACCCTAAATGGAAGACATTGTGCTTCACACAGCTTCAAACTTTTGAGAATGCAAAACTGGAGTGTCATAATATTTTAAGCCAAAACTTAAAGGAAAGACATAACAAAAACACAATTGTCAAAGACTTTGTCTTTGTGGCTTCAGAGCAAGAAGTAAAGCAGGACTTGTACAGCATTGCAAAGTTCATAGGAGTAAATAATAGTGGAAAAATTCTTTATAGTGGAAAAATTCTCATTGCATATGTATAAAAAAACTCAGTGTCAAATCAGCTAAATTTAACTTTCATCAGTTGAAAGTTCACCAGGTCTTATAAATATGACATACATTGTATGTAAGACATTTCATATTGTACAGATCCTACACTATGATCCTATTCAAAAGAATCAACACATTGTTCCTTTTCTATATTCACTTCCAAAAAGATTTGTTTTGTCAGTTGGTCAAATTTGGGAAGTGGATACAGCTGAGTACTTTTCAGCACCTCTTTATAGATTGCAGGGAATATTTCCTTGGTCATGGCAATATTGTAGCCACTTAATCTTCATTATATATCCAATCATATGAAACCATTTTGATTGTAATATTGTATTTTTTGTCTGTATTTCTTTTTAGATTTGAAACTAAATTTTACACAAACTTGGGGTGATCTGCATTACTTGGGCCTGACAAGTTTGGAGGTGTTTGGCATAGATGGTCAAAGTATTCCCCTGCATGTAAATATGATCACTGCTGACCCCCAGGATCTCCATTCTCTATCTGGTCATGAGAGAGATGATCGCACACTGGACAAGTGAGTAAAATCTTTTCTTTTATCATTTAATGTTATATAGACCCACTGTTCCCTTCCTAAAATGTATTTTTCTATCCTTCCATCTCTCTGTCTTTCTCTCTCTCTCTCTCTCTATATATATATATATATATGCAGAAATATAGTTTTAAAGTGTGCTATATTTATGGGATAAAGTGCTCAATATCAGAGATAGAGTGTATGTAAATATAAATATAAAAGTGAGCATTGAAGTCAACATTCAGAGGCAACAAACTGTTTCATGCTAGACATAATCGTCAGGCTGCAAGTGTTGGATTTTTCTCAATTATTTATATATATGGGTCAGTGGTGCAGAATGGATTCATTCTGGTGGTTATTTTGGCAGGAGTGGCTTGTTTATTTATTTGGGTTTATTTATTTTACATGTTTTTATTTTCATTTGTTATTTTATATATTTATTTATTCTTTTCAGTTTTCAATGTTTTATTAATGTAGTAAAAAATTTTGCGGGGATTTGTTTAGGTCGCTTATTTAATATTTTGTTTTGGTCTGAGAAGATAAAGCTATTTATTCGTCCAATTTTTGGATTGACTGCTGTAGTCTATTCTGCTATTTTGGTGGAGGACAGTTGTAAATTTGAACGAGGGAATGACTCCTATCCAAAATTGAGTAATATTGAAATGTATCGTTCTTCTTCACAGGTTATAACAATGATTTAAAATCAATCATCATTTTCTTGCCAAAAAAAAAAGGTGTGACAAGGTGCAGGTAATTTAGCTAGTATATATATATATATATACATACATACACACATGCAGCATGCAGTATCCAAATTTCTGGTGGAGTAAATTGCATCACAGTGATCTTTTCCACAACTACTTTACTGTGCAGTAGACAAAATTAAAAACAAACGGTGCACATGTCGAAAATTAAAAATGTAAAATTGCAATAATTTACCCATCACACCCTATTACCCCATTGCTCTCAAAGGACAGTTTGAGGTTACTTACCAAACCAGAAAATATCTGCAATCATTGGAGGGAACACTTCTATAAACTACTGAATTGACCATGTATTGTTGACAACAGCTTTGTTGACCAGATCGATCAACTCCCCATTAAGAACCAATCTCAATGGCATTTACATCCACTATAGATCAACTGGCAAACTGTTCAATCTTCATTGCTTCAGAGTTGGTTCAACGGTACTGATGGCTCTGGTTCAAGATCTACTATATGTGGATGACTATGACACACACAGGGTGATGCAGGAACTCATGGACTGCTTCTCTGGAGCCTGTACAGCCTCAGTGTGAGCAATACTGTGGTCATGTATCAGCCTGCACCACGCAAGAACTTTGTGAATCCTGCTATATTTTTGTATGGGAAATGCCTCAGAGTTGTTAATCATTTTGTGTTCCTTGGTAGAGTACTATCTCAGGATAATTATTTGGACAGAGATCTGTTCCAGGATGGAAAAAGCTGTCACGTCTTTTGGTTTGCTTGAGAAAAGGGTTTGAAAGCCAACGTGATATTAAAACCTCTACCAAGCTGGGTGTATACCAAGCTGGGTGTATACCAAGCTGGGTGTATACCAAGCTGGGTGTATTCTCCCTGCCCTTTTTTATGCCTGTGAGACCTGGATTGTGTACAGGCAACATCTCAAAACCTTTGAAAGATTTCATCAGGGATGGAAGGATCTTGATGATAAAATGACTGTCATTTACACCAGACATTGCAGTGCTTGAGGGATGCCAGCTTCCTAGTATTGAGAGCATGCTCTTCAGATCTCGCCTTCACCTTGTCCACATGGATGATCGCCACATTCTCAAGCAGTCTGGATTCAAGAGTCACCTTCATGCACGTAATCTCTCTGGTGTGCTTAGGTGATTTTTGTACCAAGCGGTGGTCTTACTTGTGTTTGTCGTTGACTGCAAAGATATGTGTGTGTGTGTGTCTATATAAATGGTGAAAATAGATGCAAGTCTTTAAATAAAATCATTGGCAGACTATCTAAGGAATGTCTTCCACTTGAAGCAATATCATGCAGTGTCTTTGTAGTTTCAAACTTTTCTATCAGATGAGTAATTGTTGATAGAGCAAAAGGATCCCATTTTAAATTGTTCTTTGTTTTATAAGCTCTCATCATTGCTGCTGCATTCTCATAAAAAAGTGGGAGACATTCCTTAGAAGCTGAGCGCACACCTCAAATTATGGATAGTTTTTCAATAATTTGATCAAACGTGCAACCTTGGTCATACAACAAAATGGAGGAACAATTGAAAATTTGTTGTAATTTCATAAACCCCATTTCATGTCCATTTATTTCAAAATATATGTTGTTTTCACAATTACTTACTTTGCATTATAATGATTTTAAAACTTCTGTTCATTTATTTTCTCCCTGTCTCTGTATGTATGTATATATATATATATATATATATATATTTGGAGGAGGAAAATATGCATTTTGCCAGCAGATTACATCTAAATTATTAAACATATTGAATTATTTTCTCCTCTTATAAACATTTAGTGGTTATTTTGTAGATGCCTGTTTTTTATTTTTTTTAATTACATATGAATTAGATCCACTGGCCTGTGCATTTGATAAACTTTGCAATGAAAATGTGCTCTCTGTCTCTTCAATCATGATTATCCACAAAATATCATTTGTAATAGTAGGAGATAATTTCAAATAAAAATCCTTTGATTTCTTCAAAATTAATTTGCATTATCAATATGTTTATACTCTACTAGCATTTTTTCAACAGGTAATTTTATTTAAAAATAATTTAACAATTTTGCAGTATAAACCACAGGTTGGCTCTGTGGGTCTTGAGCAAACACAAATATATATATATATATATATATATATATATATATATATATATAAACAAAGTTGATATTTCTTACATGTCCTAAAATCAACTTGGAGGTAACAAAAATTATTTTTTCATGACAAATATTAAATTAGATTTAATAAAAGCTACAAAAGCAGAAAAATGAGGTCACTCTAAAGTTAAATTGTAATTATGTCATCACATCAAAAGTTCTTAGTTGAGGCATTATCAAAGTTGATCTTTCATCTTATTTTTGTTGCTTTTTTCTAAGATTTTATGCAACGCGTTACCCATTGACCAAAGAAATCCATAACTTATGCATCTGTCAGTCAGGTTGAGATATACTAGCACATTTAATTTTCTCACTCTCCATTAGTGTTCTCGGTTTATTATTTGAAGTTTGTCCCAGAGAAAGATGTATGATCTCTTCTCCCTCTGTATTACATCAGTCATACCAGTCGTTTCTACTCCTTCTACATGGTTCATGTTGTTGGATTTTTTTCTTTACAGCAAAGTTTGTCCTTTACAAGGCCCAGGGCCACTATAGGTAGAGGGTTACGTTAGGAGGCCATTTGTGTGTATAGGAGTGGAAGACAATGGTTAACTCGAGCCATGAACAGGGTTAAGATTGTAGTGATCAGGGAAACATCCTCCTGGGAGTTGGTTCCACAAAGCAGTAGTTCACGGGAAGAAGCTGCTCAAGTAGAACTTATTTCTCACTGATGGAATATGGAGGGAATGTGGGTGGTTTGCTACAATGTAAGTGACATGGCGTATTCTTGCCATGAAGGTTTGACTTGGCGGGACCAGGGAATGAGAATAATTTGTCACCCACAAGGGCTCGGCAAGGCTGAAGTGTGAGGTCTGACATAAATATGACAACAGTACTGAAAAAATCATTACATTAGCCACATTTTCTTTTCCTGTTTGTCATCATTTTCTGAAGACAAGAAATTTCCTTGCTTTCCTTACAGATCATCACTCTGAATAGGACTATCAAATGGAATAGCTGAAATTTTGTGATAGCAACAAAATCAACATAAAAAATGAGTTAATGTTGTATAAGAGTAAGTGTCGTTGCCGATACCGTGGTTTGAAACTAGATCGCCAGTGAGTAACATGGTTGATTCCATTATTAAGTACATCATGTGATCATAGAGGAAGTGAATAGATAGGAAGTGGCATGATCACTGTTCGCTCATTTTGTCTGTCCACTATTGCTATATTTTCTCTCTCTCTACTACTATATGGATTACGATTCTCTTCTGATCATTATATTATTTGGCGATTACTACTTGAACAAGTATTACTGGTGTAGATATTATTGGAAGGCATTACTACTAGTATTGGTGTCTATGAAGTCTTGAATATAACAAGCATTTTTGGAAGTGATAACAAGCTTTCGCTTGACATAGCAAAAGTGACAAGCGAAACCATCCAACATCACAAAAGTTAAATAGGCTGAAAATCTCAAAGCTCTTATGTAAGTTATATTATGTATAAAACAGCTCTTAAAATAGGTGTCATGAGAAACTTTGTTTGAACTGTTAGGTAAACTTGATATATTTGGGAAGGATATTAGAATACTCCAGAATTCATGCTGGGAGAAAACCACCCATATACACATAGAAAATGAATTCAGTAAATATAGAAAGAAGAAGTCATGTCTTCTCACTAAACTTATTCAACCATTACAGTGAGACGATTTTGAGAGAATTAGAATTCCTACCAAGTGGCAACAATTTTGACAACAGCAGATGGCACAGTGTTGATAGCAGACACCAAAATGCAGGAACTCCTACAGAAGATAGCGAAGGAAAGCTAAATGAGAGGACTAAACATCAGTTGCAAGATATAGAATGTATAATTGTCAATTAGAGAAGAATACAAGTCCCAAAATTTGAATATCTAGGCAGTGTTTTTAACTGAGGACAGAAAATGTGGCATCAAAATCTCAAGGCACATTGGGATAGCAAAAGATGCCTTCCAAAAGCTAAGTAAAGTATTAAGAAATAGGGAAATCTCATTAGAAATTATATGGTAGTGAATGCTGGACAATCTCCTTAAAGATAAGAGGAAACTAGAGGTAACAGAAATGTGGTTCTACAGAAGGATCCTGAGAATACCATTGACTGAACATGTGAGCAAGGATAAAATTTCTAGGGTGCACAATAAGGAAAGAGGGCTTGGAAAATTTAACACTCTCAGAATGGATTGAAGGTAAGTGGGACAGAGGAAAGCAGCGCATAATTTACCTAATGTGCTTGTGTAAAATGACTGGCAGAACAAGGATTAGGAGAGATAGCTAAAAGACAAAATTTACTAAGAGCTACAAAGGGCAGGAAATTGTGGAGAGCCATGATCGCCCACACCCAGAAGGGATACAGCACATAAAAGAAGCTATGAGAAAACTAAGTTCCTCCCCTTTACTAAATGGTTGAATTCCAAAATAAAGTAAAATTTAAGTAGTCGAGATATTCAGATATATCCATTAAGAAGTTAGCAGAAGTTTAGCTTAGTCTGGAAAAATGCCACAAAATTATGAGCAATTGAGAGATATATTTATTAAACATCATTTTAAGACATTTGACAACTATACTACATGAGCCACAATCATCATCTGTCACATGACTGGGTGTGGCCGTAGGGTTAGTTTGCAACTGAGCACATAATTGGTCTCCCTCCAGTTATCTCAGTAGGTATTCATACAAAGCATGCCTGGGGCAAAATAAACCTAGCAGAGTCAATCCCTATCCCAGTCTACAGTACCAACATCCAAAGATGTAGATATTGTCTATTCTTAGCTTAGTTTGGTAAAGGCCACAGCTCTGAGGCACTAAGTAAGAAATGAAGTTCTAAAAATGGCTTCAAGTTTAATCAAGTTCATAGCCAAATGATTATGAACTCTACTATATTTACAAATTTGTCTGTGATACAAGCTTAATCTATGTGCCCATTTAATTAATTTAGCATAGTCTGGCATAAGGTCACTTATACTATGGTAGGTGACAGCTGAAACTCTTTGGACATATAATGAGGAAGGAGGACTTGGAAAACTTAACACTCACAGAGTATATTAAAGGCAAGAGAGATAGGGGAATATAGTAAACCACTTAGCTAATTAGCTTGTGTGAATGAATTACATAACAGGGGGGCTTAGCAAGAGATAGGGAGTTGTGGAGAGTCATGAACAATCATGTCCTAAAGGGATGCAGTACATAGAAGGTGCTCATTTAATAAATTTAATCATAAGGTTGCAGTAGTAGGGTACATAATGATTACTAAACCAACAACACTAACAAACTGACCTGTGAATTGACCTTAATATCCGCCTTGGGTGGCCTACCAGAAACTAAGCTTCCAACAGCATTGCTCTCAAAATCATTGTGATACACAAGTTTTAAGTTCATGAATTGATGCCATTTTGATTCTTGTTGGAATAAAAAAAATTCTTTAGAAATTTTCTTAAATATAAGGGTTTTTTTGTTGAATTTTTGTGTTTTTTAAACTTCAAAAAATTTTTTTTTTTACTGCAGATTAATTGATGGCACAAATGTGACAATATCTGATGAACACATGTGGTTGGTGCCATTTACGTCTGGTCAACAGCATTTGGTTAACATTGAATTTCCACAGTCAATCACAATATCGGGCATTCGCATTTGGAATTACAACAAGAATGTCGACGATACTTACAGAGGAGTAAGTGATTTTTGTCTTCCTTGTTATTTTAATCATTAGAAAGTGGGCAGCAGCCTTGGGAATTTACAGCAGTCATGTTTCCAATCAGCCATTATTATAAATATTCTACACTGAAATATAACTCATGATAGAAAATTTATCCATTCACATAAAAGTATATAATTGTTTAGGGCAGATCAAAATCTTGTAGCATAAATATTCAGTCAGGAGGAAAATGTATTGGATGCTGAATAAAATACCTTTTAAAGCGGCTGGTGTAAAACTCCTCAAGGGAAGAATTTGGTGTTTAATGTGGATTTGGGGGAAACTGCAGGTAACCTTAATTGCTAATTTCTTTCATAAAAATGCAAGGTACACCATTTGCTAAGTAGATGTGTTGAGGTAAATGAAACTGAAAAAGGATTTATGAATTAAAATCTAAATGGAAAGAGATATAGGAATGTTTCCTGCTATTCAGGTAAATGTTCAAAATGAGTCTAATTAAAAAAATGTAGTGACTGAAACAACAATTGGGAGGATGCTCATCCAAATGTTTCATGACATAATGACCTTCATAAGGTCCTTCAAATAATACATTCTTTTTTAAAATACCATCTCCGATCATAGCCATTGGCAGTCATGACTATCCGCAGATTTGTTTTCTTTATTATTTGTGAAATGCCAGAAAATCATTGGAAAGATGGTGGAGTGGTTTCTTGTTTACTTTTCCATGGTTTGAATTCAGAGTTTTAAACTGTTTTCTATCCAAATCTAGAAACCCCAGCCTCACCTTCTGTTTAGCTATGGCAGGGAGAATAAATGGCTTCATGTCTTTCTCAAGGTTATTATTATGAAAGTGAACACAACAGACTAGCCTGGAATTTGAATACTCAAAGGAACAAAAAGCACATTGCCCAAAATATAATGATCCCCCCAACCAAAATGAGGATAATTGTACGAAAGATAAACACAGTACTTAATCTTGAAACTTCAGATATAGATTGTGGTTTTGTAGTATGTAGGTTAAATAAGGAAACCTACCATGTTTTTACTTTTCCAAGACTGAAAAATGATATATATTTGGGTTTTAAGCCTTGATTCTATTTATTTTGCAACACTGACAGCACTAACAAACAGTGAAAAGAAAGATGCCAAAAGTGAAATCATTACAAGATGGCTCTGCCAGTAAATGTTTGCTAAAAGGAGGAGGAAAAAAAGAAAAAGGGATGTTAAATAGGCAGCATTCAGCTACTCTGTTCTTGTCACTAAATTGTCTTTACGTAAATCAGTCATGTTGACCTTTGTCCATCTCTTAACTCTCTTTGTGCATTTGTCCCGCAAGCTGACCATGCAGGTGCTGTCACATACTTTGCCGATTCCTGCAGAGAAATAAACAAAAGATAATTTGATTACAAATGCTTGTTCTGTGAAAATTATTTATTGATTGGTAACACCCAGTTACTTCCTCTCCATAGAAAGACTCTTTCCTCAATTCCGGGAGCAATATTCATCTGACAACCCTTTCAGCCGCAAGCATATTTAGGCTGACAAGGGTCTTATCATAAATAGGAAGACTGAACACAAACTAGCCTCAAGTGTTGATTGACGAGGTGTGCATGTGTGAAGTAACCAGAACTAATTGACTTCCCTGTGGCTTCAAAGGAGATGTGCAATGTATTGACAGCAAAGCAACCTGGCAAATACAGTTGGACAGATTGATAGATGTAAAATTGTGCCCTTGACAAAATTCACTTGTGAGCACAAGTTAAATAGGGCACTACCTAAAAAAAACATAAGCCCACTATTTTAAATTAAAATTATAGTCAATAATTTAAATAATTTGGAATTAATAAAGTGGAGGTAATGTGGTTCCTCAAGAGATATGCAATCTCTCCTAAAAAGCATTACTTTTTCTTAACTTGTGTTCCATTGACTGTGGTCCTGAATTACAAGAAATAAGTTAAGCAATGTTGAGCCTGGTCAGTACCTAGATGGTGACCACTTGGGAATACTAGGTACTGTAAGCTTGGATGTGTGGCTCGGAATTGTTAATCAGAGAGCCGAGTTCCAATTACTGTTATATTCACCTATGTGCAAATATCCTTGGGAAAGGTAAGAATCCACCTTTAACTCCTTCTGCTATAGGTTAATTAGTAAGACTTGTATCATTAAATCATTTTTGTCTTCAAAAATTCTTACTGGCATTATGTAACTTGAAAAGGATTAATAAGTCATATAGAAAACAAATCAATAAAAAAAAAATGAATTACTAGGAGTAGTCATTAACACTGCATTGTTATAGCATTTTTGCCTGGCTCTACTATTTCATTTTTAGAAAAAAAAATTGCCTTTTACTGGAAACAAATAGCTATAAAGACACTGATGGTGATTTCTCATGGATGCTGCAATAATGATTTTGATATGATACTCTGCAGTACTTCCCCCGAGTTTCATGAAATTCCCAATATACAATATTAATCACAATCGCAACATTTCAGTTTCCGGCCAATCACAACATTTCAGTTTCCGGCCAATCACAACATTTCAGTTTTCGGCCAATCACAACATTTCAGTTTTCGGCCAATCACAACATTCCCCAAGTCTGACAATCACCATATTACCCAGACCTCGCACCTTGTGACTTTTTCCTCTCCAAAAATCAAATCTCAATTCAAAGGAACATGATTCAAAACATTGATGAAATCCAAGAGAATGCGATTAGGTAGCTGCTTGCTATCCCAAAAAAGGAATTCTAGGAATGCTTCCATCAATGGAAACAATGCTGGATAAAGTATGTGGCTCCAGAAGGGGACTTCTTCAAAGGAGTATAAATGCAGAATTGATATGTGTTGTTTACTTTTTATAATGCCTGTCCCGATACTTTTTGATCAAACCTTGTATACATGTCGACAGCAATGTAATGTTCATAAAGATGTATAAGTATGACCACAGTAGCAGAAGTGTAAATTTATTTTAAAACAATTGAATATGTCATTGGTCATGGGCAACAATATATTGTCAAAAAACATCTCGGGTAGCGTTAAAATTAAAACATCATTTCAACTTGCATACAAGGCAATGAATTTATTCAATAAACAAAAAGCCTTTGTATAGAAATTGTATTACAGTGCAGGCAAATTCACGGATTCATCTTTTGTAGAAATTTTCAATGAAGAATTTTGTTGATTGGATCTGTGAACTATTCTTGTTGGCTGATTAGCAAAAGTTGATGGACATGTTAAAAGGATTTTATTTAAAACTAATGAAATGAGTCATTAACCTGATGAAATTTGTAATGTCAAATGAATATTTATTGTGTGTTCAGTGAGAATATGAATGTTAAAAAAAAAATAAAATGAACATTACTTCATGTAATATACACCTGAAGAAGACCAGAGACCCCAGTGGTTGAAACATAATCATAACAGCAAAAAGTAAGGATTCTTGTCTATTCATTGAATAATTCCTCATCATTCAAAAACTGCAGTTACTTTGAACAAATTTTACTGCTGTATTACTTGTTCATTCTTCTTTCAAACAGTATCAAATTGTTTTATATATATATGTATATATACATACATATATATATATATTATTGGTTCTGATCTGGCATCTCAGCTTTAGTCACTTTCCCACCACCATAAGGTTGCCTCTCTCTGCCTTTTCTATAAATATTTTCATTTTTCGAATGAGCTCTTCACTATGATACCAGGACTATTTGAATTTAAGTGCATCAAGATCTCATCAATTTACAGTTGAGCTGGCTAGAAGTAACCATAAATTCTATGCTAACTTTAATCTGCAAAAATTTAAATGCAATGTCAATTGCTATTTACTGTCCTCTTAATTACTCTTTTCTCTTCCCACTCATTAGTAATGTTTCTGTTCCTAATTCCTCCATACCCTGTAAGCCCTTGTGTTTTAGTGTCTTTACTGCCTTTCATGAGGTGAAACTGGTTAAAATATATATATATATATATATATATATATATATATATATATATATATTAATTAGTACATATAGGAATACCTACATTTTTGGCATGCAGCTGTAGTTTCACTGGGTGGTGTTCCCTGTTTGTCAGGCACGGGGTCATATATAAGCAGTATTATATGAGCTATGCAGTATATATTAAGCATGCGTAAAACTTCCCACACCTTCATTTTTTAAAAGAATATTGAATACATAGTAGAAATGTTTTTTGTAATAAAAACACTGGAAACTTTTGCAGACACCTTTATAATTGTTCTTGTTTATAGAATACAAGCAGCCCGACATCTTGTATTCAAATGTGTTTAGTTTTCATTTAAGATGCTTATGATTTTCTTTCTCATGTCAGTCTGTCTTACCATCTTAAAGTACAACCATCTGTACTTAGCTTAGTCTGGAACAGGGCTGTAATTGGTGAACACCCTCCAAGGATTGAACTTTTTTTACTAATACTAAGGTAGCTAATTATCAATATCAACCAGGTGACCACGTGTTAAATTTATTTACTGAGCTTAAGTTTGATTCAAGAGAGGCAGGCAGAGGGAAAAATGGGCTAACAATGTAACCCAGTGGACTGTATGATCATTCGCAGAGACTTGTACATTGGCACACAACTGCAGCAATATGGAGGAAGCTGGTCAGGTGCTCAGCTGTGCAGCGTTTCTACAATCATACCCACCCAAGGCAGTGATGATGATGAATAAAGCTCACACTTACACTCAAAAACATTTTAATAAAAGTCAGTTTTGAAATTTCTTATTTAAATTTTGTTGGATCATCTTTTGGCTATCTATATTTTGTAATGAAAAAACAAAAACAAAAAAGAGGCTGTTAGTGATTAGGAATTAAGGCAAACAATACTGACAGAGTCTGTCTATATTTCTGATGCAATGATAACAGCAAAATTGCAATTTGAGTACTGGTAAAAAATAATTGCTGAAAAATTACGTTTATAATACTCAGAAATTCATACCCAGAGGACACATGGCACAGTGGATAAAGGCGTTGGTTAGATCCAGTGACAGACCCAAAGAGTGTGAGTTCAATACCCAGTTCAGGCAGTGGAGAACTTTCAGAGGGAAAATTAACAGGAGATAACTGATAACTGACATCCATCAAACATGGCTCGTGGAACTAGAACAGTCTACCCCAGTGATCGAA
Source organism: Acanthosepion esculentum (assembly GCA_964036315.1). Lineage (NCBI taxonomy): Eukaryota > Metazoa > Mollusca > Cephalopoda > Sepiida > Sepiidae > Acanthosepion > Acanthosepion esculentum. The sequence goes on from OZ038493.1 coordinate 57,427,515, forward strand.
ATAAAGGGTTCGGTTCAAAATTCCAACCACCTGAAGAAAGCCGGAGCGTACAACGGCTGAAATGTTGTGACAAAAATGGCGACAAAGATGAGGACAATAGTCTGACTAATATAAATACAATACTGACAGACTAGTTTTTTTTACTGATTGATTTGCTTTCTACAGCTTATCAACTCCTTTGCAGGATATTTAAAACCAGAAAATATTTTTCAGATGAATTTTTTTTTTTTTTTGATAATAATGATTTAGTAATATAAATTTTAATAATTAACCTATAGCTGGTGGTAGTGACGTAGATTCATACCATTCCCAAGGGAACTTGCATGTCAGTGAATATAATGAACCCAAATGAAATTGAAACCCTGCTTTCTGATTAACCTTTCCAAACCATTATTACACCACCTACACACCCAAGCTTACAGCACCTGGTATTTTCAAGTGGTCACTCATCTAGGTACTGACCAAGCTCAACGTTGATTAATTCTGGGGATCATTTAGGAAGCTGTGCTTAACAGAATAGGGCTATGAAATGACTCACAAATGGTTACATTAGAGTAATGCATTTGAAATCTGAAAGGAAGTTGTCTGTATTCGGGAATTAATGCAAGCATTATTGATGTATTAGGATGTTATATATATAATATATAAACTGTGAATAACCTCACCTTTAATATCAAATTTTTTTGAAAAAAGCTCACATAAGCAGCCATATTGAATGTCCACAGTAATGTTTTGATATTAGTGCAATTCAAATGTTTTGTCATTTTTTTTTCATGTATGCACATCAATAAGCCTGCAAACAAATGGCGAAAAAATATATTAGAATATAATTTTCTTCCTTGTTAATGCACTTATTTCAGTTGGCAACATTAATCATATATATTGAGGATTATCCAGTGAATTATCCTATTTTAATTTTGTATTTTGGTATCAACTTGTCCTGGCTTCTTTTTCATGTAATTTATATTTCAGTGACTGGTTCCTTCAATTGTTTTTATATATTTGAATAAATAAAAGTAATTAACACAGAGTTATAACTAAGTAAATAATTATAAACCCCATTACATTTATATATACAAAAATACTAGTGAAAATGAGAAACAGCAAGACAAGATGTTGGAGCTTTGAGAGATAGTAATACAGAGTAAAATTATGAATTTGGGGTCAAATGGAGATCAAATATGAATCGTAATATGACAGAAGGATAAGATAATGTATAAGCCAAGTGTATACAGTCTTTCTCATATGGTTTTTTTTTTATAGATGTTTGTAATGAGTGTCTGGACAATTAGAAAATACAAGACATGTTTGGGGTTTTCTTACCTTGAATTTTTGTTGAGTATTAAGAGATAAATGTTAATATTATTGCCTGGAAAAGGAGATGAAATTTTCATTGTTGTACCTGTTAACGACCTGTCCATGTGAAACATTTGTCCAATGGAATGTCATGTGTTTGTGTGTGTAGAGGAGAAAAGTGGGGTTGATTCTCATTGGTTTAGAATGAGTGAATTAATGATAATTATAATTGTTTAATTATTATTATTTTTGACACAATAATTAATTTTTATTTACTTATAGTCATGACACTGACAGTATAATTAATTTTTATTTACTTCTTATAGTCATGACACTGACAGTATAATTAATTTTTATTTATTTCTTATAGTCATGACACTGACAGTATAATTAATTTTTATTTACTTCTTATAGTCATGACACTGACAGTATAATTAATTTTTATTTATTTCTTATAGTCATGACACTGACAGTATAATTAATTTTTTATTTATGTATTTCTTTATGGACACGACAAACCAAAATATATCTTAATTTGCTATTCTTATTATTCAGATGCTTATGATTGGTATTGCTTAACCTTGATAACTAGTTTGGCATGGGGTAATGGTTAAAAAGGCTAATTAAACTGACCATCACTACTGAGGAAGGAGTTTGATACTTATTGGCTGCACCATACAAAAAAATTCAACATTAAATACCCCAACAAGGGTTGATATTGCATAAAATCAATGTAACCTAACCTAACCCAGTAGGATGATTAGCAATGCATTCTGCAGAGATTTAAAAAAAAAATGTTATATGTATCTGAACCGTAATATTCCGATTTCCTTTTTTGCCAAATTTGTTAAGATCTTTCTGAAAGAGAAGCACAGTTAAAGCCAGAAGCAGAAATTTATAAACTGTGTGCTTACTGAATGGGAAAGAATTGGGGCTTGGAATCAGCAATATGATTGCAAGAAAGCAAATGGGAGAGAGTCTTATGCAAAAGTTGGTAATGGCGAAAACATGTTTGATGTGAAGTTGTACAGTAATAAAAAGACTTTTTTAATTTTTTTTTATTTTTATTTTATTTTTTTTTTATTTGTGGTGAAATCAAAGAATTCCTCAACTCTTGGAGCTCAATAAATTTTTGAGATTTGTCTCTCTTCCTCTGCTGCTTTTTCTGTTCCCTTTCATAATGGATTGTCCAGGCTTAAAGAAATGAATTTCATGCTTCCTGGCCAACATCTTTTAGGGGTGTTGTGCCTGACTGACGCCAAGGTAGCATACATTTATTCACTGTCTTTTCATAAATTCTAACATAGAAAGGCAAGAACTGTTTATTTATTTATATATTATTATTTTTTTTAATTCTTCCAATGGATGATTCACTAAGAAGCTATTGCAAAAGCTTTTTTTTTTTTTACTTTCTTTTCCAGAGATTTGGGTAGATAATATCTTGTAATGATTTTGCAGGATTCAAGTTAGGTGTCTGTTGCTAAGAAAGAAGCAGTTCTTCAGCTTGTATCTTAGAGACTCGCCATTGCTTACTTTTATTCTTTCATTATGCCACTATACACATGCACACAGTTATTTCCTTTATCAATCATATATATAATATATATATATATATATATATATATATATATATATATGTATATGAGTTTATTGCTATGCTTATTTATTCTTTCTTGCTCAATATTTCTTCTTAAGCTTTTAGCTGGTTGTGTATCTACATAAATAATCAGGGAATCAATCAGTATTTTCAACTGTTCATCTGCCTTTGTTGTTATCATTCTTGACTTTGTTATATTTATATTTATTTCATTCTAGTTTTTGCTTGCCTTTCTTTTAAGCTCTCCTACTTATGCTATTGTTTCTTTTAATCTATACTTAGTTTTGCTATTTTTTAAACCTTGTTTTCCATGTTTCTTTTTTGTTACCTTGATCCAAAGTTTTTTTTAAACCTTGGTTACAGTTTTTTAATTATTGCATTATTTTCCTTATTTTTTTTTTTTTAACTACATTTTTTTTGTTTTTATTTTGTGTCAGTGTTTTCTTTTTTTATTAACTTTTTTAATTTTTTTTGTTGCATTATTTTACCTGGTTCTTTCTTGTATTATTTTACCTTGTTCATTTTGTCATATTTTGCTACCATATTCCTTTCCATATTTTTCTCCTTATTTTCTTTTCACATTTCTCTTATCTCCCTTGTACATCAGTTGTAATCTCACTTTCTGCATTCCTGACACCAAATTATTCAACTGCAACAAGTTATGCAGATTTTTCCAAAAGACATGAAACAATTTACAAATCTAATGATTTTTTTTTTAATTATTGTATTTTTAAAATAAAATTTGAGATAAAATAAGTTTGCAAAACATTTTCCAAAATTTAAAGAAAACTGAAAATAGATTATTATCAAAGGCAAAGATGGAATGTTGATATCATTTTATAAATTTGGAACACTTTTGTTTATATTGTTAGAATGTATCCTTCATCGATTCCTTAAAACAGTCCAGTAAGGCCACATCAATAAACACTGAGTATTCATTCTATCAATCTGTTTTGATGCCAACAATAATATGTAGTTGCATTTGGGCCAGTTATTGATATCACTGTTTAATAAAATAAGAAAAATAATAGGGATAGCAATTCAAACACGTGTACCCAATAAAAATAATGTTTATAGTAATAAGAAATATATGCCATATATACTCGAGTATAGTGTGATTTTTTTATCAGTTTTTTTCATGCAAAAAATAGGGGGTCGCACTATACAATACAATACAAAATCATACATTTTCAATGACCAGTGGCACTATGCACTGATAATTTTTTTCTTGAGGGATTAAAATTCTTGCAAAAACATATTCAGGTGTCACACTATACATGCAGTTGGCTTATACATTTACGTATGTATACGTGTGTGTGTATAATAATAATAATAATAATAGCGGGTCACTTGTATTTGAGAATACCCATCTACTAAGGTGGCTAGCCAATCCCTATTGCAGACTCTCGCTCAAGCATATTTGTATATATATATATATATATATATATATGAGAGTACTGAAATGTTCTTTTTTAAGTAAATGTTCACATATCTATATTTCTGGGATGAGGAGTTATCATTATTTACACTATTTACATTTGGACTATTGTCCTCATCTTTGTTGTTTTTATCACATTACTTCAACTGTTGTGTCCTTCAGACTTCATCTGGCATATATCAATCCAAGTAACCTACACGTGATTTCAAACTGATTCCTTTATTTAATCAACTAGGTAGACTGTTCTCGTTAAACTGCACATATCTAGAGGTATTTTGTCTAGTTCTTATTTATAGTACTGCTCAATTATTGCTTACCCTGTTCATAAAGTATTCAATTCAGAATTCCCTGTAGGTTATACAGATCGACATATAACTGATGACAAATGGAGGGCAGAACAGCTGAAACATTGTAGACACAATATATTAATAGTGTAAATAAATATTCACCTAATACATGGTTGAATGACCACTTAAAGTAGAGGATTACTGAATGAGGTTGCTGTAAAAGATAGAGGTAAGTGCAGATTAAGAGGATATGTAGAATAGATAATAGTTGACCCATAATTCCTCTGGGGAGTCTGTTCAACAAAATAGAGAGCCAGAAGCTCTGTCCTACCAAATTTTGTTTAAAAACTTCTGGTGTCTTATCAAGTAATGGTGCTGATGGAAAGTCAGGAAACTCTTTAGATTGCAAGAATTTTTTTTTGATTTACTGATACAAGTCCTACTAATTAACCCATAGAAGAGAAGAGGTGAGTTCATACCTTTCCCCAGGGTATTTGCATGTTAATGAATATAACAAACCTAACAGGAATTGGAACTCACTTCTCTGATTTCCAATTCCTAGTCATTATCCATTATACCACCCACAAATCCAAACTTACAGCTTGGTATTCCCAAGCGGTCACTCATCTAGGTACTGGCCAGTCTTGATGTTGCTTAATTTTTGTGATTGTACTAGAACTGGTGTTTCAATGTGATATGGGATATGTTGGGTATTTACCATCCTTGTCCCTTGCTGGCTGTCCCATTCTTGCATCACCTATAGATGTCTGCAGTTTCCACATGTCACTGATGTCTTCCAGAATTCATGTGTTCCTGTAATACCATTCCTACTGTTGCTGGAGAAGATGTAGAATAGTTACCTCCCTGGAGATAATGTGATGACTTACCCAGGAACTCAAAACGCGTACGAACGTGTCTTGCCTGCGTGGCGAATCCTGCAAGAAACATGGCCGCGTGTGAAGACGCGTTTTATGCGCGCCGGTCTCGTTCAGAACGAGATTGTGCAACAACATATGCAAATTTTGCAGTGTCGGAGTGCCATAAAAAGGAGACATTAGCGGCACAGACAGTGGCAGTCTTTCGGCGGACTTCGTGAAATAGAGTCGGACGTACGAACTGACTGACTGGTGTACTAAGAGGCAGTTATAGCCTGTACGTTTGATTTGGGTGGAAAGGAGTCTTGAAATCTCTTTCTGTGTAGCGACGGCTGAGAAGAACAGCTCTTGTCACTTTGCAATTTTATTTTGTGTGTCTTTACCGTCTACAGATAACATCCAGTTTTTCTGATTGCAATATTCATGACCCAACACTTTAATCCATTAGGCTATTTGGTTTGTTAATTTGGTGATGTAGTAATTGTGAGTTCAATCCCAGGTCCAGGCAGTGTGTACTTGGACTTGGTGGAAATTAGGTGAACAATAACTGAGCAGTACAAAATAAAGAACTTGAGATATCCATAGGCATAGGGAGAAGAATGAGAACACCCTACCCCCATAGATGAAATAAAGGGTTTAGTTTGACATTCTCTAAAGGTGACCTGGATTGACAAATAACTGATGAAGGCTAGAGGGCACAATTGCCAAAGCAATGTGATAACAAAATCTAATAATAATAGTGTACATGTAAATAAGACAAATAAAATAAAGATAAAAGAAATACTTCATCTAATAAAAATTCAAGATAATGTTACTATTAATAGTCATAGAATTATGGTCTGATTGGAAGCAAGTAAAATGCTGTCAAGTGATTGGCTGGAGGGTAGAATGAAGAGAAAATCTGTATGATTATATTTGGTCTTCTATCAACCATAGAGCTTTCTTGTAGCCCAATCAGCTGAGCAGCTGATAGGTTTAACCAGGTTATCCAAGACAAAGGAATGTGAGTCTCACCAAGAGCTTATTATTTTTCTCTGCTATTTAGTGATAAACATAAGTTGATGATATGAATAATTGTAGTGAAAAAAGCAGAAATTAAGATGAAAAAAATACTAACCAAAAGTTAATAATGGTTAACAGTGCTTCATCTAATAAAAGAAATAAAATTATGATAATATTAATATTAGTCTTGTTTAGTATGATATTTTTATAATAGGCTCGTGATCTCTGTAAGAGTAAAAAAAATATAACTATATTTCTCTAATAGACAGCTTTAAATTTTAGATTATAGAAACTGAAGTGAATAAGAGACAAAGAATGAGATTTCTTGCAAATTGTCTAGGTTGAACCTGAGATGAAATTTCTTTTTAATATGGTCTGAGTTGAATGTGGGGCCTGGTTTCCTTTTTTGATTGTCTAAAATAAATAAGACATGGTTTCCTCAATTCAAATTGTCTGATTCAAACAAGATACAATGTTTCTTTAATTAATCTAATTAATCTAAGTCAGACCATTTGGCCACCTTCAACAATGTATTTGTTGTATCTCCCCTCTCCCACCAATGTACCTCAAATGATGGATACAGAATTAGATTGTTAAAAATAGCTAAAGGGTAATGTTGAATTCTCTTTCAGCTCAGGTAACATTTGGGGAATTTTTTTTCATGAGGAATCGTGCAGTTTTCTTCATTATCAGTGCCTTTTTTTTTTAATTTGGATTTTTCACTTTTTGATTTGCAATGTCATCATTTTCTGAAAAGTTGGTATTCTCAGTCGACAATGAAAGACATTTCAGGAATTTATTAGTTCATTTTTATCTGATTTAATTAATGCAATTAATAATAATTTCTGTTGATTTTTAGTTCTTTCTGTCCTTTTAGAATAAAATTTTTTTTAGCCTTATAAATTTGATATGCCAGGTGACATGATTGTACAGGGGGAAAAGTCATTATTTGTTGACTCACTGACTCCGAGAATTTCAAACCAAACCATTCATTCAATCTACATAAATTGTTTTCATTCTGCTGTCCATGATAAGTGTTATCCTGTACCAATAACTTCTATCATGGATTAAAACGTCTAATCTCGGTCCTTTTGGTTTTGAATCAATTACATTTTCTAATTACGTATAATTATATAATAATATTAAGCAGAAATGATATTGAGAAAAGTTAGAACGACAAAATGTAAATGCAAGAATACTTTAGAGAAATGAAAAAGCTAGGTAAAAGGGAAACTATATATAGAGAGGAACTAAGGATGGAGATGAACAAAGATGTAGACAAACAAGCTTTCTGGCTTGTTATAAAAAATAACAGAGAAAGATTAAAAGTCACGTTGAGATGGAAAAGCATAAGACCGTGATAAATTTAAAATTTGTTATAAAGTGAAAGAAAAAGTAAAGAGGATGCGGTAGAAAATATTTGTAAATACCTGTTTAGCACATAAAACTAATCAATGTTTGTATAATATTTAGATAAAAGGTTGAAAGGAACAAGGGAGAGAATGAGAAGATACATGCAAAGGAGGAGAGAAGAGCAGAGGCATTAGAGAATGGATTATCTTAGTTGTCAATACACTTTCATGAATCCAGTTGGTAATAATAGATAAAAATAACAATGATTTAACATTAAATAATATTCTGACACAAAAATTCTCTGTCATACTTTCTTTGTTTCTTTCTGTCTTCTGAGTGACTAGGGTGACAAAATCAGCATTCAAGTTCCGAGGTTTTACAAGGAATTGACACTGACTTCTAACCCTTTTGAGGAATACATAACAATCTAAATCATGAAGCAAGTGCTATCAACTGTGTAATTAAATTCCTTTGGAGATTCAGAATAAATAACATTATTTGTTCCTTCCATATATAAAAAGGCATTAACTATATTTTCTTGAAATAGATAATTCTGTAAATCTGAGAATTAATTTCATTTTGTTCTTGCAAAATGATTACTTAATTTGTGACGTAGAAATTGATTTTTAAAACTGAAGTTTTTGTCAATTGAGGTCTGGGGCAGTATTTGCCAGGTAATTCAACCTCTAAAATACTTAAAGCAACATTTTTTATTTTAGACTTTCGATTTCAGATCTTTATAATAAAACAATATATTTTTGATTCTTTTCATACTGAAAACTTTGATGCAATCACCATGAAAGATATTGATCTTTTATAAATCTTTCTTTTGTTCTAAAAGTTACTTTTAAAATATCCTTTGTGCTAAGAGCAAACGAAAATTGAAAATAAAAATTCCAAATTGTAGTCTAGCAAAATAGCCAAAGGCCATAAAATTGTTTATACGTGTACTCACTTAAAAACATTGCAATTCTTTTGCTGCCAGCAGTATAAACACTTGTTCATGGGATTTGTTTGTCTACAGGGTAAGCATTTTTAGTTTTAAAGGGAAAGAGCTTCTTGAAACTTTCTACATTTCAGTGTGGATGTGCAGTGGTGTAATTTTTAGCAGATCTGAAGGAGAAATCGGAGAGCTTAGTTCAAATTCCAGCTATATCCATTTATGTGAAAGTCCCCTTGGGAGAGCTATCTCTTCTACTCCCAGCCATAAGTAAATAGCAGGATACTCGGCCATATAGAATTGGTTGGCAACCAGTCTAGGAGAGGGGAAAACTATGAATTCAAACCAACCTAGAGAGGTGGCAGTCCATCCTTCCCGAGACACATTGCTGCTGCTATGACTGCAGTGTACATAGTGCCTCTATCACCTTAACAGTTTATGGGACTTCTGATATTAAAGTAGATATCCAAATAATAATATATTATTCTATTAAAAAGAAAATTACAGAATCTCTCTTAAAAGATGACCAATCAGTATTTTATAAAGTATCCCTGCTATTCAGAAGTTAAGGTGTGGAATGGCTTCCATGAAGAAAAACGTGATAGAATCAGCAAATTGACGGCAGTCGTCATTATATTCATTGTAAAATCCACAATCTTTCATTAGCTGTGTTGTATATACTTTGAAAGTGCAACATATAGTTTTGGAATTCAGAGTTATCCTCTTAGACTGGTTGCCAACCTAGGCTGAAAAGACCGGTCTGCTGTACTATTTAACCCATAACTGGTGGAAGAAAGATTGATTCATACCGATCCCAAGGGTATCTACATGTAAGCGAATGTAACGAATATGACTAGAATTTGAACTCAGCTTTCCAATTTCTCATTCTGTGCTGCTATCACCACTCACAGTGACAGAAAACGAGGTTCTATATGATGCAAAGATTTTAAGGTATATGTACAATGTTGACAAAGACACAGGAAACACTGGATAACTTGACGGCTGAACTGATTGAATAGTCGTAAGTTTTGAATTCAGAATTTTCCTTCTATTACACTGGTTGCTTCACTGATTGCTTATTCTGCTATTAACACCTAGCTGAGGGAAGAAGAACTGGAGTCATATTTTTCCAAGGATATTCTGCAAAAGCAAATACGGTAGCTTTGACCATAATTTGAACTCAGCATACCAATTCCACTTTCCATACCATCAACCGCTATTCTCATCCCGCTCCCACCCCTACACCGTGGAAACTGTTAGATGCAGACGTCTCTTCTACTCCAATAGCTTCATGTCTCGCACATCTCGCCTATGGAACTCCCTTCCCTATTACTGTTTCCCTGACAATTACAATCTCCAACGGTTTAAGTGTAGCGTCAATCGACATCTCCAGTTGCCTTGATCTATCCACTTCCCTTCTCCACATCCTTTCATTTTTCATTCCTATCTGCTCTCGCTCCAAATCTTCTGCAACCCCCTTGCCTTGATCGACCCACTGTCTTTCTCCACATCCTCTCCTTTACCACTCCTATCTGCTCTTCCTCCAACCCTTCTTTAACCCCATGTGTGATAGTGGCTTCCAGCCTTGCTTGGGGTGATACGCTTAAAAAAAAAAAAAAAAAATCATTCAGACTGATTATTCTGTTATATAACTGAACAGTAGGTTTTATCTTGTTTATATATGTAACATTTTCCATAGACATGAAGTGGGACCTTTATATTGAATCAATTGCTAAGTCTGCTGCTAGGAAATTTGGTTCACTGTGTCAAGATAGACACTTTTTCTCATTAGAATTTCTAAATCCAGAGAATTCAATTCAATTGCTAAATCTACTTCTGAGTAAGTTAGTTCATTGTGTCATGCCAGACAGTTTTTTATCAGCAGAATCTCTTGCACCTTTATAAGTCTACCATTTGTCCATTAACTGAATATTGTTACCATATCTGATCTGGTGCTTCTGGTATTCATCTAGAGATTCTTTACAAAATCCAAAGAAGAATCTGCAATGTTATTGGCTCTGACCTGGCATCTTGGCTTCAATCACTTTCCCACCACCATAACAGTCTTCCTGTGCCTTTTCTACAAATATTTTCATGGTAATTGTTTTGATTAGATTTCCTCTTTGGTACTTTGACTTTATGAATTTATACACAGTAGCTAGGTCTCCTCATTTTACTGTTAAAATTACTAGATATAAATGTATGTAAGTTCTATGCTAGAAGTTTCTTCTCTCACACTTCTCACTTATGGAACTCTCTTCCGACTACTTGCTTTCCAGTCAATTTTCATCTGAAAGATTGAAGTATTTTAATAATATTTTTCTTTTTCTCGTAATCTTTCACACTCAGTAACCACTTGAGTCTTACTGACTTTATTGACTTGCTTGGGATTAAATGATTAAAAAAAAAAACAGAGTGATGTGCACAGACTCCCGAGTGGATGCTTTCCTGATCACTATAATCTTAACCTCTTCAATTCTAAAGTTGACAGTTATTTTTCCTACTTATTCACTTAATTGGAATTTGTTACCTCCTCCTCTTACATTTATAAAACAACCTCTACTATGAGTGGCTGTTGGGCCTTGTATTAGGTGATCAGTTAGTAAAAAAAAAAAAAACCTGTTTATTTGTCATCGTCATCATGATGAATTCTTTGCTCGTCAAAAGTCTTTCCCAAATTTTTCCATGCTGACCATAGCTGTGCTAATCTCTTCTATATCTTATTAGAAAACTCTTGTATCCCCTTTTTCCATCTTTTATATAGTCTTCTCTTGATACATTTGTTATACATTAAACACCATTTAATCAACCTTAAGCGCCATCTGTTATCCTCCATTCTTGCTGTGTGTCTCATCACCTTTGTTGCTTAATCACTTCTGTATTTCTTCCCTTCATCTGTTCTCCAGGTAAACCTCTTTCTATCTCTGAGAGTTATCCCTTGCATTGCTTTTATTCATTGATCTGTATTTCTAAGCTTGTTTTCAAATTATTTTATTCTATCTTTCACATCTGTATTTCATTGCTGGTATTATATATTTGAGGTTTTAAACATTGGCAAGACACTATTCATTAAGTCTCTATTTTTGTTAATTACTTTTTAAACGATTGTTATACCCTACTTTGGTGAGTCTGTGGCCATATACTCTACAGAGGTGTTTACAGAGTTAACACCAACAATTGTTATACATCATTTTATTTCACTTTCATTATTATTGTCTCATTTTATCATCTGCCCTAAGTAGTTGCATTCCTGGATCTCTTCCAGATCTTCATCTCAAAAGTAAATCATTCTAAGAATTTAATAACATTTGTTTTATTTCATTTTTAAACTTACACTGAGACTATTCACATCATTTAGCATTAAGTACATGCACGATGTTACCCAAAACTTTTGGCCCAGTGAATAAAAGTGTTGGTTGGTTGATCCAAAAGTGACTTGATCCAAAGATTTGTAAGTTCAATTACCTGGCCACAGCAGGGGCAACAAAATCTTGGAGTGTTGAGTTATCAAGGGGAATTAACTTGAACTGAGATATCCAAAGGGATAGCACATGGAATTAGAACAATCTACCCCCATGAATTAAATAAAGGGTTCTGTTCAAAATTCCAACAAATATCACCTGAAGAAGGATGGAGCATACAACAGCCAAAAACATTGTGAATATGACAATAAAGATGAGGACAGCAGTCCAAACAATGTAAATTGTGTAAATATTTCTGAATGAGTTGGATGTCATACATGGCATTCAACTAATTCAGAAATGTGTAAACTATCAGCTGTATTTAACTATTTTCTCAAATTAATGATGAAAAATGGCTTCAAGCAAATGAACCTTGTAGGTCTTAAAGGTGACTGTCCTCATTAGATTTTACAGACTGGTCCTAGAGACTCTCAGACAAAGAACTTCACCATATACCATAAACTATGTTATTTGAAGACCTTCAACAATAGAAACAACTAAAATGGATAGCATACATGTAACTCAAAGGGAAAATAATGATATAATCAAGATGTTGACATTCCACACTATCTTAAACAAAAGTCCAGAAGGTAGGAAACACCCATCACTAAAGAGCAGTAAGTTGAGAAGCCTAATTTCTCCAAAAAGTATTTAAAAAAAGAAAAGATTTTATGAGTTTCAATCAGTAATAATGCTGTTTAGCAAATGAATACCAAATGTTTACTGTATGGAAACAGCTATGTTTGCCATTACAGATATTTACTCTATTCAATCTGGCATCTTGGCTTCAGTCACTTTCTCACCACTGTAAAGTCACCTCCCTGTGCCTTTTCTATAAATACTTTCATGGTAACTGTTCCACTCTCACCACAGACAATAAATTGTACATATGGGGTCTAGTTAGGACTTTCATAGAGACAATGAGGTATTATGGTGGTTGTAGTAAGAAAGGTAAATAAGAATGTATTGTTTTGGTGTTAGGAATATTGTTGTATGTTTGGGTCAGTGTTTGTGGCAGCTAAGTTTAACATTAAGACAGAAGAAGACTGTCCTTTTCCCTATTCCACCATTTTGGCCTTGTGCCACATTTTCTGCATTGAAACAGAAATAAATCTCTCTCTTCGCTGTGGTACCTAGCTTTATGAATTTTAGTGCAGTACTAGACTGGTGATGATGCCTCACCAATTTACAGTTTAGTTGGCTAGATGTAACTAAGATCTATGCTAGCAGTTTTTCTCACACTTCTCACTTGTGGAACTCTCTTTTGGCTCCATGCTTTCCAGGCGGTTTTAATTCACACACACGTCACCAACATAAAAATCACAAACTTTTGTTATGTCAATGAACACTCATTGCCATTTTTATGATGTTAATGAATAGCCATTGTCACTTTCATAATGCACATTGTGGTAGAGACTTTGTAATTGCTGATACAACTATAGTATGCTATCAAACAATACTGGTGTCAGATGCCTTTGAATAATCTTGCACTAATAGTACTTGCTTGATAATGCTTGCTTGAATAGTAACCACTGTATAGTAATCCGTATAGAGAAATAGTATAGTGAATAGAGTAGAGAATAGTGGTCTGTATAGTGATAGAAGATAGACTAGAAATTGTGATTGTTTAGACTTCACCCTACTATCTACTTATACGTTCCTCCATAGTCACATGATCCACTTAATTCAATAATGGGATCACCTGTGTTTGTTCATTGGCAATCTATGTTCAAACTCAAGTGTGGGCAGCCACCTTTTATTCCTATTTAACACCAACATAAAAGTCACATAGTCAAATGTCATCCTCCAGTCCAACATGCGAATTGCTATTGATCGAACCATGCCAAGCTGTATAAAAGCCAACGTTACAGAATCATACACTTCCGGAATAATCTAAAGGGACAGGGAGATTCATGCCATTTTCAAACGAACAAAATGTTGCTGTTACATGTTGTGTATTGAGGTAAGGAGAAAGTCTATGCTCAACTGAAAAAGAAATGAGGGTCTGCTTATCGCACATTCAACCAAATATTAAAGAAATCGCAAAAACACCCTTTGCACAGGTTTCACACTAAATAAGCTGCACAAATAGTTGAATAGAAACATTGAAAAAAGTAAGCTCATATTTGTGTGTGTATTTTTTTAAAAATCTATGGTTTTATTTCATAACATTTAAATGTATAACCTTTAGAAATTTTGTTCAGTGTGCCATGATATTTTCACTTGCTCTGAGTTGTGCTGTTGCTTAAAACGGTTGAGAAACACTATGTGAGGGTAACAGTTATTATTTTTTATTTATTTATTTTTTTTAAGCTTATCACCCCAAGCAAGGCTGGAAGCCACTAGCACGCAAGGGGTTACAGAAGGTTTGGAGGAAGAGCAGATAGGAGTGGTAAAGGAGAGGATGTGGAGAAAGATAGTGGAGCAATCAAAGCAAGGGGGTTACAGAAGATTTGGAGCGAGAGCAGATAGGAATGAAAGGTGAAAGGATGTGGAGAAGGGAAGTGGATAGATCAAGGCAACTGGAGATGTCGATTGACTTTACACTTAAATAGTTGGAGATTGTATTTGTCAGGGAAACAGGAATAAGGAAGGGAGTTCCACAGGCAAGATGTGCGAGACATGAAGCTATTGGAGTAGAAGAGACGTCTACCTCTAACAGTTTCAACGGTGAGGGGGTGGGAACGGGATGCCAGCCTCATAGGACGTTTAAATTCATGAGGCCTAGGAACCAGCGAAAGCAGCTCCTCGGGGCAATTACCGTGAAAGTATTTGTAAAAAAGACAGAGCGAGGCAACATCGCTTCTGTGAGAGAGTGACTGCAGATGAGATGACAGATCAGGGCCAATTACATTGTATATCTGTCTCTGGATCTTATCAAGAACCCTGAGGCAAACAGCAGGGGCTCCAGACCATATATGGCAGCAGTGCAGAAAGTGGTATTGGTGAGGGGTAATTCAAATTTTGATCTGGCCTTTTCTGTTTAGCTTTAATGCCTTTGTAAAAGGTATGAATCCATCTCTTCACCCTCCTGGTTATGCTTTAAATAGCAGCGTGGACTGGGGTCTCTAACCTTGGTGAGTGACAGACAGAAAATGATTTCCTTTTGCTTTCTCCACAACTTTAACTTAAAATTTGAAGGAAAAATAAGGGGAATTCACTTTAATGTCTCAAGGAGTCATATAAATTAGAGAATAAAAAAGGGAACTGTAGAGAGCTGCGATCATCTGTGTCCTGAAGGGTCATGGGATTAAAAACACTACTCTCTCTAGCTTACTTACCAAGACAGTAGTAGTTAAAAGTTGGTACTCTCATTCTTTTTCTATGTTCTGTTTGCCTTCAGGACTTTGGCAATAAGAGCCCTCTACAACTTTCTATATTTTGTAGCTTTTAGTAAGGTTTTCTTTTCAACATCCATCTCTCTCCCTGTTCTGTCGTCCATTTACACAAGCTTATTAGATAGGTTACTCACTATTTCCCTCTTGCCTTTAATATGTCCTGTATGTGTCAAATTCTCCAAGCCCTCTTTTTCCTTTTGTGTCACATTCACTTTCCTCATAGTCAGTCTTAACATGAGCCAGAAAAATTAGTAAAATTTCACACACTTCCTTCTTTGTTGTTTAATAGTGATTACGTTTTTGGTATTGTTGGAAATTGAATTTTAGACAAATTGTTATTAATATTCAATGAATTTGTTTTTAACATTTTTATTTGTTGTTTAATTTTCAAACTATTGTTTGTCTGCATTGCATTGTGGGATGTTGAAATTGTAACTAGTTAAAACATTGTGGTGAAAACAAGAAAATCAATAATAATCATGAAGAACAAAAAATTGATTAAATTTAACCTGTAGGTATGTTTTTCACAGTTACACTCATCTTTTATCCGAGATAAGGTTTTTGAAGTTGAATTTAAATCACCATTTTGAAAGAATTAGTTTCATAGTATATATTAGTTGGACCAGATTCTTCATAGAGTATTTCTGTATTGCAGGCCAAAATTGTCCATGTTGAGATTGATGGACGGGTCATTTCTCCTATAGATGGCTACTTATTACGAAAAGGCTTAGGAAACTGTCATTTTGACTTCTGCCAAGAGATCTCATTTATGCCGACTGACCACATGTCTCCACGCCACAAGAATCTCAACTCCGCGAGGTAAGTCCTTCTTCAATATATCAGTGATTGATTTAATTGGAAACAGTCAATAAAGTATAACATGAAGGTAAGTTATATCAGTTCTCTAGAAAATAAATAAATTCTCAGTTTCTTTTCTTCTCTTACTGCTGTGGTAAAAAGGAACATATTATTTTAATTCCTACTTCTCAATAAAATAAGTATTTACTTGTCAACACTACAAGTAAGGCTGAAGGAACATGGAAAAATCGCAATTAGGATTGAGACAATGTAATCAGGCATAGGTGATTATAGATTAAGGGAAAAGGAAAAGTCATCAACCCTTGTGGGATGAAGTGAAAATACTTGATAGGGAGCAACACTGGAAAGTCAAACGTCTGAAAGGATCAATGCATATGCTAGGTTATAAGGCCCTCCTTAGTCAGTTCAGCATCAAAATAAATACAATATGGGTGTCGTTAATAAAGAAAGACACCTGACAGCAAAGCTTCAGCAGCAGCTGTGATAAAAGGAGAACACTCAGGGTGCTGTCAAGTCTGACAAGTAACAGCAGCACTCACCAATAGCCAGGTTAGGTTTAAGGCTTCAAGTTCTTCACTCAATTCAACAATAGCCCAGTGGATTAAAGTGTTGCTTTGTGAATTTGATGATGGTGTAATTGTGAGTTCAACCTCTGGGCTGAGCAGTGTGTAGTTGGATACAGTGGATATGGGCTGAGCATTAACTGAGCAGTACTAAATAAGAATTAGACAAGATACCCTCGACAATGGGAAGGGTTCAGTTGAAAATTCCGGATTAACATCCACCTGATGAAGGCTGGAGGGTACAACAGCCAAAACATGATATCAACAACAGAGATAAAGATAATCGTCTGCATGTAAATAAAGTAAATAAGTTTTTCTTAAGTTTCTGAAGTTGACAGTTTTTTAATTGGATTGGCCAAAAAGTTTCTTTGTTTTACTAAATAAAAGCATAGATAATTTTTTGCTTTTCAGCATTGACTTTATTGTACAATGTATTTACTAATTAAAAGAAAAAACTTGTAGTTCCAACAGAGCACTTTTTTACTCAAATTAAGGAGTGACCAAGACTGGCAACTGCTAGTCAAAATATTTCCATAAAAAATCATTCGTTGGAACTATAAGTTTTTTCTTTTAATTATGCAACTACCAATGGAAACAAGCATCCTAACTTTAATGTATCTACTATTTTGTTTCACTATATTCTACATGTGTTCAGCCAACTTCATAATTCTATTCTACCAAAGCAATCTTTTTTCCTTTCTCTGTAAAGAATGATTTCAGATTCCTTTTGCAGACTTTTGGCAAATGGAAATGTTTTTTTAAGGTAATAAATAAATAAAAGGCACAAATAAATGGTAATCTATCTGCTGAATGCAGCTGATGAGTGGGAAATTTGCAAAAAAATCTTTGCATGGTCATCAACATTATCTAGCATTCTCTGAAATGTTATACTCTTTCTAGTTGCATTTTAATGATTGATTTAATTGGGAACAGCTGATAAACTATGATATTAAGAACTTATAGAAATATTAGAAAAACTTGATCTACACTGAAAGGATACACAAATAATCCACAATCTGTATTGGAATAAACATCTTGAATTAAACAAATAGACCAAAATAGAAAAGTGAATAACAAGGATCTCTTTTCTTACTGGATTATTTAATTTGTACAGCAAGATGATTTCAAGAGAATTAGTGGCTGTGATGGAATTTATTATCAGTGAATGCAATCTTAACAATATACACAATGCAGATGACTGTGTTGATGTCCAATTCAGAATGAAAACAGAAATAACTCTTAGACAAAGTAGTCAATGAAAGCAAGAAGAATAAACTATTAATTTTAAGAAGACAGAATGCTTGGTGATAAGCAAAAGGGACACTCCAAAATATAAGTTATGCATTGGGGACATCAAAATTAGACAAGTTTGGAAATTCAACTATCTTGGGCAGGGTAATAAGAGAGAACACAAAGTGATAAAATTTCAAATGCACATATGAATAGAAGAAACACTTTTCAGAAACTGAATGAGGAACAAAGCAATTGAAAAAAAATCATTAGAAGTAAAGAAAAGAGCTTTAGCCTATTATGCAATGTCTACCCTACATGGCAGGAAAGAATTTTGTCACAAATAAAAAAAAATAAAAATAAGAAAAAGGCTTCTTACAACTGAGATGAAGTCCTGCAGATAAATGTTGATAATACCATTGCCGGGTCTTGTAAGCATTGAGGAATATCTAAGAAGAGGAACTGCAAAGAAGCTGCTGCTAACAATCAACTGAAATTTTGAGGATACACATGAGGAAAGAAGGCTTACAGAATTTAATATGCCCAGTAGGCATCGAAGGAAAACAATGAGCAAGCTACATGTCGAGTTTGTACAAACTGAGGAACATGTAGAAATGTGGAGTTATAAAGCAAAAGACAAGAAGCAGTGAGACATATTTGTCCACATTAATTGAGATGCATGCTTGAATCAATTGTTTAGTTTCCTTATTCAGAAATATCTAAACTGTCAACTGTATACAATCATTTTCTAAGACCAACGGGTAAAAATGGCTTTGAGCGAGTGAAGTCTTAGAGAAGACCATCCTCCTTTCAACATTTTGGACTGGTTCCACAGAATCATAAACAACTGTGCCAAATAACAGAAACTACATCACTTGAGGACTATCAGCAGCAGCAACAAGTAAAATGGATATCACATATAACTCAAAGAGAAAATAATGACATAATCAAGATGTAACATTCCACACTAATTCAAATAAAAGGTTGGGAAGGAAACCCCCATCAGTACTGGAAAGAGCAATAACAGCTACTAGACTTGGGAAACTTATTTTCATGAAAAATCGTTTTAAAAGAAAAATTTTATAAATTTCAACTGAAAGCAGTACTAGCTAGTCGGTCACTGAATGCCAAATGTTTCCCTGTAAGGAAACGGCTAATATTACCATAACATGTTCAAAATCTTGAGTTGCTTTAAAAAATTGTATTGTAGATTTTATTATTTGCATGGAATTAAGAAATGAACTTTCTCTGGCAGAGCCCTAAGTTTTAACTATTGGAATGACATCTAAAAGAAGGTTATAAAAAAAAAACAAAAAAAAACAGATAGAAAATATATATTGTTTTGGCATTGTTTGTTTGTTTTTTTATTTATACTGTTTATTTTTCCACAGTACAAGATTGTTTTCTGCACAATTTCTATTCTTCATTGAGAACATATCCTTTTGTTGGATATTCATGTTTCAAGAAAAATCTTTTTTTTTCGCAAAGAAATATATTCAAGTGTAAAGATAAAGAAAATTGCAAGGGGTGGTTTCATTTTGTAGGATTTACTTCAAAACAGATAAATTGCAAAACAAATTTTTTTTTCGCATCCAATATAGATGATATTTGTTTTGCTCTGAATATTTACAGATAGTTAAGTGATGGTCAGTCTATTTGTCACAAACCTGTCACAGCCACCAAGAAAATGTCACTTGATCCAATCACTTTCAAACTGATCTTCAAGGTCAACAAGCCTTACAAATCAGTTTGGCCATTTTTGTTTTTGGCACAATGGAATGATATGCCCGAAAGACAACAGATTCATTCGGAACCACCTGATAAGCATTTCTAAAAATTCCTGTCAGAAAGTCAATTTTAAACAGTTCTACTTTGTTTTAGAATAATAGCCATAAAATAGATAACCAAAGTAGTTAGCAATAATGTATATATTCTTCTTCTATGCTCCATATCTATTCAGAACATGTGTAATTATGGCTCTCGACAATTTCCTGTCCTCTGTATAGTTCATCTTTTTGCTATATCTCATAATCCCTGTTCTGCCAGCTATATAAGCTTGTTAGGTAGGTTATGCAAAGCTTTCCTCTGTCCCTCTTGCCATCAATATGTCCTGTGAGTGTCAAATTTTCCAACCCCACTTTCTTCATTATGTACCCTAGAAATTTAAATTCTTTCTTTCTGATACTACATATAAGTGTCCTTTTGTTTCTATTTTCTATAAAACTTTATTGCTTACATGTTCAGCCTATGGAATGCTCAGCATCTTTCAGTAGAATCACATTTCTGTTGTCTCAAGTCTCTTCTTTATCTGTGATGAGATGGTCCTGCCATATAGGAGTACTGATATTACATAACAGTTCAGTACTCTTTTCTTTGTTTCCAATGAAATTTTCCTGTTTCTTAATACTTTACTGATTTTGGTGTTGCATTTTTGATCACAACTTCTTTAAAACTAATTTTCAAAGTCAACCTGCCTTACAAATCAGTTTGGCCACTTTCGTCTTTGGTACAATGGAATGTTACATTCCAAAAATAATAGATTTCTTGGGGATGAGCTAATAAGTATTTCTAAGAAATTCTATTAAAAAGCAAATTTTAGACTGAGGTACCTTATTTTATAAAAGTAAATAGTCATTATCAATGTACCATGGATTCATATATTTCTATTCTAATACAGTCAGTTACTAATCTATATATTATTAATTAAATCTAAACAATATATTAATTGCTATTCTCTGCTTGTTTGTTTTTCTGTTACACTTTTCTATAAAGGATCAACATGTAGTGTCTGCCTGACCCCCAGCCCACATACACTAGTATCAGTTATGCCAGCAGTTAACAAATAGGGATAATTTTTTAATCCATTGCTCTACCCTGTTTTTTCTTTCTGATTTGAGTCTTGGCTTTGAGTTGATCAATAAAGTTAGTCTCTCTTGGTCTTTTCCCTATAATTTGGATCCCATTGTATAAGCTGATGTACGACTTGTTTATTTCTCCAGCAATGGCTACTAAACTGCACTCGCCTTTCACGGATTTTGTGTGTAATCTTTGATAGATTCCTGTAAAGTTCTTCACTTGTCATATGTTGTTTCCAGCTGACATTTAGCACTGCTCTCAGAAGTTGAGGTTTACGTATCATTTAGTTTTTCGTCAATTATTTTGTTAATGTCTAACTGTGCTTGACCTGTTTAAGTTGACTGTTTCTACTTTTGACCTAAAGAGTTGCACGTTCAGATTGTTTTTCATTTCTGACTGAGCAAATCGAGTCTAAATTGTGTAATTGCCACATGACCAATCCAAAAATAGTTTGTTTTGTTTGGTTTTTTTTTTAGTAGGAAAAGAGGTTCAACCAAATCAAACTGAACAAATCTTTTTTTTTAGTTGTTCATGTTATTTTTTATAATAGCTGTTTTGTATGATTTGTTTTGCTCCCTCATGGTGAAATATGTGCTTCCATAGAAAATCTTAATAATACAATTTGGAGCAATAGGTTTCTATTCCTATTTTGAAAGCTACATAAGTTACCGTCTATTTCAGCTAATGTCATTTGAATATATCAGTATATGTAAAGTTTCCGTCTAATGACATCATTTGGATTCGTTATGATGAGGTAATGGCAGAAAGTATTTGTCAGCCATTGTGTTATACTTTTTGAACAAGAAACCCATGGTGTAAGATTCAACTTGACAGAATAAAAAATCAAGGAAGAGGAAGAAGAAAAGAGGTTTTGAAAGAAGAAAGGTAAAAAGTAAGAAACCTTGAATAAAATAGAAAATCCAGTTGAAACGAAAAATATATACATATGTAGAGATGGAGACTGTATAGAGATGATAGAAAGTCATAAAGAGACAATGAGTAAATGATTGATTGGCAGCTAGGGATCAAAAGGTATAAAAACTGCAGTAAGTTAAAATTCTTTCTGGAGAAATAGCACTTTTTGATAATCCATAAATGTTTTAAAATTGTTGATGTTTGTCAACTATGAAGTAATTTAACATTATTCTTCTTCCTCTATATTCCATGCCCCATCAAGACTTTGGTGATCGTTGTTCTCCACAATTTCCTATCCTTTGTAGCTCTTAATAAATTTTGTCTTTTTGCTATTTCTCTTAAACCTTGTTCTGCCATGCATTTACACAAGCTCATTTGGTAGGTTATGCACTGCTTTTGTCTGTCCCATTTGCCTTTAATCTGTCCTGTGCATATCAGATTTTCCAAGCCCTCTTTCCTCATTATGTGTCCCAGAAATTTCAACCCTCTCCTTCTGATGCTATGTATAAGTATCCTTTTTGTTTCTCTAAAACTTTGTCATTTCTCACATGTTCAGTATCTGGTATTCTCAACATTCTTTAGAAAGGTACACCCAGGAAGAAATCTCTTACTCAAAATGGGAATCCTCCATTTTGACATTTTCACATGTCCCAACAGAACTTTTTACTTGAGTATGTGCAATTCCAGACTCAGACTCTTCAGTGGATTTAATAGAATTAATATGAAAATGTTTTTTTCACTTAACTCATGTTTACTTCGGAATTTTGTGGCTATGGCTTTATAGATGTAACCACTCATTGAAACAGAGTTAAGCTGCTGACATTTCTCGATTCTCTTCTACTCTTATTGTGGTACGAGTGTCTTATTTTCTTTTTGCTTGATGGGTGTTGATTGATTGCTGACTTCACTTCCTCTCCCATCCTCTTTTTTATTTTTTCTCTTTTCTCTTTTCTTTTATTCCTTCCTCACCTTCATCATTGATCTCTGGTTTATTGTAATTGTGTTGACCACTTAATTCAGGTTATGGTTGCATTTTTATGTTTGTACAGGTGTGTGTTTATGTGTATGCCTATACATGTGCACATATGCACACACACAAGCACACATGCAAGGAATATACTAAGCATAAACCAATGAAAAAATACAAAAGAAATAATTAATTGGTTTAACAACTTCACCAACAAAAACTGTTCTATCATACAACTAAACACAATTATCAAACACTAAGTTAAAACAAATAATACACTCCACTAAAATATATAAAACACTAAGTTAAATAATACAACCAACTAAAAATATATATACAGTTAACACAAACACACAATTAGACATGCAATACAGTTAACCCAAACACATACACAAACTCAGTTAGACGCACATACATGAACACACAAGCGTACATACACAGGTGAGTGTGTGCATGCATGCTTGTAGATATGTATGTACAGTCAATGGCAAAATTATTTGTATACCTATCAATTTTGAATTTTTTTATCCATTTCTCAGAATCTAATGTCCATATGATGCCAATTTTTTTAATATCTTAATAAGCACAAAAATAGGAATATGAAACTCAATTTTCAGAACAAATTTGACAGGTGAATTATACAATGTAGGAAAATACAAAATTATTTGTATAGTATAATTGAAGAATTTTCACAATATTAATAGTCAATAGCATGGACTCTCATCTTTATAACATGCTGCAATCATTTTCTAAAGTTTTTGATGAGATTTGAACAATTCTTTTCTGGGATTTTCTTGCATACTTCAAAGGTTACATGTTCTAATTACTGAAGGTTTTTGGTGACCGACGATTCATTCAAACTTTCAATTAATGCCATAGATTTTCAATAGGATTCAAGTCAAGATTTAATTTTCCAGTCTCCCTTGAGCTAAAACAACCCCAAAACATCCTTGAGGCGCCTCCATGTTTTAATGTTGCCACTATGTTCCTTGGGAGGAAAGCCTCACCTTTCTTGTGCCAAATCTTCTGGACATCATTATTTCCAAAAAGCTCAATTTTTGTTTCATCACTCCATAGTATTTGTTCCCAAAAGCAATTTTCTTTGTCCAATGATGTTTTGGCAAAATTAAACCGAGCAACAATGTGACATGGTTTGTGAAGAGGGGTTCGTCATGGTCGGTTTCCATACAACCCATTTCTATTTAAACAATGTTGTATTGTGTTAGTACTTATGCTGACACCCAGCATATCCAAACTTTTAGCAATGTTTATATTAACCTGGCGACACAGTTTTCATGCAGTTTTCGGTGACAATTTCGTTTTTTTTTCATGCCCAGGCAAATTCTCTGTTGTGCCAAACTGCTTAAACTTCTTTATAATGGAGAGTACCATAGATCTTGGGAGAGCTAACTGGTTTCAAATAGTGCTGTAACTATTTACTGATTGGTGGAAGTTAATAATTCTCTGTCTCATGTCAATA
Source organism: Acanthosepion esculentum (assembly GCA_964036315.1). NCBI lineage: Eukaryota > Metazoa > Mollusca > Cephalopoda > Sepiida > Sepiidae > Acanthosepion > Acanthosepion esculentum. The sequence goes on from OZ038493.1 coordinate 57,451,932, forward strand.
CTAAGCGCCTTTGTCTTCCCCATCATGTTGTTAATGTAAGAATAACAATGGTGACAATCTATGTGTCACATGATGTTCTTTGTTGGAATTATCACAATTATTCTACTGAATAAGTAGTCTAGAAGGGTTCACCAATAAAATAATTATGTAAATTACTTATACTTACATGAAACAATCAATTTAAAACAATATTTTGTACTGTACAAATAATTTTGTCTTTTCCTATTTTGCATTATTCACTTTTTTGTGCTTATTAATATATAAAAAGCCTTGCATCATTTGGACATTAGATTCTGAAAAATGGATAAAAAATATTTAAAATTGATGGGTGTATGAATAATTTTGTCATTGACTATATGTGTATACGTATAGGCATGCACATAAACACACACCTGCACAAACATATATATCTATAAAGCCACAAAACTTTGAAGTAAACATGAGTTAAGTGAAAAAAGCTTTTTCATATTATATATATATATATAAGTTTACCAACTCTAGTATAGTTTTATAGCATTAGGACACTCAGTGAGGATCACACTCATGATACTAGCAGTGATCTTCAAAACAACCTTGTTAACTATCAGTCAACAGCAAGCTGTCTTTGTTTTATATATATATATATATAATATATGTATATATATATATATATATATATATAAATATTATTCATTTTAAGATATTAACAAAAACATGTTAAAAATAGCTACACAATTACAATCACGTTTCAATACCACAAACGTATTTCCTCAGGTGATATCAAACCGCTGGCAAGCGAAAGATTAATTTAATTTCAAAAGTGGAATACTTCAAAAACTAGGCTTGTGGGCTTAGTCGTGATTAACCAATCAAATGTAACCTAAATGCAAACCTAGCAAAAAAAAAAATTTTTAATATAGATTATGACACAAAGTTTCTGCATATAAATCCTAGACAATTTCCTTATGGACAGATACAATTTGTTACATTATTTTGTAAGATGTATCGAAGTCTGACATTCAACTTTCAAAATAAGTAAATGCTAAAAGGAATTGGGAGATAATTTAAGACCATGCTATATATGCTTATTCAGCTTCTTGCATAAAATTTTATACTTGATAAATAAAAGGCCCCTTTAAGAAACTGGTAAATAACTGTTTGAAAAAAAAAAACAACAAAAAAACAGAACTATTTTGGCAAATTAATATGCAACCATTAAATAAACAGCATCCATATAAGATGTTAACACTACTAACTAATAAATGTAAGATGTTAATAATAATAACTAAACACATGTGCATCCATATAAGACATTAATAATACTAACCAAACATCATTACAAAGCAATACTAAATCAAAATGAATCTTACAAATAGAATAGCAAGCCATATAAGGTGTGCCACAATTCATTTACTGATTATTACTATAAGAAAAAGTATTATCAAATTCAAAGTTTGAACATATATTGTAAGGTCAAATATAGACTAGAAAAAATATAGGCAGAAAACCAACATCATTTATAAATTTAAATGAACTCTGGGAGACTGCATCTCTAACAATAAAGATAATATCTATGTTGGACACACGACAACAACGCTTTCACGTAGGCTAAGTCTTCACCTGAATAACACTTCCATTATTTCTAAATATTTACAACAACATACCTGTCCACACTCATAATTCACAAAAATCCTCATCGAAAATATCTCCATACTTTTCCACAAAAAGAATAAACACAAACTAAAAATTCTTAAAGCTATTTATATAAAAAATTGAAACCAAACCTCAATAAAATGAATTATGAATACTCCACAAACATTTTAAAATGTGTACAATAGATAGTCTTTAAATGTTAGCACTTGTTATTAATAGTTTTCATTATCTAGCAACTACTCAAGTCCAGAATTTTTCCACAGCATACCTTGTTACCTCCATTTAAACGGTATCTGTCAACCAAGTCATGACACAGCATTCCTGATTCCACAAATAAAAATGGTAATCTTCGGATGACCACAACAATTTTTGTCCTTCACAACCATGAATACTAAATACTTACTCTATATTTAACAATAGCCTGATGATGATATTATGCTATGTCAAAAGTACTCGGAATAAATACAATATGAGCCAACACAGTGTTTTCCTCCCTCTTTTAACAACTGCATGAAAAAGCTTATTCATGAATGTGAAAGGATCTTATTGAAACTAAGTAGATGGAATGTGTCTAAATTATTTAACAAAACCTGTCTTTATATATATAATATACATGCATTCGTACAACCCCATATATATATATATATATATATATATATATATATATATATATATATATATATATATATATAATATATGAAAAGATTACTTAACTTTTAAATATCAATTTTATCCTGACTTAGAAGTTTCTTGGTAAAATTTCCAGTCTTCAGTGGCTGTGGCTTTAAACAGTATTTCCAATTTTTAAAAGTTTTTTCAATTTGTTCTGCATCTTTTTCAATCTGCTTTTTTACTTAATTTTGTACATGTGTATATTCATGAATTTAACATTCTTTTATGCACACGCATTCATGGAATTTTGCTTTTGTTTACATCTTACATTTTTTCAGCCGTAGATTTTTCTTTCAGTTTTTAATTTTTTCTTTGAAATTAAATTTAATATTTTTTTCTTTATGGTTCAAAAATTGTTTTTATGGCTTAAATTGTAATATGTGTCAATTTTTATTATTAATTAAATTATAATTTTTTATTTGATTTATTATGTTATATTATTAAAGTAACAAAGTAAATATTTGTTAATATGCCAGCATGAACCTATTATTTCAATCTTCTTACTTAATAATTTAATTTATTACAAGTTTATAATGATAACTACATATATATATATATATATATATATATATATATATATAGCTTTTTTAATTTAATGGAAATTAAACATATGATGCTAGCAATGCAAGGTGAATATGTTTACTATTACTTTGGAGCAGGTGCACTATAAATAAATCTAGTTTTGTCAACAGTCATAAAAAGAGCATTGCTTAGTGGGAAAGAACAGGATAAATGTCACTATTTTTGGTGTAATTTTATCTCCTCTCTTGTTGCTGTTTTAACTTTACAGATACCAGTTTATTGCTTTTTCTTATAGTTGGGATTTTAAAATCTTCAGTTTCTTTTTAAAAATCTGAGAAAATCTTTTGGAGAAAAGCAAAAGTTTTTTGCAAATTCTGCAAAGTTTTGACATTCTCTGCGCAGAAAGTTTTATTTGTGACGTTTGAAACCCGTCATATATGAAAGAGTGAGAAAGAGTGTAACTAACTGTCCATGGCAAGTTATGTTCAGAGAATTTATACTCTACTCTCCCTACCATCTGAGAAATCCGATTTAGGTTACAAGAAAAAGAATCCAAGTCAAAGAAAATTCTCTAACTTTTTAATGGTTTAAGTGATCGTTTTTGACAGCCTCTTCATTAAGAATAATTCTAATTACTACTCATTCATTTTTAAAGCTAATTGGGTTGCTGAAGATGTCAGAATGAGAAAAGGCTTTTAATTTTGGTAAATGCCAATCTGAAGAGTAGTTCAATTTTCTCTTATTTGAGATAACACACACACAAGGGTTGACTGGAATCTGTTTTTTTTAAATTTTGATACACTTGCATGTCTTTTAGTCTACCAGCTGGTGTGTTTACTTAGATTTATATCTTGGTCATCCTATAAACTTTCCAGCTGACCCCCAGATATTTAGATATTAGCTAAAAAAAAGATCATGAGACAGCATGTAACAAGGTCCCGGATTCCCGTCTGTATCAACTGAATGGCAAAATTCATTTAACCACTTTGCAAAAATATTTGCTTTTTGAAAAGTTTTCTGAGGATTTTGAAGATTAGAAAGTTTTAGATTAGGTAGAATACCAGATTTTGAGATAAGGCTGATTACCTACTGTCAATATGAAGTGGGTTACCAAATTTCTGTATGAGGTAAGTTACCAAACTAGGCAAGGAGGCTGGTTACCAAATTCAGAGATAAGTTTTCTCTTTGATTTTTAATCATTTTATCTTTGATTTTTAATCATTTTATCCCAAGCAAGGGAATAAAGCCACTAAGACATAAGGGGTTGCTGAAAGTGAAAGAAACTGATAAAATGTTACGGAGGAGAAAGGACAATAAAAGAACAGGTAGACATTGCATTTTTAATTTTTGAAATCATACTTGAAAGCTGTCAGAAGGTGATTGAAGCTGAGATGAAAGGTCAGGACATATAACATTGCAGATTCTTCTTTGGGTTTTGTTAAATATTTCTAGATACATAGCAAAAACACCAGACCAAAATTTGCTGATGAGTCAGGTTAGTTCAGAGATCAGATGGATGTGTGGATGTTGTAATGGATTGTGGCTTGGAATGAGAAATTAAAAAGCCAAGTTTGAATTCCAGTCAGGTTCATCACATTCACTTATGCACAAATACGCTAAAAATACATACTTTGTCACTGCTCTAGTTGCAAATGTGGTGTACATTGTGCGTTATTACCACAGCACTTGAATAGCACATCATGTTAGGTACAGTGTGTTTGAGAAATAACATATCAACTGAAATTCAAGTGTTTGAATTTAATTTTCGTGACCCCAGAATTTCATTTCATGACCCAATTTGGGGTTGTGACCCATAGTTTAAGAGTGAATCTCTTACATGCAAATTGTAACAAATGGAAAAGAATCTTCATACTAATAATTGTAATAAAAGTTAACTTGCTTTTAGCAATGCATGCAGCACTGTCTCTTCCGTAATTTTCAGTGTGGAGATAATATTTCCTTTCTTTGTTTAGCAAATAATTAAATATCTTTGTTGAGCAACAAAAGCCATTCCGTATTGATCTAGCCAACAAGTCAGTTTATGCCAATACTTTCCGTTTTCTCACTGTCTGTGAGAGATCTATTTGTTATCCAAATTTTCATCTGGTTTAAATAGTAGGACTTATATCTGAAAATTTACTCCAGATATAATCTGCCATATCAGATCTTTGCACTTCTTTGAATTTGGTATTTTGTGTTCTTTGAGATGGTCTCTGTTTTATGTACTTCCACACACTTATATTAAATGTTAGTTCAGTTTATTTTTGTTTTTAAGGGACAAACTTTAGTAAGGACTTTGCAAAAAGTGATTGAGCCATTGAAAACCACATAGTTATTCACAAACCTTTTTTAGGTTTGTTCAACCACATCTCTTCCATAAAAACTCTTGGACTGAAAGAAACCTACTTCAACCGACTTCCTGGGCTCTCTCTTCCTGTTAATTTTCCCTCAGCCAATACTGATATAATAATTCTTTATAACTTTACTTTCTTTGCTGACAGGATGGTTTTCAAGTCTCACATGTAGTGACATGACCAGTTGCTTTTAGCTAATGTCACTATAATTCAATCTTATCATATGAAGAAGACTGTGTAAAACAGTGGAACTATATAAGCAGATTAATATACTTTTGACAATTGAGAGACATTTTGATTCTGTTAGGAACAGGAACAGTGCCAAAAGTCTGGGATAAATAGCTTTGATAAACAGACCTGATTTTATTGATACAAATTGCGTTCTTATAGCTTAAAAATGGTTGCATATTAATCCAATGCCAATGAATTGATTGAAATGATGAAACCATAAAGGTATTATTTTCCAGAAGTTTAAATTATGTACAGTGACTGGATTTTACACTGTAAAATGTGACTATCATGCTGCAAAATCATTTTACTTTTCAGTACATGACACTGTGCGTTTCTCTCTCTCTCATGCACACTTGCACATGTTCAGTAATAGAAAAGTATGTTTTCTTTCCGACCTTTTATAACCTTTAATAATGTCAATGAAGAATTTTCTCAGATTTTGTTAGTCTGAGTGTGATTTCACAATTATTTAACTAAGCAGATGTGTTCCCTTCATGTTGTTCTCTTCTCAGTCCTGTTAGAAAAGCACTTTGCCACAATTGTGTTATCCTCAATTGAAGAGGTGGAATTTGGTCTGGAAGTCAGAAATTAACTTCTCAGCAACTTGTAGTAAATGAGATTTGCCTCTCAGGTCAACAATGTTGCACACTAATGGCAACAGCATGAGTAAGTTTGTCACTCAAACCAGCAATCAGTATTTGAAGCCTGATAAAGCCTGAATCTTGTATATTGAATTTTGTACATTCTAACTTGTCTTCTACTCAATCAAAGACAAACTTTATTGTCTTTGAAAAAGGTGGTGCCAAATATAGATTGATGGCCCATAAGCTCCTCTCATAGAACTTTTATGTGTATTATGAGTTCAGTAGTTCCCTTTCTAGAGTGACCTCGTGCCAGTTTAACCTGAGCTTAGTAAATAAGTAATTTTTTTAAACTCATAACTGTTACTTGATATCAGTCCTCCTATATGACAGTGAATGCTGGACAATCTCCTCACAGATGAAGAAGAGACTTGAAATGTGGTTCTTCAGAAGGATGCTGAGAATACCATTGACTGAACTTGTGAGGAGGCACGGTGGAGTAATGGATAACAGCTCAGATTGAGGAATCGTAGAGCTGAGTTCGAATTCCAGTCGAATCTGTTACATTCACTTACATGCTAACACCCTTGGGAAAGGTGTGAATCCTCTTCTTCTCCCTCCAACTATGGGTAAATAGCAGGACAGACTGGGTTCTATAGCCTTGGATGGCAACTGGTCTAGGAGAAGGTCAACTCTGAATTCAAAACCATTTGGCGTCTGCACCGGCATCCGGCGGCCTCTTGGTTATTCCTGCCTCTGCGTCTGTGGAAATTCTGCGGCAAGTAAGAGCATATTCCTCCCTCCACTGTGATAGCACGCGGGATGTGGGGACCGCGTGTGAAGTTCAAAACTCCCTTGTTACTCCGTTTCAAGAATTCGCCGCCGTTGGAATCGGGAATGGCTGTCACTCGTTTCAGCATTGGCGACGGATCGCCGTGCTTGGTCGGCCTTCGTTCCGGACGCAGTGAATTCCTTGGAAGGAGCCGGCTTAACCGATCCAGGGTGAATGCCGCAACATACATACATACATATAACTTGTGAACAATGATGAAATTTTAAAGAAAATGTTAACAAAAAGGACATTTACACTTACCATCAAGAACAGAAATTTCTTGGTGTATAATGCGGAAAGTGTGCTTGGGAAATTTGATACTCAGAGGACATATTGAACGCAAGAGGGATAGAGAGAAAAATAACCTGTAACTGACCTAGTGAGTTTGAGTAAATGGATACCAGCACAAAGATTATGAGGAATAAAACATAAAGACAATGATGAATTTACAGTAACAATAATGTCAAAAAATAATTTTAAATACGACCATCAAATATGGCACCTATTTATTTCATATTAAAAAAAATAATGTACAGATTGATTGAAGTAAGAAATTTTTGCTTCAGTATGAAATTTTAGTTCAATTTTTCTTTGATAAATTTATGATAATCAATATCACAAACCCAGTGTAAATAAGTTCAGAAAAGAATTGTTAACATCTTGGATGTTATTACACTTCTGAATCATTTAGCTATGCTTAAAAAAATTTATTTTAATCATTTCACCCCAAGTAAGGCAATGGCACCACCAAGACACAGGAGGTTGCTGAAGGTTGGAAAATATGAGCAAAAACATCTCTTAAGGAAAAAGAACAATGAAATAACAAGAATTAAGACAAAAGATAATGATTGACATTACATTTAAAATTTCGAAGATCAAAGTTGACTGGGAAGCAAGAAGCCAGTAAAGAATTTCCACAAGTGAGAAGTGTGATAGAAGAAACTGTTAACATAACTTGTGGCTACATCTAACAATTACAGCTGTAAAATGACGAGACTTTGCATTCTGTCTAGTACTAAATTTAAATTCATAAAGTCTAGGTACTATAGTGGTAAGTTCATCAGAACAATTACCATGAAAGTATTTATAGATAAGGTACAAGGAAGATACATTATGGTGGTGGGGAAAGTGACTGAAAGGGAAACGCTAGGTCAGGACTAATAACATTGCACATTCTTCTTTGAATTTTATCAAAAGTCTCTAAACATATGGCAAGAGCACCAGGCCAGATGTGCCATAATAGTCAAAGCAAGGATGAATGGTAGACTTATAAATATGTAAGGTAGATTCTAGTGAGTAGAATTGTCAAGCATGACATAAGGAAACAAATATCCTAGAAACGAACGCAGCAATTGAAATGGAAAGATTATATTGAAATATAATCTTTCAATTTCATGTCAGTGGAAAACATTAGTCTGAGAAGGCACAATGAGTCACTCTCATGGAGGTTAGCATCTACCATGCTGATGGAAGGTAGAAAGGGTTCTCCAAGATGATTAAAAGAGAACAATAATAATTTTGGAGATGCTAAAATTAACAAGCCATTCCTTGCCCCAGTTAACAACAGAATGTAGATCATTTTTTAGATCAGTTGCCAATTTGACCTTTTATCAAACTGTGCTGACTTACTATTAAGACAGGAATAAATGGTTGTGTCATCACATCTCTATCATTTTACCAAAAAGATGTTTACGGCCTAATAGGCCAATAGAAGGAACAAATGGTTCATCTGAAGTCTTAAAACAGGAATTACAAATGAGCATTTCTGACAAGCAGGAAAGCAAGAAGCAGCAAGGAACTTATTGTATATTTTAGAGAAAACAGGATCCAGCTCAGAAGCACATTTCTTAAGGATTATTGCAGGGAAATGCTAATATTTTAAACCTTGAGATTTTCAGTTCATATTCTATCATTCATATATATATATATATACATATATATATATATATATATATATATATATATATATATATATTGTTTTAAAAATTATTGAGTGCATTCTTTAAAAGGAGCCTTTTTTGTCCAACACTTCTTCAGAAAGATTTGTTGGAAGAAAAAAAAACAAACAAACAAAAAACAAAAATTAATCATAAATAGCAAAACTAAAAAAGCACATGGGGAGGGAATAAGGAGCCATGACTAAAATAAATTGATATAAATAAGCTCCTAGTGAGTATAAAACAAAAAATTTTCTACTCATGACTCAGCCATGAGACACATAGAACAAAGAAATTCCCCTTGACAAACCACTTCACATATATATATATATATATATATATATATATATATATATATATATATATATGGAGTGGTGTATCTTGACCAAGAATCACTTCTCTGTAACATTCTGATGTTTGTTTATTTTTATCAAATTTTGGGAAACGTGTGGCACTAATAGATTTTCAATACCTTATATATGTTGGATGGAAACATTTCAAACCTCATCAGGAGTACAAGGAGGAAATAAGAATCTCAGTCTATTAAATCATTTCCTAGACAATGCCTTGCACATTTACAGGTACAGATATGAAGAGACGGACACTGATCATTTAAATACTCCTTACCACATCTCAAATGAATTCACTAATAAAGACAATAATACTGCTTTCTCTCCTGATGCCAATGTGCTGTTGATGAGCAGGGATATGCTGATGACGTAGTTATTCATAGTTGGAATAAGAATAATCTTGAACAAAAAATCTGTATCCTCTGCCATGTATTGCAAGAGATGAGACCTTTCCAAAAACAAACTGTAATCTAGAATTGGAATTCATTTTTTTTTGTTTGTGTATGATACACAAAAAGAAATCCAATTCTAGATCACATTCTGTTGAATAACAAATTCAACATAGGAGATAAGGAAATAAAGCATAGAATAAGCTGTGCTAGGGGTAGTTATACGCAACACTTCAAATTGCTACAAAACCAATATGTTAACTTAAAAAATATGAGTCATGTTCTTAAACAGCCTCGTCAGATTGAGACTTTCATATCGATATTATGGTGCAAAATTTGTTCAGAAATATCTAAACTGTCAGCTGTATACAACTGCATTCTCAAATCAGTGGTCAAAATGGTTTTGAGTAAGTGAAACCTGTAAATCTCAGCAAGAACCACCATTCTTTGAACCTTGTAGACTGGCGCTACAGAATTACAAAGAAAGAACTGTACCAAATAACAGAAATGATATCATTTGAGGTCTTTTAACATCAGCTGCAACTAAAATGGATAGCACATGTAACTTGAAGGGAAAATAATGACTTAATCAAGATGTTGGTATTCTACACTATTCAAAATAAAAGGTTAGGAAGGAAGTCCCCATCAATACTGGAAATAGTGATAACAGTTACTGGACTCCAGAATCCTATTTTTCTGAACAATTATTTAAGAGAAAGATTTCATAAATTTCAACTGATAATGGCAATGGCTGTTCAGTCAATGTTTTTACTGTTTTCCTTTGAGAGAAGATTAAGTTAAACTCTAAGAATATTGAAAAACTTATGAGATTTTGCTTGGTTATTACATGTAATGAAACATGTATAAAAGAAAGTTTTCCTGATATATATAAACAGAAGTGTTGAAACAAAATGGTTATTTTTGTAGTGATTTTATAACATATTTATGTTATAATATTTAAATAAATAATTATATATATATATATATATATATATATATATATATATATATATATAAGGACAGAAAACTTTCTTTTATACATGTTTCATTATATCTATCTATCTATCTTTATATATATATATATATATATATATATATATATATATATATACTCATGCCATTAGACAAATGAAGGTAATGGAATTTATAAGTATAGCAAATATGACTGCCATTTCTTTTCCCCCTTGAAAAGAATCAGGTGTCAGTATATCTTATAAGACTTCTCACATACTGAGATCAAAGCTAAAATACATCTTTAATGCAAATCTCCTCTTCTGATTTTGTACCAGAACAGTCAGGAAAGCTTGCCATATTTTATCTTTAAAAAGTATTGAACAGCCGCTAAAAGTTTACGAATAGACAGTAAAAAAAAAACTTGAGGCAAAAAATCTACGTAAATATGCTGTTTATTTTATCATGTCTCATATTACGTTTGTGCTTTAATCTGTGTCTTCTTTTTCTTCTATGCACCTTGTCACTTCAGGATGTGAGTGATCATGGCTCTCCACAACTTCTTTTCTTTTGTAGATTTTTGTAAGTTTTGTCTTTTAGCCATCTCTCCTACTCCATGTTCTGCTAACTATTTACACAAAATAGTAGGTAGGTTATTTGCTACTTTCCTCTGAACCTCTTAAGTATGACCTGTGAATGTCAAATTCTCCAAGCCCTCTTTCTTCATTATATGTTCTAGAAATTTCAACTATCTTTCTGATATTAACAATAAGTGCCCTTTTGGGCTTTATTTTCTCTAAAACCTTGTCACTATTCATATGTTCAGTCAGTGGTATCCTCAGCATCCTTCTGTAGAACCACATTTCTGTTCAAGTCTCTTCTTCATCTGTCAGGAGACTGTCCAGCATTCACTGCCATATAGGAGGATTGATATTACATAAGTTTAGTACACTTTTCTTTGTTTCTAACAAAATTTTCCTGTTTCATAATACTTTGCTTAGTTCTTGGAATACCTCTTTCGATACTCCAATGCACATTTCAGGGTCGTATTTTCCATCCACTGTTAAATCACTGACTAGATATTTAAATGTTTGTACTTTTAGTGTTTCCAATTTGTAGTTCACATCTTGGGTTGTTCATTTTGCTGATGAGGAACATATTATAAATTAATGCCTAGAAACTCAGGTACACATTGAGACAAATATTTATTCCTGGGACAGGGATTCATTTTAAAGCATAAATTAATTTTAGAATATATACAATTGTTATTTCAAATATAAAATTCCTCAGTATTTACATTAGGACACATGGCACAGTGGATAAAGGCGTTGGTTAGATCCGGTGACAGACCCAAAGAGTGTGAGTTCAATACCCGGTTCAGGCAGTGTAGAACTTTCAGAGGAAAAATTAGCAGGAGATAACTGACATCCATCAAACATGGCTCGTGGAACTAGAACAGTCTACCCCAGTGATCGAAATAAAGGGCTCGGTTTGAAATTCCAACCACCTAAAGAAGGCCGGAGCATACAACGGCCGAAACGTTGTGACAAATATGGTGACAAAGATGAGGACAATAGTCCGACTAATGTAAATACTGTACATAATACCTCATCTCAGAAATATAGACAGACTATAAAATTCCTCAACTAATTTCTTTCTTGGAGAATTTATATCTAAAAAGGGAGTCAACCCATCAGAATTTCAATCTTGCTCTCTGTTACCATAGTGTCACCTTCTTCCACTTCTGTTCAGCTGGGTATGTCAGTAGTTGGAAGTTCGAAACATATACATACACAAAATGTTACTCAAAGAGTCAAAGAATTTAAATATAAAAAAAAATACTTACTGTAGTCCTTGGTTTACACTATTTTCTTTGAAATCATCTCTCAATAGTTGCATACTGGTATGCAAAAGTAGTGTGAGATGTTTTACAAAATCAAATAGACTACTCCAATATTGGATAGAAATACTCTAAAAGTCAGTTTTAGAGAAAATATAGTATCAGTTATAAAAAAGCAAGGAAATAATCATTATATTATGTAAACTTGCCCACTAAATGGTAAATGTCTGTGAAGGAACATTATGTACCAAGATACATTAAAGCTCCATACCAAACCTACAAAAATATGCACTGTAGAAACAACTGGAAACAGAAATAGCACATAAATTATTATTATATATATACGTATTCTAATGCTGTGGATTGAGTGGCTCGGTGAAGGAAGCCGTTGCTCTTGGGGCCAGTCCTGTGGGTTATGTATTCTTGGATGAGTATCACCACAGGTAATCGAATGAGCTGCACTTTTCTTGTGTCTAGTAACTTAGTTTCTTCTTCACCACCATGACCCACTTGTTACATTCACTTACACACACATACCCTTGGGAAAGGCATGAATCAGTTTCCTCCGCACCCATATGTTAAATTTATCTGGAGAAATCATTATTCTCCCCCAAAATTGTTCATGCAATATTCATTCACTCACAAAAAAAAAATTATTCTTATGATGCAAAATATGTTTCAGTTTTAAATAGCCCACAAAGGGTTGATAATCTGTAAAAAAACCCAAAAAAAACAAATAAAATCAAATAAAATCATGGGTTCTCACTGTCATGTCCTTGTGCTAGACTAAGCTAAATATCACTAGAAATATGTGTGTGTCTATATAGATAATTATTCATTGACAGCACAAAACTTGCTTTTTTTTTTTCTCTCAATGCTGTTCATTAAACAGTGAACAAATCTAATAATGTTAAAAGGATTTTAATTTTCCATTATGTTTGTTATGGCTGAAAATCGGAATGTAATCCTTTAAGAATTGATTTTGTAATGATCCATATTCATATTTTAACAAATAACTTATTGGACTATTTATCTCTATGCCTGTAGATAAATCTTCTAAAAAAAAAATTGCGAGCCAAACCATAGAAATTTTGAATGCCTTGGGAGACTGCTTTCTATCCAAGTTATCCATGTGAATATGCCCACTTGTTCAACTAATCTCTGAATAGATGTCAACAGAAAAATGATAACGGAAAGAAAGAAGGATAAAAAGCAAAACTATTTCTTTTAATCATTTCACCCCCCAAGCTAAGGCAATAAAGTTATTAAGACATTTTCTGACTAAAAGAATATGAGAAAAAGAAAAACATTATTACAGAAAGAGAAAAATAAAAGAACAGACATTAAGAAGACAGAAGATAATGATTGACATAGCATTTAAATTTTTGAAGATCAGAGTTGAAGGGTAATTAATGTTAGTGAGAAGACTGTGTAGCATCAATCGGCTAAGCTTAATAGCATTCAAAATCTTGTTTTTTTTTTTTTTTGAACTAATGTTCACCTGATACAAGGGCCAAAAGCCACTCGAGGCTGAGAGTTTCTGAAGGGGCTTGTTGTGTGAGCTGTAAGTGCAAGAGGTAAGAGGCGCTGTTTATAAGGATATTTGGGAAAGATATGTGGGAAATTTTCTGAAGGTTACTGGATCAACAATCGTTTCATGAAGGCTGGTGGGCACAATGGCCTAAACAATGTCATAACAACAACAATAAAGATGGTGATAATTGTCTGCATGTAAATTATGTAAATAACACACCAGGAGTTGTTTTTGTTATATATTATTTATATATTATATATGTGTGGTACGTATTTGAAAGTGCTCAATATCAGTGATAGATCTATCTATCTATCTATCTATCTATCTATCTATCTATCTATCTATATCTATATATATATATATATATATATATATATATATATATACCTTTTGAGGTAGTATAGTAGGTATATTATTCCTTTAAAATTTCCTATTGTTTTGTTTTATTAATACTACATATAAAAACTCTATACTTAACTGTTATACTCTGTTAAGTATAATTTTATATAATTTATTATTTATTTGATTTATTTATATGATCTATGTACTGTTAAGTTTTGGTTATTTCATTTATTTATTTATTTTATTATTTTGATTTAAGTTCTTCCTTTTTCTTTTTATATATATATATATATATATATATATATATATACACACCGCCATTTAACCAATTAGTTAGTACAAAGTTAGGCCATAAGTTTTTAAAATTAATTGACAAACATTTTCCGAAAAGCAATTCCCTGAGTAAATTTTTAATAGGAATACATTAAAACTTAGCTATATTTGTACTAATAATCTTGAGAAGATAATTAAGTTGCCCAACAATAAATTACTTAACCAATTTAACAATAATAGCCATAATAAAAGTACTAATTCTAATACGGTTAAGGATAGTGACCAATATAATTGTGGGAATCTTAACCAATGCCCATTGTCTAACAAATGCTTGACAAAATACCTTGTATATATGTGTTCTATTTCCTTAATAGAAAATCCGAGGATTGAAAAGTTTTATATTGGTAGCACAAAAAACGCTTTCAATCTTCTTTTAATAATGCTACTTATAGATATAGAACTTCACTTTCAAAATATTTTTGGAAGTTGAAAGAAGAAATGGAAAATTTTTAAACTAGCTAGAATATGTAGATCCTTATATGACCCTTGTTTCCTGTGTTTACAGGAGAAAATGCAGATAATCAGATTTTTTTAAATAAGGTCGAGTTGTTAAATCAAGGATTTGAACTAATGGTCAATTGCAAGCATATTTCACCTTTGACCTTTACAATTGTGCTAAACTTTAAAATTTAATAATCCCTTCTTTTATGATGGATGGCTCTGTAGTAAACATTTTAAACTTTTCCTTAGGATGTTAGACCTTTTGAGGTAGTATAGTAGGTATATTATTCCTTTAAAATTTCCTATTGTTTTGTTTTATTAATACTACATATAAAAACTCTATACTTAACTGTTATGCTCTGTTAAGTATAATTTTATATAATTTATTATTTATTTGATTTATTTATATGATCTATGTATTGTTAAGTTTTGGTTATTTCATTTATTTATTTATTTTATTATTTTGATTTAAGTTCTTCCTTTTTCTTTTTTGGTTTTTTAATTTTCATAATTTTTTTCTTTTTTTCCTCTTATATTTCTTAAAGAGCTTTTTTTATTTACACACTATTAAATAATTATTGTTAAATTATGTTGCCTCTTCAGCAAAAATGTTGACGGTTTATAGGTAGTTACACTGTATCAAAATTCTCTTTCAAATAGACAATATGTATCTTGAATTTTGAATCCATAGCTTATGACATCTTACTTAACATAGACTATTTTGATTGGTTGAACCCATTGCTAGCTTCTTTACATTTCTATATCATCCTTATATTTATCTTTATCTCTTCTATATCATCCTTATATTTATCTTTCTCTCTTCTTTTTCTTTGGAGAAGAGACTATACCTTTTTTTTTACTTTCTTTCTCGCCCTTCTTATTTTCTTTCTTTCTCGCCCTTCTTATTTTCTTTCTTTCTCGCCCTTCTTATTTTCTTTCTTTCTCGCCCTTCTTATTTTCTTTCTTTCTTTCTCTTCTTATTTTCTTTCTTTCTTTCTCGCTCTTCTTATTTTCTTTCTTTCTTTCTCGCTCTTCTTATTTTCTTTCTTTCTTTCTCGCTCTTCTTATTTTCTTTCTTTCTTTCTCGCTCTTCTTATTTTCTTTTTTCCTTTTTTAAGAGACTATATATTGTCTTTCTTTCCTCTTTTTTTGACTATATCTTGTGTCTGTCTTTCTTTTTTCTTTTTAGAGGAGACATATATATATATATATATATATATAGGGTAGTTTTTGTCTTTATTTTCTCCTGAAAGTAAAGCCACTATACAAAGCTTAGAACAGCGTATGATCAAACATAGTAGACATTAGCGGTTTGTTGTATTTAACAATATATGTTTGAATATCTATCTATCTATCTATCTATCTATCTATCTATCTATATATATATATATATATATATATATATATATATATTTGTTTCAGTAATATGGCAGGCACAGTATTATTAGACACTTTCTCTGTATTATATTCCTTTGCTTAGGTCTTGAAACACTTGTTTGTGTATGATTACATGTTAAGCAACATCAAGCTTGGTCCATACCCAAATGGGTAAGCGCATATCAGGTGTTGTGACTGTGGATGTGTGAGTGGTTTAATGGATAATGGCTCAGAATTGTTAATTGAAGAGCTGAGTTCCAGTTGCTTGAGATTTGAGTTTGTTATATTCAATTACATGCAAATACTTTTGGGAAAGGTATGAATCTACCTCTCCTCCCCCATCAATGGGTTAATTAGTAAGACTTGCATGACTAAACCATTATTTTCTACCCCACCACCACCAAAAATATTTCTTATAATCTAAAAATATTTTCTGGTTGTAAATAACCTGCAAATGGTTGATAAGCCGTAGAAAACAATCAATCAATAATTGTTCCCATTCTATTGAGTACTATTAACACAGTTTAAATTAGGTTTTTTTCCCCCTTCAGTTAAGATGAGAGCTGTTCCATCATTTGGCATATGTGTATTTTCCTCCATGATTATTTTAGTTGGTATCCTTATTGTAACATCTTGGGTTACCCAAAGAGTTATAAGTGTCTATATCGCCAAAGACCACTACTGGTCACCTAATGACTGTGCATATAGTACATACAGCATTGGCAGTAGTGGCCAGTTGGTTGAAAACCTGATCATATATATATATATATATATATATATATATATATATATATATATATATATATATATATATATGTGTGTGTGTAAACAAACAGTATTTAGAAAAATAAAGCAAACTGGAAAGGTTTCTTTGTGATGCGTTTCATCCGATGAAATCCTAACGGATGGAACACGTCACAAAAAAATCTTTCCAGTTTGTCATATATATATTGTAGAGCAACAGAGAATAGAGAAGAATTTATGTAAAATGTACTTTGTTGCATATGATTAAGCTCCATATGAAAACAAGTTATACAGTTTGTTCATTAGGGGTCTCATAACTTTTCTGTATAGCAAACTGATAAAAATGAATGCTCTTAATAATGACTAGCAATGATTAGGACCTATTACCATAGAACACTCTCTCCATCTATAGCAGAATGAGCTCAAATATGGCCCAACTCACTCCAGAGATCTTAGTCAAGGTTAACTCGGTTCAAGGATCTAAGATCAAGTTGTGTCCATTCGATTATGTTGTCATGTCAGCTTCTTCACTGGAACACACTTCTTTGTTATCCAGCAACTGTCACTTCTGTACATTTTTTTGATAATATCTTCATCCTTTGTTTGATGTAACCATATAACAGCTTTTTTTTTTACTCTTTATTACGAGGATGATTGATGTTATCCCTGTTTGAACCCTTATGCAATCTGTTAGGTGATTGAAATTATATTGGTGTTATCCCTGTTTGAACCCTTATGCAATCTGTTAGGTGATTGAAATTATATTGGTGTTATCCCTGTTTGTATCCTGATGCAATCTGTTAGGTGATTGAAATCATATTGGTGTTATCCCTGTTTGTATCCTGATGCAATCTGTTAGGTGATTGAAATTATATTGGTGTTATCCCTGTTTGTATCCTTATGCAATCTGTTAGGTGATTGAAATTGTATTGGTGTTATCCCTGTTTGTATCCTTATGCAATCTGTATAGGTGATTGAAATTATATTGGTGTTATCCCTGTTTGTATCCTTATGCAATCTGTTAGGTGATTGAAATTGTATTGGTGTTATCCCTGTTTGTATCCTGATGCAATCTGTTAGGTGATTGAAATTATATTGGTGTTATCCCTGTTTGTATCCTTATGCCATCTGTTAGGTGATTGAAATTATATTGGTGTTATCCCTGTTTTTTATCCTTATGCAATCTGTATAGGTGATTGAAATTATATTGGTGTTATCCCTGTTTGTATCCTGATGCAATCTGTTAGGTGATTGAAATTATATTGGTGTTATCCCTGTTTGTATCCTTATGCAATCTGTTAGGTGATTGAAATTATATTGGTGTTATCCCTGTTTGTATCCTTATGCAATCTGTTAGGTGATTGAAATTATATTGGTGTTATCCCTGTTTGTATCCTGATGCAATCTGTTAGGTGATTGAAATTATATTGGTGTTATCCCTGTTTGTATCCTGATGCAATCTGTTAGGTGATTGAAATTATATTGGTGTTATCCCTGTTTTTTATCCTTATGCAATCTGTATAGGTGATTGAAATTATATTGGTGTTATCCCTGTTTGTATCCTGATGCAATCTGTTAGGTGATTGAAATTATATTGGTGTTATCCCTGTTTGTATCCTGATGCAATCTGTTAGGTGATTGAAATTATATTGGTGTTATCCCTGTTTGTATCCTGATGCAATCTGTTAGGTGATTGAAATTATATGGGTGTTATCCCTGTTTGTATCCTTATGCAATCTGTTAGGTGATTGAAATTATATTGGTGTTATCCCTGTTTGTATCCTGATGCAATCTGTTAGGTGATTGAAATTATATTGGTGTTATCCCTGTTTGTATCCTTATGCAATCTGTTAGGTGATTGAAATTATATTGGTGTTATCCCTGTTTGTATCCTTATGCAATCTGTTAGGTGATTGAAATTATATTGGTGTTATCCCTGTTTGTATCCTGATGCAATCTGTTAGGTGATTGAAATTATATTGGTGTTATCCCTGTTTGTATCCTGATGCAATCTGTTAGGTGATTGAAATCATATTGGTGTTATCCCTGTTTGTATCCTGATGCAATCTGTTAGGTGATTGAAATTATATTGGTGTTATCCCTGTTTGTATCCTTATGCAATCTGTTAGGTGATTGAAATTGTATTGGTGTTATCCCTGTTTGTATCCTTATGCAATCTGTATAGGTGATTGAAATTATATTGGTGTTATCCCTGTTTGTATCCTTATGCAATCTGTTAGGTGATTGAAATTGTATTGGTGTTATCCCTGTTTGTATCCTGATGCAATCTGTTAGGTGATTGAAATTATATTGGTGTTATCCCTGTTTGTATCCTGATGCAATCTGTTAGGTGATTGAAATCATATTGGTGTTATCCCTGTTTGTATCCTGATGCAATCTGTTAGGTGATTGAAATTATATTGGTGTTATCCCTGTTTGTATCCTTATGCAATCTGTTAGGTGATTGAAATTGTATTGGTGTTATCCCTGTTTGTATCCTTATGCAATCTGTATAGGTGATTGAAATTATATTGGTGTTATCCCTGTTTGTATCCTTATGCAATCTGTTAGGTGATTGAAATTGTATTGGTGTTATCCCTGTTTGTATCCTGATGCAATCTGTTAGGTGATTGAAATTATATGGGTGTTATCCCTGTTTGTATCCTGATGCAATCTGTTAGGTGATTGAAATTATATTGGTGTTATCCCTGTTTGTATCCTGATGCAATCTGTTAGGTGATTGAAATTATATTGGTGTTATCCCTGTTTGTATCCTTATGCAATCTGTATAGGTGATTGAAATTATATGGGTGTTATCCCTGTTTGTATCCTTATGCAATCTGTTAGGTGATTGAAATTATATTGGTGTTATCCCTGTTTGTATCCTTATGCAATCTGTTAGGTGATTGAAATTATATTGGTGTTATCCCTGTTTGTATCCTTATGCAATCTGTATAGGTGATTGAAATTATATTGGTGTTATCCCTGTTTGTATCCTTATGCAATCTGTATAGGTGATTGAAATTATATGGGTGTTATCCCTGTTTGTATCCTTATGCAATCTGTATAGGTGATTGAAATTATATTGGTGTTATCCCTGTTTGTATCCTTATGCAATCTGTTAGGTGATTGAAATTATATTGGTGTTATCCCTGTTTGTATCCTGATGCAATCTGTTAGGTGATTGAAATTATATTGGTGTTATCCCTGTTTGTATCCTTATGCAATCTGTTAGGTGATTGAAATTATATTGGTGTTATCCCTGTTTGTATCCTTATGCAATCTGTTAGGTGATTGAAATTATATTGGTGTTATCCCTGTTTGTATCCTTATGCAATCTGTTAGGTGATTGAAATTATATTGGTGTTATCCCTGTTTGTATCCTGATGCAATCTGTTAGGTGATTGAAATTATATTGGTGTTATCCCTGTTTGTATCCTGATGCAATCTGTTAGGTGATTGAAATTATATTGGTGTTATCCCTGTTTGTATCCTTATGCAATCTGTTAGGTGATTGAAATTATATTGGTGTTATCCCTGTTTGTATCCTGATGCAATCTGTTAGGTGATTGAAATTATATTGGTGTTATCCCTGTTTGTATCCTGATGCAATCTGTTAGGTGATTGAAATTATATTGGTGTTATCCCTGTTTGTATCCTGATGCAATCTGTTAGGTGATTGAAATTATATTGGTGTTATCCCTGTTTGTATCCTTATGCAATCTGTATAGGTGATTGAAATTATATGGGTGTTATCCCTGTTTGTATCCTTATGCAATCTGTTAGGTGATTGAAATTATATTGGTGTTATCCCTGTTTGTATCCTTATGCAATCTGTTAGGTGATTGAAATTATATTGGTGTTATCCCTGTTTGTATCCTTATGCAATCTGTATAGGTGATTGAAATTATATTGGTGTTATCCCTGTTTGTATCCTTATGCAATCTGTTAGGTGATTGAAATTATATTGGTGTTATCCCTGTTTGTATCCTTATGCAATCTGTATAGGTGATTGAAATTATATTGGTGTTATCCCTGTTTGTATCCTGATGCAATCTGTTAGGTGATTGAAATTATATTGGTGTTATCCCTGTTTGTATCCTGATGCAATCTGTTAGGTGATTGAAATTATATTGGTGTTATCCCTGTTTGTATCCTTATGCAATCTGTTAGGTGATTGAAATTGTATTGGTGTTATCCCTGTTTGTATCCTGATGCAATCTGTTAGGTGATTGAAATTATATGGGTGTTATCCCTGTTTGTATCCTGATGCAATCTGTTAGGTGATTGAAATTATATTGGTGTTATCCCTGTTTGTATCCTTATGCAATCTGTTAGGTGATTGAAATTATATTGGTGTTATCCCTGTTTGTATCCTTATGCAATCTGTTAGATGACTGTTGGTTATGAATCACATGATGTGTTTCTGGAATGTTTCCACTTTCTTAAAAAAGTGTTATAGTCCACTTTACACAATTCAGTCCATAAAGCCATATAGGGGAAAATATATGTGTTGTAGATTTTACTTGATTTTGTAGGGATTATGAGATGTTATCAGGGTTGTATTTTTCTGCAAAGCTGCCCAGCTAAGACCTGTTCTATGTTGAACAGGAACTGAACCTTCATTCAAAGATGAATGTTTGTGACCAAGATGCACAAATTCACTTACCTGGTGAGTTGGTTTTTCATAGACTCTCATCTTGAAAGAGACATTATCATTATTAATGGCCATGCACTTTGTTTTAGATATATTTATAATCAGGCCCAACTCTGTATTTTGGTAGATGTATGGGGATTATGGTTGAAAGTACTAGAACCCAAATAATTGAAAACTTTGACAGTATCATAAACTTTTCAGAAACTTTATCAAAATTATATAACTCATATACTGAATGAAAAAAAATGTAACATAAAAACTGAATAGACAAACCATATCAAATTCAAGAAAACAGGTTTTAATATCTATATGCAATGAGGTGTTGAAAAATTCTTAAACTGACAAAGAAGCTCTCCCCCACACAAACTGTGATGTTTGGCTATATTTTGGAATGTGGGTCAAGTACCGAACTTTATATGGTGCAGAAAGTTAAATCGGCACACCAAGTTCAAATTCCAGCTAAGTTCCTTGCATTGACTTTTGCACAAATAGCCTTGAAAAAGGTATGAATACATCACTTCTCTTCTCCAGCAATAGGTTACATAGCTGGATAGTCTGGGCTTGCTTGCATCATTTTGCAACCAGTGTAAGAGAAAGGACAATTTGAATTGAAATCAGTTGGGTATGAGTCTAAGAACTTCACCCATAAAAGCCTACATGCTATTGAAAACACAGAAGCAATATCTCATGTAGTGAAGCCATAACCATCTACTCTCTCCAAAAAGGTGTTAAATGGACTGCCTTTTACATACACACACACACACACATACATACATACATACACACACACACACACACATATATATATATATATATATGTGTGTATGAAAGTGGACATTTAAGTCAACACCCAGAGGCAACGGTCTGTTTCATGCTAAATACAATCATTAGACTAAATCAATCAATCAATCAATAACTATTCCCCTGATGATTGTGTTTAGCATGAAACAGACTGTCACCTATGGGTGTTGACTTCAATGTCCACTTTTATACTTACATATGCTCTATCACTGATATTGAGTACTTTAACCCATAAATATAGCATATCTTAAAATTATATATATATATATATGTGTGTGTGTGTGTAAAATTTCAGATATAACTAAAAATATATCTGGAAAAGGACAATATAAATAAAGATGATGATAACTTAGCTGACATGTTTTGTCCTCTGACTTTATTAAGGCAATTGTAAGGATTTTATATAACATATACACACATTTAAATGCATGTGCTACTTTCTGAGCATACAAAAATGTATATGCATGCAATCATATATATTCATTCCTGCATTTGTTCTTCAAAATCTGTTCAAACTTTCCCATTTAACAGATGTACGTGTCAGAACTGTTTATGTATTCTAAGAAGCAAGATGTAAGTCGAAGTTATTGACCCTTTCTACTCTCTAATCAGCTAAACAAGGAAATCATCAAATTAAATTTCTCCAATATTGCACACTGATCTGTAAGTGTCCCTTGCAGCATGGAGAGTGCAATAAGAACATTGAACGGTAACTGCTGGTAATGGACCTAAAATGTGTTTATTATAGAAGCCTTCATTTTCCCACAGCTGTGATGTCTCTCTATTGGATGTTCTGCTTTATAAAGACATTATCTTATTCAATAGTTTTAGCAACCTGTATGGCAAGTCACATAATTCCTATATTCAAAACTATGCAATCAGATACTGATCATATTGGAAATATATTTTGATTAGGTCTTCACCATCTTGATAATGATAAAGTATCCAGGTATTAAGCTCATTGATTATGTGTAAGGATGTATTTATAAATGAATGCAGGAGATACACTAATGCAGCAAAACATTATGACCACCTACCTAATAAGGTGTTCATTTGCTATATGCTTGCAAAAAGCTCTTAATTGATCAGGTATAGACTCGTAAAGATTCTTTCTGCAATCTATAGCTAAAATAATTACAGTAGGTCTTTTAACTGTTGTAAGTGGTGAAGATTTTGCAGTGCAGGCTTGTTGGCCCAACATACCTTTAAATGCTTAATGGGAATGAGATCTGGTGGATGGTTGTTGGTCATAGAAACTATACCCATACACAAAGGGCTGTATCTGGTCTTCAATCATACATGACAAAGTACCTTCCACATGAATAATGTAACTCGGTGTTAGCAGAATATTGACCAGACCATCACACTGGGTGTCCTGGGTAAGACGATAAACTACATCCAACAGCAAGGCCTCTGATCAGAAGGTTTTGAGGAGCGTGGAAACCCCCTCTTAATTGCTGATGTTCCCAGGTCCACCCTGACCCAGAGTGGTAGCTCCTGTTAGGGTCCCAGCTATGGGTAAATAGTTAACCCCCAAACTGAGTTTAAAACACTATGAAAGTGTAAAAATAAGTTTTAATACCAGAAATACTTTGTAAAAATGTTATTACCTGTAATAAATTTTTGAAGAAAGATTATTACCAGCAATACATTTTTGAAAAAAAAAAATTACCAGCAATAAAAATCTTGTCAGGTTGAGGTTGATGTGCTGTAAAATAAACCAAACTGAATCATCACACTGACTTTCTGATGATGTTTTCTCATAATGCATCCTGATACTATCATTCTTCAAAATAATGCTTCACGTGTATGTTGATATCCACTTTATTCTGGTGAAATCAAGACTCATCAGATTGGTGGTGTTTCTTTTTTCCATTGTTAAAAGGTTTTGTGATGTCAACAAACACTCATTGCCACTTTTGTGATGTCAGCAAATACTTGTCGTCACTTTTGTAATGCTTGTTGTAGTAGAGACTTTCTAATTTCAGATACAACTATGGTACGCCATTGAACAATACTGGTGTCAGACGCTTTTGAATAATCTCGCACAAGTAGTACTTGCTCAATAATACTTGCTTGAACAGTAATCCGTATAGTGATCTGAATAGAGAAATAGTATAGATAATAGAGTACAGAATAGTGGTCCATATAGTATAGAGGATAAAGTAGAAATAGGGATCCGTATAGTAATAGAGGTTAGAATAGAAATGGCAATCCAAATAGTAGTAGAGGATAGACTAGAAATGGCGATCAATCTAGACATCACGTGACTTCCTATATATGCATTTCTTCTATGGTCACGTGGTCTACTTAATTCAATAATGGGATCATCTGTGTTTGCTCACTGGCAGTCTATGTTCAAACTCAAGTGACACTTTATTCCTATATAACCGTTCTGATGTTCATGTGCTCATTAAAGATTCTTTTAGTGACAGACATTTGTCATTTGACTGGTTCAAAGCCCTATAGCCTGTATGCAACAGTTGCTCTTCCATAAACGCTTGAATGTTTTAAAAGGGATTTATGAATTTTTGTCTAGGATATTAAGTGATGATTTGAGATGTTACTGATCAAATCAAGATAGTGATTAAGAATAATGATTGTTATATAACTTGGGAGATTGCCAGCATATTAGAAATATTCAAATCAAATTTTTAAACTTATTTACACTATCTTGGTTATGCCACAATTGTTTTGACATGTAGCTTCCACATTCTTCTTCTCCATCTTTTATGTGCCATGTCCCTGCAGGACATAGGTGATCATGACCCTCCACATCCCCCTGTCCTTTGTAGCTCTTAATAAGTTTTGTCTTTTCATTATTTCTACAAGACTCTATTCTGCCATCCATTAAGTATGTCACGCATTGCTTTCCCCTGTCTCTCTATCCGCCCTGTAAGTATCAGATTTTCCAAGCTCTCCTTCCTCATTATGTGCTCCAGAAATTTCAACTGCTTCTTCATGATGTTAAGTATAAGTTTCCTCTTTGTTTCCATTCTTTCCAAAACCTTGTTGTTGCTCACATATTCAGCTCATGGTATCCTTAGCATCCTTCTGTAGAACAACATTTCTGTTGCTTTGATCTCTTCTTCATCTTTGAGGAGATTGTCCAGCATTCACTGCCATACAGAAGGACAGATATCACGTAACCATTCAGTACTCTTTTATTTGTTTCCAATTAAATTTTCCTGTCTCTTAATACCCTGCTTAGCTTTTGGAATGCAACTTTAGCCATCCAAATATGTATTTGAATCTGTGTCACACTTTCTGTCCTCTGTTGGAACATTTCCCAGATATTTATATTTCTGTACCTGCTTGATTTTTTTCTTTTTAATTAAGCCAAAAACCTACTGGACATCATTTTCATGTGTGATTCACTACCTAAATGAAATAAACTATCACTAGGCATACTAAAAACTGGTCTTTATCAAAAGTTCTGTATATAGTGGCATTGAAAGGGAATTCTATATTCTGAGCTCCTTCTAGAGAACCAAAGAATTGGTGCAAACAAGTACTGCTCTCAATTAGATGAGTTGAAGGCAGCAATCATTGTAAAATCTCAGGAATGAGTTAAGAAAAAGGTTTTGACATCAGAATCCTGTTAGCCTGCATGTTATTGGCTGACAAGGCAAAAATTGTTGCAGCTAGGCTTGTAAAAATTTTTTGCTCATCCATCGTTTTTACCAAATATTGGATCTCCAGGTTATCATTTGTTACATTCCTTGCATAATAATTTGCAAGGAATAAAGTTTCAATTTCCTAGAAGACTGCCAAAATTGTCATTTACAGTACTTTTTTCAGAAAGGTAAAAGTTCTACAATAACAGAATTATGCAATTTTCTTAAAGTTGATAGAAGATAGTGGCAATATGCTGGGCAAAGGGAAACTGTTATTAGATCCAACTTGCCTTAACTGATTTGGCCATGCAGGTTCAAATACTGCCAGAGAGTGCATATTTTTCTTTAATAAGATTTCTCGCATAATAAAGTTGGTAGATGAAAATAAATATAAATACTATTTAATAAATAAACAGGGTGTCTACTCAAATATAAGTATCAACTTAAAATTATGTTTAAAGTTTAAAAAATCTGTCAGATTAATAAATAAAAAATCCATTACATCTTTACACACACACACACGTGCACAGGTGTAACAGCAAAATTGTCCAATTGTTAGATTAAGATCTGATCCATTGTATCTTAGTAATGATTAAAGATATCTTACTGGAATTCTCCGATTTTTTATAATACTATTGGACTCTAATTTGAGCAATAAGAATGTATAATTACTCTCCAAGCTTATCAGAAGAACCAAGATGAAATTGATCATAAATGAAAATGACAGGTTCGTCATTAATCAATCATTGAAATAAAGTTCAAATATGTGTGTGTATATATATATATATATATATATTTATATATATATATATATATATATATATATAAGGATCATTTTCTAAGTTATTCAAGATGATCTTTGCCCTCTCTAACCTTCTAACTTTCTGTCCTGGAGTAACAAGGTGCCTCACAGGTTTCATGTATGATTTCATTTTCAACATTTTTTTTTCACTGCTCTTTGGACTTTGCTAACTGGAAAGTTCTCTGTGGCTGAATGGTTAAACAGCACATCAAGTTATCTATTGGTTTCCATATGAGATACAGGTTCAATTCCTGTCAGAGAATGCTTGATGTAAAATAACAAAGTGCAATCACAACTACATTGGGCTGCCCATGTGGAAAGAATGAGTAATGATTGTATACCAAAAGTTCTTTTCTACAGTGACGTCCTGGGTATGACGTTAAACTGTATCCAATAGCAAGGCCTCTGATCAGGAGGTTTTGAGGAGTGTGGAACCACTTCTTAATTGTTGGTGTTCCCAGGTCCACCCTGACCCAGGGTGGTAGCACCTGTTAGGGTCCCAGCTATGGGAAAATAGTGAACTCCCAGTTTAGCCCATGTCCTGGGTATGACAATAAACTACATCTGAGTCCATGGGTATGATGGTAAACTGCATCCGTGTCCATGGTTATGATGGTAAACTACATCCATATATTGAGTATAGTGATAAACTACGCCCAACAGAATGGCCGTTTTTGAAAAAATAAGGTTGTAGGCTATACGTTTTTGGAAAAATAATATTACCAGCTATACGTTTTCGAAGGAATAATGTTGCCAGCAGTGCGTTTTTGAAAAATGATATTACACGCTATACGTTTTTGGAAAATAATATTACCAGCTGTACATTTTTGAAAAATAATATTGCCATCTATACGTTTAAAAAAAAAAAATATTACCAGCTATACGTTTTTTAACAAAACCTTATTTGATGGAATTGTGACTGGGGTCAAAGCACTATGAAGGTGTAGAAATGGGTTTTAATACCAGAGGTTCTTTATAAAAAAAATTATTACCATCAATACATTTTTGAAAACCAAATGTTGCCAGTAGTACATTTTTTAAAACCAAATGTTGCCAGCAGTGCATTTTTGAAAAAAAAATAATAACCAACAATATGTTTTTGGAAAAAAGAAAAAGAAAAATATATATTACCATCTATACATTTTTTGAAAAAAAGAAAAATATTACCAGCAATATGTTTTTGAAAAGATATGCCAGCAATACGTTTTTGGAAAAATACTATTACCAGCTATATATTTTTGAGGAAAGAAATATTGACAAAATGGATTTCTAACAAAACAAAAATATTATTGGGGAAAAAAAAGTCATTGGAATTAAATGACCCATTGAGGTTGATATGCCGTAAAACAAAACAAATCAATCAATCAATTTTCTACAGTGAACTCCATAGTGGTCATAGAAATGTTGGTAGAGCTTGGCTCAGGTATAAAGATAACCTGAAGAGCAACCTTTCTTGCATCAACATTCCGTTCAAGAGCTTTGAAGAGGTAGCTATGAAGAGATCAGAGTATTGTTCCAGCTTCCATACAGGAATAAAGCACCATCAAGCAGTAAGCATCATTCGACTGCGTGAAACACAAAAGTGAAATTAAACAGCTAACGTGTTCCTGCTGCACTTGCATGCAATACTTTCTCCTGTACTGTTTGTAGTCTTTTGTGCAATTCTTGAGCTGGCCCCAAAAGTCACGCTTGTCATAGGCATGCAGATAATTAGTAGGTGATCATTGGAACCTCATATGTCAAACTCGATGGGAGAGTCCATCATTATACACACACACACACACACACACACACACACACAAACATATATATAATTTCAGATATAACTAAAAGTATTACTGTAAAGGCAAACTTATCTTAGCAAGTGCATTTAATCCTCTGATATAATTTATCAAGGCAAATATAAAGATCTTATTTTGAAACAAGTATTTATAAACAGAAGTAAAAATAGTAGTTTTTCAAAATTTTAAAAATTTAAGAACACTTGTAAATAGACTATCTGAAAAGTCTCGCTAAATTATGGCTGATGCTAAGGGATGTAATTTAATGTCTAATGAATAAAAGTGAGTAAATGATGTTGTTGAATTTTCATTTTTTAATTTTTTTAGTTTGGGATTAATTTATGTATTATATATTTTAAATAAAAGGAAGTTATGTATTTAACTATTTTCATTTAATTTTTTTCACATTTTCATATATTATATTTATTTTTATGTATGGTGGCTTAGGAAAAGAATAATTCTTTCAGGAATGGAAATATTGGAAAAAATCTGGGGCACAGATTTATATTTTGATAAGATTCAATAGTGGCACTCTTTTAATAAGTGTCGTATTCTTTATATCAAAGTGGTGCTTAAATTTATTTCTATGTATGCCAAATGAATTTAAGAAAATTACCTCTTCCTACACATAGGATCATAAAAATGTGCCATCTAATCACTAATCAATGTTTTTTCACCTTCAATGAAAAATTTTTATACACACAAATTTGGTTTACAATGGGGTCTCCCCTTAGTGGCATTTTGGCTTGTCTAATTTTGGAATTTCTGCAAAGTGGTTCTTTCAAAAAATATTTTACAGAGAATTCTTTCATTTTTACTTGAAGAAACCCTATCTTCCATTTTGTCTGATTTATCTATCTATCTATCTATCTATCTATCTATCTATATATATATATATATATATATATATATATACACATATATATGATAAAATATAGTTTTAAGTTATGCTATATTTATGGATTAAACTGCACAATATCAGGAATATAAGGGACATTCATTCTTTGTTCTGCAATTACATGTGGATTTGATTTGTTTGGGTGGTTTGTTGGTTGTTTTCCTGTTGTGCTTTTTTATTATCCACTGCTACACAAACTTTTTTTTTTCTAAGGAATTCACTCCAAGTAGTTTTCCTATTGTCTTTTTTCCTTTTTATTTATATATATATATATATATATATATATATATATATATATATATATCTGTGGATGGAGTTCATTTTAAAGCCTTTAACTTAAAAGAAAGTAAAATTGGAACCACAGACAAATGAAAGAAACAATTCATTTGCAATGTTAAAATCATCAAATATACAAACATAGATATCAACACCACATGGAAACCACTAATTTGGAAAGACTGAGGGCTTTAAGAATCCTCTATTCGATTGTCGTAACTAATTGATTGAGGCACTGCACTTGTAAAGGTTATTTTGTTCCTTGGAAGGCATGAGCTCAGTCTCTGGATGAGGTACTGA
This sequence comes from Acanthosepion esculentum, assembly GCA_964036315.1. NCBI lineage: Eukaryota > Metazoa > Mollusca > Cephalopoda > Sepiida > Sepiidae > Acanthosepion > Acanthosepion esculentum. The sequence goes on from OZ038493.1 coordinate 57,482,126, forward strand.
TTCAGTATCGGAGTGGATTAGCATCGTAAGAAATAATTGATGAATTCTGAAATGTCTTGAGGAAGGACACCAAATATTCCAACAGATTATATAAACATAGAATAGATACAAAAATCCAGGACTATTTTTGTTAATCAAGAAATAATTAAGAACAAATATTTTTTAGTGTGTGTGTGTGTGTGTGTGTGTGTGTGTGTGTGTGTATATAGTATCCATGATTTGATTTAAAGAATCATTGCCCATGCTATGCTTATTTCATTCGATCAGTAGACCAAACACAGATATCAACACCATATAGAAAAAAAACAGACATTAAATTTAAAGTTCAAAAATTCCTATCTTGTTCCATGTAAGTTTTGAGTTCAATCCTTAGGTTAGGTGCTGTAGAAATATACACCAACTCTGTAAAATGGCAGATCCATATCTTAAAGAACTGATGGTTAAAAGTTCTGACATTTCCAAGAAAGGACATACGACATATCAGAATAGGAACTTCTTCACAATTGCATATGGCAGACACTTGTCATCCATTATTTGCATCAAACACTCATGGATTTGCCTTTGCAAATTTCTTCTGCAACAAGAAGAATTTCATGATAGGCCAGAACAGAATTCAACATTTAAAAATTCCTCACTTTCTGTTGGTATGGTTCAGTGAGCTGGGAAAAAAAATAAGCCCAAAGATTTTTCAAACTGGCACTTTACAATGTAAAAAAACATACTTCCCATTTTTGGAATGCGGGTCAGAACTTTTTCAGCAACTCTTCATATAATCAAAAAATTATTTAAAAGTTTCAAGTGTAAAAATAAATATTTGGAGGGAACTGTTTTTTTGGTTTTTGTATCTGTGTAGATAATAGTCATGACGTGAACAGTGAACATGCTGTGGTGAAATTACTCAATCAGTAGGCTAAGCATAGATATCAGTACCATATAGGATCACTAATTAGAAAAGAACAGTCATTAAATGTAAAGCTTTCAAAATCACTGTCTTATTCCAATGTAGGTTCTGAGTTCAATTCAGGTAGCACAGGTATATACACCAATTTGGTAAAGAGACAGACCTGAATCGAAAAGATTAATCTATTTGTTTTTTATGGCTTATCAACCTTTTGTGGGTTATTTAAAGCTTAAACATAATTTGGATTGTAAGAATAATTTTATTTTAGAATAAATATTTCATTAACAATTTTTTTTTTTTAGAATAATAATGATTTTTACAGATATAAGTTCTACTGTTTAACCTATAACTGAGGGGGTGTTCATGGATTCATACCTTTCTCAAGAGAATTTGCATGTAAGTGAAATTAACCAGCTCAACTTAAATTTGAACTTAGATGGCTAATTTCTCATTCCAGGGTTTTGTGCTCCAAATGTACCCAATGAATTGCAGTCTTGATGAAAATAAAAATAATTTTATGCTCTTCATTCTTTAATGGGAGGAAAAGAGATGGATTCATACCTTTGCCAAAGGTATTTGTGCATATGTAAATGTTATAAACACAACTGGAATTTGAACCTGGCTTTCTGATTTCTCATTCCAAACCACTATCTATTTCACCATCCATACATCCTTTCATATTTTGAAAAATTGATCGTTACAACTTCTGACATTTTCAAAAAAAGGACACCAGACTGATCTAAGCATGAGAACAGTATACCCCAGTGGACCAAGTAAAAGGTTCTGCATGACATTCTTGGAAGAGTTCTCAGTGCAAAGTCAAAGCAGTCAGCCACTGAAATGCTCTGATATAGACAAAAAAAACTAGTTTAAAAGAATAATTGTATAATATTTAAAAGATATCCTTTAATCCATCAAAACCTGAATAAATCATTTAACAAGATTTTTAAAAAAATTTCAAGTATAAGATATTTCATTGGGGCTATTTTTGGTGTTTGTGTTTTTCTGAATAATGGACATTAAATGATTGAAGAAATCGGTGCACATGCTATGATCAAGTTATCCAATCAGTATGCCAAGCAAAGATATCAATCCCATGATCAGATGCAGTTGCTGAACACCTGACTATCTCCCTCCATGTGCCTTGTTAGGTATTCATTCATGTGTAGTGTGTCTAAGGCAAAGTAGACTTTGTGGTGTCCACCATTGCCCTGGATATACTACCAGTAGTTCAGTCCTATGTGTAGAGTTAGCCTGCAGCTGGTTGAAACTTTCAGTTGAACTCCTTTTTGATGAGAACCTTGGAACTATTACATGAAATTGTCTATAGTTTGGTGCCAAATGCAAGATAAGGGATATTTATTTTTGTAGGAGCCACTAATTAAGATAGATTGGATATAAAAATATAGCTAAGATTTAAAAATCATTAGCTGAAGTTCCTGAAAGTCATAAATTCAGTCCCTGTGCAGAAATATACTCTGGTTCATTAGATAAACTCTTTGATATTGAAAAAAACTGGTGATTATAAATTCTCAACTTCACTAGGAAGGATACTAAAAGGAACAAGAAAAACATAATGAGTTACAATAAGTTTGTTATTGGCTGCAACTGATGACTGTCAGATAGTAATGGTAATGATAGTATTAGCCATTTTCTTATAAGGAAACATTTGGGATTCATTGATCAAACAGTCAGCTTGAAATTTATAAAATCTTTCTCTTCCAACAATTTTTTCTCTTAAATAGGTTTCTCAAGTCCAGTAACTGTTATCTCTATTTCCAGCATTGATGGGTGCTTCCTTCCTATCTTTTTGTTTGAAATAGTGTGGAATATCAACATCTTGATAATGTCAGTATTTTCTCTTCAAGTTACATGTCATATCCATTTTAGTTGTTCTTGCTGTTGGTACTCCTCATGTGATGTGGTTTTAATTATCAAGGATGGCTATTGCTAAAACCCACTGTCTTCATTTACTCAAAGCCATTTTTAACAATTGATCTTAGAAAGTGGTTGTCTACAGCTGACAGTTTAGATATTTCTTAATGGGTTCGGTGCCAAGCACAATATTCATATGAAAGTCTCAATCTCACACAAACGTATTTCAGTATGGGACTTGAGTTTTCAGGTTAATGTTTTGCTTTCATAGAATTTTGTAGTGTCGGTGAAACTACCTCTGGCAATGTTGGGAATTTCCTTATCTCCTATACTAAATTTGTTATAACTGATCTATACACTAAGGTTTTAGTGTATAGATCAGTGTTTAGTCTTTACTAATTCCATATCCTGAATTTTATGATGGTTTCACAGTAGCTGCCATCACTGCTTTCATTTGAATTCCAGATCATAGTTTTTCTTTTGGAAAGGTTTATCTTGAGTTCTATTTCTTTGAACACTTGGCAGGGGATATTGATTTGTAGAGTTGCTGAAGTAATATAATAAAAACAACGAAACTGGTTTGAAGAAATTATTGAAGACACTTGTTCTTGGAGACGTGATTGGATTTTAGACTGGAACATAAGAGAAATATGAACCCTGAGTAGTGTCTTTTTTTTTCTTTTCTTTTTTGCTGGGTGATTGGGATAAATGGAGCAGCATTTGTAGCTGAAGGCAGAAACACACTCCAAATGGTTTCATTTCAGCTTCCTATTTTAGTTTGCTCCTTGAAAATACTTTGTTCTTCATATTCAAAAGCAACAGCTGTGTTGACAGACTTTCCTGTGTCTCTGAACAACAAATGGAAAAAAAGAAGAAAAGAAGTAAATAAAATACTGTGCGCCTTCAATGAACTTGGGTCAGTTATAGAGGTTGCAGCAAGGATATTTAATAAGGGTCAGTTTTATAAATCAATTGTAAAATTATAGAAGAAAACCGTGTCTTACCGTGAAAAAAATGTTCTGTATGCTGTCAACAAAGAAAATTTCATTCAAGATTGGGTCAACATTAGTAGAAGTATTTATTTTTGTATTTATTTTCAGTCCATACAAGGCCAAAGAACCACTCAAGGTAGAGGGATAGTGTGTCGTGTTGTATTAATGTAAGAAAAGGCTAAAATGTTATTCATGGGGTTATGGAGGAAAGATAACGATTAACCCGAGATTGGAATCTAGCACATTGCTAAAGGAAGGATAATTAATGTTGGTGAGAAGATCGTATTGCACCAATCATCCAAGCTTGACAGCATTCAAAATCTTGAATTTTAACTGAGCATGAATACTGTTGGAAAACAAGCAACTATCTCATTAATGTCTGGACTTTGAGTCTGAACAAGTATTTTCTTATTCCTGTTAGATATTTTTCATCATGAATCATTAAGTTAATGTTCCAAGGAAAAAAAATGTAAATATTTCTGTAATAATGTGTGTATTATCGGCTCTTGTGAGCTGGAAGATTTGTGCTGCTTTCACTATCGCATGAGCTTTAAGTGGGGTTTCCTATATAAAGAGACCTGTTGATTGTCAAAGTTCCTCGCACGATATCAGGGAAATCTTAGAAGTGCTTTTCACATTTACTCAGCTCTTTATTGTTTGTGCAGTCAGTCAACTGTAGTACATGAATTGCAAACCTTAGGAAAAATTTCAGATGACATAGAAATAACTTTCATGTGAACTTAGGGAAAGAGACATCAATCAGTTGTTAAGCATTTGTCTTACTCTTCCTGCCATATGCATAAAAAATGAACATTTTTTTGTGAAGATGGCCACTGGTAGGATGTATCTGCAGGTAGTGTAATGGTTATCAGCATATGAATAGTGGAATCAGTGATCTGAGTTCAAATTCTGGGCTAGTCTGTTGCATTCACATTTATATTAATGACCTTAGGAAAGCCATGAACCAGTCTGTTCTCCTCCCAACTGGGCTCTCTAGCTTTGGATGCTAACTAGTCTAAGGGAAGGAAAATTGAATTCCAAACCATGGAGAAGGCAACAGAAAAACACTCCATTATCTTTCAAAATTAATGTTGAAATTTCAGAAATTGATTTGTGATTCACTATAGCTGATTGGATGAAATGTGTTAAAAACAATAAAAATGAAGATATTTGTCTGAATAATACGCCAATGTTGATGCCAGAACTTTCAGATCCAAACAATCGTCATACCCAAGAATGCATGAAAATTCAGACATTAATCCTATCAGCCCTTAGTCTTGGGTATGACGATAAACTATATCCAGTAGCAAGGCCTCTGATCAGGTTTTGAGAAGTGTAGTGTCACCTCTTAAGCCTATCCTGACTCATGATGGTAGCAGATCTTAGGGTCCCAGCTATGTTTAAACAGTGAACACCCAAACAAAAATCAAAACACTATAAAAGTATAAAAATATCAGCAATACATTTTTATTAAAAAAAATTAATGTTGAAATTTCAGAAATTGATTTGTGATTCAGTATAGCTGATTGGATGAAATGCGTTAAAAACAATAAAAATGAAGATAATGCATTAAAAACAATAAAAATGAAGATATTTGTCTGAATAATACGCAAATGTTGATGCCAGAACTTTCAGATCCAAACAATCTTTCCTGATCTACCTGCACACATTTCTCAATATCCGTCTTAGTATTTCTTCTATCTGATCATAGTGTTCTTCACTGTTCTAAACTCCATGGAGGCCTGTGTTTTTGTGAAAGCTAATACCATCACAGAACATGCTCGTGTCTTGTCCCAGCTCATACCGTCCAAATTTCAAGTGACATCAGCTGCTGTGCCAAAGCTTCAGACCTTGTCAATTAATCTAATATTCTTTGGCTCCTGTACCAATGTTCCATTGATCCCAGATGTGGCCTGTAAGGTTTTTTTTTTCCCTGTTTCTTTTTTTTTTCTTCTTCTTTTTTTTGTCATTGGTATTGGGTTCTGATCAATTTTGCTGTTTCTGTTTAAAGTTAGTATTGGTACTGCATTCTCATCCAATCATTTCTCTCACTTTTTTAAAAAATTTTTTACTTGTTTGCTTCTCAGGATTTAATTGCACATTGCTTTGTTGCATCTGTATAGAAAACACTCAAGCTAATTTTTTTCTTCTTTTTCTGTTTTCCAATTCCACCTCATACAGCTACACACAAATGTTACTTTGTCATTTGAGCCTTAAGCTGGAACTTCAAAGTCTTTATGATTCAATAATTGCATTCAAAGAGTCTTTTTTTTTCCTTTTTTTTTTTTGGTCTGATACTCTTAAAGTAAATATTGGATCATATTTAACATTAACAGTCATTAGGTTTTGCAATTTTCTTCTGTCAGTAAACTTAAAACTGTAAAGATTATGGTTTAATTCCACAAAATCTATAGAAATGGCTTTTCATTTAAAATTTCTAAAAGAATGAAAGGTTATTATAACTGACCAGTTAATAGGAAAACTGTGACAAGTATCCAGTCATGTTGAATATCTTGAAAGATGGTTACATGGACGTTTTTGTTTACAGTAAGGTTCACTCTGTTCAAGGTCCGTGGGCCACTTGAGGTAGAGGGTTACATTAGTTTATGTGGATAGGAGAGGAAGATAACGGTTAACCCTAGACTTGAACAAGATAATAGTGATAAGGGAAACATTCTCTAGGCTTGTTTCAAGTTTGCCCAAGAAAGTAAAGATAAAAAATTCAAACTTTTGGACATAATACTGTGATCAGTTGAAACAAAATTAACCTGTTTAGGTTTGATCATATCCAGGGGGTTTGGTGGTGCTATTGGGAGGTGTACAAGGACAGAAATGTTTGGTAACACTAATATGTATGGTAATGGAAGCAATATGGTCTTTATTTTTTTACAGTAAAGTTCAGTCTACATAAGGCCCAGGGGCTACTCAAGCTAGAGAATTACATTAAGAGGCAGTTTATGCAGAGGGGAATATAAAAGTTAACCCTAGACTTGAACAGGCTAAGATAGTAGTGATTAAGGAAACATCCTCTTGAAAGTCAGTTCCACAGAGCAGTGGTTCGCAGGAAGAAGCTATTCGAGTGGAACTTACTTCTCACCAATGAAATGTGGGTGGTTTGCTACAATGTGAGTGGCATGACAGATCCTAACCATCAAGGTTAGAACTGGTGGAACCAAGGAATGTAGTTTGTCTGAGCACTTTCCATGGAAGTAGCGATAGATCAGTGAGAGGCTCTCCACATCCCGCCAGTGAGAGAGAGGTTCGAGAGTGGGATATAAGTTGTCATCCACAAGGGCTCTGAGACACTTTTGTACTCTATAGAGACTAATAAGTGAGAACTGAGCAGCTCCTACCCAAATATGACGACAGTACTCCATTTTAGGCCTGATCTGCTTTTTGTAAATGTAGAAAATAGCATACAGAGTCAGGTATTTACTAGACCAGTACAGGTTACCAACTATTTTTCCTGCATCTTTTACAATGGATCATGTATATGAGTTCTACTTGAGGTCAGAGGTGAGTTTAAGGCTCAATAGTCTCTCAAGGCATGTAGCCTCCCTGAGGGGACATCCATTCATCAAGACTGGCAGTAGTTTGAGGTCTGATCGACTGACAGTAGTTTGGGATGCTTAGGACCTTTACAGTGATAGTTCCAATCTCTTTAAGCTTACAGCAACATCACATTGAAACACCGGTTCCTGTATGATCACCGAAGTTAAGCAATTTTGATCCTGGTCACTACCTAAATGGGTGACCACTTGGGTATACCAGGTGCTGTAAGCTTGAATGTGTGGCTGGTTTAATGGATAATGGCTCAGAATTGTTAATCGGGGAGCTGAGTTCCAGTTGGGTTCATTATATTCACTTACACACAAATACCTTTGGGAAAGGTATGAATCTACTTCTTCTCCTCCCAGCTATGACTTAATTAGTCAGACTTGTATCACTAAACTCACTTTCTCTTTAATAGGACTTCTCAATCAATAGACTTTTAATGAATATTAATGATTAAATCATTAAAGTAATGACATAATCAATATGTGGATGTTCCACACTACTCCAAATAGAAGGTTAGGAAGAAACCCCCCATCAGTACTGGAAAGAGGGATAACAAGTACCGGACTTAAGAAACCTATTTTCCTGACAAATTGTTTTAAGAATAAGATTCTATAAATTTCAACCAAAAGAAGTACTAGCTGCTTGATCAATAGATGCTGAATGTTTCCTTATAAGGAAACGGCTAATATTACCATTATCATTAACATTTTCTAATTCTGTATTTGTGAAAGAAAGCAACATAAAATTGCTTTTGGTTCAATATTCATTGCATTAAGTATATTTCTAATCTAATTAAAATTATTTACAATTTATTTGCATCAACATTTTTTTTACCAACACGGTAGAATCACAATTTGAGGAATATAGGCAGCTCAAGAGAAATATGTACATGAAAATATTTTTTTATGGAGAAAGCAATTCAGTAATTATACTCCCACCATAACTACAAAAAAAAGAGCAATAACAGCAGCTACTGGACTTGAGAAACCCGTGTTTCAGAAAAATTGATTTAACCCCTTCCCTGCCAATTATTTTGGGAAAACCGTTTCCTTTTCAGACAAATTTTTTATTTGTTTTTAATATAGTAACTAAGAAACTGAGCCACTTTGAAGTACCTGAGCGATGGCTAAAACCTTTACCAGACATATGACATGATAGTTGAATTCGTTTCAAGGTCAGAAGGTCATTAAAAAAATCAAGATCAACATATAAACATGTTTGTAGCTGGATTTTGAACATTATGTTTTGGATGTGTTTATTTGTCCATGTCTGAAAAAGACATTTTCAGTAAAAACTTATATACATGTCGATGTATTATGAAGGTGTTATGAGAAAGATTTTATGACTTACAACCAAAAGCTGTACTAACTGCTCAGTCAGTGAGTGCCAAATGTTTCCTTGTAGCAAAATGGCTAATATTACTATTATCATTAATTTCTCTGTTTAAAAATAATTGACATCTACTCAAATACATGCACCCACTAAATATGTTTATAGCAATAATTTGTATTAAATAAATCTATTATTTGCTTAAAAATTATTTTATGGTATATGTGCCGGGGTATTTTTTGATTCCTCCTTCTGCAGATACACAGTTTGATTCACATTCTGTCTAAATTCTTTTCTGCATTGTTGTCCCCCATTCTTTTAATCAAAACAGGAAATATAAAAAGTCAGTTAATGCATTTATTTATACTGGTTAATATTCAGCAATAAGAAAAAAACTTGTTCACTAGAACATATGACAGTCTTGATATGAATGATTGTGTAATTTTGTAAGTGCAATGTATCAGTTTTCTGTCAGAGATCTATAAATTTTGTTCTTTGCAGAGATAAGGAGAGTGCTTGGAATGTTTTTATTTATCTTTCTTTTATTTATGCCACATACAGTATTGTACATAAGTAAGTACACCCACTACCATTTTTTTTTTTTTTATAAAAAGTCAATTTTCTTATAATCCAAACATATCAGGATTTTATTATCTTTTGTGGAACATTATATGATCAAAATGAATATTATTAGGTATCATTTATTACCAAACATACTAGGATTTTTCTTATTATTTCTAATGGAATATTATGCAATAAAACAGATATTATTAGGAATTATGTATTGCCAAACATAAAATTTTATTTATTATTTCTAATAGAAGATTATACAATCAAAATGGAAATTATTCGGTATTATTTATTATCAAAATTACTAGGGTTTTATTTATTATTTTTATACAATCTTATACAATCAATACAGATATTATTAGGTAATTATTACCAAATTCTACAGCATTGAAACCAAGTATATGAATATGTCATTGCTTTGCAGAAATCTTTGTTGACTAATATTGTTTTCCATACTTATATACACTATTGATCATAAATAAGTTAATTTTCTTTTAAACCAATCATGCTAAGATTTTAGTATTTCTAGTGGAAAATTATACAATCAAAATTAATTTTATTTATCATCAAGTACTATAGCACCAAAACAAATTGTCAACATATATTCAACGTTTTCGGATATTCTGCTTGAGAGCCTTCCAGAATATGGGATACATTCAATGGATTCCTAGTCAGATTTGAAGCCTCAGTATTGGCCTTTTTATCTAGACTTTGCTCATTGCATTATCTCTGGAAGTATTCTTTATCATTCAAATAAAACTTGTTCACAAGTTCCAAGCTCAATTTTATGTATACTCATTGTGAGTGTAATGATCATACAGTAATCAGGTTCATTCAGTGGCATGTATTTAAAAATAAATGGCTCTCTGTGGAAAAAAAGCTTTTTCCTGATTATGAATTATAATAATGACCCTAAGAAGAAAACTGGAGTGAGTAGCCAGGGTCAAATGCAAAATAAATAACAAAAATGTCCAACAAACAGAATTAACAAAGATTGCAATAAAAAGAAAAAATGAAATAATATCAAGAAATCAAACAATATATATGAGGCAAATTAACAGTAAGAAGGCAACAAGTTCACAAACTAAGAATTGGTATTGGGACAAGCAAACATAGTATTCTGTCTTCTAGACAAGGCAGATTGGGACTGCACACCAGCCTATTTTATTGGTTAAGAAAAATATCCCAACATGCATTTGTGGACTTCTGCCTATAAAAGGGGAGGGGCAAGTGTTTTGCAGTCGTTTCTCGATATATTTAAATCAACACTCCCTCAATCTCATAGATGAGTGCATTCATATTTACCTCCCCTAAATCTCTTTTTATGGGGCCAATAGATACAGGGTGACCAAAAAAATGGGAACTTTTTAACAATCCAATAAAACCAAGAGTGATGGAAGAAAAATATTTAATTCATAGTAATTGAAACCTTAAAACATGCCATTTAAGAAACAATGATGGAATTTTCATTTTTTAAAAATTACATCCTGTAGATGGCGTCCTCCTGTACGAATGGATTCTTGAAATCTGCTGTTGAGATACCTCATTGACTGCTGCAACATCCCAGCTGGGATACTGTGAATTTCATTCTCGTTACTAAAATGGCGAAATGTTTACTTGCTCAAGGTCACTGTCTCGCAGTGTTGCCACTTGCTCATGTCTGGCAATACGCACTTCAAAAATACCCTTTTTTTTGGGTCACCCTGTGATACAAGATACATGCAAACATTTACATATATATAATTTACATATAATTTGCATACATAAATCTTTTTTTTTTCTTTTTTATATTATTAAAATTCTTACCAATGATAAACATGCTGTGGGATAGAAAGTTTTGTGATAATTTATCCCAGGTTTTTGCAAGTAGCCATTTGCAATGAAACTCACTTTGAACTGTTCATTATTAATGTTATTAGTTTTAATAGTGTACTGTAGACCCACTGATTGCCTACAACACCAGTTTTACCAGGTGGAAGCTCTGCCAATTTATATGTATTTTTTGCTGTTAGGGCAGGTATCTCTTCATCTCACCATTTTATAGAGTCATTTGAAGTAATAGCTACATTATAATTAGTGGGTATATTCTTTTCTATGTAACAATAATCTATAGTCGGATTTACTACGTTGTCTAAATTCTTAACAATGTAATCTTTTAAATATTCAGGCATTTTTGTAACCTGCTTGGATATCATCTGTCGGGTATTGTTGCACTAGGATTATCTCCTGTATTATTGCTTCCGACTTGATTATGTAGTTTCACTTGTTTCCCCTCCCCACAAGGATTTTTTTGCAAATAGTTGGGAAGTATTGCATCAGTTTCTTCAACCGTAAGTAAAGAAATGTGAGATGTAGGATTTTCAAAGTTTTCAGTAAATTTTACACAACTCTTTTGACGTTTTTAGTTTCAGGTATATATATTAAATATAACAGAACAAAGTGTATATTAGAAGTCAATCAAAGATCTCTATTCATTCGAGTCAGCAAGAGCACAATGACAAGGTCTAATATTTTAGTTGCCCTTTTGTCAGGTAACTTGTTTTTATACTGTACCATTTTGCCTTGGATACATATTTCACAGTTTAAATCTGACAATTTTCATGCCTTCCACATCTTGTAGCTGTATAATGTCTTTCAGATTGCAATGTCCAAGAATTTGATGCTATTGTTTTAGGCTACACGTAGCAGTTTTGGCGGTTACTGCAGTATTTAAGTAGTGTAGGCAACCATTTCTTTTTATGTCGAATTTCACGCCATTAGGATAGATACATTTTGAGTAATTATTTGGCCAAATTTTATGGAAGCACCTTTTTAGTTGCGGCTTATACCAAGAATATACTTTGTTTGAATGTAGAGATATATAGAGCATCATTTAAAATGCAATATCGCATATTTCATTCCGTATCCATTATAGTTACTTGAGCATTGCCTCATTTTGAAGCAATATTGCTGGTTTGACTACCATCTGCCAGTTCAGTATGATGATCCTCTGGATTAAAATCATTATCAAAACTAAGAAATTTGCATTTGTCAATAATCACATGCATGGTGGTACCATAGATAACAAGTAAAAGTTGGAAACGATATCTACTCCAGTTGAAAACAGAAATGAATGGTCATTATCTGAAACATATCCCACATTTTGTTACAAAATGAGCTTTCTTTTTGTTTCTGCATTTGGTACTTTTATGTCCAGGTTTGTGACAATCATGGCAGATAATATTTCTGTTTGGTGTATTAGAATTATATCATTTTGAAGAGGAATTATTTACTGGGTAATTCTAAAATTTACTTTGGCAATCAGGACTTTTATGTCCAAGTTTTCCACAAGTAAAACAGGTAGGAATATTAGTTTGTGGCTTTGGTCATGGCATTCAGAGAGTCATTACGATATTTTCACTGTTATTCTCCCGAATCACCTTTTCACTTTCTTCAAAGCTTCGCAATGCTAATTTGAATTCACTAAACATTATTAGCTTGTCTTTCTGAGTTATAGAAGTTGTAAATAGCTTGAAATCAGACGGAAGGCCTTTTAAGAACATAGATATTAGTAAACTATTGCCAATTACCTCCCTGGAAGTTTTTAATAAAGTGGTTGCATTTTTGGCTCTAATAATATAATCAGTAATAGTTTCAGTGGTTACTTTGCATCTCTCATAAGAGACAGACATCAATCATCAAGAAATTTGATTAATTTGGCAAGTGCGTTTGCATTCTTTTTTCAGTAGTTTTCATCATTGGTACAGTCAAAAGGTACCAAGATTATTTAAGTGTAATTTTTGAATTCGTATGTAACCCAAACATTTTACTTCACATCGTTTGTACTATGATTCATCACCATTGAAGCAGAGTCTATTCTTGGGCAGATAACCTCTGGAGTGTGTAGCCATGGTCAAATGCAAAATGAATGCAACAAACAGAATTAACAATGTTTGCAATAAAAAGAAAAAGGAATAGGGCAAAAATGAAATAATATCAAGCAAACTATATAGGTAAAGCAAATTAACAGTAAGATGTCAAAAAGTTCACAAACTAAGAATTGGCATCTACACTCAAAAGCAAGATCGAACAAGTGAATGTAGCATTCTGTTTTCTAGACAAAGCAGATCTGTACTGAGAATATTTATTTCCGTAAAAACAGAAAATGTGGCACAAGGCCGAAATGGGGATGGGGGAAAAGGTTCAGTCTTCTGTCTTAACGTTAAAGTTAACTAGCCACAAACGCTGACCCAATCATACTTACAATATTCCTTGCACCAAAACAACACATTCTTACTTACCTTTCTCACCACACCCACCATAATACCTCAATGTCTCCATGAAAATACTAACTAGTCCTCTTATGTACAATATATCGTCTGTTTTAAAATAACAATTTAAAAATTTAAAAAACTAGCCCCAATGAGATAATAACTATTTACAAGAAACTAAACAAAATGAGGTTAGTAATAACCCCCCACCCCCCACAATCACCAAATGTGACAGAAACATCAGTTAGCTCGACAAAATTAATGCGGGGCTATAATAAATTAAAACCATTCATTCATCCCAAGCACTCACACAGACACACACTCATTCAGACACAACAACAAATACGAAAACACACACTCGAAACGAAAGACGCCCGCATCCACCAAAGAATTGACGTCACTGACCACCTAACAAGGAAGGGGATGGGGAATTAAACTTAAAGAAAAATAGGGACAGAAATAAAAGGGGCCAATGCGCATACATACCCTAGCTAAGTTTAATAAAAAGGAAACTAAAGAATCAAAAACTAAAACCTAAGCTAACCTAATTTAGTGCATCTGTCCAGAGGAAAGGTCCGGGAAGCGAAACTCCCTTCCACGCACCCAACCGCAAGCCAACAGACTTACCGCGGTTGATCTTGGCCGCTGTCACCATCTCATAACCACTGATTTCTTTGCTGACTTCGTCAATCTCGGCCCTGCTCAATACAAGAACCGAAACGTCATCAGCATAGGCGGAATACCTGGGCGACGTGGTAGCACTAGGTAGGGAAATTCCGCATAGGACCGGATTCGTCTTTAACTTGCGAAGGAAAGGTTCCAACGCAAGAGTGTAAAGCAAAGGCGAAAGCGGACAACCTTGACGAATGGAGTGTGACAATGCGAAAGGCTCCAAACATATTCTATTCACCTCCACCAGCGCACCGGGGGTCACATACAGAAGTCGGATCCAGGTGCGAAAGTACGGCCCAAAACCGGCCGCTGAAATAACAGCCTCCAGAAACCGATGGTCAACCCTATCGAAGGCCTTAGACTGATCTAAATTGATCAACACGGCTTCACTGTCAACTTGCTTGATGATCAAGCGCACCATATGAAGGTTGTCCTGAATAGTCCTGCCCTTCGCAGTACAAGTCTGTTCAGAGCCAATCAGACTAGCGAGGATAGCCTGCAAGCGGTTCGCTACGACCTTAGCCCAAATCTTTAACTCTGTGTTCAACATAGTTAAAGGGCAAAAGTTACCTAACCCATCCCCACCGTTTTTATCCTTACGTAACAACTTGATTACGCCCCTGGTGAAGCCTTGGGGTATAGACTCCTGCTTCATCCAGTTGCTGAAAATCAGTGCCAGCAAGGGAACAAAAACGGGCGACTGCCTCAAGTACACTTTGTACGGAAGACCATCTCGTCCCGGAGATTTGTTTCAGCGCATCCCAGATTTCCGACTCTGTGATGGGATCCTCGCACCTAGCCGTTTCAGCTGCCTCAAGACAGGGGAAGCCAGCTAAATAGGCGTCGAACTGAGCAGGGTCCAGACCGGGCTCCCTGGTGAAAAGTTCCTGAAAATACTCACGAACAGCCTCACATATGCCCTTGTTTGTAGTCACGGTCCACTTATCCGGCAATGTGACGCATGTGATATGTCGCCGAGTTGCACTCTGAACCTCCTCTGCACGCAGTTCAGCGGCCATATTCGTAGCCTCAGAAGACATTCTTTTTAACCTAGCCCTAACTACCAGAGCTTGATCCTTCTTGATAAGCAAGGAGGCCAACTCTGCCTTAGCTAAAACTACGTCCCCACTATCACAGTTTAATCGCCTGATTGAATTTTGCTCACAAGCCGTTTGCGCCGCTAATCTATCTAGTCATCTTTAATCAGCAGCAAACGTTCTAATTTTAGATTTAAGTTTGTCCCACCAAGCATTTCCCACCACAGCCCCCATCAGTTCCCTCTGTATCATAAGTAGCAGCTGGCCCCGGAAATCTTGCTCCCTAAATAATGAGCAGTTCAATTTCCAGTAACGAGCCATCTTAACTTTAGGCTTATCTAAGTTTACCCGGACTAGCCTATGATCCGAATAAACTATATAATGGAAACTTGGACACCCTAAGAGCTCTACATCAACTCTCCTAACTAAGACTCGGTCGAGGTAGCTAGAACGCACCTCAGTAACCGAGCTGCCACTATTAGTCCACACTACCTCTCGAGGGTGTTCATTTTGGTATTTATCGACAAGATCAAACCTGTCGATAAAGTCCCAAAATGGTTTCACGTCCGGGTTGTTAGTACACGAATTTGGCCCTATACGATCTATATCGGGGTCAAGGACAGCATTCCAATCCCCCGCTACAACTACCCGACGAGATAACACCAAGAACGGCTCGATCTGCCAAAACAAAGCAGGCTGCTCAGAATGCTTATTCGGTGCATAAACCCCAATGAGACTTAGAGCCTTATCCTTTATGATAACATCCAGCACGCAAAGTTTGCTCACCAGCCAAGAGACACTCCTCGAGCGTCCATCAAAACATGCTGAATAGATGGAAAACCTCCTAAACAGAATGCTCTCATGATCGCGAGAAGAAAAACGGGTCTCTTGCACACAACATACATTCACACCGAGGCGCTGAAGGTCACGATAGAGCCTTGCCCTGCGAGACTCGGACCTCAGGCCTCGGACATTCAAACTAGCTAACCAGAGAGACATTATCAATCTGATTAGGGTTGCTTACCTGAATTAAACATGGACGGGGTCAGGATACCGACAGCATCTCCCATTGACCCATGGCCCATCCCAGTCTTGATGGTGACGTCTTGGGAGAGACCGCCTATATCCCGCGGGAAAGTCAATTTTAGTGCTCTATATAGGGAGGGGTGCACAAAAACAGGGACCCTCCCAGCACAAAATTGTTTCAGCTTCTTCAATTTGTCGTTTTTGACAATAGCAATGGGAGGGGACATTTTGAAAGACGTTATGCCTCGTCGAGCAGAGCCCAAACAAGTTTAGCCCTCGTCCCAGTTCTCATGACTGTTAGCACTCTTTGTGCTTCACGAAAGTTTTTTTGGTCTTCTATGTCTTTATCTGCAAATTGTTTTATGGAGAGGAGATATCTTAAGTCTTTTATCCGATTCCAGTAATCCCAAGCTTTTTCAGCTTGGGCAGGGGTAATACGATATATCTCCTCTCCTGAGTTGTATATAAGTTTTTGAGTTTTTTTCCTTTTTTCTTTAGTGTCTTGAGTGAGTTTTCTTAGTCTTTTGTTGGGATGTGGGAGCATTTCAGGTGTTTTAGTGGGGGAGGGATGGAATACGTATTGTCTTAAAGGGCTGGGGTCTCTACTGAGGGGTTGAGGGATGGGAAGAATTTGTCTGTTGTGAATGTTGGGCAGAAGATGTGGAGGGAGTGGCTTTTTTCATTGGAGAAGTCTTTTGGACTGGGTTCTCTACTGAGGGCAGTTGAAGGATGTGGGGAATGTTGTGCAGAAGATGTAGAAGGAGTGGCCTTTTTCACAGGAGAGATCTTTTTGGGGCTGGGTTCTCTACTAAGAGGGGATGAAGGACGGGCAGAAAATGTAGAGGGAGTGACCTTTTTAACTGAGGAGGAGTTTTGTTTATCTAGTTTTTCTTTCAGCTTTTGGATTTTCCCAGTCTTTTCGAAGCCAGGGTTGTACTTTTTCTGTAAATCTCTTAGAGTAGATTTAGAGACCGTGGCGTCGCCCTTAATTTTGACATAGGGAGTGGGACTGTAAATGTCTTTCCTCCCAAGGGTTTCAGGACTGAAGACCCGCTTCCGTCTGCCCTTGCCAGCAACCTGCCATTCACCCTCTCCCTTCTCCACAACTGCACTAGCAGCTGGTGAAGGCTCTTCGGGGAATGGGGGCTTTGATGTAGACCCAACCGGGGGTTTTACCACACCAGTCCTGGAAGCTGACATGCCCATTACAGGCGTGGCGGAATCTAAAGACGCGGTCAGAGGGGTATTTTGGTCTACTGGGGCTTGACTTCCAAAGGCCTTCTTCTCTGGACAGGAAGAGGAGAGGTGACAAGTCTCTCCACACTTCCAACACACTGGTTTGCGGCCAAGCAGGCAGCTTCAGGCTCCCAACATCCAGACAGTTGCGGATGGAGAGGAAGGCTTTTTGATCTAACATGATGTCAAAACTCCATCCCCCGGCCAAGCTATCGCAGGAAGCAGCTAGTATTTTGCCATAATGCGACAAGAAAGCCGCCAGGTGTTCCCCAATAATACAGGGGGGACCTCGTATATCGCAACGATGTCCTTCTCCTGCCTTCATACTCTGTTCAAAGACAGATATCCTTCGTAATTATTTCTCTAATGGTCGCTTTGACACAATCCTCGGGTGTGGGTAGCAATACGTCCCACTTGAAAAAGCCCGAGCCCATGACAATTCTTAGTAGTTTAAACCCCTGGGAATCCAGTGTTTTTACCACTGAGTCTTTCGTCGAACGAAAAAATTTTGCGCATATGCTTATTGACGACGAAGACTGACACTATTTTTTTCTCGATTTTCCACAGTTCCTTGGGGTCCTCCAAGAGCGCACCTTCTACAACAAGGTGTGCATAACTCTTAGCATGCTCCAAGAACTCCGCAATATTGATGACACACTTCGGGGGAGGGGGGCTTCCAACAAGAGGGCGATTCCTTGGCCTCTGCATTCTCACTTTGGTTGTCTTTTAATTTGTCATTGCTGGCTTCTACGTTAAGGCCCTTTTTGGCCTCTGTAGATTTGGAAGCTTTTTTTAAAGCATCTACTATCTCTTTGTTTGTTGGTACCCTAGCCAAGGCTGGATACTCCTCGATGTCATCCTATCAGGCGTGACTTTTTTGGGGTTAAACAAATGCTTCTTCACAGATTTTCTGAATGAAGCCATTTTGGGTTTCTTTTTTACTACTAAGAAAGAAGGTACTTTTTTTTCATTCTTCTCCATTTTAAAAAGGAAGGGGAGGGGTGAAAAGAGGAAAAATAGTTAATAAAATCTGCCTTAAAGGCGTGGGGAAAAAAGGGGGGCAGACAAATGTAATTAAAACAACAAGGTTCACGAGACAATAATAAAACAGACAAGAAAAATTAAATAATACAAAAAGGGTAAAATTAAATAAACAAGTTTTGCTTAACAGCGAGACAACAAATTTAATAATAAACAAAGGTCGACAGATGAAAAAAAAATTAAAACAATATAAACAAGTTCGCCCATAAGCGAGACCACAAACACAAAACAGAAGGGTGTACAAAATGTTTAAATAGACAAACAAAGAAACAAGGTTCGCCTAAAGGCGAAACAAATTTAAACAGACAAAAGAAAACATAAAACAAATGGACGTACAACAGACGAGAACAAGTGAACAAGATTCGCCAAAAGGCGAAGCAACAATTAAAAACAGTCACAAAAACAAAGAAAATACAAAAGATTAAAAGGACGACAGACAAGAAAGCAACAAATTACACAATAAAATGAAGAGTTAAAAACGAAAAAGTAAGAAAAACGCTATGCAAATAAAATACGAAACAAAAAATCTAACAATTTACAATATGACTGCCGATAAAAACAGTCAACCCTAAAAGAAAACGATAAACAAAGAAAGAAAAAAGAATGGACAGAAAATACAAATTAAACACAAAATTTACAAACAAATATATGTACTGAAGAAATTAACAAATAAAACAGAACTTTACAGATATTTAAAAGAAAAACACAGAAACAAAGTAACACTTAATAATAAACAAAGAAAAATAAAGTCGAACAGAAACGTAAAAAACAAAAAATAAACAGATAAACTCTGGGAAGTGGGTATGGGAAGAAAATAAATTTAAAAAGGAAAAATAAACTGTAAGAGAAAATCAAAAATTAAATAATAAAAGAATAATAGCAAAATAAAGTAAAAAATAAAAATGGGGAGAGTAAGGAATTGAAAAGGAAAAAATCAAAAATTTACAAAACGGTCAAAAACGAACGTAAGAAAAATGGTAAAAATAAATCAAAACTTAACAGAATAACAGCAGTAAACAGTACAAAGTATTATGAAAATGACAGAATACAGTCTGATTCAGGCAGATCTGTACTGAGTTATGTAAAACTGCAAACCAGTCTATTTTATTGGCTAAGAAAAATATCCCAGCATGCATTTGTGGACTTCTGCCTATAAAAGGGGAGGGGGTAAGTGTTTTGCAGTCTTTCCTAAACAGATCAACAACATCAGTGTTTCTGAAGAAGCAAAAAGGAAGTGTTCTTGCTTGACCAAGCATGTCACCAGATTTAAATCCAAATGAACACTTGTTTAATGTACTGGTACTGTTTGAATAGACTGGTCTGCTCATAAAAATTAGTGAAATTTTTTTGAGAAAATAATTTTTGTTGATTAGCATTCTTTAGACTTTTTTTGAGCCACAGCACATGTCAGAATAAAAAAATATTGATTTATCATTTTAGAATGGGGCTCTTGTTTATAATATCAATACAGTATCTAATTGCTCCCTGAATTGAAGAGTTAACTAGTCACTCCTTGCCCTATTTGACAACAGATTGCAGGTCATTTTTAAGACCAGCTACCAATTTGACCTTATCAGACTGTCAAACTTAAGACAGGAGTAAATAGATGTGTCATCAGCATAAATATTAAGTTGACAACTGATGACATCAGGAAGGTCATTTATAGAAACAATATAAGTCCAAGTATAGAGCCCTAGGGAACACCAGTATTTATGCAAAAAGATCTAGAAGAGTGGCCTTTCAAGACAACTTTCATTTTGCAATTTGATAGAATTGAATCAGTGCAAAAATTTATCCAGAAATACCTTTGAACTTATAAAGAAGACAAGTATACCAAACCCTTTCAAATTGCCTTTGAGATATCCAAACGAACAGCTTGAGCTTCACTGTTCTTATTTAAACCTTGGTAGACAATAATTGTTAATACATCAGAAGTTGACCTAGAGAAGTGAAAGCCATTTTGCTACTCTGAAAAAAACCCTGCAATGTGAAATGCTTAATCAATACAGAGTTAATTCGAGCCTCTAGTACTTTGCCAAAAAGTGGTAGAAGGCTAATGGGTCAATAGAAGGATCAGATGGTTTGCCTGAGTTCTGAAAGACTGGAACTACAGAAGAGGATTTCCAACAAGCAGGAGAGCAAGAAGCAGCAAGGCATTTATGTAGAGTTTAGAGTTTACACCCAGAAAAAGTGATTCTTATGGGCTATAGCAACTGAACAGGTTGATGTGAACCAAGGATTTCATTATGATTTCACCTGATTTTTGTGAAAAGGTAGAAAACAATCAGTGCTGACTTTAACCCAAAAAGAAACCTTTGTGGCACAATCTCAAATAACTTCTTTGCAGAGATGTACTTAAATTTCAATTGCTACATATTCATATTTCTGGCTGCAGATTTTCAGTACTGGGAAGTCTAATATTATCCATTTTGATTGTATAATGTCTCACAAGAAATAATCAAATCCTGGTATGTTTGGTTGAGAAGAAAATTAACTTTTTATAAAAAAATTGGTAGAAGTGTAATTATTTGTAGGCAATAGTGTACTAAAATCATGGGTTGTGGAGGTGGGCAATGAAACCTTTCAATTGACTAATGGAAATGTGAATGCTCTTGGCTGTAGGACATTACTTATATAGGCTTCTTCTGGACTACTGATCTGTGAAATTTAGTGACATCATGGGAAATTTTGTTATTTATTCAAGACTTAATTTTGGCTAAGTGATTCAGTCTAGCACCATTCAGGGTCAAATGGATGAAATACCCACTGGAAAAGTGAGAATTAATATAAAAGTGTAATTATGTGGATATTGCCAACATGACTGTTCTATTTATCACATTTTGTTGTGAAAGATATTTATGTGTTATGCCATGCATGATACATGCTTAGGCGATCATGCATCTTTTAATACATGACTGATTAGGCAGATTTTTTCCCGCAGTAGGTTTCTTTCTGCAGTAGACCAGTTGCCATCCAAGGCTATAGAACCCGGTCTGTCCTGATATTTACTCATAGCCTGGTGGGAGAAGAAGAGGTTTCATAGCTTTCCCAAGGGTATTAGCACGTTTGACTGGAATTCGAACTCAACTCTCCAATTCCTCAATCTGAGCCACTATCCATTACTCCACTATGCCTCCTGTGAAAGACAAGCAATCGAAAATGGCATTACCATTGAAAAGAAATTCTGTTACTCAAAATTATTCCACTGACATAGCATCACAGGTGGGTTATTCATTTTTCTTATTGTTAAGGCAGATGTTAACCATTGATCCTCCTTCGGCAAGGTGTTTCCACCAGATATGAAAATATTTTGCAGTATTTTTCATGAACCGTATTGAGGTAACTCATTGTAACACTAGTAACTGGCTGCTCCCAGGGACGTGCAACGAGGACGGACAACCAGGTATGACAATTGCACCAAAGGTTACGGTGCTTCAGATGACAAAGGATGGGTCACTTTGCATCAGAGTGCCGGGGAAACGAGTCCAGGGAAAAGACTCCAGCGCCGGTCTCCTCCCTAGGCAAGTGCAACATTTAGGCGCTACCTGTGATTAAACTGCTCGTTGATGGATGGAGATGCACGGCCCTGGTGGACTCCGGGTGTTCAAAGACATTAATGCGGACATCAACATGGCCATCTGTTCAGAGGTGAATGGCAGCTCAACGGATAATAGTTCATCCGAGGATGTGGACCCTGTCATCTCGCTCAGAAGAAGTGCCCGGCAGAAGAGGCCTGCCCCGAATTGCACTGTGTGCGATCATGACAGCGAGACACAAGATGAATCTGGAAATCTGCCACCTTGGAGCAAGTGAGTTCATGCATGTGTGGTCATTCCAATATGTCAAGCATGCAAGTTGTGTATATGCGGACACAGTCACCAGTAACCAACCCAGCAAAGTTGTGACTGCATAAAGTCTCAATTCTAACAATGTTGCATTTTGTAGAAAGATCCGCATTAGACACCCTATCGTCAAAAGTATAGCCACAGATTGTTTAGAAACAACTTTTTTGGAAGACATTCAGCTGATTGACATATGGCCTATATGGGATCCATGGTTCTGAGTCATGCAATAGTGAAGTCAAAACAGCTGCTCTATAAACAAATATTTTTGTGTCCAATTTGATATATTCCACATAGTTTTTAAAAAGATTATATAATTTTAAAAGTTTGTGGATAATTTTTTTTTGTTTTAGATTTATTGCAGATCCCTTGAAAAGGATTCATTGAATCTTAGTTGGGAATCACTGTTCCTCTAGTATTAGCAGAAAGGACTGGTGACAGTCTGAGATTCCTTTCTCAAGGTTTCTTCCTAAAGTATATTCCCATCTTCATCAAGAATACTGGTTTCAAAGTGGATCATTCATCTGAGTATCAATCATGTTGATCCATTCTATATAATTTATTAAGATAACCAAATAAAAATGATTTTGTTTATAGATAAAACATAATTTTGTCGAGCTCAAGACCTTGAAGATCAGGTAGCCATCACAGTTATAATTATCAAACAACGCAAGTTTGCTAATCAGTGCTGCACAATGATGCATCCAAGAGTCAGATTTAAAAGGAATCATTTTTACTATTTCACTCAAATGATAGAGGAGAAACAAGATAGACGAGAGGTTACTGATTCAGTTGCGCACATGTTGGATTGATTTTTGTATGTGATTGTGCTTTAGCTTTAGGGAGAAAAAAAGAAATCCTAATTTCATACCCAAGCATAGAGTTTTTGTCATATTATTTTGATAGATGGAATAACAAAAAAAATATCTATGAAAAGATAAATTTCAAAGCATTATGCTTCTGATATATATTTAAAAAAATAATATAAATGTAAAAAAAAAAATGGGAAAAAAATTGAAGTGCAGATAGGCATCAAGGGAGTTAAGTCAGTCACGTAATGAAGTATTTGTTCTCTCCCCCTGCATTTTTATAGGTATTTTATTTTTTTCCTAATAAATATTTCTATAATAATATTTATTCTAAAATATAAGTAGAATTTTCAAACATGTGGCTTTTCTATTTTGAAGATCCAATTGATTCAATTCATGGGTGAAATTTTTTCTCCAGTTTGGTGTGGGGGAGTTCTTACAGATCAGTAATTATTTAATTCTTTATATTTTATTTGGCAAAAGTATTTCTGTGTAGCACAAGGCAGGTCAAAGCACATATTCATCAGAGTATCTATATTGGATCTATACACACGCACAACCTCTCCTTTTTTTTGTGTATATATGTATGTATATATATATATATACATACACACACTTAACCATACGTAGATTTCTAACGAATATTTACTGTTAACACACAAACACTGACATCTGTAAGTTTCTATGTCTGTACAAATCAGAAATGCATATACCTACTTGGTTTAATATATAGTTAAATATATATATATATATATAGAGAGAGAGAGAGAGATCTTCACAAATGAAGATTGGAAACAGTTTTCCCTATCGGTTGCTGACTCTTATGTTGTTAGTGAAGCCTATGTTTTCTGATACTGGTTGCAGGAAAATAGATACACGTGTGTGTATGTGTGTGTGTTATATAATTCATATGATGTACATTTGGTTACAGGCAGATATTCTTATTTCTGAAAGTAAAGACAGTTAAGTATATATGAATGGAATAGAAAAATAAGGGGAAAGAAGAAGGAATCAGATAATGAATTCAAATTTGAGGAAAATATTCTTGAATTACATACACTGCTTTTTTTAAAATTTTGTATTTCATGCCATGTTCTTGGACAATATTCAGCATCTGTCTCTTGCACATTATAATATAGCATACATATAGTGCTGGTTTTAATAAAACAGTGCTCAATGTAATAAAACAGAGCTATTAAGTATATATTAATAAATATACATATGATGTA
Source organism: Acanthosepion esculentum (assembly GCA_964036315.1). Lineage (NCBI taxonomy): Eukaryota > Metazoa > Mollusca > Cephalopoda > Sepiida > Sepiidae > Acanthosepion > Acanthosepion esculentum. Next base: position 57,506,493 of record OZ038493.1, read on the forward strand.
ATGGTCAGTCTATACTCAGAACCTGAGGATTGCATTGTTCATAAAACTCTGAGTCATGCTATCAGTCAGGGATAATATGTATATTTATTAATATATATCTATCTATCTATCTATATATATATATATATATATATATATATATATATATATATATATATATATAAGCATATAAGGCAACCTTTTAACCTTAATGGCCCCACCAGTAGAGGGCTTGTCTTATGCTCCAGTGGTAGGTTGTTATCATGGGAGATTTTTGGCAGTAGGTTAACCCCTGCCTCGGTAACTATTGACACAAATAGTTTCTACTGAAACAACATTATTAAAGTAAAATAATAAAAGTGTAGTATAATAAAAGTACTCTTACCTTATATAATATCTGGTGTGATTGCACAGCAACAATAAAATGCATATTCATCAAGAGAGAAATCCAAAATTATCATCACACAGGGTAGATTGTGTTAGTTTATTGGCAATATCTCGGTTCCTTTTTTCAATGATGTTGAATAAAGACACCACTGGAAGTGTGTCTCAAGAAGCTGTTTAACAGTAGAACAAGTGGATAGTTACTGGGGAAATGTCATTCAAGTTACCATAATAGCCTACTGAAAATACAGCACCCTCTCATGAGGTATTTTAGATTGTGGTAGTTAATTGGCAATATCTCCCCACCATTTATTCATTAGAATTTGAGTAAAAAGAAAGTATATGGTTACTGAATTTATTTAATATAGTCTTGTATGGCAAATATAGCCCAAAACCTACATTTTAACTTGAAAATTTGGAGGTCATCTTATACATCAGCATATATGGTGTGTGTGTGATTGTGTGTGTGTGTGTGTGTGTGTGTGTGTGTGTGTATATATATATATATATATATATATATATATATATATAATGGGTATTTAGGCAGCAAAACCTATTTCCATACAAGTTTTATTAAACAATACCAACAAGGTTTGTCTGTCCAACTTTTTATATAGTTTTTATAACTTTTGACTAAGTTGTTTCATGTCAGAATTAACTTTCCAAAGTTCTTTGTTCCTCTGAATTCATCTGAATACATCCGACTGTCACAACAGTTGTTATCAAGAAATGCATGTTATTAGTTTTGTATGTTATTAGAATTGAATGTCTAACAAATTCCGGCATTTCTCCTTGCTGAAACCAATTTGAAGCCACTTAGAAGTGACGTCCTTTACAATAGTCAAACTGAAGTTATATGTATGTTTATTTGTTTTTTTATACACACTTCAATATATGATTACCTATGGAGAAAGATAGCATATTTAATGCTGGCTGCTTCCCTTGTATTACAATGGTTTCTAGCATTTTTAGTCTTTTTAACACTCAAAACTAATCATGCGCAGTTCTTAATAATGACTGTAGTGAAAGACAAAAGTACACAGATGGATACAATAAATTAAAGTTTATTTTGACAAAACAACTTAGTTGGAAGTTAAAAAAACTAAATAAAAATTTGGACAGACTGTCTGTATTGTTTAATGCAAGTACTATTAAAAATGACATTTTGTAATAATTTGGTAATCTTTATACCCAGACTGACAGTGTTGCTATGAGCAGCTCTTTTGGCCTTTATTTTCAAACTTTCATATGGCCAACTTAAAAACGCAAAATAGTCAATAAAATAAATAAACCCAATATATATAGATATATAGATACAGATATATTAATGTTATTGATACAGATATATTAATGTTATTATTAAATAATGTTATTATTAAATAAATAAACCCAATATATATAGATATATAGATACAGATATATTAATGTTATCCTCATCCAAATTGAATCCATTAATGACATAGAAATTTTTTACAATTTTGAAAAAAAAATTCTGTTTTAAAGTTTACTTATGAACTGAATATCTATAAAAAGATCACATTTCTAGATATTCTCATTGACTATGACCGATAATTTTACCACATCTCCCTATAAAAAGTCTGCTTCTTTTATGTGCCATGTCCCTTCAGGAAGTAGTCAATCATGGCCCTCCACATCTTCCTGTCTCTTGTAGCTCTTAATAAGTTTTGTCTTTTTGTTATTTCTCCCAAACTCTGTTCTACCATCCATTTGCTCAAGCTCATCAAGTATGTTACTCGCTGCTTTCCTCTGTCTCTCTTTCCCCCTCAATCTGCCCTGTGAGTATCAGATTTTCCAAGCCCTCTTTCCTCATTACGTACCCCAGGAATTTCAACTGTCTCTTCCTGATGTTCAGTATAAGTTTCCTTTTTGTTTCCATTTTCTCCAAAACCTTGTTGTTGGTCATATGTTTGGTTCATGCTCATCCTCAGTATCTTTCTGTAGTACTAGTTCTAATTCTTACCTTAAACTACAATAGTGAATATCCTGAAAAATATAAAGCTGCTCTCATTAATAACCAAAGCTAAACTTATTTCCTCATTTAAAATATTTTTCTTAAAGAATTAAATAATATAAAACAAAATTTTATCAGTAATGTTTACCTTAAGTATATAGTCAACAAATCAAATTTCATTTAAACAACAACAATCTTAATAATAAAATGTGTCATAAACATATTGAAAATAATGCTATTGTATTACAAAAATGAAATGCACCACAGTTACAGAAATAATTAAACTGAAATAAAAACATAGATATATAAAATCAGTCCATAAAAATAAATACAGATTTATAATTTACTACAAAAATTTCAAAGCTAGCAACTTAGTTATTAAAAATAATATATTCCAAACTTCTAACCCCTTATATAAGACAAATTTTGTGTATGTATATACTAGAAAGTTTCTTTGTAAAACCACACTTTCATAGAGACTCACTACCAGACAAGACATTGATAAGCAATATAAGGACCATAGTAACATCAGACAGTTGCTCACAAACAATACCAAAATATTAGCAAAATGAAATAGTAAAAAAAGACTTATGATCCTTGAAACAATACTCATAAAAAGAAAACAAGCATCAATAAATAAAACCAATTATAACTTAAGAGCTTGCATCCTTAAATTATAAAAAAGATTAAACAAAGACACAACACCTTGCTTACATCACAGCACTCATTAGACCTATGACTTGAGGTCCTAAAATGTCCTATGACATACAGGCAGTTGTCATAGCATTACATCAAGCTACCTCATATATACAGCCTCCCAAAGATTCATAAAGACTGTATTCCATTCAGGCCAATTGTTAGCTGCCTAGGCTCTGTGTGCCAACCTCTGAGTCACTTCCTAGTAGATATAATCAAATCATTAATTGGAAAGTCACCATTTGTCTAGGTCTCCACCCACTTTGTGGAAATAAAGATGCTCCCATCCAATCCAACCAGATGGTGAGCTTGGACATGGTGAGTTTGTTCCCCAAGGGACCCACAGAGGAGGCAATCTTGGTAGTCAGGCACAGACTGGCCTCGGACTCCTCCCTAGGAGAATGAACCAGTATACCAATAGATAACCTGATGGAGATGCAGACTTTCTGTATGCAAACAACATACTTCGAAATTAGATCAGACATATATCAACAGGATGAGAGCTTAGCAATGGGCTTGCCATTATCACCAGCAATGGCAAACCTATATATGGAATACTTTGAGGAAAGGGCATTAGAATCAACACCACTAAGGCCAACTCTATGGCTGAGATACGTAGATGACACCTTCATACTCTGGCCACACCAGGAAGATGTCCAGCTACAACAGGACCATGTGAACTCAATAAGATCATCTATACAGTTCACAATGGAGCGAGAAAATGACACATGCCTTCCTGGATGTATTCATATCTCGGACAGAGCAGTGGTTCAAGACATCCGTATACCACAAGCCAACATTCACTGGACAATACCTCAACTTCAATTCCTACCATCCATACAGTGTAAAGAAAGAGATTGTCTGCTTCTTACAACATTGGGCAAAAGCAATAAGTGGTGACCCAGAAACATACCAACAAGAAATGGTCTTATAAGGAATAGTATACAACATAACAACTACCCTGGATACATGGCAACAGCTCCAACAAACTAAGATAGAAGTGTACATGAGGAAGATAGCTTCAGTCTGCCTACCCTATGTGAAGGGATTATTGGAGAAAATATGAAGGAACTACAAGAACATTGTAAAGCGGTAACACAAGAGGAAATAGAAAAATCAGGTGTAGCTGATCACATATAGAGAGAAAAGGGAGATCACTGCCTCTAGTGGGATGAGGCTGAAATAATAGCGAGCATCACTGGAAAATATGAAAAATTAAGGAACCAGCACATATGCTAGGCCACAAAAATCTCCTGAGCCGAACAAGCATAGGAATGAATAAAATATGGGAACCAGTAATAAGGAATGCTAGAGAAAAGCAATGAATAACTGCAAAAATTGCAATATAAGCTCTGGTAAAAATCCAGTAATAATAACAGAAAAATTGTAATATGAGCACTGGTAAAAATAATTATTGCTGAGACATTAGGTTTATAAGTCCCAAAACTTCATACGCAGATGTCCTCAAGGACACATGACCCAGTGGATAAAGACATTGGTTAGATCCAATGACTAGACCCAAAGTGTTGTGACTTCAATACCAGGCCACAAAACTTGGAGAGTTGAGTTAAAGGGAAATAACTGAGACATGGAGACGTAGAACTAGAACAATCTACCCCGGTGTATGAAATAAATGGTTCAGTTCGAAATTCCAATCACCTGAAGAAGGCCAGAACATACAATGGTCAAAACATTGTGAATATGGCAACGAAGATGCAGATAACAGTCCAAGTAATGTAATTAATCATTATACCTTATCTCAGAGATATAGACAGATATAGAAGTCACCAATTGTATTTACCTACCCTGATGATGACTTAAGAAATTTGAAAGCTTAGACCATATTTCTTCTAAAATGAACTTTGGAAATTTTCTGATGGAATTTCCTCCCTGTCTGAGAAGGATTATTTGTAACTTAAAAAAGTGGATCATTAAAATTAATCCACACAAAATATCTGTAATTTTAATATATATATATATACACATACACACACATCAGGGAAAAGCTTTTCTGTGATGTATATCATATTGCTCTGTATTCTATACATTGAGCTCTCTATAGATCTGTCTTTTTAATATATTATATTGAAAAGAACCACTTGGATTATCTTTTACACTTATGAATCTGATATTATTATCTCTCTCTCTCTCTCTCTCTCTATATATATATATATATATATATATATATATATATATATATATATATATAATGTGATATATCTCAGCCCAACCAAAAAAGGTATTTACCACAAAATGGTCAGTTGGTTAGATTTTTTTGATTTTGGTAAATGAATTTGTATATAAAATATGTTCTTATGCAGCCATGTTTTTTATTCTTTTTAACTGATGTTTGAATCCACAGATGCTGGTCCTTTTCAAGGAGTCTGTGTATCTCTTCAGTGGATCACCACTTCTCCATTGATCCAGAGACTAGTTTTTGCAACAGATGTGCATGTGTGTGTGTCTAAAAAATCAAACTGAAAAAACTGTTAACATCTATAATCAGATATTGATTTCAATGATTAAATTTATTTCTTCCTCTTTTTTTTCTTCAGTACAACCCTTCTTTTTTTCCTCTATTGCTTTAATTTTTTGAACTTCATCTGCTCTTTACCTGTTTCTCATTCTTGTTGCATTCTCAGCCTTTATTCAAATTTCATTCGAATTTTTCCTTTGATATATTAACTTCTAAACCAATTCTGCCTTTTTAAATTTCTTTTGCTTTTATTCTTTTCTCCTATTATATTTTCTTCTTCTTTTGCTATTCTTTTCTACTTTTCATCAGTGAGTCTTTTCTTTACCTTTTCATTTTTTTCTATTTCCTCTCTTTCTTTTCTTCTTTTATATTCCCTCCCTCTCTTTCTTTCTGAATCTTTTTTCTTCCCTTCTGCTTCCACATAAATTTATCTTTGATATTTTTCTTTCTTTCCATTTTCTTTTTGTTACTTCTCATTTGCTTTTAATCCTTTTCTCCGATGCTTTTCTTCTCTTTTTTACCATCTATTCCTCTTCGAATCTATTTTTTCCTCCTTCTCCATTTCCTGCTTTTCTTTCTATCTTTTTCTTCTTTTCCCATTTTCTCTTCTTCAATTCTTTTAGATTTTCATCATTTTTCTCTTCACCTATTTTTCTCTTTCACAACTATTTACTTATCTCTTTCTTCCTTTAACTCCCTCTCTTTTTGTCCCCACATATCTTTTAACTCCCTTCTGTTACTATTCCTCTTTTAAATTACACATAGGAACAATGACAGCAATAGTTATAGAAAAAGGTCCCCTTCATCTTCGGCACAGCGTCCTTGGCAGAAGTCCATCAAAGGCTACATACATCCCTCAACACCCCATCTCCACCATTTTATCATCACTACACATAGTAACCCCTGTCTCTAGGGGCATGGATAATATGCAACAATGACCATCTTACCTTCCACCATCACATTGCCTCAGTGAGAACGGACTCCTATTTATTGATATTCCAGTCACAAGAGAATTCATCTGTGATTGTGTACAGCTACCCTGTTGTCAGATATTGTGAGTTAGCAATATCTCTGTGTTCAATGGAGTGAGAAAAGATTTGTGATAATCTACTTGGTATTAGAAGAGAAAATTGTGGAGACACACTTATTCCTCATAATTTGGAGAAATTGAAAAAGAATTTACTGGAATTGAAAAAAAATATTGTCAAAGATAATTCCAGCATTTTTATACATGAAAATATTAAAATATTTTCTAACATTAATTTTAAATAAAGAATGTCAGTCTTATTACCAATTTATTAGTAGATTTATCAGGTTGTTTGGAAACCTATAGCCAAATTAGTATCAATAAATTTATTTACAATTAACACCATCAATAAAGGCAAGAACCGTTTAAATCTATATATCTTTGCAATAATATCAATTATGGCTTTATAATAGAATTTTATGGACCTTAACTCTCACAAATCCTGGAAAGCATTTTTTTAATCATTTCACCCTAAGCAAAGCAATAAAGCCACTAAGACACAACGGGGGTTACTGAGTGTGAAAAAATATTAGAAAAAGAAAACAGTCACATTTTGTTATGAAAAATGGAGCAAAAGTACTCTCTTTTGATTGACCAATGCTAGCCTTGTTTCATCCAGATTTCTAGGCACTTCTTTCTGTTCTTGACTGTAGACATTAGTAGACAATTGCAACATTGGCTTTTTAAAATGTTTGTGTTTCATCATTTTAAGTTATCTACTTCTGTAGCAAAACATTTAACAAACTTTTTCTCATTTTTGGTGAATTCATTCATGCATCAGCTTTCTTTACTTTTTCAATTCTCCTCAAATGTTCTGAAATTTTTAAATTGAAAAAATCAATTTTGGACCCATTTCTGAAAGGGTTTGTTGAGAATTTTCTACTGACACTTTGAGTAAGTCTTTTATAACTGTGGTAAGGTGCACTCTCCCTTTTAATCTATGAAGCAGTACTAGGTGAGATATCTCTAGACATGGATATGGGAATGAGAAGTCTCACACTGTAGATTAAATAAAGGATTCAGTTCAAAATTTCAAGGAATTTTCCCAGATTGACACCTGACAAAGGCTGGTGAGCACAATGACCAAACATTGCGATAGCAACAAAAACATGAGGCTTTTAGTCTAAATTTAAATAATGTAATTATTGTCTATGAAGGAAATAAGATGTTTAAATCTATGGAACAATATTCTTTAAAAAATATACAGTTAAACTAAAGAACTAGTGAGTATATAATGCAACCTGAAAGAATTCTTCTATAAACATTCAACCATTATTTTCTGTACATTATTTAAATATTTACCACATTTTGCCTTTTGTGGCAACAGCAGTTGTTTTGTGAAGATGACTTTCAGAAATTCCATGAAAGAGAATGATTTAAGGTCTTCATGATAAGGACAGAAGTGTACACTATAGTCCTTCTCAATGGCCTCACTGGTCAGCAGATATCTCTGTTTCAGAATTTCCCCTTGAATAATTAAATAATTAAGGCTAAATATTTCTTAGAACTTATGTCTGTGATATAGAAAAATTTTGCTAGAAACAAGAAAAGAGTCTTTTCAGGAAAGCCTAGTGATCAGTTGTGTAGGTTTTGCCACTTGATTTAAAATGCAACTCTTGTATATTTTGATACATGCTTACTGATATTGGGATTAAAAATTTCATAACTTCAGAAAAAAAAATCAATTTATATAACTTCTCCCTTGATGGAGGACATAGATCAGCAAGATAGTTTTGAACTTGCACATATCAGGCCTTCATCTGAATCCTCCAGTATCTTCAATGACTTTTTTTATAGTTTGGTGATACATGTTGATCCATTTTTGCATTTTCCAGCATTGTTTTACCTTTTGCTAGTCTTAAAGTTTTGCTAGCAGACTACTGAGATATAGGAAAATTTTGCTGGATTATTATTATAATACATATTATTATCGGTCATACATTGACTGTTTAAGTCCCTTAAACAGTTAATGTATGACCGATAATAATATATACTGAGCAAACACACACTCCAGTAACAATATTAAATTTTATTTTGGTTCCATGGAAAATCCTTGAAAATTTTGTTTTTACCATCATAAAATGACCTTAAATAATTTAAAATACAAAAATAGCACTGCTCTCTCTCCAAGTATCTCTGGCAATTAAAGAATGATGGCATCTCACCGTCAGTCAACTAGAAAATTATATCTAGGGCTAAGGCTTATAAAGGTAAAGGAAATAAATGCAATTTATGTCTTGTTGAAAAGCTGAACACTTAAATAATCTTGACTTACTAAACAAAAGAAATGAATTGATGATTACATGTAGGCATAAAAATAAATATCTGCTTAAATATGTTGATCCAGATTAATTTTTTCATTTTTCATTTTTTCATAAATTTTTATTTGTCATTTTATTTTTTTTATTGTTTTTTTATGCTAATTACGGTCTTTTTTTTAATATAATGCTATTAAATATATATTCATGTTTTAATAAAAACAAGTAATCCCCCTTATATAATTTAGAAAAAATTTAAAATATGAATATTTCCCACTCAAATATATAATATTTTAATTTTCCTTTTTTATATACATATATAAATTGCCAAATATAATTTTAAAATTCTTAAATTAAAAAACTGTAATCCCAGCCTAATATATTACCAAAATTACCAGAAATAGATTTTTGAAGAAAAAAAATATTACCAGAAATAGATATTTGAAGGAAAAAAAAATTACCAGCAATACATTTATGAAGAAAAATACTACCAGCAATAAAAATTGTCGGCATTAAAAAACCGATTGTGGTTGATATGCCGTAACACAAACCAAACCAAACCATAACCTTTCCATTTCACATATTATATAACTGCCTTCTGATATCTTTTCAGTTTTGTTTGCTTTTCTTCTATGCAGCCCACATGCCCAGTCACATCCACAAGTTATCATTTCCTTGTTCATGTTAATCATATTTGATTTTCTTGCTTGGATGGGGTTAGTTGGTTTGGCCACGATTCTTTTTTTACTCCTTTCTGTTGATGATATCTCTCTACATGACCCATGCAAAGATTATTATTATCATTATTTATTTAGGATACAGTTTTTCAAAGACTTGGTTGAGAATCTGAAATAATAGAGATAACAAAGACAATTGAATCATTATATTGTTTGATATTCAGTATTTTTGAATAGAGCCATTTCCACATTCTCTCTACTGAAATCCAGTGATTAATGTTTATTAAATTTGATCAAAAGCAGAGAAAGACAAATGAGCAAAGCTGATAGCTTATTATGCCTGTCTGGCTTTTCTCGACTGTATTATTTGGAAGGAACTCTTGAAATAATTTTCATATCTCAAGGAACTCTTCTAATCCATCATTCCCTCTTATTCATACATCTAATTTATTTTTATCACTCGCTCTCTAGAAACCAAAGGTTTGCTTCTGCTCATATTCTGGAAATTAATTATTCTGTTCATTTGGTGCTTCCAGATGTTTCCGTGATAGAGTGGGTGGAATAAACACTTGCAGATTAAAAGATGTTTATATTGAGTATTTTTTGCCTTTTTATCCAAAGACCCAGCATTCTTGCACCTAGGAAGGGTGAGATGAAACCTTATTTAACAATTTATAGAATGTGGAAGACTTTTTTTCTCTCTCCTTTGAAGATCATGTGATATATCCATTAGGAAGGGAAAATGTGTAACAAACACTTCCAATATATTTCAGCTTGCTTACTGATTAATCATTCTTGCTGTTTATTACATTACAAGTATTTTGGATTAAGAAGATAAATTTGCTATGAGGAGTTTACTGATAATGTGTTGTTGTGAAGTGTTCTTTCTAAATCGCTCTCATATTTCAAGTCGTATTATATAAAATTTATAATTTTTATGAAGATAATTATCCTCTGTCAGTTTTTCCCAGCAGAATACATTGAATAAGGCTTCCTTGATCATTTTTTTTTTCACTCATCCAGTTTGTTTGTGTCCAAAAAATAAATTTTTTTCTCTTAATTAGAGAAGGCATTTATGAATTTTGTTTTTAGTTCATGTTGGGGGATGGTCATTTGAAATTGTAGAAGTGTGTTTGCTCAATGATTACTAAAAAAATCTCAATGAAACAAACTGGTGGACATAGGTAGAGGATAACATGGATTTTATAAGTAGATAAATATTTATTGCAGTGCTCAAAAGACCGAGGTAAGAACCATTGGATAAAACTTATACTATCCATGTGCATGCCTTTACAGAATGAAATTTATTAAATCCATTTTTTTTTTCAATACAGAAAAACATTACATTCATGTATATACATTGGTGAACTAAACATGACTACATGCTTAATAAGGTCTTTGTCCTTCAAGACAAGGTCTCATCATTTTACAGTTGAAATGGCTCCATGTATCTGTAAATTCTATGCTAACAGCTACTTTTCTAGCACTTCTTGCTTGTGAAACTCTCCTCCAGCTTCTTGCTTTCCAGTCAATTATCGATCTTCAAAGATTTAAATGCAATGTCAGTTGTTAGCTACTGTTTTAATTTCTGTTCTTTTATTCTTCTCTCTCCTTAATAATGTTTTCTTCCCTCATATTCTCTCACACTCAGTAACCCCTTGTATCTTAGTGGCTTTGTCTTGCTTAGGGTGATTGAAAAATAAGCACCAACAAAATAGCTCTTACTTGATCAGGCATAGGTGCAATTTTTAAATATTTCCTCTAGTGCCAGGATGCTAACAACAGGTATTTTAGTTAATAATTTATTAAGGAAAAAAAATTGAGAGTATACTGAATTTTCTACAGTAAAGTTATGTCCAGAATCATACATATCCTCTTTCCTAACAAAACTATTATGATTACAATGCGGGTTATTTAAAAACAATAGCAATAAAAATGAAAACAGTACAAAGCTGAATGTGATTGGATCTTTTTATGCCTTTAAATATATCAAATGTCAAATATTTAAATCAGAAGTTAAATGTCTATCTTCAGCATTTCTTGATGTAGAATTATAACTGGTGTTTATTGTATGTCATTCCCTCCCCTTACTTATATAACATTCCATTTATGAAAACATGATTATTCTGAAAAAGTTCTTTTGAATGGTGAAATGGGATTTTTTTCCATTTCATCATTCAGTTACTCATGTCTATATATCATATCTTATCAGGATGTCAGTGATCATGGCTCTCCACAACTTACTGTCCTTTGTAGCTCTTAGTAAGGTTTGTTTTTCATCATCTATCCTAATCCCTGTTCTTACAACCATTTGCACAAGATCGTTAGTTATTTGTTGCTTTCCTCTGTCCTTCTTGCCTTCGGTATGTCCTGCAAGTGTCAAATTCTCCAAGGCTTCCTTCCTCATTAGGCTGTCTAGAAATTTTAACTGTCTCTTTCTTGGTGCAAGAAGCATGGAATAATGCATCATAGGATTGTATTTTTTTTTAATTGTTCACTCAATTAAAGTAGAGGGTTACTGAATGAAGTCGTATGAACCTAAGAGACGCAGGTAAGAAGTGCATTTTATGAAAATATATAGGATAGATGAAGTTTTTACCCTGGATTTTAAGAGGTTAAGATTGTAGTGATTGGAGAAGAATCATTTTAGGAATCTGTTCCACAAAGCAGCAGTTCTTGGGAAGAAGCTGTTGAAATGTATCTTCTTTCTTACTAATGGAATATTAAGGGAATGTGGACAATTTGTTTGGTGTGCATGATATGATAGGTCCTAGTTTTAAAGATCAGAACTAAACAAAGTAACTCACCAGGACATTTGCCATGCAAATAGCAATAGAGTATTGAGAAACAGTGATGATACAATTTTCAATACCTACAGTGTATGTGCAATATGGTCTCACATTACAAATACATTCACATATATGTATGTTTTTTTTTTTCAGGCAAATGTTATTAAAGACAACAGACATTTTGTGTTGATTAATTTTATTGATTGACTTTTCCAAATTACAAATAATTCTTCTCAGATAAGGAGGGCATTCTGTCAGAAATTGTCCAAAGTTTATTTTGGAAGAAATATGGCCCAAGCTTTCAACTTCCTTAAGTCATCATCAGGGTAGGTAGAGACAAATGATGAGTTTTGTAGAATGGATAGTTAAGTAAGCAAAGAGTGTTATGTCATAAACGAGGTGTGATAGGTGTTATTTTTTTATTTTATTTATTTTTTTATATATGCATTTGATGATGCTGACTTTTAAATTATAATTGTTTGTATTTGTAGATGTTTTTTTTGCTGCATGTGTATCTCTATCTCTATCTCTCTCTCTATATATATATATATTATATGTGTGTGTGTGTGTGTGTGTGTGTGTGTGTGTGTGTGTATGTGCAGATATTCACGCTGAGAAGGAAAAGGTTGAGGTAAAATAAGAAAATTAGTTTTGTCAGTTTCTAGGATCCTGAAATATATCTGTTCATACTAATCATAGTTCCATGCTAAAAATTTGATACTTTCCTTAACTCTATCCCTGTCCTTGATCCATTGCAACTTTATAAATAGAGTGCACAACCTGATACGCGTATATTTAGTTCAGCACGGAACAACTTAACTCTCACAAGTCATGGAGCCACATCATCTAACTTTACAATGAACTTTAACTCTTCATTTTGTTTTAACATACTTCTAAGGAACTCATTTCATCTATGTCTCATGTTGACTAATGTCAACATGACAACTGAACATTGCAGTAATAAATTGATTCACTATTTTTTAATTTTGGTATTGTCTTCATTTTTATACTCAGCTCATTTTAATATCCTCCTTTTGCTATAAAGAAGGACTATATTCAAACACCATGGCTGACAACACACTCTAATCAATCATTCTTCCTCTGATTGGAGTGGACTCGTCACCAGCTATTTACTAGTTACAATAATATAGCCCTTTGAAATATGCAAGTAACATGCAATTAGACCCAATTTTGATATATATATATATATATAAGGAACCTATATATATATATATATATAGGTTCCTTGATTTATTGTTACAACACATTCCTATGATGTGTCATAATGCAATTTTCAGTGTAAGTCGGAATGTACCCACGATTTTCTATGAATAAGCACTTACTCATCAACCATCCAATATGGTGTACAAACAGGAACTCACCCAGGTCACCTACGTCACTCTAGCACCATATGACAATGTATTCTTCTGCTGCACCATTTGTATCATGCAAACAGCATAAGTCAAACCAAGATTGATGTAAATTGCATCTTAATGATGAATCATAGGTCAGTATTGTTATAACCCTGGAACTTAGTCTAGTCTCAACCGTTAGTTTTCTTTTCAACATTTGAGATGCAGTCAAACATATGAATAACTGTTTTGTTTCTTTTAAGCAAAAGTGCACATATTAGCCTTTATTGTTTATTAATAAAGTAAAATAGTAAATGTAACCTCAATTTGAACAACTACATTTGACTTGAGATTTTGGTTTTCAGTGCAACGGTTGTAATCCTGGCACACTGGTAGCAATGTAACGTAAATGAGTATTAGTAGAAACAAGATTAATGGAGATAACATTGTAACTGCAAATTGTCATAGGTTGGGACTGTCATAATTCATGGACTTATTGTATATATATATATATATAATCAACAAACAGTATTTAGAAAAATACCATGACAAATTGGAAAAAAGTTTGTTGTGACATGTTTCATCCATTTGGATTTCATTGGACTAGGCTTTGTTGATGATGCCACATTTACACATGTGGATGACACAAGAGACACTGGTATGTTTGAAACTATCAGCATCTCTTGTTTCATGCACATGTGTAGACATGGCAACATCAACAAAGCCCAGTCAGAGAAAATCTTCATGGATGAAATGCATCACAAAGGCTTTTTTTTCAAGTTGGCATGCAGTTTTTGTGAAATATATATATATATATATATATATATATTACTTAAAATGGGTTTGCTTAGAAATGTGGAAACAAATTTGGCAATAATGTATTTAAAAATTTAAATAGTCTATGGCAGGTGTAAAACCTTATTAATGCTAAAAAAACAGACATAAAAATTGTATATAAAAAAATAAATTGTACATACAAAAAACAACAAACAAAAACAAGAAGAGCAAAGATAATAAAATAAATCCCTGGAAATATTGTCTTGATTTTCCTCTTTATGGTAATGTATTTTATTATACTTGTTCCCCTTATGTTCCTTGATATATATATATATATATATATATATATATATATATATATATATTATATATATATATATACACACACACACAATTTTAATATGTCCATTTTTATAGCATTAATATTTAAAACTTGATAGCTTCATATAAGTAAAGAATAATTTTCATTAACTTCGTCAATAAAATGAAGAATTTCTTCCTTTGAGGCTGCTTTAGGGGTGATGATGTTTAATTGCCGAAACTCGGGTGTATGTTGCAAGATCTTCATATTCATTTTCATCCTTTAACTTTCAGCACTTTGCATTATTAATATTACTTCCCACCGCATTCTTTTTCAAGTTCTTTCAGTTGTAGTATCCTTATTGTTAATTTCACTCAAAGTTGTTTTCTGAACATTATCAATAACAACTCTCTCCTCCAATTTGTGGAGCCTACCTACTATATTCTTACTACTTGATATAATGCAAAAATAACACAATGATAAAATTAGTTAATAATTATTTATAACTATTTATAGTGGGACTCACGCATGCAATTACAAGTAATCTATAATAATATTTTAAATTTTGAAATCATATTTATTTTTGGCATATGAATTTTTTTAAGAACTGTTTCTAAATCTTTGATTGTCTTTCAATCATTCTGCCTCACCTGCTATCCTCTCCCATCACACATCTGACACATGCCGCACTCTTTAAGAAACAATGATCTACACTCATCTGTAAACATTTTTGCGTTTGGTGATTTTAATGCTCATCATGACAAGTATCTTAAAGTTGCTGGTATTCAGATTTCAATTTTTCCGTTTCCCAGTTTCTTATGCAAATAGTGGATATTCCTATTTATTTCCCTAATAAATCTGATCAACATGTCAAGTTTTACAACTCTCGCCAGTACAGATTCCATTGTAGTATCTGTAGATATTTTGTTTTGGTCATCTATTAGACAAGAACATCCTATTCACAAGACCTCTTACTGGGACCAGCATGCTGATTGGGATTCACTTCATGACTTTCTTCGAGACACTCCTTGGATTGATATTCTTAACCTTCCTATTGAGAATTCTGCCAGTGTGGTTTCTTCTTGGGTCAAAGCCAGCATAAATGCATTTGTACCTTCTTTAAAATAGTAAGTGAAATCAAAATCTTCTCCATGGTTCACACTAGCCTGTTCAGCCACTATAGCCCACAGGAACCACTTTTTCGATATATACCAGCTTGACTGTTCCAATCTCAACAGCTGCACATAAATATAAATGTGTCCTTGTTATATGTTAGCTAAACAAATGTGGCACCATATAGCCTCTAATACCTTTGACTCTCATGACTGCTGGAGGTAATGGTATATTAAATAAGAGTAAGTTTTCTATTCCTCCCTCTTCATTCAATTTGAGGTGATAACTTCTGCTGATAAAGCAGATTGTTTTGCATATAAATTCTCCTCAAACATTACTCTTGACTCGAGTATCCTTGCCTGTCAACCTGAATTAGTCCTTAAGAAATGTGTTCCCAAACTGCCTCCTGTTCTCTCTAAACTGTACAGTAAATGTTTCGCTGCCTCTTGCATTCCTACGTGTTGAAAATCTTCCTCTGTTGCTACAGTCTTTAAGAACTCATGTGAACTGTCTGACCCTTTGAACTATTGGCCTATTAGCCTTCTACCTCTTTTTGCCAATCTACTTAAGGCTCCAATCAACACTGAATTGATTTATCATCTTACATCGCAGAGCCTTCTTTCAGATAAGCAATATGACTTTTCATTCTTTAGGTCAACTTCTGATGTACCAACGATTATTGCTGTCTATCAAAGTTTCGATAAGACTGGTGAAGTGTGGGCTGTTGCTTTGGATATCTCAAATAGATATGGTTTGGTATACCAGTTTTCTTCACAAATTGAAAGGCTATGGTATTTCTGGACAAATGTTTGAACTGATTCAGTCTTATCAAATTGCAAAATGATATCAGTTCTAAATTTGATATCTGTGCTGATGATTCACTATTTACTCCTGTCTCAATAGTACGTTTGATCAATTCAGTATGGTCAAATTGGCAAAAGCCTAAAATTAAATTTATTCTTATTAAATGATTAATAGAGAGCAGTTTTGTTTTGAAGGTGTTAAGATTAACAAACCCTTTTTTGCTTCAGTTAACAACAGACCACAGTAAGCAAGGAATGGTTTGTTAATTTTAACACCTTCAAAACAAAATTGCTCTCTATTAATCATTGCCTCCCATCAGCAAAAAAGTTGGTTCACTGTGTCAGTTTTTCTCTCCTGAGTCTGTCTGACATATTTATAAGTCTACCAATACTGCCACATATGGTCCGTTTCTCCTAGTATATATTTAGAGATTCTTGATAAAGTTCAAGGAAGAATCGTTGGTCCTTATCTGGTACCTCTGCTTCAGTCACTTTCCCGCCGCTGTAATGTGCTTTTCTATAAATAATTTCATGGTAATTGTTTTGACTATGGTACCGAGACTTTATGAATTTAAGCAGTACTAGGTTGGCAGCAAGGTCTCATCATTTTACAGTTAAATTGGCTAGATGTAACCGTAACTTCTATGCTAACAGTTTCTGTCTGTGCATGTCTTGCCTGTGGAAATTTATCGGCTCCATGCTTTCCAGCCAGCTTTGATCTTCAAAAATTTAAATGCAGTGTCAATTGTTATCTATGGTTTTCTTGATCATGCTTCTATTGTTCTAACTCAATAATGTTTGACTTTTTTCTAATTCTTTCACACTCGGTAACCCATTGTGTGTTAGTGGCTTTATTGCCTTGCATGAAGTGATATGATACAGTATTATCATTATTCTGTGAATAAAACAAACTGGTTTCTTCACCCTTTTTTTTTTTTGATCACTTGTAGTTTTCCTACGACTTTCTTTCTATTATTCTCCACATATATTGCAGAATATTATGAGGAGAGGAAGATTGTGAACAACAATTTGATGGGTCTGCTCTGTCAGATGAACTATGAGACTTTGCTGTTTCTATCATACCCTCAATCCAATTCCTTTCTAGTATTTTCTACAATTCTGAGATAAAATATCTTCTTTAAGCATTCCAATTTGATCAGACTCATGACCAGACACAGAAAGATTTATTTGTGACTTAAAAAGAAATAAAAAAAGGAAAAGATAAGAGATTATTAAAGACTGCAAGATGTATCATTCTTATTACAAATTGATTTTCCTGTCTTAGAAAATTTCCTGATATATGTTGACAAATTGATTATTGCAAAGATTAGACTTATTCTTTTTATAAGCCACAACATGTTGGATTTTATTAAAATTTATTTTTATCTTCATTATTTTATCTATCTATCTATCTATCTATCTATCTATCTATCTATATATATATATATATATATATATAGGTTAATTAATGGTCAGAGTTGAATCAGACCAGCAAACAGTAGTATTAAAAAGTGCTCATTACATGTGAGAAAAAAAATATAAGTAAAAATAAAAATAACATGTAGAGCTTTTAATCTTAAAAATCAGGAGGTCAATTAAAATACGCGATCATGGTTTTGACCTGATGGTCTCTTCAGGCGATACTTTTAAAATGACCACTTTAACACTTTATTTAAAAAACAAACAAAGAACGCTACATAATAATCTTTCAAAAAAAAAAGAACAGGCTCATGATGAATAATTAGGCAGGACATTGAGTGTAATGGAAAGGAAGGGGAAAAGAAAGTTGAAGAGAAAAAAAAGAATGGAAAGGAATGGGAGTGCAAGTGTATTGTAGATGTATACAATAAAGAGGGAAAGGAAACACGTGACTTAATTGTTATGGAGGGTAGGGAGGCTAGCTTGTCTGGAGAGTAACATTGGGGTTTTAAATTAGAGATTTATCCCTTGTTTCCAGTTTAGGATTGGGCTTCCAGTTCCATCAAAAGTTTTCTCATTGTCTTTCACTCCCAGTAGCCCCTTGTGTCTTAGTGGCATTATTGCCTTGTTTGGGATGAATAGATTAAAAAATTAGATTAAAAAAAACTCATTTTGATCATATATTCTCTTGCCAACATCAAGTGTCCATTTCTGAGTACAAATTTTTAACTTGTATCCACTTGTGTATTTTTGGAGAGTTATAGGGGTTGCACTCTGAGGAATTTGGTGGCCAGATGTAAAGGGTGATGTGGTCACAGAAATTGTCTGACTGCCATGATTGGCTTTTCTTGCATGTGTGGGATGGTGCAGAGTCCCGTTGTCAGACGTATGGTCTTTCAGCAGCCACCTCTTGACCCAGAACAGCACTTCCTCCTCAATGCATTTGATATAGGCCTCCAAGTTGAGTCTTAGGCCCTCACCAACAAATTCAGGAAGCCTTTACTGATCAGAAAGATCAGAGTGAATTTTCTGCATGGCCAAACTTTCAGATTCACCATCAGATTATCATCCTACTATTTCTGAATCCTCTCCGCTGTCGTCTAATTGGCACCCAGACACTGTGGAATGTTCCCATTGGAGCTTCTGGTGCAGATGCCAAGCAGTATAGCAAGCCGTTTCTAAATTTCTGGCAGAGTGAATTGCATCAAGGTGCTCTTTTTCTCACAGATGATGCCTAACAGACCCTACTATACTGTGCAGTCGACAAAATCATAAATATACAGTGCATGCACAAAATTAAAAATATAAAATAGTTACAATTTACCTATCACATACTCTGTGTGTGTGTGTGCGCGCGCGCGCATATATATATATATATATATATAAAATATGATAGTTTTATATATATATATATATATATATAAAATATGATAGTTTTATATATATATATATATATATATATATATAAGATATGATAGTTTTATATATATATATATATATAAAATATGATAGTTTTATATATATATATATATATATATATAAAATATGATAGTTTTATATATATATATATATATATATATAAAATATGATAGTTTTATATATATATATATATATATATAAAATATGATAGTTTTATATATATATATATATATATAAAATATGATAGTTTTATATATATATATATATATAAAATATGATAGTTTTATATATATATATATATATAAAATATGATAGTTTTATATATATATATATATATATACAAAATATGATGGTTTTATATATATAAAATATGATAGTTTTATATATATATATATATAAAATATGATAGTTTATATATATATATATATATATATATAAAATATGATAGTTTTATATATATATATATATATATATATATATGTATAAAATATGATAGTTTTATATATATATATATATAATATGATAGTTTATATATATATATATATATATATATATAATATGATAGTTTATATATATAATATGATAGTTTATATATATATAATATGATAGTTTATATATATATATTTATATAATATGATAGTTTATATATATATATATAATATGATAATTTATATATATATATATATATATATGATAGTTTATATATATATATATATATATATATGATAGTTTATATATATATATATATATATATGATATGATAGTTTATATATATATATATATATATATATGATATGATAGTTTATATATATATATATAAATATTTCTTAGCAATACATTTTGCAAGGAAAAATATTACCAGAAATAGATTTTTAACAAAACAAAATATTACCAGCAATAAAAATTTTTCAGCAATAAATAACCTATTGAGGTTGATATGCCGTAAAACAAACCAAACCAAACTTTGTTTACCTTTTTAAGGCATCTTAAATTGCAAATTGCCAATTCTGTGTGATATTTTCCATCATCTGTTAAAGTATCACTCAGGTTGCTAAATTCCAGTACTCTCCTGATTCTAACATCTCTGATTCATAGCTCACATCATGAGCTGTTCCTCTTTGCTAACAACCTTATATTCTCTTTTCTTAGATTTGATGTATATAAATAACTGATATATAAAACAGGGAAAATAAAGAATAGTTATATGGTTATATTTGAATGTCTGCAGCCAAGTAACCTCTGTAACCTAATTGATAAAGAAGCTGTCACATTAGGACAGGCTTCATGAGGAAAAATAATGCAAGTCTTGAGCTTCATTGTTAAAGTTTGAGACATTTTGTGGAATAAAAAAACATCAATTTTATCAGTAATAGAACTCTTGGAGCAGCAGTACCGCAAACTAACCTCTCTGCTCAATTTGGATTCATCTTATATATATATATATATCTCTCTCTCTCTCTCTCTCTATATATATATATATATATATATACATAAACACACACACCATGGCATAGCCACACACTTTTTCATCTGAATTAAACTTTTGAAAAAAGTTAGTCTAAATAAATAAAATAAAAATACATATTCTTAAAGACTCTAGTTGCATTTTCAACTCCTTTCTCCTATATTTTTATTTATTAAACAGTATATTTATTTATTTTCACCTACCAGCCTGAATATCTTATTAGAGAAAATGTGCACTCTCCAACAGAATTCAAACCTACATTCTCTTAGAGGAAATCATCATTAGATCTGACATGCTTTGACCTCTCGGCTACAGAGCGTGTTGTTGACCAATCAAAATTGAATAGTGAATTGAAAATTGTGAGATTAGCACACTCTCAATGCATTTTCTACTTAGTAAATACTTTTCTCTCTTGGTCAAATTGGTATTTATTAAGTTGAAATTGCACTCAGATGTATTACAGTGAACTACCAGTGGCTTCAAAGTGTTGTCATGCAGCATATCTTCACAATGCTTATATGTTCTTATCTATTAATTCTTTAGAAATTTCTTTGATGTTTTGGGTATGAAACTGAGCTGATAAGTATTTCAAGAAAAATCTGAATGAGTGAAAGTCAAAATAGATCCTTGCTTTGATAGTCAAGCTCTTCGTAGCCGAATGGTTAATGCATGCCAGATCAGACAGTGGTTCCTCCTACAATAGGGAATACCAGTTCAAATCCTGTCAAGTGCACATTTTCTTTATTTTCTTGAGTATGCAAACTGGTAGATGAAATAAATACTGTTTAAAATAAATAGAAAAAAGGAGTTGACAATAGTTGGGATCATCGAGTCAATGTGAATGATCCTTACCTTTAGCTGTATAGTATGTTCTTTGCCAGAGTTACATACAGTTTTGAATTCTGAATATTTCCTTCGCCTAAGCTAGTTGCTACCCAAGGCATACATATTATTGCATAACTTTACCGGAAATGTAAAGTCATAATCATATTCCAACAGACTTAATTAGCATGCATGTGTGTTATTTCATGCACACATGCACTTAACCAGAAGTCTACAATCACATAGGTTTATACTGCAAGAGTTATTTCTCCTTCTGTTCTAATCTGCATGGCTTTATTCATGAGGAGAATGATGACAAAAAGAACTAAAATTAAAAAGAAAAAAGCGCTAGTCAAAAGAAATTATGATAATTGAAGAATGAAGAGCTTAAAATTATTTTTGTTTTTATTAAGATGTTCTAAACAGATTAGAAGACTGCAGTTCATTAGGCATATCTGGAGGACAAAACCTTAGAATCAGAAATCAGAAATCAGAGAGCAGAGTTCAAATTCCAGTTGAGTTGGTTAAATTCACTTACATGCAAATTCCATTGAGAAAAGTATAAATCCATGTCCTCCTCTCAGTTATGGTTTAAATAGTAAGAATTGTCATTGTCATTCTCAAAAAAAAATTGTTAATGTGATATTCATTCATTCCCTCCAAAAAAGAATTATTCTTACAATCCAAAATCTGTTTCAGCTTTAAATAATTTACAAAAGGTTGATAAGCCATAAAAAACAAATCAAACAATGGCGGATGAAAGTGGAACTGTTAAGTAAAGTACTTCTGTGTTGGCTTAAGATGAAAAACACAAACTGACTGAAACACATAAATTGAAGAAACTAGTGAACTTAAGATTTACAATTTTTAAAGGATATATGTTGGCATATTACATATAAAATATTTTTGAAGACTGTCACACTTTTTCTCCATTTTCTTGTATAGTCTACAAGGGAATCTTCCATCAATTACTAATTCAAGAGTATCTTCCTAAGAACTGCTACTTTGTCAAACACTCTCTTACATAAGTGCTTCCCTTATCACTACAATTGTAACCTCTTGAAATCTAAAGTCAGTCATTATCTATCCTCATAATCTTCACTTTCTACTTTCTTCTCTTACAATCACATCATAAACCTCATGCAGTAAGCTTCTAACTTGAGTGACTCTTGGGCTTTGTATTGGACAAATATTAGTAGAAAAATAAAATTAAAATAAAAAAAACTATCAAATATGAGAGGGTGCTGAAATGTTCTCAACCTGATCCAATGCCAAAAATGTGGGCAGATGGCCAAACTTTAAACAAAACGAAATATTTACCAGGAAAAAAAATTTGTCAGCATTAAATAACTCATTGAGGTTGATATGCCGTAAAACACAACAAACTAAACGAAACCAAACCATGTGAGTAATTTAAAACAACTTTTTATTAAAATAAAAGAAGTTGGATTGTATTAAAAAATGTGAGTAACTGAAAAATGGTTCAAATATATATGTATACATACACACCTTTTTTATTACCAAAATTATCGCTATGAATCTATTTCAAAATTTTGTTGGCATTAAATGACCCACTGAGGTTGATATACCATAAAACAAAATAACCAACCAACCAACTGTAGTGAGTGTAATCATCATTGGTTGTTCCACTCAGGTGACCTTGTGCTAGACTAATTTAAAGTCACTGTGGGACAAAGGTTAAGAAGCTGGCACAGCAGACTGCTTTTACTGTATTAAGTTTAAATTTCACTTTGCATCTGTACACTTCTAATCTAATGTAAGACTAAACTATACTTAGTGTATACTTAAAATACCACCTGCTTTGTGATGTTTAGGTTAGTTTGTAAGATAGTGTCTTGTGACTAGTAACTTGATTCTCTCCTGGCTGCTCACTTTTGTGTGACCTTGTGCCTCATTAAGCTTAGTAAATGCCTATACTCCTAGATAACCAGCCTAGTTTTGCTGTTTTTAATATAGCTTCTGCAACCGCAGATATATGTAAAAAGCCAGAACATTTTTGCAAAGGGTTTTGATGTCAAGATTATTTCTCATGGAAGGAAAGAATTGTTCTTGTGTTGCTTCATTTGTTATTCATTGGTTCCAAATTTGTTGAAGCCAGAAATTAGTTTGTGGCCGATCTCGTTAGTGAAATGACCGTGGCCTCAGCAAATATGGCTGCTAAATAGGAACAGAAATCTTGCATCGTTAAAACATCATTTTGTTGCCTGAACTTGGGGAAGTTTATCATTACATGTTGAAGACTTTCTCTTAGATGTTAATGAGGCTTCTATCCAGGGAATTACATCTATGATCTTTCTACTTTCTTTTTTTAAAATTTACATTTTCTTGGTGTGTGGAGAATATACATACACACACACACACACACACACACACACACACACACACACACACATATATATATATATATATATATATATATATATATATATATATAAAATGAATAAGCTTTAGAATTAATATGCAAGTTAAGAACACTCTATCTCAACAGCTGTTTGGCTGGTTTACCAACTCTGCTAAAAGATTATCCCATTATCCAAAAGTCCACCCATTCTTTGAAAGCATTCATATGTTGAAATGGTGTATAGTAAAGAAGCAGTTACCATTAATCTTGTTGACAAAATCTTTTCAGCATTTTCCAAACTTAAATAGATATTGAAAAGAATTTCACCATGATTAACTATGTTGCAATGATTACAAAAAATTAAATGACTAATTTAGAAAACTCACAAAGGTTTGTAGGATGTTCCGAGTGCCTACAAAGAACTCTATGATAGAAAAATGCATGTGGCTAAGCCGTCAAGCATACTGCTATATTTCAAGCATTCCAATCAGCCATAGCAGATAATGAGCATTGGCCTTCAACACTGAGGGCTAGGTTTAGGGCAGGTTTACTGGATGTTTTGAGTGCCGCCTGCAAAGAATTGTATGATAGAAAAATGCATGGGGCTATGCCATCAACTATACTATCATATATCTAAGATTCCACATCAGCTACACTCCACAACATATTTTTCCCATATTAAATTCTTTGCTTTCCACTTTTGTGTCATTGAATCATCTTCATTTCCTCTGTATCTCTATCTATAAAAGGCAGGATGTATGTGTGTAATGAATGCACTGCCTCAATTTTCGACGGATTTGCACCAAAATTTACATGCACATGCTCCAAGTTAGCGGGAAGGCCAATTGCATTTCCCAACTCCCATTGATAGTGGAAATATTCGACTTTTTCATGCTTCTTCAGCAGTTTTCATGTAGTTTGCGGCCATTTTTTACTGGCCGAGAGTGAGAGCCTATAGTTGGCTGCCATGAATAGGCAGGAAGATTCTATTGGCCAGCATGAGAGCCAACAGCTGACTGACACAAATGTTAACTAGCATGCTAGCATGCAAAAAAAATCGATAGCTGCATTCGTCACAAGTGGGAAAAATTTTAATCTGCATGGCACTTTACTCCAATTGGCTCATTTGCTTGCTTAAACTCAACGTTGATTATGATTTCACAGAACTGGGTTGGGTGTGAAAAAGTATTTGTTGTTAACATTCTTTTTTCATTCGTTTTTTCCAGTTACGAGTCCTTTTTAAAGCTGATCGTTTTGTGTTCATTTTGTTTAGTTCTTTTTTCATAACAGATTTAATGTTTAGTATAGAGCTTAGATAAAATTTGCAGTGTGAAATAGGCAAGAAGTAAGGCATGTAACAACATCAGCACAGCAAAGGGAACTCCTTTAAAGGCAAGGAAGGGCAAAAATATTTTAAGTCAAGTGATAGTGATTACTGTATGAGTCGTACGATTTTTGAATCAAGCACGGGTAACGCCGGGCCATGCTGCTAGTTCTAAATATAAGAAGAAAGTTTCACTCAGCTTCTTTTGCAAGAACTGCTGCTTTATTTTGGGTGTTTCCCTGAACATTTTGATCTTTACCTCTTCAAGTCAAAGATCAATCATTATCTATCCTCCTTATCCTGATAATGTCTACTTTCAAGCACATTCTCTTCCATATTTATCACACACCTCATCATTACTATTTTGACTGTCACCCTTTACCTTCATTGACCCTTGTATCTTGTATTCTTTGACATTTAATAAAAATAAAACAAAAAATGCATGGGAAACCTGCTTCAAAGTGAAAGGGCATAAAGCAAACTTTTGAAAAGTTGGAGTTGATTGATTGACTTGTTTTTTTTACTGCTTATCAACCCTTTGTGGGTTATTTAAAGCCAAAACATATTTCAGATTGTAGGAAGCTGCTTACTGTACCTGGTGTTTTTAAATCCCACCTCCACTCCAACAAAGTACTGACTAGCATCTTCAACCTTATTTGATCATAGGATAGGGTGCTAATTTGGAGACACTTTTATATCTATTCTTGCTTTAATATGATGGAAATTATCAAAAGAATATTGTTAAGTATGAGTTCCTTCTCATTAACCATTTTAATTTTCTAAAGTCAATGATTAAATACTACTGATTTTTTTTTTTTACTTCAGTAAGAAAGTTATAAATATGGAATCAATTTTCTAAATTTTGCTTTGTCTCAAATGACAATATGCATCAACTGTTCTGACCTCATTTCTACTGCAAAATTGTATATATAGTTTTTTATTGACATATGAGAAGTTGTTGAAAAGCTCTTTTCTACACCAAGAATGATCCCCAAACAATTTCTCGTGTTTGGTCAGATTTTGGAAAGTTGTTCAGGTTAAGAATATTTCAGGGCCACCTCCCATAATAAATAATCTATAGGGTGAGTATGAGTCTTAGAACCCTCTGTTTCATCACCTGCTGTTCTGCATATTCATTCTGCTGATCATGGAAGTTTTAAAGAAAATGAAAACAAAGAGGACTCTTGTTCTTAGAATCAGAAAGAGACAATTGACATTTCTGAGACACATAATGATGAAAGAAGGCATGGATAATTTGACACTCACATGACATATTGAAAGCAAAAGGAACAGAAGGAAAAATTAATTGGCCATTGTTAAGGGTAATTGGCAGATATGCCCAACAAACGGAATTGATAAAGTTTCCAATAAACAATAAGAAAAGGAAGAAAAAAAGAACAGGACAAAGTAATACTGAGCAAACAATATATATGCGTGACAAAATTCAGCAAAGCAACGGTAATAAAGCAAAAAGTTCACAAAATAAGAATGATGTTAACACACAAAAGGGATACAAATAAGTGAATTTAGCATTCTGGTTTCACAACAATAAAAACAAAAAGATGGTGGATGAGACTGAGAAGTGGCTTATCTTATTGGTTAGGAAGAACTACCAACATTCATCTGTATGATTTGTCTGTAAATTTGGGGGAGGACATTTTTGCAGTCATTCCAAACAGATTAAAACCACCAAATGAGGTTTTGTAAGTTGATGGGAAAATAGGCACTCATGATAGTAAAGGAATAAATATAACTGTGAAGGAAGTTGTGGAGTGTCATGATCACCCTTATGCAGAAGTGACACAGCACGTAAAAAGACAAATTCTTGCTTTATCTGTGTATCTTTTTATTTATTTAATAAAATTTCTACTAAGTAAAAGATCTTAAGAACCACTCAACATAGAGGATTATTGAATGAAGTTGTTGTATGTACATAAGAGGAGGAAGTATGTGCAGATTATTATGATATGTAGGATAGAAAACAGTTGACCCTAAACTTGAAGAGGTTACAATTGAAGTGACTAGGGAAGCATCCTCTCAGGAGTCTGTTCCACAAAGTAATTGTTTTTAGGAAAAAGCTGTCTGACTGAAACTTCTTTCTTACCAGTGAAATACGAAGGGGATGAGGATGAGCTGAAGTCATGCACAAGGTATTGCGGGTCCTAAGTGTAAAGGTCTGACCTGAGGGCAGTAAGGAATGTAGTTTATTTGGACATTTGCCATGAAAATAACAATAGAATAGCAAAAGGCTTGTGACATTTTGTCTGTGGGAAAGGGGTTATAGAGTGGGAAATAATTCATCACTTACAAGGCTATGTAGATGCTTTTGAACTCAAGACTAGGATTGGGCAGCTCCAGCACAGATATGGCAGCAATACTCTATTTTTTTTTTTATCTGAGCTGACTCTTGTAAAGATAGAGCCAAGCAGGAGCAGCCAGGTACTCTCTGGAATGGAGCAAGGAACTGACCATTTTTGCAGCATGCTTAGTGATGAATCATATATCTTAGTTCCACTTGAGGTCTAGAGTGAATTTGAGTCCCAATAGACATTGAAAGCAAGGAACTTCTCATTGAGAACACATGACCAAGCTAGTTACATTCCATCATTTCCGATCTGACCTCAAGCTACCACCAATCAGGATGAATGGAGATTTTCTCGGGGAAGCACCATGCCATAAAAGACTACTGGGCCTCAAATTCACCCTGCTAAGGATGCAGGTAAAATGGTCAGCTCTCTGTATTGCTCCAATAAATACCTCACTCCTCCTGCTATCCTCTACCTTTACAAGAGCCATATCAAGCCAAAAAGGGAGGACTGTTATCATATTTGGGTGGGAGCTGCCCAGACTTCACTCTACAGCCTTGATAGAGTCCAAAAGTGTCTCCAAGTCCTTGTGGGTGATGAATTATTCTCCATCCTCAACCTCTCTCCGACACGCAGGATGTGGCCTCTCACTGCTCTACTGCTACTTCCACAGAAAGGACTCTAACGAACTACATTCCCTGATACCGCCAAGTCAAACCTTCAAAGCTAGAACACACCATGCCACTTACATCGTAGCAAACCACCCACATTCCCTCTGTCTTTTATCGGTGAAAAATAAGTTCCACTCTAGCAACTTCTTCCTGCAAACCACTGCCCTGTGGAACCAACTCCCAAGTGGATTTTTCCCCGATCACTACAATCTTGACCTGTTCAAAGCTTGAGTTAACTGTTATCTTCCACTCCTATATACACACAAATGGACTCCTAACATAACCCTCTACCTTGAGTTGCCCCGGGACTGAAATGTCATTTACTGATTACTGAACATTGTCCAAAATTTGATTTTCAATAAGAACAATATAGTTCACTATTTATGAATTTAAAAATCTTTAAAAAAATATCCTTAATTTCACAAAAGAGAATTTTCAGTCTGAACTGGGTGACACTCAAGAAGCCTTACTTGAAACATGCACCTGAGGAACATTGCAGAACATTTCAGCTGAGATGACGATAATCAATTTTGATATTATGGAAATACAAAGACTTTATCATAAATTGGTATATTGGTGCAGCACAATCTTTACCTACTTCCAATTTCTATCATTTGGTCTTTTACCAGACTAATCTAAAGTTAGTAAATATCAAGGCATAACTAATTGTGTGGCTTGTCTTGTAGCAGCTGTTCCATATTAGTTTGTGTCTAAATTAATAAATGGACCTACTTGATGCCTGAGGTAGTTGTATATTATCTGCAAACCTCAGTATTTATGCTTAGGTAAAAAGATTTTAAATGTAGATTTTCAAAGTAGGCTAGTCATTAAAGCAATATGTTCTTCCTCTTGATGATGAGGAGAAAAATTAAAAAAAATATTATAATCATTTTTTGACTTGTATTTTGTTCATCTTAATTTCCATTGTTTTTTATTGCAACTATCATTGCTTATTAATGGATGTCAAATGACAAGTTTGAGAATTTCCATAAAAAGTAATTCAAATTAAGATGAAATAAATATTATTTGAAAAATGAATAAATTAATCTGCTTTATACATACATATGCATTTTCAATTAATTAAAATAATTTTTCTTTTTAAGTTTTTGGTTGAAACTTGTGGGGTCACTGACATCATACCAGTAGGGATAAAAACATACAAGGAAATAGCACTAAATGCATATTAAATTGTAAATTAAAATTATATAATTTTTATTTATTTTGTGTACTGGAATGTGTGTATTTTGGTTACATGTCATAAAAGAAAGAAAGTTACTTTATCTTATAACAACCAGGAGAGGAGATCGATGTCTTGACCCTTTGAGGGTTTTGCCAGTTTTGTAATGCTCATTGTAGTAGAGACCTAGTAATTGCAGATACAACTATAGTACAGCATTGGACAATGCTGGTGTCAATAATTGAATAATCTTGCACTAATAGTACTTGCTCGATAATACTCGCTCGAATAGTAATCACTGTATAGTGATCTGAATAGAGAAATAGTATAGACAATAGCGAACCGTATAGTAATAGAGGATAGAATAGAAATAGCAATCCAAATAGTAATAGAGGATAGACTAGAAATGACAATCATTTAGACATCATGCGACTTCCTACTTAAGTGTTTCCTCTATGGTCACTTGGTTTACTTAATTCAATAATGGGATCACCTCTGTTTGCTCACTGGCTATCTGTGTTCAAACTCAAGTTTCGGCAGTGACCCTTTATTTCTATATAACAAAGGGTATGTTGCAAAGAGAGTGAGTTCAGTGTTTTTTGGCACAAAGTATCTGTTTCAAGTCAGGAAACTTTTCTCTTGTATGCTAGGAGAACTTTTATTATTTTGATTTTATTTCTTTTATTTTAAACAAAGTTTTAATGTTATTTGTTTTATTTTATTTATGATATTTATTATTATTATTTTATATTTTTATTTTTATTTATTAATATTAATGTCCCTACAGACTCGCTTTGAAATTAAGATAACTATTGTTTTCTAAGTGTAATTTCTGTTATCTGTCTGTGATCACTTAATATTTCTTAGATTTCATTGGTATTTTCATTGTATATTGGGATTTTCTTTTTATTTAGCTTGGTGCTAAAATCTTTTCACCAATTACCTTGATAGTCAATGATTCTTTCAGACAAGAATTCTACATAATTTATTTATTTTCTGCTCATGTTTCAGTTATGAAAGATTTTTCTTAACATTAAGTTAGTCTGATGCAAAGAAACTGATGAGACATCAAGTGCTTAGTCTGGTATAAGGATACAAATATCGAGCATTCAGTGTAAATCAAATACTACACTTATAATGGTCTTTGAGATAAGCTTGCTAAATACTGCATGGATTTTAATTTTGAACTTTTTAACACTATAAACTGGTTTGTAATATCTAATTTTTTATTTATTTCTTTTTCTACAGGTCAATCTCGACTGACCAGCCAAATTTGTGTTATGAAACAGTTCCTATGCCTTCAGGATGTATCCTTTGCTTGTTTCCATATATATTCACGTATCAAGCAGCTCTTCAAGATCTAATTTTGAAGCTAATTTTAAGGGAGTCACATCATATATGAGATATAAAATTAGCATATGTACCTCTGGCCCTCACTAACCTGTTAACCAAACCATATATCCATTTACTGTAGTCAAATTAGCTTCAAAATTAGGTCTTCAAAGGTCGCATGACATATGATCATATATATATAGCATTTAATTTTTCACTTTCTCATGAATTATTTCCCCTTTTTAATTGTTTTTTTGTTTCTAGAATGAAATTGTCCTTAAAACAACAAACAAAAAAAACCCCAGAATTTCTAAAGTTTTTCAAGGTAAGTTATTTCTTTGGAAAAATGTGAACAATTATTTTTAATCTTGGAAAAACAAGAAAATATAATTTAAAAGATAGACTAGTTAAAAAAAAATATTAATAATAGTATGCCTTTTGATTTGCCAGGCAAACCAATTCAGAGATGAAAAAAAAACAAACCTAAATTCATGATTCACTCAATTCCTTTTGACCTCATGCTTGAATGAACTTCAATATAAATTGACTGTTTAGAGTAAAGTTATATATTTGCTAGTCTATATGATGCATGATTTAAAGGCCATTTCCGGAGTGTCGTTCACTGCAATTCATCCAGACTGCAAAAATGTACAGCAACTTATCTATTATACCATCACAATGGGTGCAATGTAATGTGAAAGAGAAATATAGTTTCACAAAAGAATTACAGGAATGGAGCATGTGAGCAATGAGGAAGTTTTAATATATTCTAATTAAATTTCCAGTGAACAATGTTTTCACACAATCATATATATATATATATATTTTCAAATAAAAAGTCTCATTAGAGAATATGAGAAAATTAAAAAAAAAATATGCAAGACTATGTTGTCTTTAACATTCAATACTACATGTTTAAAA
Source organism: Acanthosepion esculentum (assembly GCA_964036315.1). Taxonomy (NCBI): domain Eukaryota; kingdom Metazoa; phylum Mollusca; class Cephalopoda; order Sepiida; family Sepiidae; genus Acanthosepion; species Acanthosepion esculentum. The sequence continues at coordinate 57,538,315 of OZ038493.1, forward strand.
GAAAAGTTGCTGCCAAATTACACACACACACACACATACATATATATATATATATATATATATATATATAAACACACACACAATTTTCTCTCCAAATTCTATTTTGTATATCGATAAGTCTGTCTTTTATCCATTCTTAGAATATTGCTGCCACATTTAGTCCAGTGCTCCTTGATAAAATCCAAAGAAGAATTGGCAATATTATTGACTCTGTTCTGGCGACTTGGCTTCAGTTTCTTTCCCATCGCCATAAGGTTGCCTTCCTGTGCCTTTTCTATGAATACTTTCATTGTAATTGTAATGAACTCTTTGCTATCATACCTAAGCTCCTTGAATTTAAACACAGTCCTAGACTGGTTACGAGGTCTCATCAATATAGACTTGAGGTAGCTAAATGTAACCATAAATTCTATGCTAACAGTTTCTTTTCACCCACTTCTCACTTGTGAATCTCCTTTCCATTCCATGCTTTACAGCTAACTTTAATCTGCAAAAATGTAAAATCCATATCAATCACTATCTACTGTCGTCCTGATGATTTTTCTTGCTCCTTAGCAATGTTTCTCTTTCTAACTCTTCCAAACCCAGTCACCACTTTTGTCTCAGTGGCTTTGTGATGACTTACCTCGGAGCTCGAAACGCGTGAGAACGTGTCTTGTGTGTACGATAAAGCCGAAAAGAAACCTGGCCACTGTCGGAGACATGATTTATGCGCGCCGGTCTCGTCCAAAATGAGATTATACCAGTACACATGCAACTTTCAGCAGTGTCGGACTAGCATAAAAAGGCGAGGCGCCAGCAGTACGACAGACGGCGAGTCATTCGGCAGACTTCGTGCAACAGAGTTGGACGTGCGAATTGACTGGCGGACGAAGAGGCAGTTGAAGTAGGCGCATCTGATTTGGGTGTCCGTTTCACGACTGCCCGGTGTAACGGTTGAGAAAAGGAGTCTCGCAATTTGAGGCAACCGACGGCGAAGAATAACAGCTGGTTTGCCGGCAAATGGTGCACTGCACTCTCTGATCCCCCCCCCTCGTCACTTTTTTTTCTACAGGCTTTACTGCCTGTTTTGGGACAAAATCAATTACAAATTATATATAAAGTTGTACAATGAATGCTAGCCAGATTTGTTATCACAAGCCAGCATTTAAAATTATAAAATGTGTTATAATATGATAATGACTCCTATGAGAGTCTGCTATACAGGCACACTGGAGAGAGAGAGCACAATGCCATATTAACTGGCAGAGCTTTAATATATTTTAATTAAATTTGCAGTGAACAGTGTTCTCACACAATCATCAGGCGATTGACCACATGTGAGAATGCATGAAACAGTTAGAAGTGGTCAGCCACTGTTCATTGGATATTTAATATATATATATATATATATATATAGCCAGATTTGTTATCACAGGCCAATCAATTAAAATTAAAAGGTGTTATAATAACATATAAAATTAAATAGCTTTATATATTTATATAGCAGTAAATAAAATTAAATGTATACTTGTCTCTAATCTGAGTTTCATGGAGATTACATCCACTCTTCACAAAAACTTGAAAAATGGATTTGTTTTCAGAAATCATATTTTTCTTGAAAGACTTTCTTTTTTTAAAAAAAAATGGTTTCTGAAAACAAATCGACTTTTGCAATCACTTCTCAAGTAGAGTGGATGTAATCTTCATGAAGCTCAGAGTAGTGACAAGATAAGTGAATTTTAATTTTGGTTATTAATAGTCTATCTCTTTATATCATGCGCTATGATTACAAAGACTGCTTATCTTAAGATTTTCTTCCAGAAATGCTCTAGTTGACCATCTGCCATTTTTCTTTGTGAAACACAATCTTTGTTTTACATATATATATATATATATATATATATATATATATATATATTTCTGTAATATAATAGAAATGAACTTCAATAAATTTACAGCCTGGCATATCTGAATTGTAATTATGAAACTTTAACTGTATAATGTTTGATCTCTATGATATTGAAAAGTTTTGGGTGAAGAAGCAGATTAAGTTGAAAAATAAATAACTTGTCACAGATGCTTTTTCATCATTAGGCTTCAGACTTATTGAAGAGAAAGAAACATGGCCTAGTGGATAAAAGCGCTTGAGTGACTTGACCAAAGACTTGTGACTTCAATAAATCAAAAACTTGGAGAATTGAGTTAAAGGGAAATAACTGCTACCGAGATATCGGGAAGAGGCATGGCATGTGGAACTAGAACAATCTACCTTGGTGGATGAAATAAAGGTTTCAGTTCGAAATTCCAATCACCCGAAGAAACGTTGTGAATATGGCAACGAAGATGAGGACAACAGCCCAAACAATGGAAATAGTGTAAATAAGAACCAAAGTTTTATGAATCTGAAAACATTAAGTACTCTAGAAAAGAAATCAAAATTAGAAATGAAAATCGGGTAATAACTTTCATCTAATCCAAGAAGCACTTGATAATCCTTGTAAAATCTCATTATGGTATCCTTTGTACATGAATATATGCCATCTCCAATCAAAGAAAGAGATGTATGAAACACAGTGATAGTCTTATTTCTTTTTGACAAAGATGAACAGAAAAAGAATTAAAAAATGTGTTACATTTTGATTACTTAACCAGAATCTCATATTTTACTATGAGTGATAAAATTTATATATAAAAAAAAAAGAAAATGAGTACATAGCTTTTCTCTCTTATTTCTAATGCTGCCTTACATGGAGTGTTGGCATATCGATGCTTTTGAACATAGACTAATTTATTAGTTTAGATGTGCATGTAGTATAATGGTTCAAAATTCAGAATTCAAAATAGGTGAGCTGAGTTCAAATTCTGGTCAAGTCCATTACATTCATTTTTTTGCAAATACCCTTAGGAAAAGTATGACTCTATCTCTTCTCCCTACTCATGTTATGGTCGAAGTAGTGCGACAACGAAGGAGAAAACCAAATCTTATCTCAAAAAAAGAATCTGTGTTTTCTGTACTGTCAAAAAAGAAAATCAAAATCAAGATTGGGTTGACTTCAGTAGGCTTCAAAATATGGCGATTGTTTGTGTTTTCCTAGTCTCAACCTATCACAACTTTTCTTACCTCCAATAAAAGAACACAACTTTGGAGGAGGCATGGTGGAGTAATGGATAGTGGCTTGGATTGAGGAATCGGAGAGCTGAGTTCGAATCCCAGTTGAATCTATTACATTCACTTATATGCTAATACCCTTGGGAAAGGTGTGAATCATCATCTTCTCCCCCCAGCTATGGGTAAATAGCAGGACAGACAGGGTTCTATAGCCTTGGATGGAAACTAGTCTACTACAGAAAGAAAATGGCAACCTACTGTGGGAAAAATCTGCCTCGTCAGTCATGTATCAAAACATACATGATCGCCTAAGTGTGTATCACGCATGGCATATAACTGACTGATTGACTTTGGATGACAAGTGATTTCCTGGTTCTTCATAGGTGAAGATGGTAGTTGTTTGCTGTAAGTTTTGGGTACAGATGTAGGATTTGTATCTGGAAAAAATCATTGTTATTCTCAAAAAAATGGAATATTCACTTGCAAAAAAAGATTTAGTCTTACAATCCAAAAGATGGTTTAAACTTTAAATAACCCACAAAGGGTCGATAATCCATTAAAAAAAAATCAATTCGCCAATCATCAATTACCATGAGCCAGTCAGTGTAAAGTCCTGAGGCCTTCTCTGTACATGGATTCTACATCTCCTGTTGATGTAACTGACTGCTCCTCACTGGTTCTCAGATCAATGTTTATATATTTACCTGTCTTACAGTTTTTCCCCACATACATGCATATCAGGTACAGATGGGACAATCACATGGATCTACACTCAGCAGCCCTGGCAACCCTTCATCTGGCTTCTCTGAAAGGCACTGGTTTCAAAATCTGTTCTGGCATGATCTTGAGTGAGGCACATACTACATAATAATTTGAAATTATCTGAATTTCTTAAATGAGGAATTGTAATTAATGATTTTCTACAAATTCTTTTTTCATCTTCTGCTTGTTCCTTATTGCTAATAACAGTAGCAAACATAACAGTCTTAAATTGTTTGAAATTAAATGTTGCAAATGAATTTTTTATTAATCTTTCATTTTTAATATTGCTCAGGTTGTTTTACATTCTTATGCACTTCATTAAACAACATGGATTGGAAATAATGAGTTTTTACTGTGAATTAAATTCTGATTCCTTACTCATGAGGACCTAAAATGATATCCTTCCAATTACTTATAAAGTCAATCAGTAGATATCACTCAAATTTAGTCATACTTGTCAAACTAAGAAATGTATAAACAACCAATATGGAGTAGATTAAAAATCAGAAAATGAAAAATTTGGTAATATGACTACATTTGAATGATGTCTGCTGCTTAGCTTTCATAGGCAAATTGTCATGTTACTGTATGTGTCATACAGCATTTTAAAGATAAGAAATAACCAAAATAAGGAGAAACAAAGATCATTAAATATTTAATGATTTTTTTGTATTAAATTTTGCAAATACAGTTAGCAGAGTTTACAGATAGTTTATAGAGTAATGCAGATTCATGTTGCACTTGTATAAACTGCGTTAATTGAAGGAGAAAAAAACTCATTTTAAAAATTGTTGTGATATACTAATAATTCTTTTGTATTCATTCATTTGGTTCACGTCACGTGATCTTGTGTTTATAAATAATGGTGGGACGCCTCTTTCTTCCTCTCTGGTGTCCGTTCATCCATATCTTGTAACTATGTGACTGGTAACTAGGTATGCTTTTTCTTATGTTGAATAACCTTAATATTCAACTTGTTAAAAAGGTCTCTTTTTTAATTACAATTTATTCAACATAAGAGAAAAAAAAAAATAATGGATACCATTCTGAGACCCGGTCAATTTGAAGGATCGTCGGAGACAACCACTGATGAATGGAATCACTGGTACCGTACCCTTGTCAAGTGCATCGACTCTCTGACAGTAGCTCACCCTGGCAACCCTCCTAACAAGCTCAGCATACTAATTAATTATATATCACCTAGAGTCCATTCCCTGATATCAAACTGCACGACATTCGAGAACACCATTAGTATTCTTCCATCTACTTATGTCAAACCAGCTAATTCTGTATTTGCTCGTCATCTGCCCGCCACTAGAAAACAACAGCCAGGTGAATCTATTGATCAATTCCTCCTAACTTTAAAAAATCTTTCTAAGGATTGCAAATTTGAAGACGCCACTGCTTCTCAGAATGCCGAACAAGCAATAAGGGATGCTTTTATCACAGGCCTCATTTCCCCAGTGATACGGCAGAGACTACTAGAAAGTTGTGAAATTAATTTGGTTAATGCGGTAGCAACCGCGATAAGTCTTGAAATGGCCCAACACAATGCAGCAGCCTATGTTACTTTGTCAGTTGTAGCAAAAGCATCAATTTATTCAGAAGAATCCAGTAATAATTCCACAACTGAATTAACTAAAGAATGTGCTGCTGCTACCAGAACTAATCAAGCAGTTCGCTATGCCAAATGTCAATTCTGCGGGCATGAGAATCATTCCAGATACAATTGCCCTGCAAGAACTTCTGACTGCCTTTCGTGTGGAAAAAGAGGCCACTTCTCCAAAGTCTGCCGGTCTAAAAGAAGAGAGACATCACCTAATATAAAAACCAGCACTGCTTTTATTGCCTTCACAGCTTCATCCCAATGAACACCCTGCACACAATGATCCACAGTAGATGCAACAATAAACAACACTCGTCTGAAAGCCATGGTAGACAGCGGAAGCACTCATAATTTCATAAAGTTGAACGTCGTGAAATCACTTGGCCTTCCTATACTACCTTCCAGTGACACAGTAAGTATGGCTTCCTCTAATCTCACGAGCAAAACCCAAGGTCACTGTACTGCATCTATCGCAATTAATGGACAAACATACCCTGAATTATTTATGCAACTACACAATCGTGTGGAATTCCATTTTAACAGAGATATACCTCCTTTACAAATCTGTAACACCGCTCAGATGAAAATAGAGCCACCTGCTCTTTTTGCCAATTTATCAGATGACTGTAAGCCAATTGCAACAAGGAGCAGGAATTATCTGATCGTGAATTTGTTCGGAACGAAGTACAGAAGCTCTTAAAAGAAGGGATAATAATTAACTCTAATTCCCCATAGCGAGCCCAAGTCTTGGTGACTTATAATGAAAGGCATAAGCGTCGTATGGTCATTGACTATTCTGCCACTATCAATCGCTATACATTTCTCGATGCATTCCCTCTTCCAAAAATTTCAAACATTATACGCCATCTATCTCAATATAAGATTTTCAACAAGTTAGATTTGAAGTCTGCATATCACCAATGCCCTATGCGTGAGGAGGAAAGAATTTATAAAGCCTTCGAATTTTCTCGGTTACCCTTTGGATTAACAAACTCTGTAGCTGTATTCCAACGCATCATGCATAATATAATCCGAGAACATGAACTCAAAGGCACCTTCGCCTATATTGATGACATTGTCATCGGGGGAAAGACAAATAAAGAATTGAATGAGAATATGAAGGCATTCAAAGAAGTTGCTGATCGTCTCGATTTGCAGCTGAACCCTGACAAATGTGAGTATGGCATTACCAAACTTAAGTTTCTAGGGCACCTGTTGGAGAATGGAACAATCATCCCTGAGCAGACAGATTTACACCACTCAAAGAACTACCGACTCCGAACTGTGGTAGGTCACTCAAACGAGCTCTGGGTCTCTTCTCATACTACTCACCATGGGTGGAGAATTTCTCTGACCGCATTTCGCCTTTGCTAAATATCTCCTCATTTCCTATTGCCGAAGAACTCAAGAGTCAATTTCAGGCAATAAAAGATGAAATTTGCAAGGCTTCAGTTGCGGCCATTGAGGATGAAGTTCCATTCACAATAGAAACGGATGCATCTGCGACAGCATTGGCTGCCTGCCTCTCTCAGAATGGACTCCCAGTAGCATATCTTTCTAGAACTCTTATACAATCTGAGCGTCGACACTCAGCAGTGGAGTGTGAATCAGCAGCTATCGTAGAATCTGTTCGTAAATGGCGTGATCTTTTACTCGGCTGACATTTTACTATCGTTAAAGGCCAACAGGCTGCCTCATATATTTCAACACACGGATACCAAACCGTATTAAAAACGATAAGCTACTTCGATGGAGACTTGAACTTTCTAACTACTCTTATGATATTGTATACCGACCAGGTTCACTTAATAGCTCTGCAGATACTCTTTCTCGATCATGCTCTGCTTCGTGTTCATTATCACTAAAAGATCTTCATGCAGCACTCTGTCATCCAGGAGTAGCGAGACTGTATCATTTTGTTAAACAAAGGAATCTGCGTTTCTCTATGAAAGATGTTAAACATACCTGTGCTGAATGCCAAATATGTGCTGAACTAAAACCAAGGTTTTTCAGACCTCCCCCCTGGTCGCTTAATCCATTCTCGATCCTCTTTTGAACGCCTTGCTATTGATTTCATGGGCCCAAAACCATCAACAAATAGTTTTAAATATCTACCCGTGATCATAGATGAATACTCGTGCTATCCTTTCGTCTATCCATGCCAAGACATCTCAACAGGAACTGTAATAAAATGTCTCCAAAATCTCTTTACCTTCTTTGGCTGCCCAGATTCAATCCATAGTGACCGAGGGAGCCAGTTCGTATCATCTGAACTGAAAGAGTTTCTCTGGCAACATGGCGTTGTAATTGCCCATTCAACACCATACCATCCAATCGGCAATGGACAATGCGAGAGGGCAAATGGAACAATATAGAAAACGATCAAACTTGCACTCAAGACGAGGCAACTGGATGAACGTCATTGGCAAGCATTACTCGACATTGCTCTGCACTCAATTCGATCTCTCCTTTGCACAGCAACTAATACAACACCACATGAAAGATTGTTCAATTTTTCGAGAAGGTCAGGTCCCGGATACACCCTACCTGAATGGTTACAAGGAGCTCTGGCGTTGCTAAGAAAGTTTGTCCGTCAACACAAGTCTGACCCACTAGTGGAAGCAGTGGAAATAATATCAGCAACTCCTAATTTTGTGAGAATTTGTTTCCCTGACGGCCGTCGGTCAACAGTCTCAACAGAAGACTTTGCTCCCACTCCTGTTACTGACCCATCGTTTGCAGATTCGGATTTTCCTGTCTTCACCGATCACTGTGAGTCATCGAGTTCTACTCCATCAAATAACAATGAACCGGAAATGTCTACTGACCAACAAGAAACCATGACAAATGGTGAATCCTCCACTTCAGTTGGCGAAACGAAGTCTTGGGATTTAGAACAGCAGCAGCGGTCACACTTAGAGAAAGATGCTCTGGGATTTCTTCCCGAATCATCAAGATGAGGACAAAAGATCATCCGTAACCCGAAGTATCAATAAAATGTAGCAGAGAGTGTTGTGATATACTAATAATTCTTTTGTATTCATCCATTTAATACCTTCTACTTATCTGCATACGAACTGTTGTGTGATTTTGCGTTGGTTCACGTCACGTGATCTTGTATTTATAAATAACGGTGGGACAAGAATGTGTGTGTAAATTAGGAGATAATGGAAATTTCTGGGGCACATAATGAGGAAAGAGGACTTACAAAAATTTAACATTCACAGGACATTGAAGACAAGAGGGACAGAGGAAAGCAGCACATAATTTACCTAACGATCTTGTGTAAATGGTTTGCAGAACAAGGGATAGGAAAATAGAATGTGTCTAAGAAACCATAACAGAGTTGATGACATTAGAGTCAAAAAACATACTTCTGAACAAAAATATGATAAGAACAAGATTTCAAACTGGAAATGTCTTAATAGATGTTTTCTATTAGATTATCAAAATCCTTTAATTTTTTTTGCCTTTATAGAACCAGTTCCTGGAAATTTGGGATACCATTATTGTATGTGTGTGTGCATATATATATATATATATATATATAAAAGTGGACATGGAAGTCAGCACTTAGAGGCGACAGTCTGTTTCATGCTAGTGCAATCGTCAGGCAACTGACGATTGCACTAGCATGAAACAGACTGTCGCCTCTAAGTGCTGACTTCCATGTCCACTTTTATATTTACACACGCTCTATCTCTGATATTGAGCACTTTATCCCATAAATATAGCACACTTTAAGACTATATTTCTTCATATATATATATATATATATATAATAAATGCCAATGTGTCAAACTTTTTCAATTAAAGGGACACAACTCTCAATAGAGGCTGTAGCCCAACATATCATACCATTTTGAAATCAGGCTGACTCCATGAGCAAATTAAAAACATTCGGGGGGTGGATCCAGATCCGAAATCCTGAAACTTTGGATTTCCAAATTTTCATTACTGCAATTGTTTTTGGATTCCACCATCTTGGCTTCTACTTACAAAAACAATTAAAGAGACCATGCATACACAGACTTCAAATTGAGGGATGCTGCCATATAAATACACTGTATATCCACACTGGGTATGGAGCTGTATACTCACACTTATGGCATGTCACGCTGAAACATCATTCGATCATCGAAATTAAACGATGTCAAGCCTGATTAGTAACTAGATGGGTGAACATTTCTGAACACCAGGTGTTGTAAATTTGGATGTACAGGTGGTATAATGGATAACCACTTGAATTTTGGAATCAGAGAACTAAGTTCCAATTCTGGTTGTGTTCATTCTGTTCACTTATGTGCAAATAGTATGAATATGGGAAAGGTATGATCCACCTCTACTCTACCCTGCTATGGGTGAATTAGTAGTACTTATATCAGTAAATCATTATTATCTCCACAAAATTTTTACAATCTAAAAATATTTTCTGGCTTTAAATAACCTGAAAAGGTTGATAAACCATCAAATTAATCAATCAATCATTCAATCACTAAAGGTGATTTAAAGTATTCTGGAAGATGTATATAAATTATATGATAAATATTATGTCATTTAATACCAGGGTCTTGAGTGTCTGTGACACAAACTTAGAACTAAGATGAATTGTACCAAGTGAACATGCTTCCCATTCTAGAAAGACTGCAACTGAATTTAAATATTCTGTCTTGTGCTCAGTTTAAGTATAGCAAAGTCATTGGTATGGCTGGCAAAAGGACGTTTCTGAGTACTTGTCAGTTATTTACACCACCCACCACAATAAATACACACTAATTGCGGCTGTGTTTTTTTTCCTTGCTATAGTCTAATAAAAGAATTTGGATGGTCCATAGACTTTCAACATAGAATAAGACAAATATCAAATAATCACCTTGACTTTAATTGAATTTGATAACCTCATATTTAGTATTCATCCAGTTTGTGGTGAATTAAGAAAAATAAAAGTTGTTTTCATTTCTGTGGAGCTTATTTTTCATCTAGACATGACAAATATCAAATTAGCATTTTGATTGTAATTACATTAATTTTTTTTCTCAAATTGGTCATTTCCAGTCTCGGCCATAGAGAATGATATTAGGATGATTATTTCTGATTAAATTAAGTTTTTATTTTGATTTCTTTATAGAAATACACAAATCAAAATTCCTCTTGGAAGAGTTAAAATAAAAGGAGACATTTTGTAATAACGCTATATTCAAATATGTCTGATCTGGTTAACTACTGTTGATCTCTGTCAAATATATAATGTTATAAAATTGGATCTTGACCACTAGTTTTCAGAATAAGGTTGTTTGATTGATTTGTTTTCTATGGTTTATTAGCCAATGGCAGGTAATTTAAAGCCAGAAAATATTTTTAGATTGTAAGAGTTTGTTTTGTTTGTGGAAGTGGGGAGATTTAGTGATACATGTCATCTATAGCTTGGGGAAGTAGAGGTGAATATAATGAACCCAATTGGAATTTGAACTAGGATCTTTGATTAACAATTCTGAGCCATTATCCATTACACCACCTGCACATCCAAGCTTATAAGCTCTTAGCATTCTGAAGAGGTCACCCATATAGATACTGACCAGATTTGATGTTGCTTAACTTTGGTGATCATACAGGAACTGGTGTTTAATCATGATGAGTCTAAATGCCTGCAGAATAAGGATTCTAATTAATCTACTATCAAAAAGAATTAAATAGCTGCTTTTTTGAATGGGTAGCACAGAGTTGTCAGATTAGGCTACTTGTGAAAGCTCTTCCTCTATGTACCATGATCCTTCAAGATGTAGGCAATCATAGTTCTCCCCAACTTCCTGTCCTTTATAGCTTATAATAAATTTTGTCTTTTTGTTATTTCTCCTAAACCTTGTTCTGCCATTCATTTACTCAAGCCCACTAATTAATTTATGCATTATGTTCCTCTGTCTCCTTTGTCTTCAGTCTGTCCTGTGAGTACAAGATTTTCCAATCCCTCTTTCCTCATTATATGCCCAAGAAATTTCAACTGTCTCTTCTTGATATTAAGTATAAGTTTCTTTTGGTTTTCATTTCCTCTAAAACTTTGTCATTGCTCACATGTTTGGTCCATAGTATCCTCAGAACCATATTTCTACTCCTTCAAGTTTCTTCTTCATCTGTGAGGATATTGTCCAGCATTCACTGCCATAAAGGAGGACTGATATTACATAACAGTTCAGTACTCTTTTTCTTTGTTTCTAAAAAAATTTTTCTCTTTCTTAATACTTTGCTTAGCTTTTGGAAGGCATTTTGCTATCCCAATGCGTCTGTTAAAACACTTCCCTGATATTTGTTTGATGTTGTTATCTCCAATTTGTAATTTGCATGATGGGCTGTTCCTTTTACTAACAACCACGCATTCCGATTTCTTGTAATTGATGTTTAGTCCTTTATTCTCACTTTTCTTCACTATCTTCTGTAAAAGTTCTTGTAGTTTCCTTTCCGTATCTGCTATCAGCATTGTGTCATCTGCATGTCTTATATTGTTAAGAATGTAGCCACCAATAATGAATTCTGGTTGAACTTCTAATTCTCTCAGAATACCCTTCCCAAATATGTCAAGGTTATGAAGCAGTTCTAACAGTTTTCTGTAATGTACTTCATCAAATGCTTTTACATAATCTATAAAACACAGGTACCCATCCTTCTGCATTTGTATTTCTCTTTGTGATATCATTAAATATCATATTCCTGTCCTTATCTTTGCTGTCATATTCACAATGTTTCAGTTGTTGTACACTCCAGCCTTCTTCAGGTGATTGTAATTTCAAGCTAAACCCTTTATTTCATCCACCGTCCTGCTCGCGACATTGGGCTAAAATCATAAGTGGCAACCAAGAGACATATGAACAAGAAATGTTCAGTATAAGCAGTACCCTACAATGTAACAACTGCCCTGGGTGCATGGCAGCATCTCCAACAGACTGGGATAGAAGGGTACAAGAGGATAACAACACTCAGAAAACAGTTTCAGTCTGCCTACCTTACGTGAAGGGATTATCAGAAAAAATACAAAAGATATGTGGTCCATATAACATCAGGACGACCTTCAAAAGTGATTCAACACTTTGCAGACACGTTTTCCAAGTAAGATCTCCCATAGAGGAGAACATGACTAAGGACTGTGTGTATGCCATCCCATGGAGCTGTTGTAAGAAATATAAAAGAGAAACAGGCCACCCCATTAAGATAAGACTGCAAGAACATTGTAAAGTCATGGCAAAAAGGGGAAATAGAAAAATCAGGTGTAGCTGACTACATATGGACAGAAAAGGGAGACCACCGCCTCCAGTGGGATGAGGTTGAAATAATAAACAGAGAACATCAGTAGAAAATAGAAAAACTTAAAGGAATCTGCACATATTCTAGGCCACAAAAATCTCCAAAGTCTGCCAAGCATAGAAATGAATACAATATGGAACCAGTAATTTGGAGTGCTAGAGAAAAGCAATGGTAACAAAAATAAAAATACGAGCTCTGGTAAAAAAATGGTTTCTGAGAGTTTATAAGTCCCTAAAATTCATTCAGTATATATATATATATATATATATATATTTGGCAGCAACCCTTCTTTCAAACATGTTTCATTTAATATGATAGACAAGGAAAATTTGATGAATTTTTATTTGTTTTTTCTAATATTCTTACATTTTTCCATTTGTTGGGGATAAGGTAGTGTAAAAATTGTTCCTACTGTCTATTGTCCCAAACACTTTTGGCTACTTATTTAACCATTTTCAAGGGGTTTGTTGTTGAGTGCTGTTAATTTCTTTTCATGTTTGTCTGTCTGGCATGTAGCGCATGATGCTTATATAGTACTAGCGATTATTTTGAGCTATGCAAAAGAAACATGGCTGGAATTGTAGTTGGTGTCTTTCTATTTTAGTAAAACTTTAAAAAATATATATTTATGTTGCTAAATAAGGTAAGATTGATACTGGGTGCCAGATGTTTTATGTAGAGAGCTTCACTGACAATGCAGTATTTTTGGTTATGCGATTTATGAAGGATGATCGTGTTATCAGTCAGAATTTTCCTTTATGAGTTCTTTTACATTGTTGGTGGTTAAATGACTTTATGGCACTATGGTTAGATAAGGGACATGTGAGCTATCTGCTCAAGGAGGTAGTGGTATGACTGATATAGCTAATTGATTTATGACAAGACAGTCTTGTACTGGGCAGTTAAACTGATACACTATATTGGTCATTGCTACTTTAGATTTAATAGGCTTACTTTGATTAGTGACTACGAGATATATATATATATATATATATATATATATATATATATATATATATAAGGGAATGGATTAAATCCAACATATTTCTATTTTTAATTTATTTTGTTTAAACGTTATTTTTTATGGATACTCACATTTGAGTAGAAGCTCTGTTTTTTAATTAAACTGTATTTTTTTTTATCCAACTACGTCCTTCGTCCAGAATATTCAAGAAAACCTGTTAGAAAAATATGCGTCCTCTGGGAGGATTCAAACCTGCATCCCCTATGGGGAACTTGTCAGGATGGTAGATGTAGTTGGATAAAAATACTGTTTAATTAAAAAACAGAGCTTCTGCATGAATATGAGTATACATGAAAAATAATGTTTAAACAAAATAAATAAATATATATGTCATCCACAGACTGTTTTGTTGTATCACAGCTCCTCAGTGTGGCTAGATGTCTGATTGCTTCAAGCCAGGATTGAAACCCGACTGATTTGGCATCAGTTAGATCTCTTACCTCTAGGCCGTCATTGCACAGAAGGGAAGGAAGGGAATTTTAACATCTTTCTCTATACGAAACTTGCCAGCAGCTCATAGAACTCAATACTCAGATTAATAACAGTAGGAGCCGGTGTTTTTTAAAACCACATTTTTCTCTAGAGAGCTCAACCGGATTTCTGGGAGCATATATATATATATATATATATATATATATATATATATATATATATATATATATATATATATATATATATATATGTGTGAAAGGGAGAGGTTATACAACAAACACCAGTTAGTAGTACACATCAAAAACATTACAGATACAGAACACTCAACTTTAAATTAAATATTTTTATATCCAGCATATCTCAATACATAACCTAGTTGACCTCATTCAGCTTTTTTTTTTTTAGTTTTGTCATTATTGTTTTTAAATATCCCACATTTTATCAGCATTAGTTTTAGTTGCATGATCCTGGATGCAAAAAAAAATATTGTTTAAAACTCGGAGCTTCTACTCAAATACGAGTATCCATCAAAAATAACGTTTAAACAAAATAAATTAAAATATATATATATATATATATATAGGAAGAAATGTAGTTTTAAGGTGTGCTATATTTATGGGACAAAGTGCTCAATATCAGAGATAGAGCATATGTAAATGAAACAGCTGTCGTCACTCTGAGTGTTCACTTATATATATATATATATATATATATGTGATTCCACTTCATCTTTTTGTATATTTGATTTCAGGGAAATAATGGTATTTCTTTCTCCTTCTCTTTGCAAATTTGTGAAATGCGTCCTGAAACACACTGTTTATATCTGTTTCCTATTTTTACAGCCAGTTTCTTCTCTGTCACAGACAGAGTATGCTCCAGATTGTTAGCATGAATGATGAGTTGGAAAGTAGATTATTGAATGTGCCTTTCTCAGTTAATGATCATGTAGCTTCATTAGGGTAGCATCAGCAGATCAAATAGAGAGACTGAAATTAAAACCTGATGTTGTCCAATGAAAAACTGCTTCTTCTTCTTTTTGGACCTCTTAAAATAGTTGGCTGAGGGTTTTCATTAGGAGTTGATTGGGCTTTGGTGTCCAAAGGCATCAATCGTATTATCTTGGAAATGGCTGTGGTTACAATGCAGTGGAACAAATTGAATTTCGTGATGAAAGGTGATTTTTTTTTTTTATTGAAACTCAGCAATTCGCAACCAAATATTCTCTCCCCAAAGATCAGCAACTATTTCTTCTTCTCTTATGTGCCATATCCCTTCAGGATGTAGGCAATCGTGGCTCTCCACAACTTCCTATACTTTGTAGCTCTAAGCCATGTATGTTCTCTTATGATCGTTCACAGTTCCTGTTCTGCCCTCCAGTTATACAAGCTCCTTAGGTAGTTACTTGATATTTCTTGTTACCTGTCTTACTTTTAATATATCCTGTAAATGTCAACTTCTCCTTGCCTTCTTTCCTCATTATGTGGTTCTGGTTCTAAGTACAAATGGATGGGGGAACAAGTTATGGGGAAATAACAAAAAGATTAAATTTATTGAGCTACAAAGAAAAGGAAGTTGTGGGGAGCTATAATCGCCTGCATCTTGAAGGATCACAGCTCATAGAGGAAAAAGAGCTTTCACAAGTAGCCTAATCTGACAACTCAGTGCTATCTATTCAAAAAATAACCTATTTAATTCTTTGTTCCCATTTTCCTTAGAAGTTCCTCGTTACTCACATGTTCTGTTTATGGTATTTTCAGCGTTCTTATGTAGAACTACATTTCTGATTTCTGTTGCCTCCAGTCTCCTCCTCATCTTTGAGGAAATTGTCCAACTTTCACTACCATATAAGAGGAGCAATATTGAATAACTATTTGGGACTTGTCTTTGTTTCTAATGAAATTTTCCTGTCTCTCTTAATAAATTTAGCAATCGGCAGCTTGAAAAAGACTGATGTACTGATCTTTGAGAAAAGCATGGATTGACTTTTGGGTGCACTTTGTCCAATTGAGAAAAGTGTCTTATCACTGGCATGACAAGAAGAGAGTTTTGAGTGAAAACTTACCTGAACCACTTATCTATAGCTACCTTACCACCCAGACAGTACTAACAGGTAAAAACTGTCAAACCCATTGTCAGTTTTGACAGTGGTTAGTTAATACAAAGATAAAGTTAATTTATTTTTAATATTAATCTTATCAGCCCCATCCATCCTAATAATCTCAAACAACCACTTTAAATGTTTGACACAGAATTAGGAATTGGGCAGTTAAGTTTGAATTCTCCCTGTAGCTCCTTCTATTCACCTGGTATTAATGACTTTGAGAATGACATGAATCTTCTACTCACTGTTTTCAGGTAATTTGAAAGAAATGCCCATTAATTTGTAATAACTATTCTGAATTGATAAAATCAAAAAATCATTAGGAAAACTATCATTTATACCAAAGCTCCTCAGAGCGCTAATATGAAACCCCAGGTGAATTTGAATCATTTCAGTCTCTTAGGGGTTAAATTATGAACTGACTGAGTGTATGCCATCATAAACAAGAATCGTATACTCTAGGAAAAAAAAAAGGTTTGTTTGTTTTGTAAATACGAGCCTCAGTGAATTTTGACATTCAATGTAAATATTGTTCAATCATTTTTATTGGTGTTTTCAAGGTCCTTCGCAACTGAAGTGTATTAAAAATAGTTTTAGCCATATAAAAATGACAAGCAATCAATTGAGAAGGGGAAAGTGATCTTAATCAAAATGTGCCATTTACAGCCAAATATTCATGCTCTTCGCAAAGAAGTCCTGGATATGATGATAAACTACATCCAGCAGCAAGATCTCTGACGAGTAAATTGGGGGTTTTGAGGAGCGTGTAACCACAGCTTAATTACTGTTGCTCCCAGGTCCACCCTGACCCAGGGTGGTAGCACCAATTAGGGTCCCAGCTATGGGCAAATAGTGAACCCCCTAACAAAAACAAAATCCTATGAAAGTATAAAAATATATTTTTGTAGTAAAAATACAAACAATACATTTTTATATAAAATTACCAACAACACCTATTTATTGTCCATCCTGGGTAAGACGATAAACTACGTCCAACAGCAAGGGCTCTGATCAGCAGGTTTTGAGGAGTGTGGAGCCACCTCTTAATTGCTGGTGTTCCCAGGTGCACCCTGACCCGGGGTGGTAGCACCTGTTAGGATCCCAACTATGGGTAAATAGTTAAATCCCAAACTGCAGTCAAAACACTATGAAAGTGTAAAAATAGGTTTTAATACCAGAAATACTTTGTAAAAAATTATTACCAGCAATAAATTTTTCAAGAAAAATTATTACCAGCCATACATTATTACTGGCAATACATTTTTGAAAAAAAAAATATTACCAGTAATAAAAATCTTGTTAGCATTAAGTAACCCATTGAGGTTCATATACTGTAAAACAAACCAAGCCAATACTATTTATAGCAAAATGATCGACAATGCATCAATCAACATGAAAGGGCTCTTTCATGACATTAATCCATATATCCTAGAATATCTGAAAGAAATCAAACTGTATTCAACATAACTACAACATAAAACACACATATCACTGCCTCTAGTAAAGAAGTATATATTTTTTTTTTTTTAATCATATCACCCCAAGCAAGGCCGGAGGCCACTATCACGCAAGGGGTTAAAGAAGGGTTGGAGGAAGAGCAGATAGGAGTGGTAAAGGAGAGGATGTGGAGAAAGAGAAAGACAGTGGGTCGATCAAGGCAAGGGGGTTACAGAAGATTTGGAGCGAGAGCAGATAGGAATGAAAGATGAAAGGATGTGGAGAAGGGAAGTGGATAGATCAAGGCAACTGGAGATGTCGATTGATGCTACACTTAAACCGTTGGAGATTGTATTTGTCAGGGAAACAGTAATAGGGAAGGGAGTTCCATAGGCGAGATGTGCGAGACATGAAGCTATTGGAGTAGAAGAGACGTCTACATCTAACAGTTTCCACGGTGTAGGGGTGGGAGAGGGATGCCAGCTTGGTGGGGCATTTAAATTCACGAGGCCTGGGGACAAGCGAACGCAACTCCTCAGAGCAATTACCATGGAAGTACTTGTAAAAAAGGCAGAGCGAGGCAACATCGCGTCTGTGAGAGAGTGACTGCAGACGAGATGACAGATCAGGGCCAATCACGTTGCCTATCCGTCTCTGGATCTTATCAAGAACCCTGAGGCAAACAGCAGGGGCTCCAGACCATATATGGCAGCAATACTCCATGCAAGGGCGAATGGTCGATTTATAGACTTGAAGGATCGATTCCGGGGAGAAAAATTTCCTGGCTCGGCACAGAGAACCAACTTTCTTTGCGGTGGCTGATGCAACTGACTCAATGTATTTGTTCCATCTCAGATCAGCAGACAGCGTGAGACTGAGCAGCCGCAGGGAGGAGCTCTCGAGAAGTTGGTCCTCAGACATTCTAATGGGATGCAGGGAGGGATCCTTGTGGTGGTTGATAGAGAGCAGTTTTGTTTTAGAGGCGTTAAAGTTAACCATCCATTTCTCACCCCAGATCACAACTGATTGGAGGTCCTTTTCAATTTGAGCTGCCAGGCTAGCTTTGTTCGCCTCACTAGATTTGTGTGTGAGGCAAGAGTAAATAGTGGTGTCGTCAGCGTAGATGTCGACTTGGGAGTCTATGGCGTCAGGAAGGTCGTTTATAAATATGAGGAACAGAGTAGGGCCTAGGATGGAGCCTTGAGGAACACCTGCGTTAGCGGGATAGGATCTGGAGATGAATCCACTAAGAACAACCTTCAAATCCCGGTTTGACAGGAATGACTGTATTAGGTCAAACAATCGACCTGTGATACCATAACCCTGGAGCTTGCGGAGAAGGCCGGCATGCCAGACTCTATCGAATGCTTTGGAGATGTCAAGGGCCACGGCACGAGCTTCACCGTTGTTATGGATAGCTTGGTAGACAAATTCAGTGATGGCCGTAAGCACATCGGCAGTAGACCAGTCACGCTGAGCGATCTCTTAAAGTGAACGCAGTGTTGTGCGGGGGGGGGGGAAGAATCGGCTAGCCTCCCCACCCCTAACAGTGGGCTTAGCAGCCATGCCAAAATGGCGAATTTTTGAATCGACACGGTGAAGAAACGGTCCAATTTAGTAATTCAACAGGCTGGCGAAGACCGGCCGACGCATGGTTGGATATTACAGATGAAAAAAAAAAGCAAATTCTCAAATAGTTACTTCTAAAATAAGAGGGCGGGGAGTGACGGTTAACAAAAAGCAAAAACAGAAATACAAATTAAAAAAAACGGAAAAAACAAAAACAAGACATTAAATAAATAATTAAAAATAAAACTTTTGGAAATGCATTAAGAAGTTACATATACATACACAAGGAATGTGCCATCGAATGTGGGGGGGCATTTATAAACAAAAAAAAATTAATAAATAAATATTAACTAATACGAAATTTTTGAAATACATTAAGAAATTACATATGCAAGGAAAACATAGAGCAAGCTCCTTTCACGACCATAAGCTATCCAAAAGTGACGTCGAAAATTAAAGGCGAACTCTTAAAGTGAACGCAGTGTTGTGGGGGGGGGGGAAGAATCGGCTAGCCTCCCCACCCCTAACAGTTTGCTTAGCAGTCATGCCAAAATGGCGAATTTTTGAATCGACACGGTGAAGAAACGGTCCGATTTAGTAATTCAACAGGCTGGCGAAGACCAGCCGACGCACTGCTGGATATTACAGATGAAAAAAAAAAAGCAAATTCTCAGATAGTTACTTCTAAAATAAGAGGGGGGGAGGTGACCATGTATTCAGTTGTGAAAGCAGAATAACATATATCATAGTTTTATTACTTTAAAGCTCCCAGAAAAATTACAATTTGGCATTAAATGACCCATAAGGAGTTGATATGCCATTAAACAAATCAAATCTTCTTGAAGATTGCTACGGACATGTTTTTCATATTTGGGCAGGTGCTATATCTGGACAGATACTGCCCAGTCTTGACAGGCTTCATAAGCGATTATGTGATCTTGTGGGTAATTAATTATTTTCCACCCTGCAACTACTTTCTCACAGATGAAATGTTGCTAGCCTCTCGTTACTCTATTGCTATTTCCATAGCAAATGTTCAGATGAGCTACATTCCTTAGTTCACAGCATGAAACCCCTATACCACATACACAACGTCAGCTCATCCTCATTCCCTTTGTATTTCTGTGTTAAGGAGAATTTCCACATACAGCTTTTTACCCAAAACTATCACTTTGTGGAGCAGACTCCCAAGAGGATGCTCCTCCAACCACTTCAATTTTAAACGCTTCAAGTCTAGGGTCAATTGTTATCTATCTTATATACCCCTATAATATGCACCACTTCTTTCTCCATTTACACCCTTACAACAATCCCATTCACTAATGCTCTACTTTGAGTAGCTCTTGGGCTTTGTGTGAACATTAGTATAAAAAAGATGCTAATTTGCATATAGCTTGCTTATTATCTTGTGGCTGTCACTGATGATCAAGTTGCAACAAGTATTCTTGCTGATTCAATAATCCTGGATAGTTTTAATTATTCAAGTCATTTCACAATGTTTTACTGATGTTGTCCAATGAAAAACTGCTGCTGCTTGTTTTTGGACCTCCTGGCTGAGGATTTTCATTAGGAGTTGATTGAGCTTTGGTGACCAAAGGCATCAATCATATTATCTTGGAAATGGCTGTGGTTACAATGCAGGGGAACAAATTGAATTTAGTGATGAAAGGTGATTTTTTTTTAATTGAAACTCAACAATTTGCAACCAAATATTAATCCTCTTCCCAAAGATCATCAACTATTTCTTCTCTTATGTGCCATATCCCTTCAGGATGTAGGCAATCGTGGCTCTCCACAACTTCCTATACTTTGTAGCTCTAAGCCATGTATCTTCTCTTACGATCGTTCACAGTTCCTGTTCTGTCCTCCAGTTATACAAGCTTCTTAGGTAGTTACTTGATATTTCTTGTTGCCCATCTTACTTTTAATATATCCTGCAAATGTCAACTTCTCCTTGCCTTCTTTCCTTATTATGTGGTTTTGATTCTAAGTAAAAATGGATGGGGGAACAGGGTTTAGGATAAATAACAAAAAAGTTTCAAGCATTTCATTTATGATAAATTCAGTCCTCACTTTTATATTCTATATTTTTTTTCAGATATTTTCCCAGAATTTCAATCTCTATCAGTTTCAAGCTTTAGTTAGTCAAACCTGCAACATCTATTATCTGACAGGTCTTGCTGTCTTTGTTTATGATAACTAAATATGATGGCATGGCCTGGATTGGGGAATTTGTTTGAATTGGAAAGTCACTAAGAATTTTACTTTTCTAATCTCTAGGACCATTTTTTTGTTTTTGTTTTGCTGAAATTCTTTTTCTGTGTAATCAGATCCAGTTCATTTGCACAGTTCCCAGTAGATGGTTGTTACTACTCAGGTGTGTTTTATTCTCATTCTCTTATACATACAATGGCTAGGGAATATTGACATATTTGGGAAGAATATTAGTATAATCCAGAATCTATATTAGCAGCAAACCTCTAGGCATATAGATAGAAAATTTAGCCGTCATGCCAAAAAGGACCCGCTGGAACAGGGCAGCTGTCTCTCGTGCAGGGCAGTCGTCCTCATCTGCTCCCTCGATCCCGACTGCCAAAGCCTTCAGACACACTCATTTTATAGACCATGACAAAGCAGCCGGTTGGTTGAGTGGGAGAGATTTACATATGCGTAGGCACAATCCGCCAATTCTTCCTTCCTCCGACTGCTCTGATGACACCATATGCGTTTTCGGGCATGATGTTGCATATTTTGCTCATGACAATCACAGAAAATGAATTCAGTAAATATACAAAATAAAAGGGGGTTGTAAGACAATGGTGTGTCTTCTCACCGGACTTATTCAACCTTTACAGTGTGGTGATCCTGACAGAATTAGAAGTCCTACCAGGATTTATTTTAGCAAAATAATATGGCACAGTATTGGTAGCAGACACAGTAAGGAAACTGAAGAAAGAACTAAACATCAAATGTAGGGAAACAATGTATGGTTGTCAGCAAAAGGTACAGCTCAAAATGCAAACTATGAATTAAAGATACCAAAATCAAGCAAGTATGGAAAAATGCCTTCGAGAAGCTAAGTAAAGTATTAAGAAACAAGAAAACATTGCTGAACTGTTATGCAATATCAGCTCACCTATATGGTAGTGGATGTTGGACAATCCTCTTCACAGATAAAGACTATGGCTTTAGATATTGCTAATGCATACTACTACTCTTCACAAGCCCAAGGACCATGGTATATCTGGCCAAACTTTTGATTTGATCCAATCATTCTTGACAAATCATGTAATGAAGTTAATTGAATGACCACACTTCTTCTATCCTTTTACATTAATTCAGGTGCCCCCAGTGCCCTATTCTTGTACCTAACTTGTTTCTTATTTTCATCAACAACCTACCTAATGTCATCAGTTTCCAACTTTGTATTTGTGCTGATGACACAAATATTTACTCCAGTCTTAATAGTCTGATAGGTCTGACAAAGTAAAAGTGGCAGCTACTCTCAAAGATTACCTTCAGTCAGTTGTTAACTGAGGCAAGAAATAGCTTGTTAATTTTAACACTTCCAAAATGAAACTTCTCTTAATCATCTTAGACTACTGTTTGTGCTATCCATCAACATGGCTGATGATAATCTTCAGGAGATCAACTCAATGCAACTTCTTGGGCTCATGTTTTCCAATGACATGAAGTGGAAAGATTATATTGAATCAATTACTAGGTCTGCTGGTCGGAAAGTTGGTTCACTGTGTTGTGCCAGAAAATATTTCTTGCTAGAATCCATCTTGCACATTTATAAATCTACCATTCCTCTGTGCACTGCGTATTGCTGCCACATCTGGCCTTGTGCTTCTGCTATGTATTTAGAGATTCTTGATAAAATGCAAAGAAGAATCTGCAATGTTATCAGTCCTGTTGAATCTAGGTTTCAGTCACTCTCCCACCACCATAATATAGCTTCCCTGGGCCTTTTTCTATATAAATATTTTCATGGTAATTGTTCTGATGAACTTTCCTCTTTGGTACCACAACTTACTAATTTAAGCACTATACTAGATTGGCAGCTAAGTCTTGTCATTTTACAGTTGAAATGACTAAATATAACCCTAAGTTCTAAACTAAGAGTTTCTTCTCTCACACTTCTCATTTGTGGGACACACTTCCGGCTTCTTGCTTTTCAATCACCGTTGATAATCAAAAATTTAAATGCAGTGTCATTTGTTATCTTTTTTCTTCTTAATTCTTTTATTGTTCCCTCTTCTTAATAATCTTTTTCTCATATTCATTCAAACTCAGTAACCTCTTTTGCCTTAGTGGCTTTATTGCCTTACTTGATGTGAAATAATTAAAAACAAAATGTTTTCCTAACATTTGTACTCTTTGATACAGTTGTTAGAACATTATATGTAATTTTGGCTGGTTTGTTAATAAGTTTCCACTTGCCATTAAACCACTTATTCAATAGCAAAAAAAACTTACCAAAAGACTATTTAACAAAATCTGTTTAAATGAAAGAATGCTACCTGTCCATTCTATTTAATAGAACATCTTGAAATGAAGGGCTGCTGCCTATCTATTCTGTTTAATAGAACATGTTTAAATGAATGATTGCTGCCTTAATATGTTTTATATATATATATAATATATGGGAGAATTATATATATAAATCTATATATATATATCAGAATATGAATGAAAAAATGAAGAAATTCTGTGTCTAGTGTTTTGTCCACTAGATCGACCTTGTTACACACAATTTTCTCACTTTGTCATTCATTTGCCTAGCATACAGATATATATGAGCAAGAGAGAGAGAGAGTGCATGTGTTCATTTCCTGCTATACAACATATATCTATAATTTGGCAAGAACTACTTTGAAAAAAATCACTGCAATTTTCCCTGAACTTCATAGCCCTCCCCTTAATCAGGTTGTTCTAAGATTGTAGTCTATTGGATATTCTCCTTGTGAACTACTGAAGCAAGACATGTAACTAACCTCATAAATCCATGTATATCTGCACCCATAGCTAACCTGCCTTGGCTAGCTTCCTTGAGATTTATTGGCTAGCTCAGAAATGATAACATTGTTAAAGTGGCACAGGTTTATGCATATATCACTCAATGAAACTCATAAGCTGACTCTGATATATACGAATACTTGCTAATCCTTCAAGAGATTTTTGTCATGATCTAGGATTTTGACAGTTTAAAAGAAAGCTGTGCAATCTATGTTACTTTTGGCAAGAAAAATCAAGTCCTGTTTCTAAATAGCTTTGTCACAGCCAGACTTTCATGCGAATGTCATGCATGGGGTCCAATTCTGTCTGAAATGTCTAAACTATCTTCTGAATACAACTGTTTTTGCAGATCACTAATTAAAAAGGGTTTAAAATGAATAAATCTTTTAAACCACAACAAGGACAATCCTTCACCAGGCCCTATAAATTGGCAATACAAAAATTACAAAAAGCTATAACAAAAACCATATCACTTGAACACTTCCAACTGTAACAACAAAAATGAAGAACACAAAAGAAAAAAAAAATGATATGATAAAGCTGTTGCATTTCCATACTGCGAAAATCAAAAGGATTGGAAGAAACCTTCAACCAGAAAACAGAAAGAGTAAGTGTGTGAACTTCAGAAGCCTATTTTCCTGAAAAAATAATTTTCATCTAGTAATAACACTGTTTGGTTAATGAATGTCAAATATTTTCTGTATGAAGAAGGCTAATCTCACCATTATCATATGCGTTGCAGTAGTGTCTCTGAATAAATTCAAACATAACATCTGGCAGTACACTATCAGTAGCAATTTTCCATTTAGATTTATGGAGTGAGGAGTTATTACTTACACGAGAACTATTTATTCCCATCTTCAATATTATCGCAATGTTTCAACAAATGCCTGATGAACGGTAGAGGGCTCAATGGCCAAAATGTTGTGACAATAACAACAAAAATGAGAACAATAGTTTGCATGTAAACATGTAAATAGTACTTTGTTCTGTTTCTGCTTTATTTTCATTGATATCACAAGTTAGTCTACTTGCTTCTGCCTATCTCGAATAACCATTTTGGTTAGACTATCTCTGTTGTTCTGTTTATTTTGCATAGATGGTGAGGTTCCATTTCTAAGATATGATGTAAGCCAACCTTTTATTCACTGTAGCCTGTGACGGATTTACATATGGGCTAGTATGGATTGATAAAACTAAAAAGAAAAAATGAGATTTGTTCCTTTTCAGACTGAATAAAAGAAAT
>OZ038493.1:57566397-57571397 GCA_964036315.1 Acanthosepion esculentum
TAAAAAGGAAAGAACAGTAAGATATAAAATCCGGTGTTCTTATAGATATTTTTATTTTTACAAAATAGTGCTCTATGTAAATTTAAATTTACAGAGCATTAATATTATAAATTAATAGATTTAAAATATGGTTTTACCGCTACACAGTGATAACCATGTTTCAGAAATGGAAGTTAAAGCCCCTGAATTTAATTTTGTTATTAAACCAAAGATATTAGTTCCATTTCCTCATCAAGCGAATTTTGGAGTAACTTACTTTTTAAAATTTACGGTTGTTAACGGCACAGGAAAGATTCATAGTTTGAGGGTTTCCAAATATATATATGCAGCAACCTTTCATTTATGTAGGTTTGATTGAAGACAAAAAATTAATCCCCACACTAGAAAAATACCCCTTAGCCAACATACAGAGGAATGTGGAGGATGAAATCAGACAAACTTTAATATCTTCCCATCTACCAATGTAACTACAAAACCACAAAACAAAAACATATTACAGTATTTACATTAGTCGGACTATTGTCCTCATCTTTGTCGCCATTTTTGTCACAACGTTTTGGCCGTTGTACACTCCGGCCTTCTTCAGGTGGTTGGAATTTCGAACCGAACCCTTTATTTCGATCACTGGGGTAGACTGTTTTAGTTCCACGAGCCATGTTTGATGGATGTCAGTTATCAGTTATCTCCTGCTAAACGTTGTGACAAAAATGGCGACAAAGATGAGGACAATAGTCCGACTAATGTAAATACTGTACATAATACCTCATCTCAGAAATATAGACAAAAACATATTAATAAAGAAACATTTTTTATTGAATTCATTACATAAACCGGAGGCATATCCCTCAAAATAGATTCGATCATATTTTCTTTACCATAAGCAACATATAAAACCAGTTACACCCCTTTTTTTTCTTTTATTCAAGGCTTAAGCGTCAGCATGTGGGAATAAAAACAGTTACACACTTTTTGAAAATCTAAAAATGAAACCAGTTAAAAAGAAAAAACAATTTTTTTGAAAACCCGCGTACGTAAAACAATTTTAATTTTAATAATTCTCTGTAAACGTACATCTATTATAAATATTACATATACATATATGAAAACATTAGGTGTTTTTCCAAATATTTTCTCCCTCTCTCTCTCTCTCCCTCCCTCCCTCTCTCTCTCTCTCTATATATATATATTTACATACACACACCACATATAATAGCAAAATTGTTCAAATCATGTAACAATATAATTATCCATCCTACAAAATGTTTAATATCTAAAAAAAAAACATGAAACAAATTGAGTTTCTTTTTACACAGTTTTCAGACGTTTAGCCATTGTGACACCATTTTTCATAAGAATCACTGAAAAACTCTTTGAGTTATTCAGCTAAAAAGAGAACAGGTTAAAACTGTTTTGTGTCAGACCCACTGGTGAAAGGAAAAACATCATTCAGAGCTTCAGTAATGGTACCAACATTCATATTCTGGCTTCCATCTTGAAATTGCCTTCAAGAATTATCAAGAGAATTCTGAATAAGTTTATAAAAGAGGAAACAGTAGAAAGGAAAAGTGGATCAGGAGGTCACAACAGAAAGAGGGTTCATCATTTCAACTTAGAGCTAAAGAGATTAATTAGAAATGATCCAATTCAATTCATAAGATGTTTGGCACATGAGAGAGGAGTTTCAGCTATGACAGTCCAAAGAGCAGTGAAAAAAGACTTGAAAATGAAATCGTACTTGAAACCTGTGAAGCTCCTTGTTACACCAGGACAGAAAGAAGGTTAGAGAGGGTGAAGATCCTCTTGAAGAAGATAGAAAATGATCCTGGAATAATATATATATATATATATATATATATATATATATATATATGAACTTTATTTCAATCCTTCATGAGCTTCCAATCCTTAGCTATGATTAGTTAATGATGAACGTGTCATTTTCATTTATGATCAATTTCATCACAATTCTTGTTATTCTTGGAGAGTAACTATACATTCTTATTGCTTTGGTATTGTCCAATGTCCAATAGCGTTATAAAAACCACAGAGAATTCCGATAAGATAATCATTTCTAAGATATAACAGTTCGAAGCTTAATCTAACAATTGGACAGTTTTGCTGTTACACCCAGTATGTCTTTGTCCAGTCGATTTAAAACAACCATGGTTAGGTAGGTGGAATCAAACACTTGCTGATAGGGTTTCAACATGTGTGACTTCTTGCTTTTCTCCTGTCGAGTTGTGTGTTGTATTTAGTACCTGTTCTGGTGTTCCCATCTTTTGCCAAGGATGTTTTGCCCTACCTGCAAAGTAGTTCTGTGATTTATCAATTTAAATGTCAGTGTGAGGCTAACTATGTGGGGCAAACCAACTTGTAGTTGGAGACCCAGATTGGACATCACGTGCCTACCTATATAAGACACTGTGTAGGGAGTAACAGTAATCACTTGAGTCAGTCAGTTTGTAAGTCAGTGACTGGGCTTCATCATCAAACTTTGTGCCGGCAGAAAGAGAATATTCTTTGCTCTCTCAATGTCTCGTGGGTGGCTTGTGACTTATTCTTTTTATGTTCATACATACTGGAGGCTCATTTACACTGATTTTTTGTTACTTTTTTTTAATAATAAATTTATTTTAGTGATGGCTCCTTAATTACTCCCCTGTGTTTATGTTTTTCAGTGTAACCATTTTGATTATAGTTGTTCCAATGAATCTTTTTGATGAAGTGTTGGACGAAAAAGGTCCTTTTAAAAGAATGTGTTCCATCATTTTCAAAGAATATTCAAATTCTGTGGAACAAAATTTTTGTTTAAGCGCACACACACACAATATATATATATATATATATATATATATATATATATATATGTGTCTCTCTCTCTTTCTCACTCTTTCTCTCTCTCTCTCTCACTATATATATATATATATATATATATATATATATACATATATGGTGCGATGGGTAAATTGTTGTCATTTTATATTTTAATTTCACACATGCGCATTGTTTGTTTTTGATTTTGTTGACTACATAGTATATATAGTAGGGTCAGTTGGGCAGCATTTGTGAGAAAATGAAAACCATGATGCAATTCACTGCGCCAGAAATTTGGAAATGGCATGCTGTACTGCTTGGCATTTGTGCCAGAAGCTCCAATCTGAACATTTCAGAGCATTTGAATGTCAATTTGAGGTCAGTGCAGTGGATTTGGAAAAAGTTGGATAGGTTTAATCATGATTAAAAATGTACAGCAGCTCAGAAAACTCACTCTGATCATTCTAATAAGAAAAGAGCTCTCAGATTTGTTGGTGAGGGCCTCAGACTAAACATGGAGGCCTACATCAAGTGCCTTGAGGAGGTAGTGCTGACCTGCGTCAAGATGGTGGCTGCTAGAAGAGCCTGTGTCTGGCAACAGGACTCTGCACCATACCATGCAATTAGGAGAACTAAGTCACGGCTGTCAAAAAATATTTGCAATCACATCACCCCTTACATCTGGCTACTTAACTCCTCAGATTGCAACCCCCTGGTTTATTATATGTGGGGAGGAGTTAAGTGAGAGATCGACAAACCATCTTGCTGCATCAAAGATGAACTGAAGGCAAGGATTATGGTAACATTCACCAACTTAAACAAGGTGGCTGTCCAGAGGAGTTTCAGGAGATTCTGAATTTGTCTTGAGGTTGTGGTTGAAACCAATGTCGATTTTATTCAATAAATTTACTCATTTGTATTTCAAGATAATTTTCTTTAATTTTCGTAAATATATCTGTTAAAATGAGATATCAGTGTTATTTTCATTTTTGTATAATTTAGATGACAATTCATCCATCACGCCATATATATATATATATAATTGTTTATTTAAAAAATTATAACATAAATATGTTATAAAATCACTACAAAAATAGCCATTTTCTTTCAACACCTCCAGCGTCTTATCAAGTGATGATGTGTGTGTATATATATATATATATATATATATATATATATATATATATATATATATATATATATATAAAATGTAATTTCAGTATCTTGAAATATATCTCAAATTCCTGCTTATTTTTTAAATGTTTACTTAAAAAAGATTATAAAAAATAATGAGAGAACGTCTCTTAACGTTTCTTTTATGTAATAGAGAGCTTTTCAAATTCAGTTGAACACTGATGGAATAAGAGATATATATTCAAAATAAATTTATTACACACACACACACACACACACACACACATATATATATTCTAACCTTTTAGAATATATATACACACACATATTCTAAATTTATTTTGATGTGTGCATCTGAAATTATGTTTATTTCAATCTTGGTCTACCACAGGTTTATTGGAATCTAATATGTTATCTGTCAGTCCTTACCTAACATCATTAGCATCCATTCCATCCACTTTCCTTTCCATGTAATTCCAATTCAGAAGGCAAACCAACAAAACAAATAAAATGTCTCTTACTTTATCCAATTCTGCAACCAATATGTTTACTCTCATAACTTGCATATAACATTGAAATAATAATAATATTTGTTCTGAAAAATTTTTTTTTGCATAAAACTGCCCCAAAAGGTTCTGGGCAGAAATAAAGCCAACCAAAGTCATCATTTCTGAAAATCTCTGAGATTATGTAAAAAGATTATCTATAAAATTGCTAAAATTGGATTTAGGCCAATAAATGAGTGATATTTCATAAATCCCAAATTTTGAACCAACTTTGACACAGATGAGGAAAAATAGGAAGAACAAAGCGGAAAATAATAATAATTATATTTATTATTATTCCTCCTCATTTCATATTCATCATTATAAACAGATATTGCTAAATAGCTTTCTACTGAACTAGGCAGCTTTGACGAGTTAGATATTGGAATGATTCAAATATATTTATTAAATGAATAATATTAGATTACATTCATTAATTCTATTTTTCTGCATTCATTTCTTTTTTCGTTTTCCTTTTTTTATTGTCTTATCATAATTCTTATCCCA